>OX457029.1:73053492-73675992 GCA_949752745.1 Protula sp. h YS-2021
CAATATGTCGCCTCTCAAAGAAATAACGTCTCCCCATCGACTGCATTTGCATTTGTTTAAGTATGAAATTAGCTACAACTAAATGTTTTTGTACATTTATTTTTTCTTCCTCCTTTTTAAGCCTTAATCCTCCCCAACAAAACCCAATTGAGCCTTTAATTTATCCATCTCAGAAACTGCTTTCATTATTTCGAAATCCACTGAAGGACCTCTACTGCCTTTGGATCAGGCGTTGCTAACACTAGACCTAGCAACAGACTTGGCTTCAGAACACAAGTCCTGACACAGTGCATTCATTCTGATCAATAATGCACGCGTTTCTGATTCTACTCTCTTTAAACTCGAATGCTCAGACTCTCCAGGAACTTCTTCAAGCTGATCACACAGCGATTCTATTTTTATGCATCTAATACTTCATCGAAAGCGAATTGAACTTTGCTCATCCTACTACGTTAACTGTCTGCATTTGTCTCTTGAGACATAACACTTTCAGCTTCCATCGCTTTTATCCCCCACAGTCACACATTGGACTTAATCTTTTAGTAAGGAGGTTAATGGTATATGAAGCATACTTTTCTCTCATTTCTTGAGGCGTGGTTTGACGTCCATGGTGGAGGGGATTTCTGGTGCTCTTGCTTCTTCTCCAAGCATCTTTTGCTCATGTATGGTCTTTAGTTTAGGCTTTTCAGTTTCATACATTGTTGGGAGCGACACTCTACAGTCCCCATTCAACACAAACTAATCCTAACTTTGCATCCCCAAACAATTAATTACTCTGGAACGCACTAGAATGATTTAAATCTCACTATAGTTAGACATATACTTCGTAACGCGTGTTACGTCTCTTCAGTATGCAGTTAAGGCTAAAATCTTTACCACAAGCGGGGGACGGTATGGTTATTGTCCGCTACAAAACCTTAAGTTAAGTAGACCTTTAAGTTAGATAATCGGTTCATAATCAACAGCACAACAAAATGCAACAGACACTGATATTAATACCTTGTGCAACCAGCAAAAAAGAAGAATCTTATCTACTGAATGCGGATAAATTTTTGCCTGAATTACTACACTGACTGAGCAAAACTTAAAATGACAGCTCTTATGTTAATTGTTAGGTTCTAGATTAAAAAATTACTATCTGAAATGCTTTGAGCAACCACAACAAACAAAGTGCTTACAACAAATGAAAACTGTTAAAAAACTTCCTTATATGAATAAGTTCTTCCAAAAAATTGACGTTGGCATTCACGACTGATTAAAACTGAAAACGGTACCAGACTCATGGTTTGTCGTGATCATGGTTTACTGCGCCCACACGAGAACATAGTAACACCTAATTTACGCGAAAATTATAGCAGAGAAGCGATACGAAAATACAATCATAATTTAATTATTTCGTGTTCCTTTCCGAAAAATACCTGTTATTTAATACCAATTCGAAATACTGGCATATACAGTAGCCAATGTATGTGTCTTAAAAATTATTTACAATGAAAACATGCATAATTTACTGCCTTAATTTTAGTTAAATTAAACGGCATTTTATTTCTATTCACTTGAATTACTAACCAACTTAAACGCCGCATTCATGGAATAGTCGCTCGATGACAGCAAGAATTCGGCACGTCAACACACACAGCACCATGTCAACACAAAAAAACATAAAATTTAGTCTCAGAGGACAGATACCTAGCCTCATTTAATATACTCTATTCTGCTTACATTCTAAAGTAAATTCCTTTTACGACGTTAGCTCAATTTCAATTAAATTTTGTCTCCAATAAAATCCATAAACTCCCGTCAAGATTATTAAAACTCACCGTTCAATTTGCCGTTTAAAAATATTTATGCAATTAAGAAGCTACGGATGAAATCACAACACAAATGGTTCACAATTACTCATATAAGCTACGCATGGAATCACAACACAAACTGTTCATAATTACTCCATGACTGACATGAAAAATTATTTGAATTCCTCTCAGTTACTGTCAAACCTCACAGAAAATGCAATAACGACTACTGGTCGCCAAAATATAACGAACAACCTTGAAAAGTGTATGGTTGCATATAGTGGAGATGTACTGCACAACAAGAAGACATTCTACACACAAAACGATATATTGCTCGTCTATCACACATTATACAATGGGAGACGCATTCACAATTTTACTAAAGATAATTTTTTAAGACCACGCTGCATTTACACTACAAATAATAAAGAAGAATCCATTGGAATGATTTCGTATACCTCAAACACAAATAACTGTATAAACAGGTTATGGTGTAGACTATCAAACAATCACTGGCATTAGAGATGGTTCCATTGAATTTTATATTCCTATTAGTACAGAAGAATATTTAGATTAAGAGAATGGTAGACTTCATATTGTATGTACTATTGTTAAAAAAGGTGGTACAGTTTGTGGTGTAGATGATAGCGTAACATCTATCAATGATTTGTTTAATGGTTTATGGTCTAATGTTGAATTATTTCTATATTATCGATTGATTTCATATAGTAACTTTTCCCACGGTTTTACCAGCATCATTTCTCGCCTCATTCATGATTCGGAAAGAAGTTTTAAATCTGAACTCTCCATGCAACTCATCTATATGGATACTGCTGGATCAATAAATTCTCATGCGGTGAAATTAGGCAATCATGGAAAATATATAACAGGTTTTTATGTAAATAATGATGGTGGTGGTGAAATAGCTGAAGCAGGAAATAATGGTTTTCATAATTACTATTTACATACGCGTCTAATCCGTGAGTTTATGCTTACAGGGACCTTAAGAGAGTTGATTTGTTTGAACAGGATCGTTATCTTCCCAATGGAATGAGCATGCAATTGCGTTTGCATAGGCAAAAGGATGAATATTTATTATGGGCTATAGATGATACCGTTGAGGTAGAAGTGAGAGAAGGGTATTAGCCATTCGTTAAGTGAGGGCTAGTCCAAGCATTCAGCTAGGACATACAGATGCATTGATGAAAATTCCTGCCAAGTTTCCTTTTTCCACAAAATAAAGTAAAATTTTAACCATTCTCGTTGGATTTCAATCTTTTGTCAGAGCTAACATCATTCCCGGTCAATTACTGAAACGTATTGTTATTGAATCGTTTGTAATGAAGCCTTTGCTGGAGAAGTGTTGAGAAATCCATACAATTTTGAACACCTTGATTGTAACTACATGGAACTGTACACTTATGGTGAACTAGTCCTATCCAAGCTTCCTAAGCTGAACATTGTTAAAAAAATATCAACGCCGTGGAAACGCTTTGCAAATCTTTTAATAAGTTGAATGGTGATAAACGCTCTATCATAAAACGGGAAGATTGGCCTAGAGTTTATGTTTTATTTCTTTCGACTTAATACCGGATTATGATGGTTATGATCATTATGCCCTTATCAAAGAAGGAAACCTGAGGCTAGGGATGAATAGAGGCTAGAGAGGCAACATACATAATGTCATACTCTATGCCGAATTTCAATTTCATTGAAATGAGTGCAAATCGTGGTATTCAGTTTGATTATCAATCATGAATTCGAAGCAGATAGATGCCATATTGACACATGATGTCATGATAAAACACTTATTCCACGGAGTGTTCCCCATGGATCAACTATCAACATTACAGCAAGGGCCCTATGTCATCAACACAGTCAATCATGATAAACCTGGTGATCATTGGGTTGCCGTATACTTTGATAAAGTTGTAGAATATTTTGACTCTTACGAACTTGCACCTTTAGAAACGTTTTTTAATACTGAGCATATTTATAATTCCATACCCTTACAAGAAGTCATTACCAGTACTTGTGATTTTTATTGTATGTTTATTCTGTGTATTACATACAGCTCGAGAGCATAGTATGTTTGATAGTGTAGATTATATAACCCTGTTTGACTAAAATTGACAAAAACTATGAAGATAACTGCGATGATAATTATTATAATTAATAAAGCAACAAACACAATTGGTGCTATCAAACAACATATTTTATTCCTAAATATAATTTTGTATTACACTTGTAGAAACCTGTTATTTTAACTTAACGACATAAACTCATCATCAGGGATTTTCAAATCTACTATTAAATTTGCTGATCAGTTTAAAACTTAGGGATAAGGTTTTGTCATAAGTTCAAATCCACTTAACAATTTGACTTTTCTCAATAGTTTTAGTTGCAATCAGGTAGTTGGTCATCCTTTTGCTCATTGATATGGATAGCATTTTATTTTGCAGAAATACTTCTTTGCAGAGATATTATCTACTTTTATTATGAAAATGGAATTGTAGTTGAAAGGTTTGTTCATCTGTTCCATTAAACTTAAAATGAAATATATCAGATATAGGAAATAGAAAATCAACAGTCATCTTGTCCAGAATTTATATTTCGAAATTGCCATAGATTGTGTATATTCATCATTCATCGTGTAGAATATATTACTTTTCTTCAGTCACTGCTGCTGCTGTCTTCATCATCGTCATCGCTACCCCATTCATCCCAAAAACTCCAATAATATTGGCGCACTTGGCATCGTCTGTGCGCTCTCCAGTTGCACTTCACATACTTAGTGGGGTCTCTGTGCGGGTAGATTGTTTGGTACCAAATTAGCCGTGTTTGATAGCAAGGGTTGTTTTCTTTACAGTCAAAGTGAGAACGAAACCCTGAAACAGATATTATGAAGTTAGGCATAGATATGCCTAATCTTTGAAAATGGTAGCCCTGCATGAAACATTTTTGGATATTTTGTTCTAGACCTGTAAGACCTTTCGTGCATGGTTTCTATGAAGTAACGTACCTGCTTTATATCTACCCCACCCTAATTTATCCTGGTTTATATTAACACATCTCATACCGAAACTGCTGTACATTCTATGAAACTACATAATCTATTTTTGTTTTGTTTTTATATTTAAATCTCGGACAAAATCTTTTATGAAGTTACCTGCTTCTGGTAACTTAGTTGATTTTGTATGCTTACCTGAGGATGTTACAGCTTGTATTTAGTCTCAACTTATTTGCAAATTAGCTTGGTCTTCTTTCGTATATGAATTGATTTATAAGCAAAACCTTACGCTCACAACGCGTTCCTATCCAGCCACGGTTACAGTTGCACGTATTGGTACCATTTCCATCAACACATTTCCCGTTCTTACACGTCACTGAAGGTGTTTCGCAGTCGTCAATGTTTACTGTATCCAGAAAGAAAATAGTTGTATAACTGGAAAACCTGTCTACAGTTATAAAACATAAAATGCAATAACAAGGCTTGTAAGGAAATAAAATAAATGATGACACTTCTTTCTTTTCTGCTTATAAAGGGGCTATCTTTCATGTTACAGACCATGTGTAGGCAAGGTTAATAAAAAAATACGTTTGTAAAGGTAGGTTTAAGATGTATCTGGTTTTAATTTTTAATAATTAATTAATTCATATGCAATTATCGAATAGCTTTTTGTTAAGCACTGCTTTTGCAAATATTTATGCAATGGGAATGATGAAAGTGCAAAATATAACAGTTTCAGTGCACGCATTCACCTGTGTGCAATGATATTTTAGGTAACCCTATTCAAAGCAGTCAAGAATATTCCTTGCTGATATAAGGGCATTACAGTTGCAATAAAATAGCAAAACAGCAAAGTCAGTTATTCGTTATGAGGCCTTGACGATATAGTTTAATTATGCAAGCATATTCTCTGTTTGCTTGCTATCAAATCAGGAAATAAAGTTTCCAATTTTAGAACTGTCTTTTGAAAAAAATGTTTTTGATGCCGTATGCTGTACGTGAATGTTTTGCTTTCTGTACAAAAAAAGTAAAAAAAAAACTCTTCTGTCATATGATAACGGATCACATTATGAAAATAATCTGTGCAAAAGACATTATCTCTCTGCATTGCATCAACATGGTATAAAAGGCACGTATAAAACGCACTTATATCTAAGGTACAACGGGCAAACAAGAAATCAGAGAACAGTTTCATTCTTTTATTTAGACTGTGATTAAAAAAATGTGTAAAAAAAATTAAAAAAATTCGCTGTCGATAATATATATATATATATAAGTATATATATATATATATATATATATATATATATATATATATATATATATATATATATATATATATATATATATAACTTGCCGTCACAGGTAGATCCTGTCCAACCAGCAAAACAGGTACACGCGTTTGTGCCATTTCTATCGATACATCTTCCGTTTTCGCAAATGTTTGAGGGATTTTCGCAGTCGTCTATGTTTACTGAAAGTTGATGAAACACAGGCAGAAATACTTTGAAATATTCAAGGTGTTCATTAAAAATATATTGCGGACGAAGTTTGAGATCCAAGGATACAAATATTTACTATTGCATTTCAAACTTTATTATTGATCTGTTTTGCGCTAGCTTAGTATGTTTTTGTGTAACACTTAAGAAGTATAATATTAAATCGTCCTATAGAAAACAGCAACTTGCCATCACATGCAGAACCTGTCCAACCAGGAAAGCAGTTGCACGTATTTGTACTGTTCCCATCGATACACCTTCCGTTTGCACATGTAAGTGAAGGGATTTCGCAGTCATCTATATTCACTGTAAGTCAATAAAATATTTGCTTAAACAGGGCAGTAATCAAACTAACCTCGAAATAATAAAGCATTTACAAATGAAGCAAGTCAACCGCATTACGGAAAAACACAGTAAATATATATCAGATAAGAGCTAGTTTTGTACATATAATTAGTATGGCCAGTCAAATGTCAGGGTAGATGCATTTGTAGAATATGTTGGTTAATATTGCAATTTTCACCTGAGAAATAATACAAAAACAAACAGAGATATTGAGGATGTTTAGGTTGTGCCACTTATTGTTGATTACAGAACACACACTGTGTAGCCTAATATTGGTGTAACCAATCTTCTATTTACACTGGATAAAGCTTTTAGCTATCCTCTGCTCACACAGAACAAAATGAAAGAATATGCCAAATACTTTTCTTCAAACATAATCATCGTATATATTTAGAGTATTGATCACTTACAAAAAGATTTGCTTTTCTAACTAGTGTAATCAAAGGTTTTAATTGCTTTGCTTTTATCTTCCTGAGCTGTTTGATTTTTTTAACAAGGAAAAATATCTTACAATCACACGTTAATCCTGTCCAACCAGCAAAGCAGTTGCACGTATTTGTGCCATTGCCATCGACACATCTTCCGTGCTCACAGATAACTGAGGGATTTTCGCAATCGTCAAAATTTCCTGTGAAGACGAATTAGACATCAGATTCATTTGGATAGAATTTGAAGTTCTTATAGACACACAGAGTCAAATTATGATCATGCTAAGTATGTTTCTTGTAATTGATGCTGCGCAAACCACCGATACAGAATATAGTTAGTGTGACTCAGTTCACTGTCAAAAGAGCTGTATGTAGTCGATGGTTTTCATTCATTTTTTGTGATTAGTATCTGACTGCATAAAAACTATATGGCTAGTACAAGAGTTTGTGTTATGTTATAGCTATGTTCTATAACTTAATGACTTGCCGTTATTATTTTTCCTTTACCTATATCCAATCTACACACTACACTTCTCACATATATGTAACCTTATAAATTCAGTATATTTATATTTGTATCATGTACAAGCTGTCACAGAAGTAAGCACATGAAGTTAGTAGTTTCTATACGCATTTAAATGAACATAATGAACAGGAAATGTTTTGTATAACAAGTTGTATCTTACTCACGTTGGCAGAAACGACCTGCCCATCCGGGATAGCAGGAACAGTTATAGGATTCAATGTCGCTCAAGCATTCTCCATTTCCGCAGTCCACATTTTGACAGTTGTCCACAAGAGGAGATTCAGCTTCTATTAATATATATATATATATATATATATATATATATATATATATATATATATATATATATATATATATATATATATATATATATATATATATAAATTACTATTTTGTTTTTTAATGTATAATGGTGTAAATCACACCGAAAATAAATTGAACGAATTGATCTACATATTTTGATTATAACATAGAAAGACAAGATAGGTATCAGAATTTTAAAATATTATCAAATATGTGATGAATTATTCCAGATTATGAACTGCAGATTTGTTGCCAATCTGATGACACATCACTACGACAATATGTCTTGCATAATATACATATTTTTGCACATTTTATGTCGACTTTTTATGTCTTATGGATTAAATGACATGATTACTGAGAACGACAGCCTAAATTGAATTAATACATTTGTACTCCTACGTTCTATCCATTTGAATAATATAGATATATATAGATCTTCAACCAGCAATAGGGGGACCTTATATCTAGCACTTAGGGAGACCATTTGGAATAAATAATATATGTTTTTTAGCTTGTAATCAAGTGGCAACACACAAATTTAATTTTAAAACAAAAAACATTTTATTCACTATGATATAGAATCATTCGTTTTTTGTTTACTCTGTAGTTTCATAACGTTTAAACACGCTAAGAATTAAGCAGACCTACTTTTGGTCTCCTTAAAGTTTTGGTCTCCCTAATACTGTGGTTTTTAGCAAAAATGGTCCCCGTATTGCTGGAATGACACTTAATCTCTTGTTAACCTTGAATTATTTTGAGCCAGGACCTTTGGGATTACCACCCAAACGCCATAACCGAGTGAGCTAGCCGTGAATACCCCTCTCAACAAAAAAAATACACATTGCATTTTTATGCTAAGAGGGCTGGAATACTTTGAACTCTACCGCACAACATTATGCACCTATCAAAAGTGATATCTGTAATAGTATTTGTCGTTGGTTCTGAGATTTGGAGTGAGTTGCATGTGTGGAGGTAATTCAATATATTTGTGTTATGGCTGTACAGTGATTTTACCTAGAACTTTAGTTACTGAGTGATTACAGGCTGTTAAATTAGGAATAACAAAGAAACAAATTAATAATAAATTTGAATTTTCTCAAAATGCTTAAAAATGTTTCATACCTGTAGTTGCTATTATAAAGTTATATGAGATTCGATTTATTCATAGTTAATCATTTACTATGCAACAATAACTAACCATTGCAGGCTGAACCTGTCCAACCAGCATAGCAAGTACACGTGTTAGTACCATTGCCATCGACACATCTTCCGTTTTGGCAGATTGTTGAAGGATTTTCACAATCATCAATGTTTGCTGTAAACAGGCCGAAAACTGCTTGGTTAACAGTTTTCTTAGCTTATAAATGAGCACAGACGGCAGAGGTAGAAGAAAATGACTTGAATAGCGTCTGTATGTACTCTTTTCTATGACTCTGTTTTTTTTTTTTTTTTTTTTTTTTTTTTTTTTTTTTTGCTACAAGAAATATAATGGCACTTGATGAATTGGCACTTGCAATCCCTTACGTACTTTGGCAGAAACGACCAGCCCATCCAATATAACAGGAGCAACTGTATGAGGCACTATCACTCAAGCACACTCCATTCCCACAATCAACATTCTGATTCTGACAGTTGTCTACAAGCTCTATAGGCAGAAGAAAAAATTAACTTCTGTAGTAACCTTTATAAAATTTAATTAAAATTTAGAGCTCAACTGTTATTTAAAATTAGCTCTTTAACTTTAAAATGACATTTTAATAATTTATCAAGTGTAATTAAGCTAAACGTGGTTATGCTTAACATTTTGTGTGCAACTATGCATTTTTTCTATTTGCGATTTTACAAACTGCATTTTATTTTTTTTAAATTTACAGTATTACCTTGATTAATGGGTCACTGCCATTGAAAAAAAAATTACAGAACATTTCTACACTTCACTTATGCTCCAATCAACATCGTTAAAGAAAAAGTTTTGTTCTACAGTGGCCTCAGGGATCTTGCAGTAAAATATTCAAAATCTTTCCTAATCGAACATTCAACTAAATGTCAGGGTTGCCTTTTTCAGGTCAAAAGCTTCCTTTAAAATATTTATTAAAACGCTTATTTTATTTACCAGTGCAAGTTGGTCCTGTCCAGCCTGAATTACAGTTGCATGTGTTGGTGCCATTGGCGTCTACACACTGTCCATTGGTGCCACACGGTTCAACAGGATGAACACAATCGTCAATGTTTTCTATAACAAAGTGGCTTCAATATTTTCTCTATTTAAGCTGTTAGTATTACAAATGCTTATTTACACTTGGGACAACGTCCCAAGGAGATTTTAAATTACCTCGAATTCCGTACATTTCTCTTTTCTTCCCTTTTTTTTATTTTTTTTTCATATTTCGTTTTTTTGTTATTCTTCGTCACTTGGTTTCCGCGCTTCTCCTCAGAGACCGTTTGAGCTAGGAAAGTGAAACTTGGCACATAGATAGGATGTGTGGTAAACTCGATCCACGCGAAAAATTTTTTACGTATGACGTCATCTTCCTCATCTTATGACGTCATGAATATTTTAGAGCTTAATATCTTCAAAACGGTTGGAGCTACAGATTTGGCGTCAAATACGTTATGAGACTACTTTTTGACAAAGGACCTCGTGAAAGCCTAAATTTTAGCGTATGACGTCATAATGACGTCATTTTTCGATTTTTTTTCCTGGTCGGTTTTAAAGCGGAAATTTTTGTTATTAGTATACAGAACGCTTAACTGAATACCAATTGACGGATAAAAGTTACTTTTAACTCTCCAATGCCCTGTAAAACGCCCCCCGTCCCCCCGAAATGCACACAAGTGTATTAAAACGCACATCACACAGTACAAGGTGCCTATTGCGGGAACGCGATTATGTATATTGCATATCAATACGGCTGTATGTGGCTTGTGGCCTCTCCCATAATGAAAAGCTACTCTGTGGCTAAGTGACCAAGCAGTACTGTTGTTATGTACGTAGATGGCTGTGATGAGCTGGGTTTTTTTCAATGCTGCATTTTCAATGCTGCAGTCAGTCAAAAGTTGAGCACGGAGAGCAAATGCTGTTTTTTTATTAAACTTTTTTTTACAAATAACTGCGTTATAATTCATGAATATATTGAATGCTACGGAACTGTTTTAGTGATAACTGTGTAGTGTTCATTTGTTGATCACTCTTATTATTTTATGACGATAGATTATTTCGAAAACCTCGATAGGTGCATAATTCCCACTTGCAAACTTCGTGTGCAAATGGGTATTTATTTGTAGTTTTTCTCGAAATTTCAGCCCTTTTTTTCCTTTTTTCCGTCACGGGGGTTCCCAGAAAACTCCTCCTACGCTATTGACGTAGGACGATGAAATTTGGTACAGTGATAGAGGGTGATGAGATGTCGTCAAATACACAAAAAATTTTGACCTTGAAGGTCAAGATCAAATTGAGGTCAAAGTATTTTTTACCTCAAAGTGGTTGTCGTTGAAAGATGGCATGTGGCAGAGACATAGAGTGTAATGAGTTGTCGTCAAATCCGCAAATTTTTTTGACCTGAAACCTCAGAGGTCAAGGTCAAAGTGAGATCAAAATATTTTTGAAGCGCCTATTAATCACGAAAAGTAGCCATAAAGGTGCTCAAATCCCAGCTTGAATACATAAAACGTACTCTGTAGGAGAACTACTTTTATCACTAATCTTGACCTTGAGGGTCAAGGTCAAAGGTCACGTGACTTCGCGCGCCGTTAACGACAGGCCGACTTATCTCGAAAACGGTTAGAGATAGAGCTATTTTGAGCTTAAACAACGTTACATAAGAAGTATCTCGGTGACCTTGACCTTCTGGTTCACGGTCAAGGTAAAAAAACGGGAAGTTGACTATTATCTCGAAATTGGTTAGAGATAGAGCGATTTTGAGCTCATTTTCGATTCTTTAGGCCTAAACAACGTTACATAAGAGGTACCTCGGTGACCTTGACATTCCGGGTCACGGTCAAGGTAAAAAACCGGAAGTTGACTATTATCTCGAAATTGGTTACTATATTAGACTATTATCTCGAAAACGGTTAGCATGTGCTTCTAGCATCGTTGATCTTCTATAAAGTATTGCTGTGTTCTTTAGTGGTTTCCAAATGGCTAGGTTTTATTCCCACTTGCAAACATAGTTTGCAAATGGGTATGGTTTGCTAAGAATTCCGGCGTTTATTCCTTCCTTTTTTTCCGTCACGGAGGTTTCCAGAAAACTCCTCCTATGCTATTTGACGTAGGACAATGAAATTTGGCACAGAGATAGAGGGTGATGAGATGTCGTGAAATCCGCAAATTTTTTTGACCTTGACCTTCAGGGTCAAGGTCAAATTGAGATCAAAGTTTTTTTACCTCAAAGTGGTTTCCAGAAAACTCCTCCTAGGCTATTTGATGTAGGACGATAAAATTTGGCATAGAGATAAAGGGTGATAAGATGTCGTGAAATCCGCAAAACTTTTTGACCTTGACCTTCAAGATCAAGGTCAAATTGAGGTCAAAATATTTTTTCAAAAACCTCTTCAATCACGAAAAATTGCTAGAAATAGCGCTCAAATCCTTGTTTCAACCCGTGTACGGTGTCAGTAGGCAGTAACATCATGGATGGAATCTCAACATTCAGTGTCAAGGTAAAGGTCATGTGACTTTTGTATATTGAATTCCGTTAGAGAAAAATTGTCCATTATCTCGAAAACGGTTAGAGATAAAGCGATTTTGAGCTTATTTTCGACCCTTTGGGCCTAAGACATCTTATATAAAAGGAACCTCGGTGACCTTGACCTCATCCGTTATGGTCAAGGTCAAAAACCGGAAGTTGACCATTATCTCGAAAACGGTTAGAGATAGAGCGATTTTGAGCTTATTTTCGACCCTTTGGGCCTAAAAGACCTTATATACGAGGTACCTCGGTGACCTTGATCTCCTCCGTCAAGGTCAAGGTCAAAAACCGGAAGTTGACCATTATCTCGAAAACGGTTAGAGATAGAGCGATTTTGAGCTTATTTTCGACCCTTTGGGCCTAAAAGACGTTATGTAAGAGGTACCTCGGTGACCTTGACCTCCTTCGTCAAGGTCAAGGTCAAAAACCGGAAGTTGACCATTATCTCGAAAACGGTTAGAGATAGAGCGATTTTGAGCTTATTTTCGACCCTTTGGGCCTAAAAGACCTTATATACGAGGTACCTCGGTGACCTTGATCTCCTTCGTCAAGGTCAAGGTCAAAAACCGGAAGTTGACCATTATCTCGAAAACGGTTAGAGATAGAGCGATTTTGAGCTTATTTTCGACCCTTTTGGGCTAAAAGACGTTATATAAGAGGTACCTAGGTGACCTTGACTTCCTCCGTCAAGGTCAAGGTCAAAAACCGGAAGTTGACCATTTTCTCGAAAACGTTAGAGATAGAGCCATTTTGAGCTTATTTTCGACTCTTTGGGATTAAAAGACGTTATATAGGAGGCACTTCGGTGACCTTGACCTCCTCCGTCAAGGTCAAGGTCAAAAACCGGAAGTTGACCATTTTCTCGAAAACGTTAGAGATAGAGCGATTTGGAGCTTATTTTCGACCCTCTGGGCCTAAAAGACGTTATATGAGAGGTACCTCGGTGACCTTGACCTCCTCCATCATGGTTAAGGTCAAGAACCGGAAGTGGTTCATTGTCTGAAAAATGGTTAGAAAACTGAATTTGATTATTTGAGATTACATTATATTTACTTCGATGTCCTTGTTCATGACAATAATTCTGAAGGTGACAATTATGTGGAAATACTGAAAAATGTGTCTTTGACCAGATAGATTGTACCATTGCAAGTGGGTATCATTTCACTACGTGTAGCGAAATTTGGTCTAGTTTAATATCTAATTTTAGCATCTAATTTTAAATTATAACAGAAATGTTAATTGTGTCTGAAAATTTTCATTCTCTATGCAAACCTAAGCCGGAACAGAATCAAGAATCAAAATGCGAATTTAAAAACTGAAATAAGATAAGAAATTTTTAGCTCAGTCAATAAGTATTTTTTTAGCATCCCAAGTGTTTGTTTCGCAACTCGGTTGCGAAATCGGTCTAATTTTAGTCAGAATTTCATACCGTTAAATACAGGTGGAGGATTTAATCATTGAACAGAGCAATCTGGTATTCATCCATATAAGAAATGTTTAGCTGCTGAAGCAATCTTTAATCTAATATGTATATGGAAAGCTATTGGGTTTATACTTTATCTGTTCTAACCTGCTTGTTATATCCTGCATAAAAGGTATGCAACATTGAAGATTTTGGCTTTGGAAGTTATGTCTTTTGCCATAACTAGGCATCAACCTGTTTGTAGCGCTCGACAGGGCAGCAGGCATATTCGAACTCTGATTATTTAATGCACTTTATGTTAGGAGTTTGCACTTAACCAAGGATATTTTATTATCAATTTATGCAACAAATGGCAGAGAATCTGAAAACGTATATTTTAGAAAATAATAAACTGTAAAAGGTACAATTTTAGCCCAAAACACAAATCTTTTGTTTTGGATAGAATTATAAGTATCAAATACACAAGAGAACAAAGGCTATTGATTTCAATTTCAAGTGCTAATCATAATGTGCATAGGTCAAGCACCGAACTGCACAGCTCGATACAACAATAGATCTCTTTCGATCATAAAGCAGAATGTATTTTAACCAAACCGCATACAACGACGTTGTATTTAGAAACATAAAGGATACCATTCTGTTTATTTATAATGTGTAATGGCATAAATCATCACGAAAAAAAATTGAACAAATTGATCTAAATATTTTGATTATAACATAGAAAGACAAGAAAGGTATCAAAATTTAAAATATTATCAAATATGTGATGAATAATTCCAGATTATGAACTGCAGATTTGTTGCCAATCTGATGACACATCACTAAGACAACATGTTTTGCTTAATATACATATTTGTGCACATTTTATGTCGACTTTTTATGTCTCATGGATTAAATGACATGATTACTGAGAACGGCAGTCTAAATTGAATTAATACGTTTGTACTTCTACATTCTATCCATTTGAATAATATATATATGTTACAGGGAATCTGTGAAATTAGGGATTTCATGAAATCTCTAGTGGATTCGTGTAATAACTAGCTCAATCAATTTCGATGTTTTTATTGAGAATTTTCATGTTTGCAATGTCGTATTTTACCGAAATTAATAGTAGATTTTAATTTACTCAAAGCACTCGATTGCCAAACTGTCATTCATGAGATACTTCAGTACCTGAATTTAGCGATACTTTTTATCCTATGTAACTTATGTCACATTTCACGCCAAATTCTGTTATTTTGGATGGTAATGTTTAAATTCCATTTCCTTTCGATATGAAAAGGGATACACAGTTTTGAAGAACCACTAAACAGCCTTCCTGGATGAATAATTTTTCAGAATAGTCCTATAATCAATATGAGCTTATTCATTACACGGATTTCCTAGGGATTACATGAAATCCCTAATTACACAGATTCCCTGTAACATATATATGATATTTCCATATATATCATATATTTCGTGATGTATTATGATAATGATAAAGTAACTAATAACAGTTTACTTTCTGAGGCAAGAGTAGCGAAAGTTAATCTCGTGTAAACCTTGAACGATTTTGAGCCAGGACCTTTGGGTGACCACCCAAGCGCCATAACCGAGTGAGCTAACCGTGAATCCCCATCCCCACCAAGTAAAAACACATTGCATTTTTATGCTAAGTGGTCTGGAATACTTTGGCTAGTTGTACCTGTTCAGTTGTTAGTTATAAGTTGTTCCACTGGCCAATTGTATTTTGAAACAAGAGTATATTCATGTCCTTAGAATGGTTGGATATTTGTTGAACATGATTGTTTTGGATTATTTTTGGATAGCCTACATAGAAAAGACGATTATATAAACATCAAAACTGAGAAATAACATTCCAACTAATAAAATATTGCCAATGTACTTTAAAGATCTGTAAATACTAGATATGACTTGCCTTTCAAAACATTTTGCATGAATAATTTATATGAACTCAACCTCACCACATTATACACCTATCAAAAGTGATATCTGTAATAGTATTTGTCGTTGATTCTGAGATTTGGAGTGAGTTGCGTGTGTGGAGGAAATTCAATATATTTGTGTTATGGCTGTACAATGATTTTAACTAGAACTTGAATTACTGAGTGATTACAGGCTGTTAAATTTAGTCATAACAAAGAGAAAATTAAAAATAAATTAGATTTTTCTCAAAATGCTTAAAACTTTTTCATACCTGAAGTTACTATCCTAAAGTTAAATGAAATTTGATTTATTCTTGGTTAATCATTTACTATGCAACAACAACTAACCATTGCAGGCTGAACCTGTCCAACCAGCATAGCAAGTGCACGTGTTAGTACCATTGCCATCGACACATCTTCCGTTTTGACAGATTGTTGAAGGATTTTCACAATCACCAATGTTTGCTGTAAGCAGACCGAAAACTGCTTTGTCAACACAGTTTTTAGCTTATAAATGAGCACAGACGGCAGAGGTAGAAGAAAATGAGTTGAATATTGTGTGTATGTAGCTTTTTCTATTGCTCTGTTTTTTTTTTGTGTTTTTTTTTTTTTTGTTTTTTTTTTTTATTTTTTTTGCATCAAGAAATATATTGCTTGTCGCTGCAAATTGTTTTATCAAACAACAAATATTCTAGTGTGACATGACATGTCTATTTCAGAAGATGGGCCACATGGTTATGAGGGTTTGCACGATGCATTAGCACACATTACAATTATGACTATATACGTTAGACAATCCATAGATCAGTGATCGTAAGGCAGGAAGTAGTTTTAACGAAACCGCATACAACGACGTTGTTTTTAGAAACATAAAAGATACCATTCTGTTTTTAGTGTGTAATGGCATAAATCATCATGAAAATAAATAGAACAAATTGATCTAAATATTTTGATCATAACATAGAAAGACAAGATAGGTATCCGAATTTTTAAATATAATCAAATATGTGATGAATTATTCCAGATTATGAACTGCAGATTTGTTGCCAATCTGATGACACATCACTAAGACAACATGTTTTGCATAATATACATATTTTTGCACATTTTATGTCGACTTTTTATGTTTCATGGATTAAATGACATGATTACTGAGAACGGCAGTCTAAATTGAATTAATACATTTGTGCTTCTACTTTCTATACATTTGAATAATATATATATGATATTTTCATATATATCATATATTTCGTGATGAATAATGATAATGTAACCAATAACATTTTACTTTCTGACGCAAGAGGAGCGAAAGTTAATCTCTTGTTAACCTTGAATGATTTTGAGCCAGGACCTTTGGGATTACCACCCAAACGCCATAACCGAGCGAGCTAGCCGTGAATACCCCTCCCAACAAAAAATAAACACATTGCATTTTTATGCTAAGAGGGCTGGAATACTTTGAAGTCTACCACACAGCATTATGCGCCTATCAAAAGTGATATCTGTAATAGTATTTGTCGTTGGTTCTGAGATTTGGAGTGAGTGGCATGTGTGGAGGAAATTCAATATATTTGTGTTATGGCTGTGCTATGATTTTAACTAGAACTTGAATTACTGAGTGATTAAAGGCTGTTAAATTTAGGAATAACAAAGAGAAAATTAAAAATCAATTAGATTTTTCTTAAAATGCTTAAAACTGTTTCATACCTGAAGTTGCTATCCTAAAGTTAAATTAAATTTGATTTATTCTTGGTTAATCATTTACTATGCAACAATAACTAACCATTACAGGCTGAACCTGTCCAACCAGCATAGCAAGTGCACGTGTTAGTACCATTGCCATCGACACATCTTCCGTTTTGACAGATTGTTGAAGGATTTTCACAATCATCAATGTTTGCTGTAAGCAGACCGAAAACTGCTTTGTCAACACAGTTTTTAGCTTATAAATGAGCACAGACGGCAGAGGTAGAAGAAAATGAGTTGAATATCGTGTGTATGTACCTTTTTCTATTGCTCTGTTTTTTTGTTTTTTGTTGTTTTTTTTTTTGCGTCAAGAAATATATTGCTTGTCGCTGCAAATTGTTTTATCAAGCAACAAATATTCTTGTGTGACATGACATGTCTATTTCAGAAGATGGGCCACATAGTTATGAGGGTTTGCACGATGCGTTAGCACACATTACAATTATGACCATATACGTTAGACAATCCAGAGATCAGTGATCGTAAGGCAGAAAGTAGTTTTAACGAAACCGCATACAGCGACGTTGTTTTTAGAAGCATAAAAGATACCATTCTGTTTTTAGTGTGTAATGGCATAAATCATCATGAAAATAAATAGAACAAATTGATCTAAATATTTTGATCATAACATAGAAAGACAAGATAGGTATCCAAATTTTTAAATATAATCAAATATGTGATGATTTATTCCAGACTATGAACTGCAGATTTGTTGCTAATCTGATGACACATCACTAAGACAACATGTTTTGCATAATATACATATTTTTGCACATTTTATGTCGACTTTTTATGTTTCATGGATTAAATGACATGATTACTGAGAACGGCAGTCTAAATTGAATATATACATTTGTACTTCTACGTTCTATTCATTTAAATAATATATGTATGATATTTTTATATATATCATATATTTCGTGATGTATAATGATAATAATAATGTAACCAATAACATTTTACTTTCTGAGGCACTCGGAGCGAAAGTTAATCTCTTGTTAACCTTGAACGATTTTGAGCCAGGAACTTTGGGATTACTACCCAATCGCTATAACCGAGTGAGCTAACCGTGAATTCCCCCTCCCACGAAAAAAAAAAACACATTGCATTTTTATGCTAAGTGGTCTGGAATACTTTGGCTAGTTGTACCTGTTCAGTTGTTAGTTATAAGTTGTTCCACTGGCCAATTGTATTTTGAAACAAGAGTATATTCATGTTACTTAGAATGGTTGGATATTTGTCGTACATGATTGTTTTGGATTGTTTTTGGATACCCCCGATAGGAAAGACGATTATCTAAACATCAAAACTGAGAAATGGCATTCGAAACAGTCAAATATTGCCAAAGTACTTTCAAGATCTGCATACACCAGATATCACTTGCCTTTCAAAACATTTTACATGAATAATTTACATGAACTATACCACACAACATTATAGACCTATCAAAAGTGATATCTGTAATAGTATTTGTCGTTGGTTCTGAGATTTGGAGTGAGTGGCATGTGTGGAGGAAATTCAATATATTTGTGTTATGGCTGTGCAATGATTTTAACTAGAACTTGAATTACTGAGTGATTAAAGGCTGTTAAATTTAGGAATAACAAAGAGAAAATTAAAAATAAATTAGAGTTTTCTCAAAATGCTTAACACTGTTTCATACCTGAAGTTGCTATCCTAATGTTAAATGAAATTTGATTTATTCTTGGTTAATCATTTACTATGCAACAACAACTAACCATTGCAGGCTGAACCTGTCCAACCAGTATAGCAAGTGCACGTGTTAGTACCATTGCCATCGACACATCTTCCGTTTTGACAGATTGTTGAAGGATTTTCACAATCATCAATGTTTGCTGTAAGCAGACCGAAAACTGCTTTGTCAACACAGTTTTTAGCTTATAAATGAGCACAGACGGCAGAGGTAGAAGAAAATGAGTTGAATATTGTGTGTATGTAGCTTTTTATATTGCTCTGTTTTTTTTTTTTTTGTCTTTTGTTTTTTTTTTTTTTTGCATCAAGAAATATATTGCTTGTCGCTGCAAATTGTTTTATCAAACAACAAATATTCTAGTGTGACATGACGTCTATTTCAGAAGATGGGCCACATGGTTATGAGGGTTTGCACGATGCGTTAGCACACATTACAATTATGACTATATACGTTAGACAATCCAGAGATCAGTGATCGTAAGGCAGAAAGTAGTTTTAACGAAACCGCATACAACGACGTTGTTTTTAGAAACATAAAAGATACCATTCTGTTTTTAGTGTGTAATGGCATAAATCATCATGAAAATAAATAGAACAAATTGATCTAAATATTTTGATCATAACATAGAAAGACAAGATAGGTATCCAAATTTTTAAATATAATCAAATATGTGATGAATTATTCCAGATTATGAACTGCAGATTTGTTGCCAATCTGATGACACATCACTAAGACAACATGTTTTGCATAATATACATATTTTTGCACATTTTATGTCGACTTATGTTTCATGGATTAAATGACATGATTACTGAGAACGGCAGTCTAAATTGAATTAATACATTTGTACTTCTACTTTCTATACATTTGAATAATATATATATGATATTTTCATATATATCATATATTTCGTGATGAATAATGATAATGTAACCAATAACATTTTACTTTCTGACGCAAGAGGAGCGAAAGTTAATCTCTTGTTAACCTTGAATGATTTTGAGCCAGGACCTTTGGGATTACCACCCAAACGCCATAACCGAGCGAGCTAGCCGTGAATACCCCTCCCAACAAAAAATAAACACATTGCATTTTTATGCTAAGAGGGCTGGAATACTTTGAAGTCTACCACACAGCATTATGCGCCTATCAAAAGTGATATCTGTAATAGTATTTGTCGTTGGTTCTGAGATTTGGAGTGAGTGGCATGTGTGGAGGAAATTCAATATATTTGTGTTATGGCTGTGCTATGATTTTAACTAGAACTTGAATTACTGAGTGATTAAAGGCTGTTAAATTTAGGAATAACAAAGAGAAAATTAAAAATCAATTAGATTTTTCTTAAAATGCTTAAAACTGTTTCATACCTGAAGTTGCTATCCTAAAGTTAAATTAAATTTGATTTATTCTTGGTTAATCATTTACTATGCAACAATAACTAACCATTACAGGCTGAACCTGTCCAACCAGCATAGCAAGTGCACGTGTTAGTACCATTGCCATCGACACATCTTCCGTTTTGACAGATTGTTGAAGGATTTTCACAATCATCAATGTTTGCTGTAAGCAGACCGAAAACTGCTTTGTCAACACAGTTTTTAGCTTATAAATGAGCACAGACGGCAGAGGTAGAAGAAAATGAGTTGAATATCGTGTGTATGTACCTTTTTCTATTGCTCTGTTTTTTTGTTTTTTGTTGTTTTTTTTTTGCGTCAAGAAATATATTGCTTGTCGCTGCAAATTGTTTTATCAAGCAACAAATATTCTTGTGTGACATGACATGTCTATTTCAGAAGATGGGCCACATAGTTATGAGGGTTTGCACGATGCGTTAGCACACATTACAATTATGACCATATACGTTAGACAATCCAGAGATCAGTGATCGTAAGGCAGAAAGTAGTTTTAACGAAACCGCATACAGCGACGTTGTTTTTAGAAGCATAAAAGATACCATTCTGTTTTTAGTGTGTAATGGCATAAATCATCATGAAAATAAATAGAACAAATTGATCTAAATATTTTGATCATAACATAGAAAGACAAGATAGGTATCCAAATTTTTAAATATAATCAAATATGTGATGATTTATTCCAGACTATGAACTGCAGATTTGTTGCTAATCTGATGACACATCACTAAGACAACATGTTTTGCATAATATACATATTTTTGCACATTTTATGTCGACTTTTTATGTTTCATGGATTAAATGACATGATTACTGAGAACGGCAGTCTAAATTGAATATATACATTTGTACTTCTACATTCTATTCATTTAAATAATATATGTATGATATTTTTATATATATCATATATTTCGTGATGTATAATGATAATAATAATGTAACCAATAACATTTTACTTTCTGAGGCACTCGGAGCGAAAGTTAATCTCTTGTTAACCTTGAACGATTTTGAGCCAGGAACTTTGGGATTACTACCCAATCGCTATAACCGAGTGAGCTAACCGTGAATTCCCCCTCCCACGAAAAAAAAAACACATTGCATTTTTATGCTAAGTGGTCTGGAATACTTTGGCTAGTTGTACCTGTTCAGTTGTTAGTTATAAGTTGTTCCACTGGCCAATTGTATTTTGAAACAAGAGTATATTCATGTTACTTAGAATGGTTGGATATTTGTCGTACATGATTGTTTTGGATTGTTTTTGGATACCCCCGATAGGAAAGACGATTATCTAAACATCAAAACTGAGAAATGGCATTCGAAACAGTCAAATATTGCCAAAGTACTTTCAAGATCTGCATACACCAGATATCACTTGCCTTTCAAAACATTTTACATGAATAATTTACATGAACTATACCACACAACATTATAGACCTATCAAAAGTGATATCTGTAATAGTATTTGTCGTTGGTTCTGAGATTTGGAGTGAGTGGCATGTGTGGAGGAAATTCAATATATTTGTGTTATGGCTGTGCAATGATTTTAACTAGAACTTGAATTACTGAGTGATTAAAGGCTGTTAAATTTAGGAATAACAAAGAGAAAATTAAAAATAAATTAGAGTTTTCTCAAAATGCTTAACACTGTTTCATACCTGAAGTTGCTATCCTAATGTTAAATGAAATTTGATTTATTCTTGGTTAATCATTTACTATGCAACAACAACTAACCATTGCAGGCTGAACCTGTCCAACCAGTATAGCAAGTGCACGTGTTAGTACCATTGCCATCGACACATCTTCCGTTTTGACAGATTGTTGAAGGATTTTAACAATCATCAATGTTTGCTGTAAGCAGACCGAAAACTGCTTTGTCAACACAGTTTTTAGCTTATAAATGAGCACAGACGGCAGAGGTAGAAGAAAATGAGTTGAATATTGTGTGTATGTAGCTTTTTATATTGCTCTGTTTTTTTTTTTTTTGTTTTTTGTTTTTTTTTTTTTGCATCAAGAAATATATTGCTTTTCGCTGCAAATTGTTTTATCAAACAACAAATATTCTAGTGTGACATGACGTCTATTTCAGAAGATGGGCCACATGGTTATGAGGGTTTGCACGATGCGTTAGCACACATTACAATTATGACTATATACGTTAGACAATCCAGAGATCAGTGATCGTAAGGCAGAAAGTAGTTTTAACGAAACCGCATACAACGACGTTGTTTTTAGAAACATAAAAGATACCATTCTGTTTTTAGTGTGTAATGGCATAAATCATCATGAAAATAAATAGAACAAATTGATCTAAATATTTTGATCATAACATAGAAAGACAAGATAGGTATCCAAATTTTTAAATATAATCAAATATGTGATGAATTATTCCAGATTATGAACTGCAGATTTGTTGCCAATCTGATGACACATCACTAAGACAACATGTTTTGCATAATATACATATTTTTGCACATTTTATGTCGACTTATGTTTCATGGATTAAATGACATGATTACTGAGAACGGCAGTCTAAATTGAATTAATACATTTGTACTTCTACTTTCTATACATTTGAATAATATATATATGATATTTTCATATATATCATATATTTCGTGATGAATAATGATAATGTAACCAATAACATTTTACTTTCTGACGCAAGAGGAGCGAAAGTTAATCTCTTGTTAACCTTGAATGATTTTGAGCCAGGACCTTTGGGATTACCACCCAAACGCCATAACCGAGCGAGCTAGCCGTGAATACCCCTCCCAACAAAAAATAAACACATTGCATTTTTATGCTAAGAGGGCTGGAATACTTTGAAGTCTACCACACAGCATTATGCGACTATCAAAAGTGATATCTGTAATAGTATTTGTCGTTGGTTCTGAGATTTGGAGTGAGTGGCATGTGTGGAGGAAATTCAATATATTTGTGTTATGGCTGTGCTATGATTTTAACTAGAACTTGAATTACTGAGTGATTAAAGGCTGTTAAATTTAGGAATAACAAAGAGAAAATTAAAAATCAATTAGATTTTTCTCAAAATGCTTAAAACTGTTTCATACCTGAAGTTGCTATCCTAAAGTTAAATTAAATTTGATTTATTCTTGGTTAATCATTTACTATGCAACAATAACTAACCATTGCAGGCTGAACCTGTCCAACCAGCATAGCAAGTGCACGTGTTAGTACCATTGCCATCGACACATCTTCCGTTTTGACAGATTGTTGAAGGATTTTAACAATCATCAATGTTTGCTGTAAGCAGACCGAAAACTGCTTTGTCAACACAGTTTTTAGCTTATAAATGAGCACAGACGGCAGAGGTAGAAGAAAATGAGTTGAATATCGTGTGTATGTACCTTTTTCTATTGCTCTGTTTTTTTGTTTTTTGTTTTTTTTTTTTGCGTCAAGAAATATATTGCTTGTCGCTGCAAATTGTTTTATCAAGCAACAAATATTCTTGTGTGACATGACATGTCTATTTCAGAAGATGGGCCACATAGTTATGAGGGTTTGCACGATGCGTTAGCACACATTACAATTATGACCATATACGTTAGACAATCCAGAGATCAGTGATCGTAAGGCAGAAAGTAGTTTTAACGAAACCGCATACAGCGACGTTGTTTTTAGAAGCATAAAAGATACCATTCTGTTTTTAGTGTGTAATGGCATAAATCATCATGAAAATAAATAGAACAAATTGATCTAAATATTTTGATCATAACATAGAAAGACAAGATAGGTATCCAATTTTTTAAATATAATCAAATATGTGATGATTTATTCCAGACTATGAACTGCAGATTTGTTGCTAATCTGATGACACATCACTAAGACAACATGTTTTGCATAATATACATATTTTTGCACATTTTATGTCGACTTTTTATGTTTCATGGATTAAATGACATGATTACTGAGAACGGCAGTCTAAATTGAATTAATACATTTGTACTTCTACATTCTATCCATTTAAATAATATATGTATGATATTTTTATATATATCATATATTTCGTGATGTATAATGATAATAATAATGTAACCAATAACATTTTACTTTCTGAGGCACTCGGAGCGAAAGTTAATCTCTTGTTAACATTGAACGATTTTGAGCCAGGAACTTTGGGATTACTACCCAAGCGCTATAACCGAGTGAGCTAACCGTGAATTCCCCCTCCCACGAAAAAAAAACACATTGCATTTTTATGCTAAGTGGTCTGGAATACTTTGGCTAATTGTACCTGTTCAGTTGTTAGTTATAAGTTGTTCCACTGGCCAATTGTATTTTGAAACAAGAGTATACTCATGTTACTTAGAATGGTTGGATATTTGTCGTACATGATTGTTTTGGATTGTTTTTGGATACCCCCGATAGGAAAGACGATTATCTAAACATCAAAACTGAGAAATGGCATTCGAAATAGTCAAATATTGCCAATGTACTTTCAAGATCTGCATACACCAGATATCACTTGCCTTTCAAAATATTTTACATGAATACTTTACATGAACTATACCACACAACATTATACACCTATCAAAAGTGATATCTGTAATAGTATTTGTCGTTGGTTCTGAGATTTGGAGTGAGTTGCATGTGTGGAGGAAATTCAATATATTTGTGTTATGGCTGTGCAATGATTTTAACTAGAACTTGAATTACTGAGTGATTACAGGCTGTTAAATTTAGGAATAAAAAGAGAAAATTAAAAATAAATTAGAGTTTTCTCAAAATGCTTAAAACTGTTTCATACCTGAAGTTGCTTTCCTAAAGTTAAATGAAATTTGATTTATTCTTGGTTAATCATTTACTATGTAAATTTGTCGCTGCAAATTGTTATATCAAGTAACAAATATTCTAGTGTGACATGACATGTCTACTTCAGAAGGTGGGCCACATAGTTATGAGGTTTTGCACGATGCGTCAGCACACATTACAATTATGACCATATACGTTAGACAATCCAGAGATCAGTGATCGTAAAGCAGAAAGTAGTTTTAACGAAACCGCATACAACGACGTTGTTTTTAGAAACATTCTGTATTTAGTGTGTAATGGCATAAATCATCACGAAAATAAATAGAACAAATTGATCTAAATATTTTGATTATAACATAGAAAGACAAGATAGGTATCAACAATTTAAAATATAATCAAATATGTGATGAATTATTCCAGATTATGAACTGCAGATTTGTTGCCAGTCTAATGACACATCACTAAGACAACATGTTTTGCATAATATATATATATATTTTTGCACATTTCATGTCGACTTTCTATGTCACATTTATTAAATGACATGATTACTGA
This sequence comes from Protula sp. h YS-2021, assembly GCA_949752745.1. Lineage (NCBI taxonomy): Eukaryota > Metazoa > Annelida > Polychaeta > Sabellida > Serpulidae > Protula > Protula sp. h YS-2021. The sequence goes on from OX457029.1 coordinate 73,079,642, forward strand.
GAACGGCAGTCTAAATTGAATTAATACATTTGTACTTCTACATTCTATCTATTTCAATAATATATATATATGATATTTTCATATATATCATATATTTCGTGATGTATAATGATAATGATAATGTAACCAATAACATTTTTCTTTCTGCGGCATTGGGAACGAAAGTTAATCTCTTGTTAACCTTGAACGATTTTGAGCCAGGAACTTTGGGATTACCACCCGAGTGCCATAACCGAGTGAACTAACCGTGAACTCCCCTTCCCACCAAAAAAAAAACACATTGCATTTTTATGCTAAGAGGTCTGGAATACTTTTGCTAGTTGTAGCTGTTCAGTGTTAGTTATAAGTTGTTCCACTGGCCAATTGTATTTTGAAACAAGAGTATATTCATGTTCCTTAGAATGGTTGGATATTTGTTGTGCATGATTGTTTTGGATTGTTTTTTGATACCCCCGATAGGAAAGACGATTATCTAAACATCAAAACTGAGAAATGGCATTCCAAATAGTCAAATATTGCCAATGTACTTTAAAGATTTGCATATACTAGATATCACTTGCCTTTCAAAATATTTTACATGAATACTTTACATGAACTCTACCACACAACATTATACACCCATCAAGGGTGATATCTGTAATAGTATTTGTCGTTGGTTTTGAGATTTGGAGTCTAATGTACAAGGTACCATTTTAGTCCAAAAGAAATCTTTTGTTTTGGATAGAATAGGAACAGGCCCAACCCCCCCGACCAAACCCCCCCCCCCGGCCCTAACCCCCCGTCAAAACCCCCCGCCCCGACTAAAACCCCCGGCGGCCTAAACCCCCGGAACCAAAACCCCCCGGTTCTCAGGTCTATTTTATATTTTGTAATTGCGATACATCTACGTTGTTAATTACACTTCAAATGCCCATTGAAGAGACCACACGGCGTTTAAATTTTCCGAAGCACTTAAGGAATTGATTATCATTATAAAAGAAACATGCATCCATTGATGATAGCACTCAGTTTTTGAAATTGCAATTGCTCTTATGATTGATGAGTGTGTACACATAAGAAAGTGCAGTTCATATGCCGGTTGCGAGATCAGTCGAGTTTACAAATTACAATTTCTCTTGCGGTAGATGTGACTTACATCCATTGTGATTCACTTGAATTGGTAATTTAGTGACCCAGGTTGCTGTTAAAAATCATGCTACCATCATGGAATACGTACATCACGTCTGCTAAAGGGAATCCAAAGATATTGTGCCAAGGGCATTTGTGCGTAAAGCAAAAAAATCTAGCAAATGGCTATGTTTCGTACGAGTGCGAAAGGAGGCGCCATAACAAATTAGCATTGCACATTTTCTTTGAGAACGTGGGAGTTTTGGGTCGGGGGGGGGGGGGGGTTAGGACGCCGGCTGTTTTAGTCGGAGGTTTGACGGGGGGGGGGGTTAGGCAAGGGGAGGTTCGCTGGGGGGGTTTGGGCCTAGACTCGGATAGAATTATAAGTATTAAGTACACAAGTGAACAAAGGCTATTGATTTCAATTTCAAGTGCCTATCATTGTGTGTATAGGTCAGGCACCCCGATCTGCACTGTTCGATATGACAATAGAAGTCTTTTGATCATAAAGCAGAATGTAGTTTTAACCAAACCGCATACAAAGACGTTGTATTTAGAAACATAAAAGATCAAGGCCTTTTAAAATCTCAAAGGCGACGGAAAGAAGGATCAAAACAAATCAAGAGACACGCGATCAATGCAATAATTTTAAAGAAAAGAAAAAGCAAAAACTAAAAAAAAGACCAAATAATTCTGAGTTAAAATATCCTAGTTACAGGCCCTACTTTTAACGACTATCAAAATTTTAATGCCCCTTTGCTATATTATACAAAGGCAAGATCCGTGAATAATAAATTACATGAACTCCACGTGGAAATAAAAAGCAGTTTTTTTATGTAGCCATCTTTGTTGAAACGTGGTTGGATTGTTTTGTTTCAGCAGAATCACTCCCACTGAACGGATATAATCTTATACGAAGAGAAAGAGTTGGTAAAAGAGGCAGTGGCTTGTGCATCTGTATTAGAAGTATTAGAAACGAAATGTCATTCAAAGAATGACCATCTTCGATTGCGAATCGATTACAGCAAACCCACTAAACATCTCTCGTGACCAGCCGAACATTACAAACCGAGCCGTTTACCACCAACCCCCAATTGAATCACAGAACAATGAACGAACATCTGGTCTATGCCTTGGATACTATCACCAGCATTCATCTAAATACAACTATTTTAGTAGTAGTGATTTTAACAAATTATCCGACTGGACACTTACAAAAATCTTCAAACTATTGAAGCGGAAGCGACACTCGACAAAATCTATGCAAATGTATCAAAGTACTACGACACACTAACGTGCAAGGCACACATTGCCAAATCGGACCACTTGACGCCATTAGAAAAATTCAATGGGAGGCAAATGTATGCTAGGAACACTTGCAATGAACAATACGAGTTCTGTAAAAGTACCCTCAGCGGCCTTATTGATTATATTTTTCCTTTAAAAATGGTAAAAAAACACACAAAAGGTAAACCATGGATAACAGCTGAGTTCAAAAATATAATTGCACTGAAAAAAGGCGATAATTCCAACTACATGCATCTAAGAAACGCGATAAACCATCAAGGCAAAATACTCCGTCATAAATTTTACGAAACTCAAATCAGCTCTCAGACGGCGATGCTCCCAAATGGTGGAAGAGCACCAAAGAACTCGTCGATAGGCCTCCTTTCTTTGGTCTGCGGTATTAGTTTTTGAACATTTTTGGTTTGATATGCATCGATTATTTTGACCAGTATGTCTTGATAGGTATAAAACCAGCCAACGGTCTGCAAAGCTATGTTACAACTATAAGGTTATACTGACTTCCCAACTAGTTTTGAAGTTATGAAGCTATGAAGTCAATAGATACGAACCGGAATTACCAACATTATGGATTTCCACAATAATTCAACTTTGTTACAGCAATATGATATATGTAAATGCTGCATGCATTACCTCACCGGATGGGACTGGAGAAGGTAAGTGGAGTTTGAGTGTATGATTTTTAAACGATCCCTGAACATCCTAATTTCGAAAAATTCTAACTTTTAACCGTAGCGAAGCAATGCTAAAAAGGAAACCATTTTGTATCACATACGCAATGAATGAAGTTTACCACTTTTAACGAAATTGGCACTCCTCAAGGACCTTGTGTGGTCCTAAATACCATGTGCTCCCCTATCCCTCCTCGGAGAGATCTGAATATTTTACCAAACTCTTTATATTGAGTTAGTTGTTACGTACTTTCGCAGAGGCTGCCAGTCCATCCAGGGTAACAAACACAGCTGTATGAGTCAATGTCATTCAAGCATTCTCCGTTCGTGCACAAAGCGTTCTCACAGTTATCCACAATTCCCGCAGTTGTAGGTTCAAATTCTGTGTCATATCAAAGTTTTTCACAATCAAAACTTAAGACTCAATACTTCAGCAATCATTCCGATATGCAAAGCAAGTTTACAATAAACGATTAACGGTAACGTGATTTAAAAAATGAGGTTTTTGTTCAGCCAAATTGATAAAAAGAACTAAACTGAACTGAAAAAAAATGATTCTAATATGACTTAAAAAGTAATAAAATTTATAGAAGTTGCTGAATACATAATTGTCAAGCGTCTCGTTTCTGTTAACTGTGAAATGACAACTGCATTTTATTATTTACATTAGAACATTATTTACATTAGAACTACTTTGAAAACCTTTTGAGATTTTATCCCAGTAGAATTATTTCAGGTCAGCTAAAGTAGTTTTATTGCTTTTATTTTAATCAACCTTTATAATTTTTCTCCAAATTATCGGAAAAAAATGAAGTAACAAAAGCATTTTTAATATTATTGAACCAAAACCAACTGATAGAAACATTTTGATGCGTTTTTGACAATTGAGAAAGGTACATCTTTGAATATGGATCAATTTTATTCTGTCAGTGCTACTGAAAGTAACAGCACACAACATCATTATTTAGATTATTGCAAAAAGAAATGCAAATTCGATTATGTATAAAAACCTAGGAATTGAGACTTTTGATTTGACGCTATAAGTTGAAATATTTTCATTGATATATTTCATAAAAAGGTACCTTAAAAAGTTGCTTAAACGATCTGACATAGTTGCTGAGGTCTTATTTTATTAAGGATATTAATGATTACCGTTTAATTGTTTCATTGTCTGAAATATTATTATCTAGTAACTAATATAAACAAATTGGTCAGAATTGAATAGTCTTTTTAGAAAGGCAGTTCTTTCAGCTGTTTTATGGATAAACATGGATTTAATAATGATTGAAGTTATTAGTCTTAAATTCACCATTTGCTACTAAAAAGACATTGGTTGCCACGTAACCTGTGGTCTTCTAGCATCTTGCTACCAGCTTCTATAAACGATGCTCCTCAAAGACTTCTCAAAATTAGGTCTTAGCTGAAAAAATGATGCTAAGAGTCATTTTCTTATATAACTGAGAATTAATAATACCTCGTTGCTGACAAAGAGATCCTAGCCAGCCCGGATGACAGTCACACCTGTAAGTGTCCATACCATCTATACACTGACCATTACCACAGTCCACAGAGATACAGTTGTCTGTAAAAAAGAGTCCACACTTGCAAATTCTCTAATAAATAGATACATTCAGTCAGCTTTTTTTTTTAAATTAAGCCATTTAACAGGAAACTTTGACAAGATATAGGTGATTTTCAAAAAATATAGCTTGATGAATTATGAAGTCATTTGAGTAAGAATAGCAAACTAAGGATACATACATACATATATATATATATATATATATATATATATATATATATATATATATATATATATATATATATATATATATATATATGTATATATATATATATATATATATATATATATATATATATATATATATATATATAGAAGTGTACCTCCAGCAATACGGGGACCATTTTTGCTAAAAAAACCAGTATTAGGGAGACCAAAAATTTAGGGAGACCAAAAGTAGGTCTCCTTAATTCTTAGCGTGTTTAAACGTTACGAAACTACTCAGCAAACAAAAAACGAATGATTTTATGGCATAGCGAATATAACATACTTTGGTTTAAAATTAAATTTGTGTGTTGAAACTTGATAACAAGCTTTCAATTTGATCCTAAACTTTATACCTTGTATAAACATTAGTGCCAAAAAATTAGCTTTAAGGAGACCGGGGAAAACTGCCATTTTTATTTAAGATCCGCTATATATTACGTATTTAAAAATATTATAGCAACCAGTATTTTTTCCTTAACTGCTCAACATGCTTATACATGGTTTAGCACGAAATTGGAGAAAAGGATAATTTAGCGCTGTAAACAGGCATTTTTCAAAGAAACGAACACTTGAGAGCAAGGTGCATTATGACGTAATAAATATTATGACGTAATGAAACGTATCCCTACTTTAAATATATATATATATAGTGTGTAAACCGACTTAAGGGGACTATGCTTCACACTTATACAAAACACTTCAAAGGCCATTTTTTTATATCCATTACTCTTTTTTTGCCTACCAAAATGATTTCTAAGGAATTTAAATAACATTTAGCACTTTTTTGTCTTAATAATATAAAAATCTTGCACATATTCATGAAAAATATATGGTCTCCTTATTGCTGGTTTTATATTTCTGGGTGTATAAACCGACTTAAGGCGACATTATATACAACTTGAAGAGACATTTTGTTTATCATTAATTACTACTTCAATTCTTTTCTTTTCTAAGTAATGTTACAGAGTTTAAATGTCACGTAATAATATTTTAACCAGAAACATGAAGCATCTTGCACATATTTGCATGTTAAGTAGAACTAAATGGCACAGTCATTGGTAATATGTCTATAGTGTCATCTATTAAGGCTGTCGTACATGCGTATAACTTATACACAATGCATATACATAACAAATAACAATAATAATAAACATAGGTTTAAAATAAATCTTCAAAAGCACCCAACTAGTAGCAAAATATGCTACTTTGGGAGACCAAATATACAGAGCATTAAACCACACACTTACGGAGACCCGGGAAATTCCGTGGTTTTAGCCAGGTCGCCTAAAATGCCAAGGAAAATCTAGAAAAAATACGTAGACCAACTTTTTTGTTTATTTTTTGCTACTTAATATGACAAAAAGAAAAAATCACACCCATTATCTACAACGTATAGGAACATTTTTTGGTAATTTTTGTCTTTCTAAACTCAAAGGTAAAAAATATACAAATGGTCTCCCTAAGTGCTATATTAAAGGCATGGTCTCCCCATGACTGGTTTTATATATATATATATATATATATATATATATATATATATATATATATATATATATATATATATATATATATATATATATATATATATATATATGTATATATATATATACTTTCATAATCGGGGCAGCAGTCGTTGAACTCGTAGCAACCGTCATCACAGTAACAAGGTAAGCTGTTAAATTCTCCAAAACATCCAAAGTCTGTTCCATTGCAGTTTCCTATGTCGGAACACAATGTGTCCGCTGGTCCTGGAAGAAAATTGTACTACAATGGACGGTATATATGAATATATATAAGAACAGATTATGTCAGTTGTCTCAGCAAGAAAATTACATTACATGAAATGAGCATATTACAGAACACAGAAATCTGCCAGGTTCTGCAAGAAAATTATACTGCTGAGAACATATGACCCAGCAAAACGTGTTCATTGTTCCTACAGGAACATTACAGCACAATGGGTGGTGCTGTGAACATATAACGGAGCAAAACATGCGGATGGCTTGAGAACATATATCGGAACACAGCTTGTCAGTTGGTCCTGCAGCAAAATTACTCTACAATGGCATTACAGTGATCACAAAACCAATCACAACGTGTCGGATGGTCCTGTCAAAAAAATTACCTGACAATGATCCTTGTTATGAGCGCATATCTAATTAGTCCTTAACCTGATGCATTTTTACCTTTCCAGCATTTCTGTTTGCTATTGAAATTTATAAATCAATCTCAAAAGTGTTTGTATATATGTTAGTTGATTACTTATATAAAGTCTATTACACGTAATTGAAGTACTCGGAACCGAGAAAAAAAATAGAATTAATCTTCAAATTGACAGGATTTACCAAAAAATAATGTTAGAACTACCACACTTGTTGGAGTTATCGTATACTTAGGTAAATTACTCGATACATCGCCCCCACATTATCTTTTTAGGGGATTTGATGTAATTTGATTTGCATCAACGAATCAAACAATTATTTATGCTTGAACTATCCGGAGTACAATTTAAACTATCCGGAGTACAAATTTGCCAATTATCTATGAGAGTCAGTGTGAATTTCTTCATGTGTTCACCAGGTTACCCAGGTTGCTTGCTCAGCAGGAGTTGCAGGCTCCCTTTTCGCGCAAGTGTAATCGTACACCACTATATGGTGCTTTACAAAAGACTGAACACTAATTTGTTTTTTAAGTAAATAGATCTTATATGTGTCTACCGACGTGCACTGTCTGGGCTTGTGAAACTAATTTATTAAAAACTAGTTTATTAAAAACTAATTGTCATCTAATAAAGTGAATTCATGCTAATATTAAAGAATGCAAAATATAATACTGAAACCGCCAAATGTAGTTCAAATGAACAAAACTTTAAATAATCCTAATTTGAATTATCCGAATATTTTAGTCATATACGAATGGAATTTAATGTACAACCAAACAAAAATACTTCAAATTAGCCGAACTTCAAAGAGAATGTTGAACTTTACCGACTATAGTATTTTCAGTATTTTAATATTTTAACTTGTAAACCACAGCAGCGGAATCACATACATAAATTGAAAACAACCAATGCATTCGACGGAAAAATGGTTAGATATTAGGAGATTCTCTTAGAATATGTTTCATAAAGGATATTTCCACACGAGTAAATCTGTTTGTAGTGTTCGAGAAGTCCTTTATGTTTGAGTTTTACATATACAATTTAATTTTAGAATTTAGTCTGTAAAATGCACCTAAGAGGAGACAAATCCCATAATATTTCCGTTAGTACGTAAAAACGCATGTCGAAACATGAAATTATTCGAATCGCAATGCACTTTCTGCAGTCACCACAAATTGCATAAAGCCAGTAATATTTCGATAAAATATACACATTCCAGTGTTCGCAATATACACACGCAACAAATGAATCCTTTAACAGTTTTATAGCGAACAGAGTTTACGTTCATATAATGTCACTCTTGTAAAGTTATACTCATTAGAAATACGCTTCATTGAAAAAAATAAATAGCTAGTAAACACATGGAGCGATATCAGGTCAAATCACCTTGTATCTTATTGTAAATTGCAGTAAATTACGCTTCATTAATATCACGTATTAATGCAAGTATTCAAATATTGCTTGTTGTTTCAACATTTCACTTACCGGGAAAAAGATTCGCTTCCTGTGACTGTATGGATGAGAACAACGTACCAAGCAGCACAGCTACAACAAAGCGCATATCCAATCCGTTAATTGCAGTCACAGCCATCCACGCACTATGCGCCATGTGCACGATCTGTTACGCAAATAGAGCCAACTTTAGTTTTATATCTTAATTTCCATTCCCCCACCATAACACAAAAGGTTTTCCTCAAGTCATAGCAATTGAAATATCAATCAGATAATTAGTTGTACTCCAGTCCATAAATAATATTTTTACTGCTATAAATTAATAGCTCTCATTTATAGATAATTTGGTATTTATACTACACCCGTTTTCCATTTTTAAATCATTTAAAATCAGTAGACGCTTACTGGTTCACTGGGTTATTTACACTTTAAATGTCAAAGCTGTTTAGTTTTTCTGTAGCATTTACTTGTTATTCATGTTACTATGCAATTAAATTCTAATATTCCCATGATTTTTGTCACTTATAATGGTAGTCAAGACCTTCATCAATAAATATTACAAAACCTATTTTGTCGTGACTTTAGATGCGTGTATCACATTTTACATTGACAAACATGTTATAATTCATTGACGAGAATTCTATACACGTGACCCCATCACAGGAACTCAGAAAGACACTCACCGCAGTGCACCTAGTTTTAGATTTGATAAATAATGTGAGAACCACTTTAGCTGTTCCATTGTTTTATTGGAACAAAGAAACAATATATTTTGCTGCATCCTAATTAAATGTCAATCAGCTATTAATTTACATCTTTAAGCTTAAGGTACAGTTACCTCTTTATTAAAATAGTGAAATACTAAATTTAAAACATTTAATACTTGCATTTTAAATGACAAGATAATATTTTAATAATTTACTGTACGTATTGAATAAAATACAAAATGTTTTATTATCACTTTCGGTTAACCAGATCTTCTAAAATGAGGATTCTGTAAATTTATGATACAAAGATGTTTAGTCTAAATAACATCATTAGTAAAAACTGCTTCTTTTATTACGATTTGCTGTACAAATGTCAGGTCAACGCTTCCGTAGGGATAAAGTTATCTACAGCAAAGTTGTGAAAGTAGAGGGGAATGAGACTTCTGACCTTTCTTTTCTTAAACGAGACTTATTGATGGTCTATTTTAGCCCTTCCCTGCCCCAGCGTAAATTTCTAATTTTTAGTATGTTTTTTTCATTTTTTACGTCATATATGACGCCATTGATCACATGTTAAATTTCTGTCATTTCCATCATTTACTATCAAGACAGTGAAGTGATAACATAAAGAAATGAATATCCCAAATGAAGAAGTGACATGTGAATGGTGTCATGCAGTGCTACCAAAGGAAAGAGGACTTATTTCTTGCCGCGTTTGCGTCCATGTCTTCAGCAATACTAAATACTATGCAGATTATAATGTGATGATACATATACAGTGCCAATGCAAAATAGATATATAAAAAGAATAGCTGATGAGTCAGATCAACCTCCTGCAAAGCAAAAAAGAAGATACAAACTAAGACACAGAAAACAAAGATAAAAGTAATGCAAGTGGGTGAAGGTTGAAGATTAATCCTTGGTGGACATGCATATCCAGAAGTGTTTGAACCTGAAAATGAATCTGACTTGTCACTGGAAACGCGGCAGCAAGAAAATCGTATCACACGGCATTCACACTAATTCATCAAATTCCTAGAGCAAAGCAAAATTACCATCAATGTTTTTGGTTGGGATTTTCAATTTGTGGTACCTATCCACCTCAGTCGCGTGAGTCAACAAGAGAGTGACACTGAAATCAACTTACAGGTCGTCAGTGACATTGAGAAGAGACATTATTGTCTGATTAAGAACTTTAGTTGACTCATGAGATACCGTATAAAATATCATGCCAAAATGTTTTACTTTTATTATTATTATTATTATTATTATTATTATTATACGTAATACTTTTATAGCGCACATATCAAGTGTTCATGGCGCTTTACAATACTGTCAGTAAAAGAAATATAGCATTCTAAAATACTAAAGCAATATAATAATACTGTTCGATAATACTGATGATGTTAAAATTTATCCGTAAACTTCAATAAAAAGGTGTGTCTTCAGATGCTTCTTGAAAGTTACCAAGCAGTTTATACAACAAAGTGACTTAGGTAAAATGTTCCACAACCGAGGAGCTACCACACTAAGAGAGCGATCTCCAGCAAACTTAAGATTTGATTTGGGCTGTACTAACATAGGTCCATTTTCATTAAAGCGAGTCGATCTGACGGGTTTATGCAACTGAATGAGTTCCTGTATATAAACTGGAGCCATGTCATGCCTGGCTTTGAATGTCCACAACAGGATTTTATACTTAATCCTTGAGCGAACGGGCAACCAGTGTAGCGATTTCAGCGTATCCGTGATATTTTCAGTTCTTTTCAATCCAGTAATAAGCCTCGCTGCGCTGTTTTGTAGACGTTGGAGCTTGTCTACAGTCTGTACAACTGGCGGAGATGAAAATAGCCAGATTTTACTACTTCACTTACATGCGAATGCATTTTAAGTTCTGCATCGAATTTGGCACCTAAATTGCGAACTTGACTTTTTGCTGGAATCACATCATCTCAAACTAGTAATGAGTTCACATCCACCTTCTTAATTTGTTGTTTTGTTCCAAAAATGATGAACTCAGTCTTTGACTGATTCAATTTTAACTTATTTGAAGTCATCCAGTCAGATACGCGTGCGATGGTGGCCTCTATATGCGCCACTGCATGCTTTTGCGAGTTGATGCTGTTCGGATTCGCAGCTTTATAGAGCTGCGAATCATCAGCAAACAGATGAAACATAACCCCATGCAGCCGCAATAGGTCACCAAGTTCACAGGTGTAATATGTATACATGCGAGGTCCGATACCAGATCCTTGTGGAAATCCGGTTTCTAGTGGCACTGGATCAGATAGTGCATCATCAATTTTTACTTGCTGAGTTTATTCAGAAAGGTACGAACGAAACCAGCCCAGAGCTTTTCAAGTTATGTAAAAATCGCGTTTGAGTCGATTCAATAATATGTCATGATTACAAGTGTCGAATACGGCACTTAAATCCAGAAGAGCAAGTAATACAACTTTCTGGTCATCCATTGCCGTAAGAATGTCATTCTGTACCTTAATTAACGCGGATTCGGTGCAGTGATTTTGCTTATATGCAGACTGGAGAGGTTCTTCAAGATTTTCGGATTTTGTATGTGTGTTCATTTGTTCAGCTACTGCTTTTTCAATTACCTTAGACACTAAAGGCAAGTTTGAGACTGGTCGGTAGTTACTAAGTTGCGCAGGGTCGGAATTTGGTTTTTTGATCAAAGATGTGACCAAGGCATTTTTGTAAAGGCGCGGCATCTGTCCCAGTTCCAGTGACTTGTTTACTATTTTACCTATAACTGGCGATAGAACCTCTATTATCGATTTAAGAAGCGACGTGGGTATCGGATCCAACGAGCACTGTTTATTAGGTGATTTCCTCACCAACGTAATGACCTGCTGTTTGGTCAATTGTTTGAAGAAACTGAAATACGCAGGATTTGGTTTGACATTCCCGACTGTGGAATCGCAAGTGTTTCTTGATCCTTGAAAGCTCTCGTTGATTTTCTCAATTTTTGTTTTGAAATAATCACCAAATTGGTTGGCTAGGTCCGAGTGTGGAATGTCCTGTGGATATGGCTGGGCATTGTTTTTTCGAGCCAATTTACTAACAATGCTAAACAGGGATTTTTGGTCATGTTCATTATCTTGCACTTGAGAACTGTAATAGGCAGTTTTCTTAGCAGTGATTAGTTTTACGTAGTCATCTTTGGCACACTTGAGTGCAGTAGCATCTGTTGTATTTTTTTTCTTGAGCCATTTACGTTCTGCTCTATGACGCCTTACTTTCGCCTCAAGCACCTCGTTGTCAAACCACTCATTGCGAGACTAATTTTGACAGTCTTTGTTGTAGAGGGGGCGTGACTTTCCAAAATGTTGCTTAGCTGCAAGTTGTACTGATTAACTAACTCATCTAAGTCATCCGTGGGAGTTTGCACTAATTTTGATTTCCGAATATCCTCGCGAAATGCATCTAAGTCTATTTCATTTATGTTTCGGCATACTATTTTTTTCACGCCGTATGGAAATTTTCTTAAGGGTAGTAAGCACAGTACTGAGAAGTGATCCGAAATCAGGTAATGCGAGAAAGGAGTGGTTAAGGGTAAGGTATCACCCGAGCGTGTTATTATTAGATCTAGGTCGTGCCCTGACGTATGGGTGGGTGAACGCACATGCTGTGTGAGATCAAAAATGTCCAATAGTTCCATGAATTTCTGGGCTGGCCCATCTGGCGTTTCAGACATGTGTAAATTAAAGTCACCTGAAATGACAATACTGTTGGGTTCTATTAAGCTATCCTCAAGCATCTGATAGAATTCGTCAAGGAAACGCGAAACTGGTGTATCCGAAGGTCGGTATATAACTATAAATAATACAGATCGTAACTGGAAGTTAACCGATACAGCCATGTGTTCAAATGATTCGTATTTTGTATGACTATAAAGTTTTGGTTTGAGTGGGGATTCGCATATCAAAGCAATAACCCCTCCTCTCTTCCCAACGCGGGGAATGTGTACGAGTTCATATCCGGTAGGTGTAAGTTCCTTGCATAGCTGCACGTCATCTGCATGTAGCCATGTTTCAGTTATTGTCGCAATTTGGACTCGTTCGCTAATCAAATATTGGGTTATGTCATCAACTTTATTTCGAACCGACCGAGCGTTTAAGACACAAAATTTACTATAAAAACTATTGTTTTTTTTTTGTAGATCAATACTGTGCAGGTTCCTAAAATCAACCTTTCCTCTTGAAATTTTCTTCTCAATCTGTCCTGACCGCTTTGTTTTATTTATACCACCCCTTTGGCCTCTTTTTTCTCTCTAGGCCAAGAACTGTAATGTTTTCAACAAAATCAGCTGGTAAATTCCAGGATCGTGGCCTAGACTCTCTTCCAATTCTGAATAAATCATTATTTGAATAGCTAAAAACAGTGGCACCGAGGCCCTAACTGTTTGCGTGGATTTATGCGACAAGACCTCTTAAACAAATATCGTAAAATTTGTGGAAAACATGGAGCACGGCGATTGTCATTTGTAGAGGATACAATCATTCGATTCAAGGGCATTGCAAAACAATAAAGGCACCCTTTGTCATTTATGCTGACTTTGAATGCTGTACAGAGAAAACGAGGGTGATCGTTACCAAGCTCACAAGGCCAGCAGTTTTGCTTATGTTGTCGTCAGCGAATAAGAGAAGCGTGATCCTGTTTTTTCGTAGAGACAGTGGTGTCCATAAGTTCCGAAAGTATATTGTGAATGAATGTGATCAAATTACGAATCGATTGAACAATTCAAAACCCGCTGAAATGACCACCGACGATACGAACAGTTTGCTCAAGCTACTCACTGCTAAATTTACAGCATGATCACATCAGCGGAAAATACCGTGAAGCAGCTCATAGTAAAAGCAACCTATAGTTTCGCTTAAGAAAGGATCCCGACACTGTGACAAAGTGAATTACGATTGCCATGAGCAATCTGAAATTCATCGACGCATGAGAAAATCCTTGCAAAAATTAGTAGCTAAATTAGCGGCTGAAGGTAAAGATAAGTTTCAGAATATGACTGCTCATGTGCGTGACAATCAACAGCAAGAGTTCCTTTTCAGAAAAGGGGTGTATCCTTGTGACTATGTTGATGAGCCCTCCAAGTTTGCGAAAACCAAGCTTCCACCACAAGAAGACTTTCACAGTCAACTTACCTAAGAAGGAACTAGTAATTAGGATTATGCTCATGCACAAAGGGTCTAGAATGTATTCTACAGCAACAGCTTTGGAGAGCATCCTGATCTCTACCTGAAAACAGATGTTACTGTTGGCAGATGTGACTGAAAATCTCATGACATCTCAGCATGTATGAATTGGATCCTGTTCAGTACTATAGCACCAGGTTTAACATGCTGAAACATGTCAAGGTGCAATTTGAATTGAGACATGGATCTAGTTGTGAAGCAATGTCTGCGAGGAGGTATTTCAGTAATTACACACACGTATGTAAAAGCCAGCAACGCCCATATTCTAGACTGTGATCTGGCAAGCCGACAAGCTACATAATGTCCTTTGACGCCAACAGTTTTCTTGGGTGGAGTATATCACAGAGTTTGCAAGAATGTGGATTTACAAAGGTGGAAAATCTAGAATCTTTGGACTACATGAAGATGAGTGAAGATGCTGATACAGAATATATTTTAGATGTACATCTCACATACCCGGAATATAATCCATGATGAGCATAGTGACTATCCAGTGGCTGCTGAATAGAAAATTGTTCGAATCAGTTAATTGTCTGAATACAGTTAGAATCCCAGAAAGCAGTTAGGATTGAAATGTAAACCTACGAAAAAGTTGATTCCCATTCTTAGTGAAAAGGAACAGCATGTGATACATTAGCGAAATTTGCAGAAATCTCTTGGATTGAAAGTGACAAAGATGCATCGAGCCATTATGTTACAGAATATTTAGCTAAATACATAGATGTCAACTCAGAGAAGAGAAAAAGTGGCAAAAATCTATTTGAAAAAGACTTTTACAGATTGATGAACAATGCTATACTTGGCAAAGCCGTGGAAAATGTGAGCCGTGAAAAATGTGAGGAAACGAACAATACAAACAAAACCTATGTTTCACGCATTCCACATTTTCACGCATGAAGATTTGACAGCAGTACATTGCCTGAAATCGGATCTAATTTTGAACAAACCAACAAGGCACAACTGCTGTTCAGTGACACAGACATTTTGTGCTATGATATACCAATCAGAGACATGTAAAAACATATGCAACAGAATAGTCATCTTATTGATAAAAGTGAATATCCAAAAGACCGTTTTCTACATGCACTGTATTCCAGAAAGTGCTAGTTAAAATGATGAAAGATGAAACTGAGGGAGAGCCCACTGAAGAGTTTGTATAGCTTCGACCGAAGATGTACAGTAGATATGTGGTGGAAAAGAGAAACGTACTGCTAAGCGCATTACATGCATCTTTCAGAGGCGAATGCCACATGCTCAATACAAGAATAGCTTATTTAAGGAAGAGCAGTCATATGTCGTGGAAAGCATCCAAAGAAATAATCATAATTTTTTTCAGAAAAATGCGCTATGTATTGGATGATGGTTACACCGCGTTAGCTCGGGACATTACACAACTCACAGTGCAACTCATGAATACATCAGTTGAAAGGCACCCTCTCTCAGGCATAGCAATCATTCTGTAACAAACTATTAAAGAGTGAACAGCAAATAACATCTTTGATAATACCTATAGAAAAGTTAAAGGCAATACCTACAGCAAAGTCTGAGACTATGTGCAGCAGAGTCTGAGACAATATCTACAACAAAGTCTGAGACAATGCCTACAACAAAATCTAAGACAATATTCAACAACTTTGTCAAAGTACAAGGCAAACCAACGTTTACCAGGTTCATCCTGGTTGTCTGTGTTGATGACATAGGCCCCTTTCTGTAATGCTGACAGGTGATCCATAGAAAACGCTCCCCGAAATAAGTCTTTTCTCATGATATCATGCGTCAGTTTGGCATCTCTCTGCTTCGTTAATGATTGATAATCAAACTATTACTGCGATTTGCTTATTTTAATACTGTTGTCAAATTCAGCATAGACTATGAAGCAAAATTCATCTCTAGCCGCCAGTTTCTATACTTTCTATACTTGATAGGGGCGTAATTGCCATTACCATCATAGCCAGGTGAAAATAGAGCATAACTTCTAAGTCAATCTTCCCGTTTTATGATCGAGCTTATCTCATCATTCAACTTATCAAAAGATTTCTATAGAGTTTCGAAAGCATCAAGACATTTTCCCTGAATAATGTTAAGCATGAGCGACTTGGATAGGACTGGTTCACCATCAGTATAAAGTTTCATTTGTAAAGGCTTAAAGCCTTCATAATCGTTAATAAATATTCATCCTTTTGCCTATGCAAACTCATTTTCATGCTCATACCAATGGGTAGATAAGGATTATGTTCAAACAAATCCACTCCTAAGACACCCGTAAGCATAAACTCATGGCTTAGACGCGTATGCAAATAACGATCATGTTAACCATTATTTCCTGCTTCATGATTGGCTCTTTTCACCGTATGAGAATCCATTGATCCAGCAGTATCCTTATAGATGAGATGCATGGAGCGCTCAAACTAAGACTTTCTTCTGAATCATGAATGAGATGAGAAATGATGCTAGCTAATTAACATGGGAATTATTATTAAGTGTAATCAAACAATCATTCAGAAATAATTGATGGATGCAACGCTAACATCTACGCCACACGCTGTTCCATCACCGTTTGCAATGCAGCATACAATATGAAGTCCACTGTTCTTTAAATCTGAATATTCTTGCGGGAATATAAAATTCTATTGGAGCACCCTCTCTAATGGTAGTGAGTGGATTAATGTCTACATTGCAACTTTTTCTGCAGCAGTTTGTCTTCATGATATGTGAAAGCATCCAGTGGAAAAAAGGCTACATTCACAAGAATGATCATGTACGATTGACATTTTTTCTATTTCCGAAAGATATCTTTTGATGTTGCTCCTTTCACTTTCTTTTTCCTTCTAGCTTTTCACGTCTTTAACCACATTTTGGCAGCCGTCTTAAGATGTGGTGCAACAATTTTAGCTCTTGTTTTAATGAGTGGAATTGCTTTTCGAGCCAATGCTCCCCATATCAAACCAATACCATCTCCAAACATGGTATGCGCGCGCCTTTAAATCCTGGCAAATCCCCACTCACTTGATGAACGAACTGGTTGCGGTATGCAAATAGATCGTATCTGTTTGCTTTCATAACGCTTTCATAATGCTTTTTGTCGAAAATGAAGGTTTACAAATGACCTTCCCAGTTCGAAATGCCACACAATGACCCTAGCCATCCTTAATATTGATTTGTATCATGTTAAATTTACATGTGTTTACCTGTACGTAATCATGTTCTTCATAATTTTTCACAATAATATACCATCGTTACCTTGAATGGGAACAGAACGTAGTAAAGAAACACAATAATCTAGGCTTTGGTGGAATGAAAATGCTCAGAATGATCCAAAACTAAAAAAAAAGATACAAGAATCTGAAATTCACGCCTGTGGGGGAATCAAACAAGCAAAGTGCTGAGATGGTCTGAGACGAAAAAATATACCAAAATCAGAATTGTCTCAAACGAATAAATATGCCAAATTCGGAAATACACGCATAGGGTAAGGGGGTCAAAAAATGAAAAGTACTAAGAATGGTTTGAAACAAAAAACTATACAAAACCCTGAAATTTACGCATAGACTGGAACACAAAAAATGAAAAATGCTCAGAATGGTGTGAAACGAAAAATACACTAAAATTAGAAATTCACGGGAGGGGGTCAGGTCCGTCTTTTTCTTGGAGAGAAAGGAGGTCTAAAACAGACCGTCGGGAAATCTCATTACAAAAAATAGACCGGCCGGGAGTCTCGTCACTAAAACTGGAAGAAGTCTCGTTCCCCCTCTACTGTGGAATTGGCAAACCCATCAGAAGGCTATAAATATGCACGGCCTAAATACAATGGATTAAATGCTCACAGAGTTGCTTAAACGATGGGTTTGCAAAACAGGTTTGAATAATTTGGAGAAGTCTTGGCTTTGATGATGTTTGATATCGCTTTGACTCCCTACGCTTTCGTGCAGGAATGCCACAAATTATGGCGCTAAAAGTATGCTTCCGTAATGTCCCTCATTTAAATTAAAGAGTTCTCTCAAAAGATTGAAGACTTATAAATATATCACTAACAAACTATTAACGTAGTATTTGTGTTAGATATGATGACAAGCATTGACACGACACCTTTATCCCAATGACAGGTCATAATGACAGATGACATACTGAACGAAATAAATGACCGATTTATAAAATAGGATAGTTATATTCCATCACACGAATCGTGATAATTAATATTTAAAGGGCTATTTTATTTTAAATGACGTAATTGACAGACAAAACGGCAAAAGTATGTGGAATATATAGGTACGGAAAGAAAAGAAGGCAAAAAAAATTGATGTTTTCTGCCATATTTAGCGAAACTTCAAGAGAACATCATTAAAATATGCATGCAATATATATATATATATATATATATATATATATATATATATATATATATATATGTATATATATATATATATATATATAGATCTAAAACCAGTCATAGGGAGACCATGCCTTTAATATAGCACTTAGGGAGACCATTTGTATATTTTTTACCTTTGAGTTTAGAAAGACAAAAATTACCAAAAAATGTTCCTATACGTTGTAGATAATGGGTGTGATTTTTTCTTCTTGTCATATTAAGTAGCAAAAAATAAACAAAAAAGTTGGTCTACGTATTTTTTCTAGATTTTCCTTGGCATTTTAGGCGACCTGGCTAAAACCACGGAATTTCCCGGGTCTCCGTAAGTGTGTGGTTTAATGCTCTGTATATTTGGTCTCCCAAAGTAGCATATTTTGCTACTAGTTGGGTGTTTTTGAACATTTATTTTAAACCTATGTTTATTATTATTGTTATTTGTTATGTATATGCATTGTGTATAAGTTATACGCATGTACGACAGCCTTGAGAGATGACACTATGCACATATTACCAATGTCTGTGCCATTTAGTTCTACTTAGCATGCAAATATGTGCAAGATGCTTCATGTTTCTGGTTAAAATATTGTTACGTGACATTTAAACTCTGTAACATTACTTAGGAAAGAAAAGAATTGAAGTAGTAATTAATGATAAACAAAATGTCTCTTCAAGTTGCATATATGGTCGCCTTAAGTCGGTTTATACACCCAGAAATATACAACCAGCAATAAGGAGACCATATATTTTTCATGAATATGTGCAAGATTTTTATATTATTAAGACAAAAAAGTGCTAAATGTTATTTTAAATTCCTTAGAAATCATTTTGGTAGGGAATAAAAGAGTAATGAATATAAAAAATGGCCTTTGAAGTGTTTTGTATAAGTGTGAAGCATATAGTCTCCTTAAGTCGGTTTACACACTATCTGTATATATAAAGTAGGGATACGTTTCATTACGTCATAATGTTTAGTACGTCATAATACATCTTGCTCTCGAGTGTTCGTTTCTTTGAAAAAATGCCTGTTTACAGTGCTAGATTATCCTTTTCTTCAATTTCGTGCTAAACCATGTATAAGCATGTTGAGCAGTTAAGGAAAAAAATACTGGTTGCTATAATATTTTTAAATACATAATATATAGCGGATCTTAAATAAAAATGGCAGTTTTCCCCGGTCTCCTTAAAGCTGATTTTTTGGCAGTAATGTTTATACAAGGTATAAAGTTTAGGATAAAATTGAAAGCTTGTGATCAAGTTTCAACACACAAATTAAATTTTAAACCAAAGTATGTTATATTCGCTATGCCATAAAATCATTCGTTTTTTGTTTGCTGAGTAGTTTCGTAACGTTTAAACACGCTAAGAATTAAGGAGACCTACTTTTGGTCTCCCTAAATTTTTGGTCTCCCTAATACTGGTTTTTTAGCAAAAATGGTCCCCGTATTGCTGGAGGTACACTTCTATATATATATATATATATATATATATATATATATATATATATATATCTTTCTCTCTCTCTTTCTTTCTTTCCTTCTTTCTCTCTATCTCTCTATCTATCTATCTATTTATCTATCTCTTGCTCTCTCTCTCTCTACACACACACACACACACACACACATATATATATATATATATATATATATATATATATATATATATATATATATATATATATATATATATATATATATATATATATATATATATCTCACTGAGTATTTCACTCAATTTCTTTCTTTCTTTCTTTCTCTCTCTCTCTCTCTCTCTCTCTCTCTCTGTCTCTCCCTCTCACGCAGTCTCTATTCATCTGTCAATTTCTTTCTCTTTTGAGCTACGAATACAAGATACGTGCGTCAAATGCAGAAGAACGAGCAATTATTATCTCATGATAAAAGAAAGAAGTTTGAATTAATGATTTTATTGCTTCCCACGACTTTAAATAAGGACTGGTTGTATGTTCTCATTGTAGATAGTTAAGGAATGCCATTTTATCATTTACTAGGGAATTATCGATATCAAGAATTTAATATTGATCTCAAAAATTGATGTTTTGATATCAAGAATTTATTTTTTCTCTAAAAAAATCATATTTTGATATCAATTATTATTTTTTTCTGTCTATAATAATGATTTTTGATATCTCTAAATGCAGTTTTGATCTCATAAAATAATTCGTGATATCAATAAATATTTAAAGATATCAAGAAATACTTAATGATAAAAATAATTTAATGATATTCAAAATTGATCTTTAGAGATTAAAATTCAAACTTTAACAACAAAAATGAAATATTTTATAGCCAAATCTCAATTTTGAGATCAATAATTTATTTTCCACTTAATTATATCAAGATTTATTTCAGATTACCAGATTACCATTATCTCAGAATGAGATTTTTTACATTTTAAAATCTGCAGATGATTTTTGATCTCGAACATTAACTTTTGATATAAGTCTATTTTTATATAAAAAATTACAAGCGCACATCGGTGCATACACTATTGACTGGTCTTTGCACAGAGAAAGTTTCTTTTAATTTTTTACTGGACAAAAAAGAAGCAATTCTTAAGCTCAAAACTCAAAAAGTTTTCATTTCCAAAAATTAATTGATGATTCGTTAAATTTTATGTTAAATTTTGTGTCTCTTTCTTTAGATTTTTAAGGTTTGTAAAATTGAATTTTTTATCTCAAAAATAAATTTTTGCCATCTTAATTTCAATTATTGATAGCAAAATATAAATTAACGAGATCTGCATTGATTTACTGATATCTTTAATTATACTTTTATATAAAAAATAAGCATCAAATGTTAAAACAGCATTCCATAGGGAGTAAGCATATAATTTCACCTGATTGATTCTTAAATATCAAAATGATTGGTGTCTGTTTGACCAAAGCTTTGAATAATAAGTAAAGGTCATTCTCACAACGAAAACCAATATTATGAACGTGGTCAGTCAATAGAGAACGGCTTTATGTAAATAATACACAAAATGACACGATGCAGTGTTTAGTTACATGTCTATATATTTTACCTTTGTAACTTATTGTGAGAGACGAGGCTTTTAGATTGTGAGAGATAATCTGCAGGATTCTGTATCATTGAGTTATTTCCTTTTTTACCACAGAATCCCAGAATCCTGTCTCGTACCTCATATCATTGTTTTGTTCGGCCGCAATTCTAAAGTTACATATTTCAAATTTACTCGTCTATATGTCATGAAATAAACCCTTCGGCTCGTTCACATCTATTCTGTTTGTGCTATTCAAGGAATGATTATCTTTTAAAGTGCTTTGTGAAGTTGTCAAATGTTCTAAGCGCTAAGAAGGTATTTATTGAGGTCGGTGTTATTATGGTAACAAATAATAAGATGTGGTATAATAATTATAATAATAATAAGATAATAAATGTGTAGCTCAGGGAAATGACTGCTTCGAGTGAAATGACTGAGTGAAATCTTTGCCAAATCATAAGTACAAATGCGCTGTGGAGTTTGGATCTAAACTTATTATCCATTGGTGTCAATTCCTTTACGTATACTTTATAGAAAGAAAATAGATTTAGGTTTAGCCGCTGACTATGAAAGAACGAACTTTGGATGTATGTTCGATATCTATTTTATTTGAACAAAATTAATTCGAAAACATTTAAGCAGAGGTGTCGATCATACTGAGTACTCTGTGCGGCATTAATGAAATAATGATCCGAATTTAATTATGCTTTTAATCGTCATAGGGGACAATGCCAACTTAAGGATTAAACTTAATCAATGCAATGATAAATTGGGACTTCACTTGCTTGTGTTATATGTGCGACCTCATGTCGTGTTGTCAGAGATATGGGATGTTGTGAATAAGCATCATCACATATAAATGTACTTGAGATTTATTTTCCCAAAAGCTATTTAAACAATAAATTATTTATGTGTTTTATTTATTTTACTTGCACCATCATATGACAACAACGAAAAAAATTATTTACATATCAAATTTATGTAATGTGTAATCACTGAATGAATTTGTGGGTATCACTTACTTCTGTCATTTATGCTAATTAGTAAATAATAAACATGATAAGTCAAACTTCGATCGTTTTCAAAGATAATACTGATTCTTGGTAATTTATCTATACCTCGTTCTAACATAAGAAGCTATAATCGGATAATAGCTATCATTATTTACAAGACAGGAATAAAAAAGTAATCAGTATGCATGCTATGCACCAAACCGAACAAACCGTCTGAATTAAAATGGAGAGAGAAAGCAAGATAAAGACAACAAGAAAATGAAGACACAGAGAGAGAGAGAGAGAGAGAGAGAGAGAGAGAGAGAGAGAGAGAGAGAGAGAGAGAGAGAAGGTTATTAGTACATGACTGATAGATAGAGTTCACTTGTCGCTCTCAATGAACTATAGCACCATTGGTGTATTGCTGTATCGTTATCACCTGGTAAATCTAAATTCACAGAGTTTGATTAATCACTGTTTTACTGATATCTCTTGCAATTATTCTTTGAATATAGCTCTCTCATCAAGAGAACTGCCGTCAATAAAAAAGTAATTTAATATGTATGCAACCAGACAAATTTAATTGCAGTGATATTTTTAATTATATATGATTTTCAGAAGAATAAAATTACATAACAGAGTTCCTTTTCATTTCACATATATATTGATTTTATACCAGTTTTGTAAACCGTCCACTTTATCCTTATAAAGATGCCCTTCCTTTTTCGAGTAAATGTTTATACCAGACGGTCATTTTTGGTTATACATAATATAATAACATAGTGTTAGCATCCGGCTTCAGTACAATGACGTACTCAGCGCAATTTAAGTGATGTGTAAGTGTTCATATGGCTATTAGTAAATTCGAACACGCAAATATGTGATATGTCTCTACAACGGCTGCGTCACGTGCAGGTGCTAGATTGTGTAATTACACTGAGAATAACAGGTTGTTCAATTCGTCTGCATATTCATACCACAGCTGATACTTTGCATGAACTCATACATCAGTATTTAGCGATCTAAATAGTTCATCGAATAATGCTTGTCAGAAAGCAGTAAAATCTTCTCCCCATTAAAGACCTAACTTAGAAACATATTGGCAGATTCTGGTATCAATACAAAACAGCTTAATTTCCTGGGTACAAAAGTCACAGTAAAAGTTAGTTTTATACCAGAAGAAAAATTATTTAGACCAATAGTATGTTTTTATTACCATAAAAACGCTGAAAAAAATCAGTTTTCTTTGAAGTTGAAACAAAATATGGTGTTTTAGCAACTGTAACAGAACGTAACAGAGCATTTCATAAAATAAGGTTTTCTTAGCCCTGAGCCCTTTGATTGAGGGAGGTGGTGGTGAGTGGAGCTCGGTTACATGGCTTGGCAAAGCTATGGGGAGAATAACCACAGAAGTACCATTTCCTAGATGAGTAGTAGTGTGGAAAAATAATGGTTGCAACATTCTGTTACGAAAAGCCGCTTCTTTTTGCAAGATCAAAATAATTATAAATCAAAATTTGTGCTAAGCTTATCAGTCACTGCTTAAATACTGGTGCTAAGTTTTTGAAGTTAAAGATAAAGCATAACTTTTCTATCCAGCACTAAACAAATGAACATAAACAAATTGTTTAGTAATTATTCTTCATCAGAGTAACGTAAGTTCGTTCAACATTCGATTTGAAATTGATAGTTTTGAAAGAGTACATATAGGGGACTTGCGATTGCTGATATAATGTATTGCACTTTCATGTCTCTAAAATCAGTGGCATGCCTACAAAAATAATTACCAGGAAAGAACCATTTGATGACGAACTTGTATCTAGAAATCTAATTTTTGAAACAGAAAGGTATATTGTGAACCGCACTAATATATATTCCTTTATTTTACCGCGACAGATAGTAAATACCAATTATTTTCATTTGGAGATGGAAGAACGACGTTTCTTTTATTCAATTAATATTATTCAGAGCGACAGGATAATAGCTACACTATCACTATTGACTAGGTATATCTATTCATGTTATTCATATTGAGAACAGTGTCTAATAGTAACGCCTATTTACTTGGCAAAGGTTGAAGTGTTTATGTTTCGAACAAGCTGTGCTGTAAATATAAGTCACTATACACCAAATGTCTTCTTTTCATGATTTCGGCTTGACACTGTCATTTGTATGCCTGATATATGTTTGTGGTGTTCCATTGTTATATGCGCAGTTTTGAATACGAACACAATTAAGACCATTAACGCACTATTTTGAAAACAACACGCCAGTATCTTCAAACATTGTCTTGGACCTCACAGCAGAAATTCTGCTTGGGATCCTTTTAATATATGTTTGTTATATGACCAACAGAATGTCAAAACATTCAACAGAAGGGAAGAGAAGCAAAAAGATGTAAATTACATAGCAGACTTTTTTACAGTACTAACCGCGATAAAGTAAAACTTCAAATAAGAAATTACTTGAAATGACAGAAAAAGCTTGAAGTGTTGGGGTGAAAAAAGTTCATGACTTTAAGCACTCTAGATTTGTGCTGTACTTCTTCGTAAAAAATATCGAACTGTTCTCATATATCTTTGTATTTTTACATGTTTATGATATGGCGTTATGTGGTCGATTTGGCTATGTGACATGGGAGCTTGGCTCAAACACTGGCGTGTGCCCATATGAAGTCTACTAGGTGCAAATTCTTTTTCAACTTCTTTGTATCTTTCAACTTGTTATTATTAATAGAACTGTTTGTGAAAACATCCTATCAAATTACAACTGGTATATTTAGCAGTTTTCACAATTTAAGCTTAAATTAAATGTTAATTTTTACTTTTTTTTAAATCACTCAGTATCACCAAACAGTGATGGATGCGTTTTTCTTGTTAAATTTACTCCAGTTATTGAAATCAACATTCACGTACCCTCATTGTTGTAATTCAGTTGACCTCTGAGGAGGTATATCCGTCATGTATAAATACAGAGTGGTTAGATATATTAACAAGAAGTTTCTGTCTTTTATGAGTACTGCTTTCGAGGAATACCTCACGGGATTAGCGTTTTGAAAAGGTATTATATACAACAGAACGAGGTTGTGTGTTTGTTAACAACGATGCCTCCCTTGAATTCTCCACTTTTAGATGGGTTTCCTTTCCGGTGAATGATATCCAAGCAATTCAAATGAACATGTCATAATTAGAAAATTCATATGCCGATATCTATCTTTTGACTAATTAGAATGGGAGAATCCTTTGGTATTACGGTACTGATGAAATAGGGCATTGTCTGTAAGGGTGGTTTTCAAAAACACACACCAGTCCACGGCACGTAAGGGGCTGCGGCCTGACCTCGGTACTCGGTTACCATGGTTAGCCCTGTTCTTTTCCGGACCTTTCAGATTAAATTGGCTTCTGCATGTAATTTAAGATGAAACTGGTGAAAACTACACTTACCTCATGACCTTCTTTTCTATTTGCCTTTCAGACGCGGAAGAGGCCAGCCTCTGATCGCCATCTAATGGGTCTCCAGTGCGCGTACACTCCCACCGCGCTTAACTCGCATTCAGTTTGTGACCGTTGGGGGAGGGACAATTGCTTACCCCTCTATGACGAATCAAAGACTTGCTCGGAGCCAACACTTTACTTCAAAATACTGGAATGCGATTGACCAGAACAGAACGAAAACAATCGCAGAAGGGACAAACGCAAAACAGTTTCCTCGGTATCCTTTAAAACTAGAGTTAGCAGATAATACTATTAGGAAGACAAACTGAAATTTAAAGCCAGGTTTCGACTCCGGTCCGCGTACATAATGGCTCTTAATCAGGCAAGATAATACCAAACTAAAAGTCTAAGAATGCTGCGGTTCCTGCTTGGGCAGGAAGGATTTGACGAGTAGTAGGAAAAAGGACAGTTCTGCGACAATCAATTATCGTGACGTAATCAATCACGTAATCAATTAAGACAATTAGGTCAATTAAGCCAATTAAGCCCCACCCACTTTCACCTGTAAATCATTGTGACGTCATGATGACGTCAGCCTCCACTAAGCGGCATAACTCTAACCCTAGACCATAGAATGCATTATGAATGTGTATGATGAATGAGTGTGATGAATGAGTACACTTTAAATGTGCTATGAATGAGTACATTATGAAAGGGTACATTATGAGTGAGTACGTGATGAATGATTATGATAAATGTGTTATGAACGAGAGCGTGATGAATGTATGCGTTATATGGCATGTTTTTACAAACATTCTGGTTAAGTCCGGAATAGCTCAGTTGGTAGAGCGTCGTACTCATGGCCGGTGCAGCGTGACGAGAATTCCCCAGTCTGAAAAACCCCCCTTGCCCATATAACACATTATATTGGTATGTAATCCCTGAGGGGTTTGGGGAGTATCTCAGCACGGCCAAAAGATAAACAAATATGCGAGGTGTTAATATCTTATGTAAACAGTTCATGCAGTATCCCGCAAGAAGTTAGTCGGCAAACTTTACACACCATATTTCATGTTTTTTTTGGCACGTTATATATTCCAAGGAAATTTATAGATAAATACCCAAACTGAGGTGTAATGCCCATTGGTTTGCCAGGGGAATGTTAATAATCGTTATCCCTCACACAGGACTTTACCGGAGATTTTTAAACGAATCCACATTTGTACTTTACGCCATTGAACACTTTGATCCATATAGAAGCATTTATCCATTCACGAAACTTTTTCAACACCGGAGATATTTAAAAAAATCCAATCGGTGCTGTCGATAATCGGTTTAATTTTAACTTAAGATCTTAATCTCTAGAAGGAGCATTTGTTAATATGAAACACTTTCAGAGCCGGAGAATTTTTAGATGAATCCACATCTCATCTGTTTGGCCAAGTCAAGTGTTTTAGTGCATTTTTCATTTGCCTCTGAAGTAGACAGGTTTGAAATACTAGTAAAGGGCTTGAGATATATTAAAGCCTATGCAAGTGTTTATTCAAAAACAAAGCGAACAGTGAAGAATTCTTTCCCAAATAGTTTTTGTGTGAAAACTGCACCTGTACTTGGAACTGAGAAAAAAATGTTAATGTTTCAAATGTCTTTTTTATCTTTTCAAAAGAAAAATACGGTGTGTAAATACGGTGTGTAAAATATATCGACAACCGGGCCTTGACAATGCGCAGAAATATGGTGTGTAAAATTAGGGGTGGGGGAATTTCTGTCACGCCAGGTTTTCCAGTACGCAGCATATGCGTGCTGGAAAACCCGGGGGTTTTCTGGCACGGGGGGAATTTCGGTCACCCAACACCGGACCAATGGTCGGAAGGTTGGTGGATCGAACCCAGGTATGGGCGGCTTAAAATTAGACCATAATATGTGACTATGAAAACAAATCACATGTCCCGACCCAGTCCACAGAATCTACTATGTGCCGACCCACCAGGCCATAATATGTTTCGATCCATCCCTAGCACATACTATGGGCCGACCCCCCCCCCCCCCCCTAGGGCATACTATGTGTCGACCCTCCTCCCCCCAAGAGAGCAAAATTCAGCCAAATTAGCAAAAAAGTGCTGTTTGGCGAGTTACACACCATTTTGACGAAGTCTAAGTGGTATAAAAGGATGGGTGGGACCCCACTCATATTAACGATTGATGCCACAATTGGTAGCCAGTTCAGTAAGTGGTTATAGACTATTTGCATAGGTGGTTATAAGCATAATTTAACAAAAAAAAGTGAAAAAAGTAGAGAACTTTCGTTATGGTTGACTGATTTGAATCAAAATTTTACCATTTGATTCAGTTTTATATCTAGTTCTCTTATGAAGTTGTCACAGGCTATTTGCACAGGTGGCTGTATGCATAATTTTGACATGCCGCCATTTTAACTTTTAAAAAAGTGCAAAAGTTAGATAACTTTCGTTATGGTTGACCGATTTGCATGAAAATTTCACTGTTCGATTTAGTTTATATATTGTTTTTTTTATAAAGTAGTCAAAGGCCATTTGTATAGGTGGCTGTATGTATTATTTTGGCATGCCACCCTTTTAGCTTTTAAAAAAGTGAAAAAGTAGATAACTTTCGTTACGGTGACTACTTTGCATGAAAATTTTACCGTTTGATTCAGTTTTATATCTAGTATTTCTATAAAGCAGTCACAGGCCATTTGTGCGGTGACTGTATGCATAATTTCGGCATGCCATCATTTTAACTTTTAAGAAAGTGAAAAAGTAGATAACTTTCGTTATGAATGACCTATTTGAATCAAAATTTTACCGTTTAATTCAGTTTGATATCTAGTTTTGACAAAACGCAGTTATAGCCTATTTGCATAGATGGTTGTATGCATAATATTGACATGCCGCATTTAAACTTTTGAAAAGTGAAAAAGTTAGATAACTTTCGTTATAGTTGACCGATTTGCATGAAAATGTCACCGTTTGATTCAGTTGTATATCTAGTTTTGATATTAAGTAGTCATAGACTATTCGCACAGGTGGCTGTATGCCTAATTTTGGCATGCCGCCATTTTAACTTTTAAAAAAGTGAAAAAGCTAGATAACTTTCGTTATAGTTGACTGATTTGAATGAAAATTTTACCATTTGAATTAGTTTGATATCTAGTTTACAGTGGTTATAGGCTATTTGCACAGGTGGCTGTATGCATAATTGTTTCACCTGAAAATTTTAATTTTTGAAAAAAGTTGAAAAAAGTTAGATAACTTCCGTCAAGCTTAACCGATTTGAATGAAAATTTCACCGTTTGATTCAGTTTTATGTCTAATTTACAGTGATTATAGGTGGCTGTAAGTATTTTTTTCGAGCACACACATTCAAAGATGTATTCGAATGGCAAGCAACCATTCAAACATGTGTTCGAAATGCAAGCCCATTCAAAGACGTGTTCGAATTATTTGAGAAGATATTACGTCATGGTGTTGTTCAACAAGTTTTTTTAACAAGTTGTTTAGCAATTGTTCAACTAATTGTTCAACAAGTTGTTCCACAAGTTTTTCAACAAGATCAACAAGTTCAACATGTTCAACATGTTCAACACGTTATTCAACATGTTCAACACGTTCAACATGTTCAACATGTTGTTCTACCTGTTGCTCATCATATTCAACATGTTGTTCAACATGTTCACCATGTTAAACAAGTTCAACACGTTGCTCAACATGTTCAACATGTTCAACATGTTGTATATAGAGCTATGTTTAAAGACTTTCTCGGTAAAGTTATTTCTAAACATATTAGGACAACCTATTGTGTCCAACCTCGAGTGTGACATCTCCCTATACAGTATAAAAGGCACCCGCCCTCAAACGTAACGCATTCTGTATCAAGATACTGAAGAGTAAACAACAGCTACCATCTTTGGCAATGTCTTTAGAAAGTCTGAGACAATGCCTGCAGAAAATTTTACAGCAAAGCGTGAGACAATACCTACAGCAAAGTCTAAGGCAATGCCCATGGTACAGTCTAAGGTGAAGTCACAACAAAGGCAACCACATCTTAGAAAGATGAAAAGAGTTGAGTTACCAGCTACGACGTTGCCGTGTAAAAGCGAAAAATTAAGACAGAGCCTAAAATGAAGCGAGAACCGGAGCGTAAAGCTGCCACTACAAAGTCCATGAAGAAGACGAGGGTAGATGATTTACCGGTTATGATACCCATTAATGGAGAAATATATATTAAACTGGCGAAATATCAACAGAAAGTGATGGTTAACATTCGTGAATATATTACGAATCATACATCTGGGAGATTACATCCTACCAAGAAGGGAATTTTGTTGTCACTGAAAGATTGGCAAATACTGAAGAAGCAAATGACGTCAGTGGATCTCATGCTTCCGAAAATGGATGTGAAAAATGCAATGACTGTCAGAAGATGGTTGAGTAGAAAGTCACTGAGCGAGACGACTGTATATAGTTTTAACAGTATGACGAGCTTAGTGGATGCTATGATTTCATCACCCTAAGTGCTGAAGATTGGAGCGAAGGTTTTGAAGCTTGACAAGAACTTAGCTTTGACCCAAATGGACATGTACATTTGATATGTAGTTCAAATAAACTTGTCCTTATGCTTAACATGGAGACTATGAAATGAATTAACATTATCTATGTTGGTATGAAGTCAGTTTTTGTAACATTTGCAATCTTAAAGGTTCTTGTGAGTGGGCAGATGTATTAATATAATATGCATTTCAAATATTATTTTTATCAGAATTGCAAATATTTGTAATATTCAATCAAAACACATGTGATGCTTTTCAACATGTTGAACATGTTGAACAACATGTTGAACATGTTGAACAACATGTTGAACATGTTGAACTTGTTGAAACTGTTGAACAACTTGTTGAACAACTTGTTAAACAATTTGTTGAACAATTGCTAAACAACTTGTTGAAAAAACTTGCTGAGCAACACCATGACATAATAACTTCAAAAAGTAATTCGAACACGTTTTGAATGGGCTTGCAATTCGAACACATGTTTGAGTGGTGGCTTGCCATTCGAACACATCTTTGAATGGGTGTGCTCCACAAAGTGCTAACAGCCACCTATAATCACTGTAAACCAGACATAAAACTGAAGCAAACGGTGAAATTTTCATTCAAATAGGTTAGGCATGACGGAAGTTATCTAACTTTTTTCACTTTTTTAAAAGTTAAAATTTTCAGGTGAAACAATTATGCATACAGCCACCTGCGCAAATAGTCTATGACTACTTAATATCAAAACTAGATATAAAACTGAATCAAACGGTAAAATTTTAATGCAAATCGGTCAACCATAAAGAAAGTTATCTACCTTTTTCGCTTTTTAAAGTTAAAATGGCGGCATGTCAAAATTATACGTACAAAAACCTATGCAAATAGCCTATTATCACTTTATGTTAAAACTAGATATCAAACTGAATCAGACGGTAAAATTTTGATTCAAATCGGTCAACTATAACGAAAGTTATCTACTTTTTTCACGATTTTTGTTGAAGTGTCAATTATGCTTATAACCACCTATGCAAATAGTCTATAACCACTTACTGAACTGGCTACCAGTTGTTGCATCAATCGTTAATATGAGTGGGGTCTCGCCCATCTTTTTATACCACTTAGATTTCGTCATAATGGTGTGTACCTCGCCAAACAGAACTTTTTTAATGATTTGGCTGAATTTTGCTCTCTTGGGGGGGGGGGGGAAGGGTTGGGGGTGGGGGGAGGGGTTGGATAGGGTTAGCACATAGTATTTCCTAGCTAGGTCGGAACACAGTATGTCCTGGGGAGTCGGCACATATTATGTCCTGTAGGCTGGGTCAGGACACGTGATTTGGTTACATAGTCACATATCATGGTCTAGGGTTAGGCCGCCCATACCCCGGCTCGATCCACCAACCTTCCGACCATGGTTCCGACCATTTGTACGACGCTCTACCAACTGAGCTATTCCGGATTTAACCAGAACGTTTGTGAAAACATGCCATATAATGCATACATTCATAACGCACTCAATGATAACACATATTTATCATAATCATTCATCACGTACTCATTCATAATGTACTCTTTCATAACGTACTCATTCATAACACATTCATGATGTACTCATTCATCACACTCATTCATCATACACATTCATAATGCACTCTATGGTCTAGGGTTAGAGTTATGCTGCCTAGGGGAGGCTGACGTTATAATGACGTCTGACGTGACCATTATTTACAGGTGAAAGTGGGTGGGGCTTAATTGGCTTAATTGAACTAATTGGCTTAATTGATCACGTGATCGATGACGTCATGATGATTGATTGTCGCAGAACTGTCCTTTTCCTACTACTCTCATGACACGTTTGATATCTTTGGCTGTGCTTCAACGCCAAGATTTGTTCGCCTCACTCTTCACCAGCGAAGGCATTGCAAACGTTAACGATACAATCGAATGCATTCAAGCACACTCTTTTCGCTGCCATCTCTTGAAGCATTACTTCGATCGCCCGGCCTGTGAAACGAACAGTATATATACCATACGCTCGGATTGATTTGGACATTCCTCTAATGGAAAATGATGCCAAGATCATTGAGGCCTCCTCCCATCATATCTTAGCATCATGTTCTCCTAGGACCACACGTTAAAGGCTTTTAAGAGGACTCTTCAGTGATCTACTCCTAGCTACTGGAGTGCCTGACATTGGCGACACGGGACATGGTTTAGCCATTGACTTTCCTGATGACGTCAATGGCATGTCGCATTCTTGCAACACTGTTGGTCAAGCCCAGGAAGTCTTACCGCTTCTCCTCAGAGCAGTCAAAACCCATCGTGCAGTGTCATCCTCCTCCCTCCAGGCGAGCCAGGACATTCAATGGCAGCAAAGACGGAGTGGTCATCACCACAGCAGTTCAGATAGCGACCAATCAAAAGTGCTGTCCTGTAATGCCTCCCTCCCGTAGGCGGAAAGATAGGAAAGTTCTGGAAAACTTGGGAAAAAATTGGGAGCCTACCTACGAGTAGTACGCTGGTTCAGAAACTGCTACAATTTCTACAAATTGCTTCCTTTCAGAAGGATACGACCCAGATTATTA
The DNA here is from genome assembly GCA_949752745.1 of Protula sp. h YS-2021. Classification (NCBI taxonomy): domain Eukaryota; kingdom Metazoa; phylum Annelida; class Polychaeta; order Sabellida; family Serpulidae; genus Protula; species Protula sp. h YS-2021. The sequence continues at coordinate 73,112,997 of OX457029.1, forward strand.
CATAAACTCTACAGGCACTTACCTACGCTTACCTCCATATTCCCCATAAGACTTATCCAAAAATTTCCTTCCAAATGCGGCAAAATTTGTTCTGGTTTCTGACACTTCCTTTCGGCCTGTCAACAGCCCTGTATGAGTTTACAAAGCTCATGGAAGCGTTTAACCCCTGCGCTCGTCTGAAAGATATGCCTGTATTCCAGTATTTAGACGACTGATTTTCCAACCTATGACACTGGTCCGGAAAGCCTTACTAGGTAGACTAGGTAGTGAATTTTTCCTAATCCGACCTGTCCAACAAATAGGACATTATCTTCCTACGTGAAACGTGGGATGTGAGTGTTTCTTGCCTCGGAATGACAGCAGAAAATTTCTCGCCTCATAGAGGGAACACTCATGGATCACAAGGTATCAAGGACAGTTTAAGTTAGAGCAGAGTGTGTCATAAACCTTCCTGTCTCCCCTTCTATGGTGGTGCGATCCACAGATCATAAACGAGAGTGTTCCTTTTCACCTCCGCCACCACCAAAAGTAGAGACCCAAACATACGCCTCTCGCTTCGGGTGGGAAATCAATTGTTAGGGTCAGCTATGGAAAGGCAAATCGCCCTCTCTCCTATGCAGGTACCAAATCAACTGACTGGAACTCCGGGTTGTTTGGATATCTTTGAAGGGCAAGAGTGTCTTAATACTTCTCTACAGCAGTAGGGTACCTAAATAGGCAGGGAGGGACAACCAAGTCACACCAGCTGTCAGTCCTGGCGTTTCAAATTATGTCCTTTGCCTGCCAGTCTTTGGTATTTCTTACGACCAGTCATCTTGCAGGGAAACTCAATGTATTGGCAGACTTGGCCTCCAGAACAGACTAAGCCATTTACACCGAATAGTGTCTAGCCGTTCGCCCTTCCAGTGAATTGTGCGCCAGCAACCATGGCAGTGGGGGGGGGGGCGCCCAAGTGTGAATCTATTTGTCATTTCATTGGCAACTCAACTTTCCAGGTCTATTTCTCTATGTCCATACCAAACACCCTCGGCAGTGGGCGCCCTCAGCTGTCCATGGCCAATGCAAGAAATTCTATAAGCCTTTCCCCCTCAAGCAATCCTTCATCAAGTACTGCAGAGGATAGTAGAATCTGGTCCACACACTATCCTGTTAGTAGGTCTGTGGTCACCGGAGGCCTTATGGCTGATCCTACTTCTCCGTTGCAAAGCCAATCCTTATCTCTTGCCACAAGGAAATTTAGTAAGGACGTTTCAAAACAGGCGATTTCTAATTATATAAAAGGGGTCATCTTAGCGGTTTATGACAAGACACAGCGCTTTCGATGAATTCAAATAATTATTCATTTATCACCTACAGTGACTTAATGTGCTGTTTCTGAACATTTCTTATCCCAGAGACTGTATCTTTTCTCAGGATACGATAGACCATACCAGCTGCCTCATGTCATTCTTTACCTCCTTTTGTAGTTCCATAGCTAGAAAAGTGAAGGCAGGTCCCGTCCCAGCTGTTTCCACAGGCCCATGCCAGCTGAATTGACAACGAGGCAATAAGAGACTCTCTATAGTGGCCGAACCAGCAGCGACCATGGTCCCGTACAAATCAAATTCAAATTGATTTTGATTTTACTTGTTTTCCCGTAAAGGTTCGTAATTTTGAGTCACATTTTCTGTCAAAAGGATGAAGCTCAAATGCTATCATTCTAACTCACTCTTTTATATAGCATGCTATTGTAAGCAATTCAAATGAAGTTACTTTTCTGCCAGTGTTTTACTTAGAGAATTACGTAAATTCTTTCGACTGTCCTTGCATAGTGTAATACATGACCTTTTTTCCGTGCAGTTCAGAATGTCACACTCCCCTGATTCAGAATTAAGTCCCATTTAAAAGTAGAAGTAAGCAAATTAGAAGCTTCTGCGAAGTAAAATTAACGAGTAAAAGGGTTATTAACGTTCTCCGCTTTTAGCCTGCCCTCCTACCAATCCATCCGGCAACAAACTTGGATGAGGCTTCAAAGGAATGCCATATATCATCAGAATTTCCTAGGATTCTCTGATTCCGATTGGTCGATGGTTGGATGGCGGGATAGAACTATTTTAACTGCGACAAAAATTCATTTCTATTTTGCGGAAATCATTCATCGGAAGAGAAAACCAACTAAAAGTGAAATAAAACGTTTGCTTTATTGTAAAATACATCTGCTTTTCATCATGGTTTCACCTGGTTGATCAAAATTTTTAGTGATTACCAGGTATTTACAAAGGTCATTGTAGATTCCTTTGCACCCGTACATTCATTCGTAACATCAAAACAAATTAAGTTTTTACATTGCAATTTTGTCATTGTTGCAATTTTGACTTCCGGTATTGATGGAAACTGCTCTGTTCCGCAGACTCCTGGTACATGATTTAGACAAACCGAAACATATACGCTAATTTTCAATTCAATATAATTCTTTGAAACTGTTCTTAAAGTTGCATCATTTATTTAAAGTAAATTTAATAATATACAATTAATAAGCTTTGTAAGTTAACATTATGTGGTCAAGTTGAGTACATTTCCTTAAGTCTGTCATTAATTACCAACGCATTTAATATCAGTCTGTGTCCCATTGATTATACTCTTTAAAACGACGAAACTGGCAATGTCTAATCATTTTTCATTAAATTATATAAATAATATATATATTGTGCCATCATCAGATTATTATAAATCAATTAAAACGACGTTGATATAAATGAAAGACATGCTTCGAGTGCTTTCAAAGTGTATATGTGCATGCAAATAAAGTGTAAAGAAATCATCCCAGCAAAAGGGAAAGTCAACACATTAAATCACTAAGAGCTGCAATTTTGAAGTACCCTTTTACAAATAAATGATGGACCTGTTGGCAATAGAAACCATTTTTTAAAATATTAAGATAAGAAACTTGACCAGTGACATACCCTTTATTAACGAAATGTAACTGCAAACAAGTAAAAGGCTTATAGTGTATCTGTGAATGAAAGAATTTCATGTAGAACGTGATATACATTGTTATGATGCCTCTTAATTGTGTGAAAGCACACAATTTTGTACGCACATCAATCATAAGAATAAACGGGAGCCTCTATCATAAGGTGTCAGTTCCTTGCATGACATAGTAGCGATGACTTTTTAACTTAAATTTGTTGTCCACATAATAAATAAACAAATTTTTAATTTTGAAATATAATTGACACAAATTTTTTATAAACAGACAATGATGCCGGGGGTTTGCATATTCGAGTTTTTTTTCACATTTAAATCTTAAACTGGATAGTCGCATATTCCTTTCCACACTAGTCCGCTTGGGCAACTGCGCACAAAGCAACCTCCGAATGCATCACACTGTACAAACTTGCTATGCTGTGTGTGTGCATAGTGGTAGTTTCCAGGAACAACAACGGATGGCTTGCATGGATTGTAAAGACCACAGTCGAAGGCTAGTCGCAGTTCTGCATAACAAATCAAATTATTTACCGAGATAGGCGAACTTTTAGGCAGGGGTAAATTGCAAATTTTATGCAACGTTCTATATTATTACATAACATCTCCAAATGCTGTAATCTGAATGATTAATTTCCAGTTCAATAATGTGTTGGTGTTGGCAAGAACACAAACTTCGGTGTGTATTGCAATGATTTATAATAAAATCCAGAGTTGGGTCGTGTAACAAAGCATTTATTGACCTATTTCGAATCAAGGTGAATATATTAACGTGAACATTTTCTTACTTGTCAGTGCTAATTCATGCTGACCCAAAATAAGCCAAAATCTACTAATTAATATTATAGTGCCTCAGATTGCTTTCCGTAAAAAAGAACAGTTTTAAATTCCGAGTCTTTAAAATTTCAAAAAGAAATGTACTGTTTTGCTTTTGTTATATCGCAGAAATGCTATTTATGCAGTAAAACTGACAATTAATCAATGAAAACAAAATAACAAGGTTGTAACTTTAATATACAAGACAATTGGTTAGACTTTATTTGAATATTTGTAAATGGTATTTACCATTACACGCCACACCTGTCCACAGAGAATCGCATTCGCATGTATAGGTTGCATTACCATCTATGCAATTTCCATTTCCACAGTCCACGTTTACACAGTCGTCAATATTTTCTGCAAATACAAATCCTTTGCCTGTTTACCATTTTTATCGTCACATAGATATTGTGGTTTTACTGATTTCTTTTGAGCAAAACCTGACAAACACAAAAGCCCAGGAGAAAAGACCACGTTCAGTAATTCCCATTCCAATTCACAACCAGAGATATTTCTAAATGAGAAGACCCGAAGGCCACTTAAGATAAATACGAAAGTACACTTCATATTCTGATATAAACAAATACATTACGCAGTAATTGTCCATAAATATTATTGTATTTTCAAAAGTCTTAAGAAGTAAAACAAATGTATTGTAATTAACATTGTAATTTTAATTTATTATTGTCAATGTCAATGTTCATTTCTAGCGCGCTTATTAAGCATGGTCGCTAACGCTATAATGAATAAAATCTATCCATATATGATTTCGAACAGATGAGTCTTTACGATTTTTTTTTTAAAACAGATAACAACTTAGCATGTCTTATATTTTCTGGCAAGGCATTCCACACTGCCGGCGCAGCATAGCTAAACCCTCTTTCGCCATACCGTAGTTTGCATTTAGGAATGACTTGAAGTGCTGATGAAGAGGATCGAAGATCCCTTGCAGGCTGGTATTCAGTTAAAAAATCTCAAATATAAGACGGTGCGCTTCCATGAAGTGTTTTAAAAGTAAACGTCAGAATTTTAAAATTTATTCGTTGACGAACAGATAGTTAGTGTAAACTCATCAGAACAGGGGTATTAGGCTCACTTTGAGGCGTAAATGTAACAACCCATACTGCTGCGTTCATGAGCTGCTGTAGCTTTTTATCACACTATCCGGTAGGTTCACAAGAACACTGTTGCAATAATCAATTCTGCTAGTAACAAGAGCATGCACAATACATTCTGTGACTTCCATTGAAAGCACAGGTCGAACTTTACTTTTCCAGCGTAAGAAGTAAACACCAATTTTCAGAACATGGTTTAAATGATCTATCATGGAAAGTGTCTCGTATATTTCCACTCCAAGATTTCGAACAGTTCGTGACACAGGAATTGATTCGTTATCAAGGTGTAGCTCTCGGACAGAAACAGAGCTGTGATTACGAGAACTAGAGAAAACGATAAATTCAAACATCCATTGTGCGATTTCAGCTATTCCATCTTCAGTACATTTGGAATCGGCTAACTGGTTGGATACACTGCGAGGATTAAAAGATTTCCACAGCTGTGAATCGTCTGCAAACATGTGAAACATTAAAAGCAGAATGCGAAGCAGTGTTCCAAGAGGATTTGTGTACTTGGGGAACTGAACAGTCAATATAACTCTCATCAGAATATTCCCCGTCTACACAAACACAAACAGTTCGATTCCTGAGATAAGACTCAACGCACTTAAGCGTTGATCCTGAGGCTTTTACTGAGCGGGAGAGTCGGCTTAACAAAATGATATGGTCAACTGTATCAAAAGCCGCACTCAAGTCGAGGAGTACCAAAAACACAGCGCTGCCAGTATTTAGCTGATCTAATATACTGTGAAAAATTTTTGCGAGACCAGTCTCAGTACTGTGACAAGCTTTGTAAGCGGACTGCATAATTTAATCCCGTCTATTGTTTCGCATGTAAGTAGTTAGCTGATTGCAGACGTGGCGCTCTATGAATTTGGAAATATACGGTAGGTCGTTAATTTTCAAAACTGAATCAAGTGTTGGCAGCCAACTGCTTAAGCAAGAACGTAGGAACAGGATTAAGTTCACATGAAGTAGAATTTGACTTCCTTATAATTGTCATCATCATTATCATAAATGGTGCTTATATCGCGCTTATTCAGAAAAGCACCTAAGCGCATTCATTACAATATAAAAAGTTAACTGTAAAATGCTTCTCTTAGCAAGATTGTTTTAATTTTTTTTTGAATGCTACCCTATCAGTGCTTGACCTAAGCTTAAACGGCAGGATATTTCATAGTGTTGGTGCAATTTTCTGAAAGACCCTGCAGCCATATTTAGTTTTAGTTCTTGGTACAGCCACAAAGTACTGATTTGATGAGCGTAGGACACGAGAGCATTGTTTTAGACGGACAAGTTCGTTAAGACATGCTTGTCCGATGTTGTGAACGGAGTTGAAGGCAATGATAAGAATTTTGAATACAGTTTTGAGAATTTCTTCCACGGATAATGGCTCAAACGTTTTAAGCCAGCTTTCATCTAAGTTATTTTCATTTTCTGAATATTTAAAATCAGAATCGTAATTAAAAGGTAGACTGGCATCATTGTTGAACATTGAACGTACTTTATAAATCTTTATAAAAACAGCATAAAGTCATTTTCCGGAGCTTTGCTCGATGAATGTTCAGGCATCGGATTAGGATTATTACGATACATGATCTTATTTACTCTTTTGAAAATTTGTTTCTTGTTGTACGCATTTTCTTGCACCAAGTATGTTTCAACGAATGTTTGCGATTATCGCGATGTTCACAGAAACTAGATCTGTTTGCAGCACTTGGATTTTCCCTGAATTTCAAAAACCAGTGAGACCAAATAAAGACTGAAATAATTCTCTAGTAAGGAAGAATTTTCATTGTCAGCAACACGACTGTCTATTTGTATTTCACTGCACTTGCGGTATTTGATAACTCTTTTTGGTACAATTGGTCTGAAAATGTTTAATCTGCAGTAGACAATTCTGGGGGTGAGACACAAGTTCACCTGTTTTGACATCACCAACGCGCACGACATCGCTACATCGAGATACGATATGATCGAGAATATGGCATTTTTCATGTGTAGCATCAGTAACACGCTGCACTAATCCGAAAGCAAACAGTAATTCCACATATTTTTCCATAGCCGTATTGTTTTTATCGTCGAAATGTATATTGGGATCTCCAAGTAATCATACTGGAGTTCATTTGAGACAGTATTTTCCGAGAAAACAGCAAAATTCTTCTTCAAAAAGCGAAAATGAACATTGCGACGGTCGGTAGATTAAAAAACTCGCACTGTGTGAGGGGCACTAGATATTTCGGTACAACAACATCGAAAGATTTGCCCTCCTGAATCGGTAATTTTCGAGGCTTGTGTGTATCTCGACATAAAATCGCAGTACCACCTCCTTTGCTGGTAAGGCGATCTTCGTGTATAAGAGTGAAATCATCGGGTGATCAGGTGTTTTTGTCAAAAACTGAATTTTCGTTGGATCAAGTTTCCGTAATTTACAGCACATCAATATTTTCCTCGCATATTGTATAGCGAAGATACTGGATAACAACAGTTAAAAGATTTCTTCTGTTGCCGAAAACACCAGAAAAATTTTTTACTAAAACTGCTATTTGTTCCTTTTGTATTGAACACGTTGAGGATGAGACCTGTGTTTATGAATAACAGCCTTAGAACCTCTCTTCCTTGTTAATCCCAAGTCAGTGATGTTCCGTAAAACATTATCACATAGCGACAAGGGTCTGCCCCGAGAAACCTTGGCGATGTTAAACAGTTCACTTTTCGAGTAATGGAATCTAGTATTATATTTCCACGTCTTGCAGCCACAAGGCGCAGTTTATTGTTTATTATCAATATGAATTCTACGTAAAACTTTATAATGTAGTGCCACATATTGTCCTTTTACGTGCTACCTTCCTATTTCATCTATCGATTTTTCTATCTACCTATATTTTTATTTATGTATCGAAATATCTGATCATTTTTTACCTTGATGATAATCATTTTTGCATGTCCGATTGCATGGTACGTCTATTGTTGTTTATCTGGTTAAATACAATCCGATTGGAATCAGTTGGAATTCCCTTTGGTATCGCTTTGATTTAAATTAGTAATTAAACATTGCCTGTGACAATTGCACGTTTCCTCATGTAATGACGTAAATATTAGCAAAAACTATAACTTAATGGCGCGCACAAATAAGTCAGTTCAGCGTATATTGAGATGTTTCCTAAACAATTACTATTGAGATATGCACATGCTTGTTCATTGCAAATAATAGCTTTGCATTATGTATTTGCCCCAACTTGGGAAAATTAACAGTGCACGTGTTATGAAGCCGATAATTAACTGACGGTCCTCAAATTTAAATGACAAAGTACTTAATCTTTTTTCAACTTATTGCATAGTAAGTTCTTTGTCGTTTCATAGCACATAGATTTGTCGTTAGTCAACACAGAAACAAAATTAGGCTTTGGTAACTTCATCATGTTTAAGATGGGCCTATGCGCCCCCCCGGCGGTCTCCCCCTTCCCCGGCGGACTCCCCCCTACAAACTTTCCCTGGCGATCTCCCCCCCCCGTAGGCTACCCCCCCCCCTCTGTCGTTCTCTCCCCACACCACAACCATGGCAGATTTTTTTAGTCAGTAAAACTTAAATCAGCAAAACTTGTACATTTCATTCTTTTTTTAATTTTCAACCTCACCTTTCATTTACTTAATTATCAATATAAAATGAATCTGCTTTAAAATCCAATTACGAAATTACAATCAAACACTTACTATAAACTGATCTTTGAAATGCAATCACGAAATTCAATTTACAGATCACCAGCTTTGCTGTGTCTCCCAAATAAAAACCACCTTGCAATTTAAAATTATGCAAATAGCACAACATCAGCATAATCATTCGAAAACTCAATACATCAATCACTTAATTACATAGATTAAAAACATCAGTAACCCTTTGGTGTTCATACATCAGTAAGGAAAGCAAGTTTGAGGGGGGAGAAGGGAAAAAGGAATGAAATGTACAAGTTTTGCTGATGTAAGTTTCAAAAAAAATCTGCCCTGGAGGGGGGTAGAAGGACGGAGGGAGACCGCCTACAGGGGGAGACCGCCAGGGGGGAAACCGCCCGGGGGAAACCGCCGGGGGAGGGAAAGCGCCAGGAGGGAGACCTCCCGTTCCTTTTAAGATACTACTCAATGTATAAACTGACCAATAAAAGTATTTATGCTTTTTTCATGACACTGATTGTGTTAGAGACAAAAGACTAAATTGAATATTAACAACAAGGTACTGACTGGGATTGTAGTCTTTAACTGTGGTTGTGTTAACTTCATTAAAATCAAGCGGCCACCATACAGACCACAACTCCCGAGAGGAAATGCGCATTGACGTCCATTTATCAGTGAAACAATTGTTAGTTTTTGTGCTATCATGTTGACAAGAAACTTGCGAGTACAAACCGAAGATGACATTCAGTGTGGCCTCGAAAGTGGTTCAGGTCAAACCGACTAAGTGAGACGATAGACATTTGCAGAATTTAGCTGGAGGTTTTGTATCTCCTCTTTTCTCGTTTCCTGACCAGTAGAGCGCCAGGTAACTCGATCCTCGGCGATGGTCTCCCATGGCTTGGAGGTCACGCTTGCTTACGTCCTTAAAGCGTAGCTTGGGACAGCCAATTTGACGTTTCACATCGACAATCTCCCCGTACAGCAGATCTTTTGGAATCCTGAGGAGAACATGGCCGAGTCAGCGTAGACGGAGCTGCTTTATAAGCCCAGATACCGGTGGGGTTTAGCTCGTTTAAGAACTTCTTGGTTTTGTTCTTTCCAACTGATGCCAAACAGGCGGCGCAGGCAGCGGAGATGGAAACTATTTAGTTTCTGTTCCTGGAATGTGTAACTGGTCCATGTTTCGCTGCCGTATAGAAGCGTACTGAGAATGCATGCCTGGTAGATGGTCACCTTTGTCTTGGGTGTGAGTTTCGGGTTCTTCCATGCGCGTTTAGTTAGTCTGCCGAAGGTTGTAGCTGCCTTGTCGATTCTGACGTTGATTTCTCGTCTAGAACTACACTCTCAGTTGTGGTTGAGCCCAGATAACAGAATCTGCACACAATCTTCGGAGGAGTGTTGTTTAGGGTTATCACTGGTGGATTATCGACCCCTAGTGCCACGACGACAGTTTTCTCCACACTGATTACGAGGGAAATTTTGTCGCAAGCATCTTGTAACTTGTCTATTGGGGTCTGCATCTTTGTCTCACTGTGACCCACTAAGGCAGCATCGTCCACAATTAGCAGTTCTTGATAGACATTTTCTCGCAAGCTCTTTGTTTTCTGTTTGTTTTGGTTTGTAGACGACGCAGATTGAACAACTTTCCGTCGGATCGAGTGTATTAGTGAATGTCATCCTTAACTCTTTGGAACGCATAGCTAAGTATCAAAGAGAAAAAGATGCAGAGTAGCGTGGCTGCTAAAACACACCCTTGCTTTACACCTCTTTTTATCAAAGTCAAAGTTGACATTACTTCTCATGTCTTCATGGAAGAATTTGACTAGAATGAGTAGGCGTGGAGGACAGAAGAGTTTCTCGAGGATTGCGTAAAAGCCAGACCTACTCACGGTGTCAAACGCTTTTGTCAGATCGACGAACAACGAACATCTGTACAGTGGTTTCTGCTGCTCTTTGTATTTCTCCTGTAGCTGTCTCAATGAGAATATCATATTGATCGTTGATCTTCGCGATCGAAAACCACATTGCGCTTCGGCATATACTCCGTCGGCCAGCTTCTGTAGCCTCCGCAAGACCGCTCTTACGTGCAGTTTGCCTGTAATATTGAGTAACGAAATGCCTCTATAGTTGTTGCAGTCGCCTTTGGCTCCATTGTTTTTATACAATGTGTGGATATTGGCGTCACTCATATCCTGCGGCAGTGAGCCTTCTCTCCAGCACTTGAGGAGGAGGTTGTGAAGGATCGGTAGTAGACTAATTTTGCAGCACTTGAGTATCTCAGCCGGTATACCGTCGTTCCCTGGAACTTTGCCACTGTGCAGAAGATCAAGCGCTTTGCTGAGTTCAACAGTAGGCTCGGTATCGAGTTCACGTCATGGCTGGGAGTTGTGGTATGTCTTCGATTGCTGCCTGTGCAACTTCAGTCTGGTCTGACTAGAGTTCGAGATAGTGTTCGATCCACCGTCCCATTTGTTTGGTCTTGTCCGTGATGATGTCACTCTCTTTGGACTTGAGGGGTGCTACCTTTTTCATAGACGGTCCGACTGCTTGTTTTATGCCGTTGTACATATCCCGTAGGTTGCCGGTGTCTGACGCGTTTTTGAATACTTTTGCAAGTGTAGTCCAGTATTGGCTTGCATAGTGCCTTGCCTTCCTCTGGATTAAACTTCTGGCAGCTTGCAGATCTTTCAGCGTTTTGAGCTGTTTGGTGATTGAGATATTTCTGATGTGCAGAATTTTTCGCCTCTATGGATGAGGACATTTCATTAGCATGAGCTTTGAACCAGCCTTTATGTTTAATTGTCTTTTTGCCGAATACGTCTAGTGCGGAGTTTATTATGGTAGTTTTATCCTTTGTCCAGCAGTCATCAACACTTCCTTTTAATTCGCAGGCGTTAAGCTTTTTGTTGATAACAGATTTAAGTTAAATATAGTTTTCAGTATCCTTGGAACATGTGATGTTAATTTTTGGTTTGCAGTTATGTTTCGTACTGAAAATTTTCTTGGGAACTAGCCTGAAACAAGTGAATGGTCTGTGTCGCAGTTCGCACCGTCTTTGGAACGCATAGCTAAATATCAAAGAGAAAAAGATGCAGAATAGCGTGGATGCTAAAACACACCCTTGCTTTACACCTCTTTTTATCAAAGTCAAAGTTGACATTACTTCTCATGTCTTCATGGAAGAATTTGACTAGACTAAGTAGGCGTGGAGGACAGAAGAGTTTCTCGAGGATTGCGTAAAAGCCAGACCTACTCACGGTGTCAAACGCTTTTGTCAGATCGACGAACAACGAACATCTGTACATTGGTTTCTGCTGCTCTTTGTATTTCTCCTGTAGCTGTCTCAATGAGAATATCATATTGATCGTTGATCTTCGCGATCGAAAACCACATTGCGCTTCGGCATATACTCCGTCGGCCAGCTTCTGTAGCCTCCGCAAGACCGCTCTTACGTGCAGTTTGCCTGTAATATTGAGTAACGAAATGCCTCTATAGTTGTTGCAGTCGCCTTTGGCTCCATTGTTTTTATACAATGTGTGGATATTGGCGTCACTCATATCCTGCGGCAGTGAGCCTTCTCTCCAGCACTTGAGGAGGAGGTTGTGAAGGATCGGTAGTAGACAAATTTTGCAGCACTTGAGTATCTCAGCCGGTATACCGTCGTTCCGCGGAACTTTGCCACTGTGCAGAAGATCAAGCGCTTTGCTGAGTTCATCAACAGTAGGCTCGGTATCGAGTTCACGTCATGGCTGGGAGTTGTGGTATGTCTTCGATTGCTGCCTGTGCAACTTCAGTCTGGTCTGAGTAGAGTTCGAGATAGTGTTCGACCCACCGTCCCATTTGTTTGGTCTTGTCCGTGATGATGTCACTCTCTTTGGACTTGAGGGGTGCTACCTTTTTCATAGACGGTCCGACTGCTTGTTTTATGCCGTTGTACATATCCCGTAGGTTGCCGGTGTCTGACGCGTTTTTGAATACCTTCGCAAGTGTAGTCCAGTATTGGCTTGCATAGTGCCTTGCCTTCCTCTGGATTAAACTTCTGGCAGCTTGCAGATCTTTCAGCGTTTTAGCTGTTTGGTGATTGAGATATTTCTGATGTGCAGAATTTTTCGCCTCTATGGATGAGGACATTTCATTAGCATGAGCTTTGAACCAGCCTTTATGTTTAATTGTCTTTTTGCCGAATACGTCTAGTGCGGAGTTTATTATGGTAGTTTTAACCTTTGTCCAGCAGTCATCAACACTTCCGTTTAATTCGCAGGAGTTAAGCTTTTTGTTGATAACAGATTTAAGTTAAATATAGTTTTCAGTATCCTTGGAACATGTGACGTTAATTTTTGGTTTGCAGTTATGTTTCGTACTGAAAATATTCTTGGGAACTAGCCTGAAACAAGTGAATGGTCTGTGTCGCAGTTCGCACCGTCAAAAGTGCGGGTGTGGTTAACGTTCAGTAGGTTCTGTCTCCTAGTAATGATATGGTCAAGCTGGCGCCAGAGGCCAGAGTGTGGGTGTCGCCATGACACTTTGTGGCGTTGTTTTGCCGGCAAAGTACGTCCCTGTGAGACACATCTGGAACTAAGCACATAGTTCCAATAAACGCTGGCCGTTTTCGTTCACTTTGCCAATGCCATGCTCTCCAAGATAAGAGCATTGAAATCTCCCAAGAGAACGAGGTTCTCACTTTTGAGTATTTGATTAATAGCGACAGACATGGCATCGTAGAATTCGTCTTTGACGTCCGGACTTGCAATTGCGTTGGGGCATAAGCTGAAAGAATGTTGACAGAGCCTGACTGAAGGGAGAAACGAAGGCGTATGAGGCAGCAAGATATAGCAAAAGGCGTCTCGATCTTGTCTAGCAGGTCGTTGTTTACTGCAAAGCCGATATACCATGTTGTCGCGGTTCATCTTGATTTACCGCACCAGTAGAAGGTGTAGTTTGCTTCACGTAATGAGCCTGTTTCTGCAAGTCTCGTTTCCTGAAGTGCAGCGATGTCTGCATTTAGCTTGTCGAGCTCCTCTGCAATGATTGCCGTCTTTCTCACATCTTGGATTTTGTCAAGGTCGGTGTTTATACCCGGACACATGGTTTGAACATTCCAGGTACCAATCTGTAGTACTCTTTTCTTTTCATGTACTTGTATTCGCGGTCCACTTGTCAGGGTGAGGTACCACTAAGCTCCTTGAAGCAGGCAGACCGTGGCGGAACTGTACCTAACTGGTTGGGGGTTGCCCAACGGATCGATGAAATGCGATGATTTCTCCCATTGTCAAAGGTAACACGTGGTGCCCTAGCCCTTGTAACTCGTAACTGCTAAGTTCCGTGTTGAGTCCGAGCTGGGGTTAGCAACAAGGCTGGATTGTCCTCTCCACTCAATACTTCTGCAGATAGCCTGGACATAGTTAGAGAAGCAGATTTACCCCGTGTCTGAATCTCCCTCTCGATCTCGCCAGCTTGAATCCAAAGGAGAAGCATGGGCTAATACGATCGGAGCTGGATCGATAGCATTTTTCTGTTAGGGTATTCTTCCTTAGCCATTACTCCTCTCGTTTACTGCATGGCGGCAGTTGTTTTCTGTAGGGGTTAGCTCCCTTAATCACTCTCGAAAGCAAGTAAGTCGCGCGACAACGCGGCTATTTATCACATAGCTGGGCAACAGTTGGTTCACCCCCAGGGTGTGTCCACGCGCCGGTGGGCCTGCAGGGTGAACCTTCTCGTGCAAAAGCAACGGTTGGATTGCTGTTAATCCGCCCACTCCAGTGCCTCGTTAGCGTTACCCAGGGTGCACCTAGAGAACAGAGTATCTCCGGAGGTGAGGTTGGCAGTTGCCCGTATGACTGGGAAGGCTACTTGGTTTCGCCTTGTCGGACCTTGCGTGTAAGGACCTATCCAAGTTAAACTAGTTAGTACTCATATAGAAGCACACACAAGCAGTTTAGCAATCCAAATACTACACACTAACTACAAACATACGCGCCTACACACGAAACATACGCACCTACACTACCCGCCATTGCAGATTATCTATCTACCCCCTTTCATAAAAATGTGCTATTATTGAGGGAGTGACAGTCGGTCATGGCGGGATCGAGGTAGGACGGGTAAAGGAACAGACGGATAGGCTGATGTACATACAAAACCCAAACTTATTTTCTTCATCCGACTGCTAAAGACCCAGGTGGAAGGTAAATTAACTGCTACACTACAAACCATTGCAAAAGGGGCCCATCCAGCCAGGGTAGCACTGACAACCAACTCTCCCGTTGCTCATTATACAATGTCCTTGAGAACAGTCCACTTTCGAGCAGTAATCAATCTCCTCTGCAAATAAACAAATATTTTTAAATACGTCGTTTAAAATATTTGGTATTAAAAGAAAAACAAGCTATATTTGTTTTATTTATTGATATTATTTAAAAAGGTCTTTTTGTTTTCAGGTTTTCAAACCTTGATCTGTTATTTGCATTAACATGTAATGGTTTGATATAGTAAAAGTCTAATGAAAATCTTTTAACTGTAATTTTAGTTTCATTTATCTGTTTAGGATTTTCATAAAATGTAATATTGTGGTTGGTTCGTGTGCGATTAAGATTTAGGCGCAGTATTAGATTCACCTTTCAGTATTTAGTGACAAATAAATATGATCACTGAACACAATATTTTACATGGGTAAAATTCTTTTGTCAGCAGATTAAATATCACAAATCCTGAATGACGACTCATCTGATCTTTCAAAGTAGCGTTGCAGTTTGCTGTCATATTCCTCATTTTTCTGTATCTATTATCTATTAGCCTATTTTTTTCAGTTTCATTGTTCACTTAGTTTCTTGATGGTATAAAAGTTGTAACCACTTTATATAAAGAAAATCGCTTTACCCACAACTTCACAGCTGATTCCTGTCCATCCGTTAAAACATTCACATTTATGGGTATCCATGCCATCAACACATACCCCATATTCACAAATAGCAATTTCACAATCATCTAAAACAATATATTGTCTACAAATTTACTTAATATTACACAGATTGTCTTCTCTTTGGATCGGTAAATTTATGTGTATTGTATGCATTCATGAGATTTTTGTAGTAATGTATTTATAACGATAACAAGTCAATTTCAGTTCCAAGTATTTGACATATTCTGCATTATATTTTTTATTTTACTGAGAAGTATCAAAACGTTTTGACTAAACGCATGGCTAGTACAGTTTCAATTATTTAATAGTTGCAATTGCTATTCAGTTAAAATTTGTCATAACGGCATTGACTTTAAACAACACAGATTCGGGAATTTTGGGCAGAAAGCAATTATTCAATTTTATGAATACTTTACACCTATTTTTACACCAAACTATAAAAAATCCTATCATTTGTTTAAAATTGCACAATATAGACCATATTTGTATTGACCTTAAGCAATGTTACATCATTGATGTTTGCAATAATAAGCTTATATGTTACAGAGAAGGGCAGCTAACCAACATAGTCAGGGCAGCAATCCTCGAATTGAAAACAGCCGTCGTCACAGTAGCAGTCATTGCCATTGAATGTACCATAACAATTGAAATCCGTACCATTGCAGTAACCAACGTCCTTACAAATCATATCGTCCAGATCTTCAAAATGACAATAATGCATGCACAACACATACCAAATTAATTTCCAAAATTATTTAAGTAATTCAATAAATGCACACTCGTAAGAATAATCACATCATAAGCCTGCCAAAAATTATATTATATTAACCTTAATGCGGTATATTATAAAATGCCATTTTCACGACTGAATAAAAATGCAAGCAAAT
The DNA here is from genome assembly GCA_949752745.1 of Protula sp. h YS-2021. NCBI lineage: Eukaryota > Metazoa > Annelida > Polychaeta > Sabellida > Serpulidae > Protula > Protula sp. h YS-2021. The sequence continues at coordinate 73,129,370 of OX457029.1, forward strand.
GCTTACCGGGAAATAACTTTTCGCCAGAGATATTCATAATAATATGAAATACTGAAGTCAGTTTGATAATAATGTCTATTTTAGGGTCTTATTTTCACATCTGATGTGATGTAGAGTTGTGAGCTGCATATAATTATATTTAACAATAATCAATCAAGTTTGTGAAAGCTACCTCGTGTATTAATTATGGTTAAGCATTTCATTCATTTGATTCTGATATATAATAACAGTTATATCGTGACATAAAATGTTCCCACAATACTTTGCTTGCGTCAATGCTTGGTTCGACGTCTTGTTATTTAACGCACTTAGTATATCGTATTAAAATAAAATTTTATCACTTATATCTTATAAACTTATCTTGAATAGTGCTGTTGAGTGCTACATGAAAAGAGAGATGTTCAATTTGTGAATCATTGAAATGGTACGTGAAGTATTGCTTTAATCCACACGTCACTAATTGATTGTTACACTAAAGCACTCACTTTTCAATAAAGGCCAACAATTTTATTGTAAAATTCGGCAATAATTTAATTATAAAAGTATTAATTACATGGTAGATTATGATTGTTTTATCGTTTATTTTATTGATCCCAGAACTGGATGATATCAATTAAGGAAGTAAATTACAATATTTCCATCTGTCGTCAAACAGCGAGAGTAGGTGTGTTAATCGTTTGGCTCCAGATATTTTCCGTTAGTCTTTTAAGCTTTTAGATAAACAGAAGTTACATTTGCAACTTGCTAAAACTCATCATATAACCAGTTCATTTTTTTCTCTCTCTGTTCTGGAGGCATATCGATGAATCGCCAACTAAAATCAGAGACGTGGTGTTATCATCTAATTGAGTCTAGCATGAGAACCAAATCGAGATGAAGACGAAACGAAATCCTTTCCGTATATAGTCTTTTTCTTCGTTGTGTTTGGGAAAAAGAGTCTAATAATTCAATCTTCGTTGAAATGATACAACAGCATTCAGCTTAGCTAATCGAGAAAAGATTAAAAGAGAACAACAAGCCTTTGACACCTAAGTCAGCATTACAGTTTGATAAAAGAGACTGCTTTAATATTACAGTAAACTAGGGTACAACTAAATGACCAAATTGTTTGTGATTACAGTCGTACAGTCGTTAAGATGATTAAAAAAAGCAGTGTGCATGACGTCTGAATTTCGCGTTTCATGAGAGATATGATAGGCTATTGTGTGAAGTGCATCAGTGAAAGATACACGTCAACTTTGAAAAGCTGAACCAGCTCAAGTACTGAGACGCCTTCAGGTCACGACCCTTCGTATGTACGCCCCACGTAGATTCCGGGTGGTCTATCCGTCTTCTTCGCTGAGTATAGTCTCTTTACCTTAACCAGAGTCAATGTTGCAGCTGACTGCCGCCCTGCATCATGGAGATTTGTATTTCCTTACCATTTTCATTGAAAATCATTTGACTATGATTAAACATTCCCTGTGAATACTATATGTACGTCTCACTATGACATTTTATAATTTTTTGTATATCCCTATTGGTTCTGTAGTTAACGTTTTCCGTGGATGTGCTCTGAGGTGTGGCCACTCAAAACTGTACCGCTTTCTCGAAGTGTTATCGTTACAAAAAAGGTCTCTGAGACTGATCTCCGCACGCTGAAAACCCACTGCTTAATAATGAGGTGCTATGCAACATGCCGGACACTAGTTATTATTTATAACATGTTTAGATCTTATTTCTCGTGATCAATAAAATCGCATTGCGCTATAAATGGTTCATGTCAAGTACTCAATAAGAGGGGTAATAGCACTAAAAGTAACCACAAAAGGGGATTTGACAACATGATATTCAGTGTAGTGCAAGTGATTTAACTGGAATGGAAGGTGTCTTGGGTAACACTGTACATGACTGCTCACTTTCTTCCTTGTCGTTTATCGTGTAATCGCATTATCAAATATGCTGATTTGTATTCCACGTAGGAAATCTGACAATAGAACATTTTAAACTTATTATCTTTCTCTATATATGATACTGATGTGTTTCTGTATCAAAGTGAAGTTTCTATTAAGTACAGTATATCATTTATATTCTTCATTTACATATGAGATATTATTTTCATGTCATAACGCTACAATTTGTCAGGTAAATTTAATGCCAGGATATTTTGTCTGTAGAGCATGACCGCTTAAATGATTAAAATTAGTTTATGCGTACGTTCAGTTTGTGTAAAGGATGACAGCTAAGCGATAAAGGTATTGATAAGGCATAGTATCGTTTGAGTTACTTACTAGACGGAGGAACGGAGAAACATGAGTGTGTTCAGACATTTGTTTTACGTCGACCTTGAATACAACTTATCATGAAACTACACCTTTATATTGACTAAATAAATAACATAAAATGCTGCTTTTTAATACAACATCTGATTTAAGTAAATTCATACTTATGTCTTTTCTATCGTAGAAGTGCCTTTCATAAATAAATTACAAAATTTTAATTGCCTTTTTTTAATTTAATCTGAAGAATTTAATTTTGTAATACTTATTTTATGAGTAAAACATCTTGTCGGCGTAGAAACCATCACTACGGGTTTTCTATTGTGTTCAACATTGTTATCGCCATCCACGGCACCTGTTACCCTTAACAGGTGCCGTGTTGTTATGTTTGCCATGCTTGCCAACTAACCTACCAATCAGCGTCGGTGCAGTTCCTGTCATGTGATCGAACCATACCCATCTTATCGTACCAGATAATTCATGGGGAGGTGGGTGGGTACAATTTGAGTGATGGCTTCTACGCTTACAAGATATTTTACTTATAAAATAAGTAAAATTAAGACATAAATACTTCAGTTTTAATTTCCAAAATATCGGCTTGTAAACTGCGAAGCCATCACTATGGGAGACTAAAACTGGCGGTGAAAATTGAACACCCAATGCATACGAATCGGTTGACATGCCGTCTACAATACATTGTGCCGGAAAGCAGAAATAAGAGAAAATAAATTCAATTGATCTTTTTATTCAGCGGGGTGTCAACGCGAACAGCCCATTCAATAACACAAAACAATGTTAAGTAGGGTTTCATTATGAAGTGCCCATCATTAGCAAACGATGTGATGCTCTAACAGACATGCATACAGTCTGATACGAGTTAATGTCCCCCTCCTCTTTTTTTCAAAAGACTTTACTTCGGCATCACCACATGTACCGATCCGTCACAATCGCGTGTTATGCCATATACGGGCTGAATAACATGCCGTTGGGGTAGAGTCGAGCGGTGCCTCGACTACAGGGTTTACTTGGCGGCCTTCTTGTAAATTTTCTTCCCGCCAGATGCCTGGTGAGTCCTGCAAAAGAGGGGTTATTATGAATCACCTATTTCACAACGACAAACGATCCAAGACTATGCAAATTATTCAACGCATTAGTTGTATATTCTTGTAAATTATGTTTAATAATATAGTTTTCTTGATATAGTTAGATATAGACGCTTTGGAAAGATCTACCGCGATACTACGCATGATATACGCAGATATAAACAGACGACGCTGTACGTGCGCAGTAGGAAAACGAGGCATTACGACGCGTTGTCGAAATCGCCACATGACCTCACACTCGGCAAGGCTGGTATCATAATTTGCTTAAATGTGCCTAACCCTTGATCACAATGTGCGTCTTGGCTGAAAAAAATGGTAATGGTTTTAGGACAACCGCCTCACATAAACCATTAATTTGACTAATGAAATTTTGCAAGACGTACACTTCCCCACGGCGTTTGCTCGACGCCAAGGCCACGCGGAAAACAAATCCAAGATAAGTAACTTGAGGACCTGAGAAAATCAGAAATACATCACAGGCAGACAACTCATAACCCGAGGAATGTGTGTGAAGCTTGAATGATAAAACCATTATCCCGATCACTTTTCGACAAACAACACAAGACCGAACATAACTCTTAACCAGAGATGACATGGAAATTATCCAAAATCCTTGCGACCTGATTTCATTCATGGTCATTCCTTGACCGTGCTGATTTACTAAGCTATGACAATACCGAACTACTAACATAGAGACATGGAAATTGTTCGGCAAAATCACTGGATGTTTCTCTGTCTCTTTCAGACTTGAAAACTTAAGTCTACCACCGACGCACCTATTCGGTCGACATAGCAATCCAATTTGTATACTGGACTAGACCTTGGCACGATTTCTTCCGTATTTTGACTCGACAAAATTTTGATTTCTTTAGAAAATACATCATGTTGCACTGCTTTAATAATTTCTCGCTCTGCTGTACACAAATCTTCTAAAGAGAGCGAATTGGCAGGTCAACGATTTTGGAAAGGTAGCTCAGAATGCCTGACACGAGATACCAACAACCTCTTGTACTTCAAGCAAAGAGCAATTGCACGCTTTAATCTTTGATAATCCGAGAATCTTTCAATTTCAAGACCCAAAGCACTAACTTTTTGACACGTGAGATACTGTCTGTATCAGAATCGCTTAAGACCAAACTCAAGTTTGAAATAGACAAAGCTGTCTCGTACAAAAAATTCAGGACCACTGAACCAGTTGGATTGAAGCAGTTGAGAAGGAGTCATGCCACGAGATGCTATATCTGCTACATTAAGGCTTCCTTTAACGTGATTCCATTGACTGGCGGACGAGTGGGATTGGATAAATCCTACACGATTCGAAACAAAGACATGAAACCTCCTGCTTTCATTCGAAATATAGCTCAAGACCACTTGGCTATCTGTCCAGAAGAAATGATTTGCATCTTGATGGCCAAACTGAGACTGTAAGAGTAAGAGTACTGGCGTTACTCTTGACTTCCCAAAGACAGAAGTAACTTTCCTTCCGTATTGACTAATCGAATGTAGGAACTAACACCGTAATCAACACAACTGGCGTCGCAGAAGTGATGAAACTCTACCTTGGAGATTTGAAAATTCGCAGGCTTGACACAACGACTAATGTGGATCTGTCCGAGCTCGCCAAGGTTAGGCAACCACTTTCTCCAATCAATCGGCAGTTCTTCTGGAATTTCCTCATCCCATGATAGCTCAGAATTCAGAGTTTCTGAAGAATTCTTTTCAATAACAGCACAAACGGGGAAATAAAACCCAAAGGATCCTACACTCAGACTATTGTGGACAGAAATCCTCTTCTTGTAAATGGCTTGTCATGCAAAATGATGCGAAACTAAAATTCGTCTGAAACGACACACCACTCCACACCCAAAACTCTTTCAACTGGGAGATCCATGAAATGTAAGCTAACCTTCCGCACAAATTTAGCCGTTTCTTCCTCTGGAAGACTTTGAAGGACTTTCTTAGAATTACTCACGAATTTGTGTAAACGAACATCACCTTTCTTGCAACGACGTTTAGCTCTTGCTATCAAATCGGAAGCTCTTTGAATAGTTTCGATTGATTTAAGACCATCATCAACACAAAAGTCTCGACATATGAACATCGCGAACATCTTGACCAAATTCGTCAGCGTGGTCTTCAGCAATTTGCCGAAAAGCAGAATTGGAGCACGAAGGTGACGAAACCGCCCCAAAGATATGCACAGTCATGCGGCAGGATTTGATAAGCGCCCTATAATTTCCAACTTGCCACCAGAAGAACCTCAAAAAGTCGCTACGCTCTGGATTGACTTGTAGAACATTTTCTCTACATCACAAGTGAAAGCAACACGTTCTCTTAAAAACCTACACAGAACACCAACAAGCTGATTCGCAAGATCTGGGCCTTGTAACAGTGTGTTGTTGCGAGAAATGCCATGATATTTTGCACTACAGTCAAAAACCACTCGGAGTTTTTTTCTTAACCTTGTGGTATATACCAAAATGTGGAATATACCACACATCTTTCCTATCAATTTCTCAAGCAGGAACCTTTTCCGCGAAACCGTTTCTTCCATAAAACTGTAATACTCCGAATGAAAGTCTGGTTCCTTCTCAAATTTTGACCTAATTGGTTGGCTCTTTTAAGAACTGAATCTTTGTTGTCAAAGAGCTTGTTAGCGTCCTCTAAAAGGTAATGCGAGCTGATAATGACCATCAGGAAGTTTGAGTGATGCCATTTTCTAATATGCTCAGAAAACGCCTACCGACATACCAACACCTTCGGCACCATCCGAAAAATCAGATTCCAAAACCTTCATTGCATCTCTCGGAGAAATACTCACTTTTGCTTGAACTTTGAAAGCGATATTCACAGACTTGCCCTGATCAAGCAACTCAAAAGCGAAAACTCGATGGCAAAGATGAAATTCATCTCTGTCCGACCTTACACTATGCTCGACTACACCAACTATACTCCATCCCAAATCGGTTCGCAAAGCATAAGGGCCGTTATCAACTGGAGGTATTACCTCTCTTGGAGCAAGAGCTCGCGGACAGTCACACCCAATTAGCAACCCAACTTCACAATCACCTCGAGGCATTAGACGATGACTAAGACTTTGTAGATGAGGCCAGTTTTCAACCATTTCTTTGGAAGGTATGTGATTTCTATTGACGGGCATCATGTCCCTGGAGAACACTACTGGCAGATCAACTTTGGTACTGGCATTGAAACCTCTCACCGATGTGATTAAGACTGGTCTGAATTCCAGAGATACCTAATTCATGACTGGTGTTTGACAGAATGAAGGATGTATCAGACTGAGTGTCCAACAAAGCATATATAAGGTGATTGGAATTGTGAGATATCCAGACTGGCACTATCATAGAACTTTTTGCAACACCGTTAACACCACTCAGATGCGATACCCCAGAAACGAAAACACCAGGCGAATCAGTCTGTATGTTTGTAAGAGCCGGAGCAGAAGACCTACGTTTTTCATCGTGTAATGACGTGGGATGGGGTTTGAAACAAATGCTACATAGCCTTTTGTTTTTGCAATCCTTAGACCTGTGACCATGGATCAAACAACTGAAGCAGAGACCATTCTTCAGAATGAATTCTTTCTTATCAGCCATTGTCTTTTCTCGGAATTGTGGACAATCATCTAAGAAGTGTTCAGCTTTACACAGAACGCAGGAGTATTCTTTTGACTTTGTACAGAACGATTTTCCAGAACCGACTGCGACTTTGCCCTTCACAGTTTTAGAATTACCATCTAAGTTCCTTAGTGACTGCAGAGAGATAACTGGATCATTTACGATATCAGATTCCTGAACCAAAAATGCCATAAAATTCTTGAAAAGCGGAAAGCATCCATTGTTGGACCTATACTAACTAACTTTCCTAACCCATCTGGTGATCAACCATTCAGGAAGTTTGGACAGACATTTCCTATTTTCATGATCATCGTTCAAAATCTTTAGACTATGGACCACATGCATTGCTGTTTCACACTGCCCAAGAAAATCCGAGTACTTTTGCAGCCCTAAAATGTCTTTGGAATGTATTTTAGGCAAACTTTCAATCTTTTCCCCAAAGGCGTCGGATATGACAAACGAATTCCCGTACCGTTTATCTAAGAGAGCTACTGCCTCATCGTAAGCTTCAGGACTAGACAATAGAAAATAATCCTCAATGCAAGCCTCTGCCTCACCTCCTAAATACTTTTTCAGATAGTACAATTTTTCATCCGAAGGAATCGCTTTGTTGGAAATCAGTGCTTTGAAGTAACTTTTCCAGCTCATGTAAAGCAAGGGATCCCCAGAGAAAACACCAGGCTCTGGATCTGGTAAGCGATTCGTAACTAAGTTATCACAGACAGACTGCGTTAGTTTTACCAACTCTCTGGTGGGATCTAAGTTTTCGCTATGAACTGACTGATTGGGAACAACCCGAGAATCAATTGGTTGGCGAATTTTAAAATCAGTTGGACCTACATCAGGATTTATTTCAACTGGTTGGGGCTGAGCAGATAGCAAGTATTTATTGACTACCTCATCTTTACTAAATGGTTTTTCCGGCAATATGTCTCCTCTCAAAGACATAACGTCTCCTCCATCGACTTGTTGCATTTGTTCAAGTATGGAATTAGCGACAGCTAAATCTTTTTGTCGGTTTATTTTTTCTTGCTCCTTTTTAGGCATTGATTCCTCCTCAACAAAACGCAATTGCGCCTTTATTTTAGCCACTTCAGAAACTGCCTTCATCATTTCGGAATCCACCAAAGGACCTCTATTGACTTTTGATTGGGCCTTCCTAACACTAGATCTAGCAATAGACTTGGCTTCAAAACACAAGTCCTGACACAATGCACTCATTCTGCTCAATAATGCAGGCGTTTCTGATTCTACGCTCTCAAACTTCGAATGCACCGACTCTCCAGGCATTTCTTCAAACTGATAACACAACGATTCTTTTTTTTTTCATATGCCTCTAATACCTCATCAAAAGCGAATTGAACTTCGTTCATCATGCTACGTAAACTGTCTACATTTGCCTCTTGAGACATAACACTTTCAGCTTCCACCACTCTTTTTCCCCACACTCGAACATTTGACTTAAAGGTGTTAGTCAGGAGGGTAATGGTATATGAAGCACCCTTTTCTCTCATTTTTTGAGACGTGATTTGACGCCTGTGGTGGAGGGGATTTCTGTTGCTGTTGCACCTTCTCCAAGCATCTCTTGCTCAGCTATGGTCTCTAGTTTCGGATTTTTAGTTTCAGACATGATTGGGAGCGACACTCTACAGTTCACATTCACAACAAACTAATCCTAACGGATGACGCTTACTCTGAAATACACTAGAATGATTGGGATCTCGCGACAGTTAAACATATACCTCGCAACGCGTGTTACGTCTCCTCATATTTTATTCAAGAAACAGTTCAGGCTCAAATCGTTACGGTATGGCAATTGCAAACGGCAAACGGGGACGGTATGGCAATTACACGCTAGAAAACCTTACACAACAAAAAGCAACAGACACTAATATAAATACGTTGTGCTACCAGCAGTTATGCCCTCACCTGCGCACTTATGAACCAAAAAATAGCATCTGACCTACTGAATGCCTATAAATTTCTGCCTGAATTACCACACTGACTGAGTAACGCTTAAAATAACAGTTGTTGTGATAATTCTTCAGTTCTAGATTTCAAAATTACGAGCTGAAATGCTTTGAGCAGCCACAACAAACAACAAATGAAAAATATTAAAAAATTCCTTACATAAAAAGTTCCTTATATAAAAAATTGACGTTGGCATTCACGGCAGCTTGAAACTGAAAACAGTACCAGACATCGATCAGCGCCTCGTGGTTTGTCACTTGCTGCTCCCCCGTGATCATGGTTTGCTGCGCCCATGAGCCTCGGTCACCGCTCACGTGACCACAGTACGATGGCCTCGCTTGACCGCGCTTGGCTGCGCCCACATGACCACGACCGCTGCTACGAACCACGACTGTGCACTCTAGAATGCACTGGTTTCTTGACACACGGCTGACATCAACACGACGAAGAACAGCGACGTCCTCTACTGCATGCTGCCCCCAGCTGTCATCCCTCGCGAGTTGTTTCACTGTACTGTCCCGCGAATTCAAAGACGATTGAACGGGTTTGGGTGGTTTCTCACGCGATTTTATTCGATTTATTCGGTGAAACTGTAATACCTAAATTACAAAATACACTAAATAATAATAATATTAATTACAATATGATATAAACATTATAACATAATAACAGCTCACAGTTATAGGAACACCTTGTTTACACGAAAATTATGGCAGAAAAGCGATACGAAAATACCACCATAATTTAATTACTTCGTGTTCCTTTCTGAAAAGATGCTAGTATTTTGTATTGGTATTCAATAACAGGCATTCCTCCTATCCCACACATAACTATTTGTGTAATAACACGATCACAATGTGCTATGGCAGAGTACGATGATAAGGTATCAAATCAGAACGCAAGATGACTGGAGGCAATCTGATAAGATGCAATACCATGGTCACAAGGTTCTATGGCAGAACTAAAAGCATGATCATAACGCACTGTGACAAGGCGTAATTCCTTGCTGTCATGATGTTGTGAGATATGCATGAGGGATCTGAAGCATAATAGGTTTTAATGACAAATTTTTGCAAAACAACTGCACGAGAAACAGTATTCAAAACAAAAACTTCACGTACACAAATGATGTTAGATAAATTTTGATCATTATGGACATCCTACCGTCATAGTACCTGCCGCCTCGTGGCTACCCGATGATATATCACATGTGTAAAGCCAATAACAATAATTTGATTTTCAAAACGATGGGTGGCAAAGCTTCTGCACTTCACTTCTAATAGCTTACTTCTTCCTTTCTTTATATTTTGTCTATATTTATTTGTTTGTGACTCCGAGGCCTAAGCAACATGTATTTCCTGACTTCGACTTAGTGTTAGCATAGTTTCCAACATCTATGTAGGGACGCAGTAAGGACGTCAAACAGATGTTAACGACGAGGGATGGATTCCATCTATTTAAAGCTGTGCCAAAAAACGAGATTTTACACAATTCACAGATTTCACGTGACTTATATACACAACTGGATTGAGATTGAAAAGGGTTAAAGTTTTATTCAATTAAAATGGCATATTTGCACATTCAGAAAATGTAATATTAATGCATTTAATAAGCATTTAACATTAATTTTATCATTCTGCGTGGATTTCATTCTAATTACTTTGTTCACGTGACATCTAAAATTATAAAAATTATCGTATAAAGTTTTGATCATATAATCGCAGTCGCTTATCAGTCAAGTAATTAATATTTATTACAGAAATATTCGAATTGTTGTTGGAATAAAGCGTAATGAGTGTAAAGAAATACCACCTCTTAGAGACAGAGTATACGTTCGTCCTCAGTTATAAATTAAGAGGTTCAGGTATTAAGAAAAGTACAGCCCAAGACTAAAAACAAATAGCAGTTCATAACTGTCACAATAAATTAACATGTAAGTAAACTATCTAACCTCCATTATTTGAACAGAAGTAGAGAACTCTGTCAGTAGTTGTTACCGATGCGCCCTTTTTTACTCTGAGGCTAACCGCACATTTTTATGAACGCAGCATACGAACGGAACTCTCCAGATTTTTTTTAGATAAAAACCCTTAACTCCATGTTCTACGAGCAAGTATTGTTTATTTTTATTAAAATTTTAACTAAATATCAAAAATATACCTTACTTTTAGTTGACTGGGTTACAAATAGAGCCACATTCAACAAACATCAGTAATTGTGATTATTTACCTTTATACACCACTCCTAAGGATTTCTTGTTGTAGCAAAGAAGCAGCAGAAAAACAAAGATTGTATTCACAGTATTCAGTTTTATGTGTTTTCTATTCAATTAAGAAACATGTTATTTTTTTTTGTTCTTCTACGAAAAACACCTAGGATGCCACCATAAATGCTGTAATGATAAAAAGCCGTTTTCTGACAAATCAAAGATGCTGAGTATTATCTGTAAGAGAACTGTGGAATAATACCCGTAATTGCAATAAACGTTTTCGCTTGGAATATAATTCTTCTGAGAAGAATGAGTGCGCCAGAGTAAATGTGATCATGGACTCTTGGAACTGACAGATTGCGTTTATTTCTATTATTTTTTTGTAATGTAGAGATAATTTTTCCATCTAATTAATATTTTTCGAGATATGTTGATGAACTAAATCCTTCAGCAGAATGTATATTATTATTCGTCTGCACATTTTTAATGTGGAATTCGAAAGAAGAGTATGTCATTGGCAATTGCCATAGAACAGATCAACTGAGCACTTTGAGCATGATCACTGTAGATCATTTTTGAGCCCTGGATGGTAGATTTTGTTGAAATATTAATAAAACATTCCCATAATAGGAAAAAATATACAAGCTTACGGACCACCTGAGAACTAAATATTGTTTATTTTACAAATTTATTCTAATAGCTGGTAAGCATTTGCTGCGCAATGTGTTGAATGGCTGTAGATAAAGAAGAAATCATACACATTTCATTAATTTACCAAAACATTGATAATGAAATAGTATGGTATTTTCCAACATTTTCGAAAAAAACACACACGATATTTTAGTCTTTATTAACTAAGTAATGAAATCTGCCACATTTTGGTAACTATGTATGTACTTAAATGTCACTGTTTAACATATTCAACAAAAAATCATCTGAGGGTTTCTGAAAATCGCAACACGGTTAAAATCATTGAGCGTTTCCTGTATATATTTTGCAAACGACACTTGGACTGTCGACATTTCGGCCAGGAGTGAAAAGTGTGACTTTAAAAAATAGCCCAAATCTTATGTGAATATGCTGTAACATTCGTTACTTTACACTGTGTAATTCTGATTTAAATAAGTGGGTTAACACCACCCTTTATGTTTCTTAAAACCTGGAGAATGATATACTGCCCAGGTGAATTAGCAGATAGAATTGCAATTAGAATAATGCACCATTTCTGAACGTCATACATGTGGAGTAGCCACATTTAGCCATGGACAAAGGGTACTACGGTACGTAAGACAATTATTGGCATTCTATGACATTGAATGAATTTCTGGAGTTCACAACTCCCCAATGAATGTTTTACCCCCTGCTCTGTTCAACAAAAGATAATTTATAAATATAAATGCTCAAAACTCATTGCCTCTGCTAATTAATTGAAACAAATAAAATTATAAAAAGTGAATGTTTAAGAATAATCTAGTCTAAACGTCACATTTTTAACTTCTGTCCGAAATTCTGGCCCATATGTCACTGGTTCAAATTGATTTTGTGCTGAATCAGCGGTTACAAGTTAATATAAAGTAGGTGGCAGAATTTGGTACTGACTCTGATTTACAGCAAATGTTTTGACTTTTTGGAGCAATCAGAAGGTGAAGGTATCCGGTACAAAACTGATATTGCTGAGAAGTGGTAAAGCCCATATACATGTCAAAACAGAATATGGTAAACATAAAAAAGCGAAATTGATCATTGCTTCACCACTGTAATGTCTAGAATAAATAATGTTCAACGTTTTGGATAAGTCTAACGGTGTAGGATCAGCGACGAACCGCTTCACGTAAATGAAATGTTCGGGGTCTGTACTTGATTAACCTCATCATGCTCTGGTACATGTGTAGGCTTGCTCGTTCCACTGTGTACCCGCTGGGCAGGGCATCTCCCAGCACTGACCCCACTGACTGCACTGCACATATTTCGTGGCCTGATCATGAGGGTAGTAATACTGACCGGACACGCGGAGGCTCGGCGAACAGGGGTTGTTACTGTTGCAGTTATATCCCGTCACTGCAGATCAGAAATCACATGGCAATATGTAACTTTTGTTTTGAACAGAGTTAGAAAATCGCTTAGTACGAACTATCCGTTAATACAAAGTGAAACAGCAGGTTGCGACATTTTTCGTTGACTCCAAGACAAAACAAAACATTTCCAACACCTTTTGATGTGTTCATTTGACTATTTCTTTTCAGCTCCTACGCGGGTTTTACATCATTTATCTACTTATCTATATGTTCATCTACCTCCTTATCTATCTCCCAATTTATTTGTCAGCATATATATATATATATATATATATATATATATATATATATATATATATATATATATATATATATATATATATGAGAGAGAGAGCGAGAGAGAGAGAGAGAGAGAGAGAGAGAGAGAGAGAGAGAGAGAGAGAGAGAAGGAGAGAGGAATAGCCCATGAAGGTGTGATAGGACCGGTTATTCTTTGGGTGCTTATTACATACAACTTATAATACAAAAAATGGTTTGTTTAACTTTCCAATATGGCGGTTATTTTGCATTGTACTGATTTTCCAATGCAACTTTCCCTCAGCAAAATTCTCCATATATCTCGAAACGTTTTTAGAAAAAAAATATGACCAGTTAGTCACATCTTGTTCATATTTGCATATTCAGGGGCCCCTCGTTAATTCGTACTCCTCGGGACCAAGGAAAAAAGTATGAATTAACTTAGGGTACCAATTAACCGGGAGTCAACCTTCGAATGGACAAAAACAACAGTGAACCTTCCAGCCTTGCGCGCTTTCGAGCAGGCTCAAATTGGCTGGTTTCAGCACCATTGATTATTTTAGCCTTATTCTTTAATCACGAAGCAAGTGTATTTTTAGGCACCCCGTACTCCGTCATTATTTCAGTTCTGGTTTTTGAGTCACTCTTTATTTGCTTTAACACTTGAACTTAAGGTTCATTGTGTAATCATTGTTTTCGTTTTGAGGCCATTTTGTAAGTTGAAATGCTTGACCGCTGTTCACAATTTATACACACGCTCCTGAGCGCGAAGTGTCCACAGAACACAAACGGCATCTTAAGCTGCTGCATAGTACGTGACAGACGATGCTCCGGATTGGAGAAAACGCTGTGCACACTAAGACACTCAGTGTATTGAGCAGACCTTGTCAATCATTATCCCTAAACCCCCATCTTACTGCCCCACAGTGCGCATTAAGCAACCCCTTCATCTCGCTACACATGATGACTGAGTAACGTGTTGTTTTAATTGTGTGGCATGCCTGATCTGTACGGCTCTGCATTGATAAAAGACCGGAATAGAAAAAAAAATTGAGGGTAAAAATTTTGGGACGAATTATCCGAGTCCTCGTAAATTCGTACTTTTGCATAGAAGTGAATGGGTCCCAAAATCGGGACCGACGGAATTGGTAAGAATTAGCCGAGGGACCGAATTAACCTAGGACGAATTAACGAGGAACCCCTGTATGAACAAAAGCTTGCCTTGAATATAGTTTCTGGCAACTGGGATGAAGATTGAAGAGAAACAGTGTGCACTCGTACATATTCCACCTGCTATAATATGCTCTAACACAGTAGTACATAACTGGGTCTTTGTATAAGTTGACAACTGCACACAAGTTTGTTAGACTAATTTCGAAGAGCCAGGACTTCAACAAGGAAAAATCAACGAAATTAACCCGCCGAATTCAGGCGGGTAATAACTGTTCAGTTATCATTCCCAATTGTCCTTATAACGATCTCGTTGCTCATGGAAGACGAAACAACGTCTACCTTACCACATTGGAAAGACGTCGATTACCCGAAATCTAACCAACGTTGCATAAAGAGGTTGAAATAACTCCGGACATTGTGTAGACATCGGGAAAGCAATGTTGTATAGAAGTCGGGAATCGCCGGAAAGAAGGCCACAATAAAAGCTTAGTCACCCTCCATCAAACTACCACCGCAGATGGGTCATCTAGTCACGCACGACACATATGAAGTAAATTTCCTTGAATAAGTTTTTGTACTTGAGTACTCTGGAAATGCTCGTATTTAACGTCCTTTTTTCGGTCTGCCTTCAAACGGACCTGTCATGGTTACCGCTTCCGGTGAGTGATAGCATAAGGAGGTTAATTACTAGTCCTACGTCAACGTAGCGTCGAATTTTTGACGTCTGTTTAGCGTTGAATCAAAAACTTTTGGTTAGAAGTCGGAGTAAGTTACTTTTTGGGCGTGTCAAAAAGTAGCATCGAAACAACATTGCCAACCCAACGTCTGTTCAACGTTGTGTCCAAGATTTTGGCTAGATGTTGATCTGTAATTGCGATTGAGCACAACCAAAGTACAACAGACCTCAACGTTTTGTTTGGTCGGATCGACATCACACAATTCCGACCATCACTTGACCTTGTTTGAATGTTTACTGGTAGTCTTTGATTAGATTGTAGCAATATCTTTAAACAGACCTGTATTCAGAGTATTTTAATAAGAATGAAAAAAGGAGGACAGTCTCGGTGAGTGTGTTAATGACATTTACCACTCCCACACAGCCGTTGTCATTGGACCCTTGTTCCAGCTGTAACAATATGTTTTGAAACCATTCCCTCAGCCTCTATAATCACCTCTTTCAGTAAAAACGACAAGTTTTATGAGTTGCGTTTGGTAATGAAAAGCTTTCTTCTAACAGTTCAACAGGTGTTTGACAAATCTGACAGTTTCTTACTGTGACTCACATAACTGTTGTAAGAACAGACACCCAGAATATTTAACACTTGACAAGCCTTTGGCTTGTAAGGGCTATATGAAGTTTTGCGAGCAGCCGTTGGTATCTTTTTTTCTTGACAGTGATCGGATTTCCAGTGTCATCTCCTCCGCTGGCACTAAGGACCCTAGGACCACGAAACTTGGTAGCTAGGTAGAACTTGATATGAACGTGAGCATGACACTTTTTATTTTCGCCTTCGATTTCGTTTTCTTGTTCAATACGCCATGTGAATAGAGTGTATTTTTTGCAAGTAAATCCGGCGCATTTAACGCACAGCACAGAACACCAACCAGTTGCTCAGCTTTGTGCGAGCTTTCACTGCTGTAAATAGATAACATAGTGTATGCCTGATCAGTCAATAAAACCTTAAGTCAACAAAAACTAAACACTTCTCGGCTTATAAGATGTATTCAAGCTGTGTTGTTTGCTAATATATTTTGCTGGTATTAAGTTACCAGTCTATTGAGTGTTTTTCTCGACAGTGGTCCGATTATTTTGTGTCGTCTTCTTCTCTGGCACTATGGACCCTAGGACAGCGAAACTTTGGACTTGTGCAGAACTTGCGAATAATAATAATAATAATAATAATAATAATAATAATAATAATAATAATAATAATAATAATAATAATAATAATAATAATAATAATAATAATAATAATAATAATAATAATTTTGGCAATGGCCATGGCGCCCAGTTTCAGAAAATGGCCCCCTAAATTTTTCGCTGGGGCCGCGATGGCCCCCAGATTCCATAAATTGCCCCAGTTTTTATGGCTGGGGGGCATTGTATGCATGTTGTAAAATAATTTATATTATTCAAGAAATAACCCATTGAAGGAAGTATTTTTGCGTTTTAATTTTCGTCAAGTGTTTAACATTTCGCTAGAGAAACGTGGTTCTATCAAAGTAAGTCTTAACTTGCAGAGTAGAAGGGATTGTTTATTTATGAACCCCCAAATCAAGCAATTTACGGACTTTTGCGTTTTTTCCAATTATTACTCGTCTCCGTAATGAACTGATTATCGCGAGACTCGTGTTATTTTACACACAGTCTAGTTTGTCATATCTTGTTCTTTACTTGCGTATCACCATAGGGTTGAACTGTTTTCTTGTGCTGTGGGGAACTGACAGTAATACGACACAAAAAAATATGGGATGCCTTTTTACGACCAGAAAAAAAACGGTAACTGAAACGTATCGTGGCAAACAGTATAATGTTTCCTCACCTGGGCAATCGTTCTGCGTTACACAGATCGGGTCACTGGACGAGTCACGTGGATGGAGGAGGAGAGGCGTGATTGGTGGACATTGACATCCGGGAACACAGGACTCCTCGCACACGGGTTCCGGATCGGCGCATGTTCTCTGGCAGCCAGCGTCGCACTCCATCCACACCTGGTCCCCCGGGCATATCGGGGTTATTTCTTCTGCAACAAAAAAAGTACAGACATTTTCAAGAATATTTCCCATTGCATCACAGATTCACCAAAATCTGCAGGTCGAAATATCATTTGGAACTTTATTTTACTGAGACGACACTCGCTGCATGATTCATGATTCATCTTAATATCTCCTGTATGATTTCAGTTTCAAGATAAACCCCAAGGGGGGGGGGTGGCACTCACGTAGCAACTCGTTACCATGCGTGTCCATGCGGAGTGTATTTCAGAAAGAATGCCCTTTGTTGCGGGAAACGAGGATTACTTAAGGAACAAAACCTTTTAGCTATATTTGCTTGGCCTCAAAATCACCCCTCCCCCTTCTCCGCCTCTTCTTTGGGCACCGTATGCCAGAATCCCCCCACTCCCTTCCTTCCCCTAAACATAAACTTTCAGAGGCTCCTCACAAAAAGTTATTGTAAATTTCGCAAAGTCTGTGTGCTACTCTCGTAACGCATGGAACTCCTATGAACTAACTGATAAATGGTGAGCCTTTTAGGCAAAAGAAGTCCGTCAAAAATTTATTACTTGACTTAGCTAGAGCTGAAAATATTCATTACTTGAATAGCGGTTAACTTTGGGGTAAGATTTTTCTCAAATCAAAGAACTAAATAAAGGGGCGAAAAAACTAACAATTTAAGCCATTCCAATTTTCTTCTAAAAATAAGGAAATGGGTGTTGCAGAATGATCCTCAACCATTTTTGGTAAATGGGCAGCTCTGTATTGCCATGGAAACTGGCGCATGCGCAATGCGATTAGGTCCAACAAACATCAAGCATCCATATTGAGAACCGTGTGTTTATCGTTGAAAGTAAATTTATTTTGTGAATTAAGATGCCTAGTACGTGTTGTTCAGTTCCAAAATGCTCAAATCGTGGGGGACATTGGTTTCCAAACGAAGAAAGTCTAAAACGAATCTGGGTAATAGCTATAAAACGTGATAAATTTGACCCAAAAAATACAGTGTTGTTTTTAAGGAACATTTGTTGATATCCTTGTAAGATGTGGCTTCTGGAGTGTGCATAGAAAACTGCTCGGAGGGAGCGCTTTGGCTTGAAAAATCCAGGTTTCTGTCGTATGACTCAAGCCTGGAATGCGTTGAAAGATGCACAAGTTTTTACAGCCCAAGGTCAATATGAACACACTATCAGTACACCACAGGCAGCACGTGGTAAACGCGATGCTTAGAATAAATGCAAAAAGGATATTTTACTTCCAAATCATGAGTATAGCAATATTTTGTTTTCTTTTATGAATATTGCTAAAGAATATGTTTTTTTTAAATAGTTCGAGTCAGAAATTATAGGACTTGATATTAACGGGCATTTCTTCAAAGTTTTGTATTCATAAAACAGACTAGACGAAATAAAGCGCTTCGTACTTCTACTAATTCTGCTTTTTTCAGTTATGTGTGCATTTCTTTTCCTTCATTCTTCTTTCAGTTGCTTCAATGTCCAATGTCCGTAATCCATTGTAATAGCAATTAAAATGCTTACGAAATCATGTTTAAAACACTGGATGAAATTGCTGTTTACTAAAATATTTACTGTAGTCTCAGATCCGGAAGGAGCTTTGTTGGACCTAATGCTCATCAGTGCCCTCTACATTTAAAAAAAGAAACTAATACAGAGCTCCCCATTATAGAATCCGAACTTGGGTAATCATTCACAATCCGCTTAACTCACCTATGTCAGTCAAGTTGTCGCAGAGTTCCTGGAGAATGTCGGTGATCGCGGCGACGTCGCTTACGACATATACGTCACTGTCAACCGGTCCAGGGCTGACGTCACACGGATCGGTGTTAATGACGTCATCACCCACTGCTATCGCTATGAGGCGGACGTTTTGTGAATCAGCTTGAGACGCCACTTCGGAGTTACGCCACCTGGTCAGGCAGAGAAGGGGCTTAAGTTAAGAGGTGTCATTGCAACTCCTAGCAAAAGAATAACTCCCCCCACCACCCCCACCCCCTTCCCTCCCAACACTGCCCACATAAAAGTCACATCAAAGAAAGTCGCGGCAAGATCAACACAAACAGGTGTCCGGTTAAATGCGCCTACAACTGAAAGGTGTCCACTGTCACATGCCGGTATTTTACAAGTGACCTCTGTAACAACCCCACGGTTTACAGGTGTTCACCAGGTAAACATTGCAATGTTGGATGAACGTTGAATAGAACGCCGAAACCGACGACGAATCAACGTCGAGTTTGGTTGTTTATAGAAATTGAAACGTCCACCGTCCAAAATTGGATTGAGGTCGATTATCTGATGTCTCATCAACGTTGCGGAGAGATTGTAACAACATCTATCTCCTGGCGTTGTATAGGCTTCGGGAAATTTTACTTGAGAATCACCATCTTGACGGCGACAAAGGTGCGGTCACCGCTCCTCACCATAGCCACCATAGCAATTCATTGTCACCTCTCTCTCTCTCTCTCTCTCTCTCTCTCTCTCTCTCATCTCTCTCTCTCTCTCTCTCTCTCTCTCTCTCTCTCTCTCTCTTTCTTTCTCCCCTCCCTCTCTCTCTCTCTCTCCCTCTCTCTCTCTCTCTCTCTCTCTCTCTCTCCTCTCTCTCTCTCTCTCCCTCTCTCTCTCTCTCTCTCTCCCTCCCTCCCTCCCTCTCTCTCTCTCTCTCTCTCTCTCTCTCTCTCTCTCTCTCTCTCTCCGTTTAGCTTGGTGGGAGCAGCCCCACAATATACAGGTGCCCTCTGTTTCTCGCCATCCCTCACATGGTCACAACACTGAACCAAGGCATGATACACAGCTTTGCCCTGTTTGATGTTGCCACAAACCTCCTACAAGTTTCTTAGAGATTGTCTCATGGATTATAAACGTAATTTCACTGAATTGTCAAATTTCCAAGCCATTTTTATGGCAGCAGGAAATTTAGCAGCTTAACAAAAGAACTTAACGAAACACCTGCTTTATAAAGTAATAAATTTCACAGCCCTAACACCCATGTAGGTCAGAGCCATTAATGTATAGTAATTCATTATTCAAGTAGTGAAATAATTGTAGCACAAACTGAGCAAGAAATAGGGGTGATGTTGCCTAGATTACTTCGAGAAGTTAAGCTATTTCTAATGTGAGGCTGGTTGAATACTAACTCCGCGTCTTGGCGCCCTGCAGTCATGACCATGCCGATATTACGGCTTGCGTCGCGGTCCCCGCTTTCCTCCCGAAACATCCCGAGTATCCCCGAGATGGCGCCAGCAATGCTTCTGCTTCCGTCAGTCGTTATGTTCATGTTATCGATGGCATCTCTGACGCTTTCTGCCGTATTAAAATCGTTCAGATCAAACCGCCTCTGGAAGAGCAAAATTTTACATTTAATAAGGGGCAATTCATAAAGATTTTGAGCGGCAACCCCTGTATGCGCCTTTGGTGATATCACCCGTGATCTATCAAACTAGAGTACCCGAAAACCTAGAACACGCTGCCCATCCCATGTCCCTGAGCGTATGTCCCAGGATGGCCCATACGAATAATGATAAAACAAGACGAGCGTGTGAACTGATCCGAAAAACCGTCCCTTAATTAGCGTGTAAGACTGGGAGGACAAGCCCAAAAGGTGAGCACGAACAGCGTGCACGACTAAGGCAGGTATTATTATTATTATTTCATTGTTTATTTGTATGGTTGGGGGCGAACGGGTTATGGGCGTCGCAAAGTGTCCAACGTTTCGTTGTAGATTTATTAAGCGTAGTTGCAAGCGTCTTACAGTGGCTTCATCACTGAAGGTCAACAGTCCGAATCTAGCCCTTCCTCCTGCTCCAAACGCGGCCACGAGGCGAAGGAGAAGCTCCGTGGCGGTGGCCAGGGTACCAGGGCTCATGTTGTTGCTGCTGTCCAGCGCGAACACCACATCACTATTGCTGTCACAGCCTGAAGCAAGCCCCGAAAGGTTAACATAAACATGTTATAGTTATATGTTATGTTATAAGCATTATATATAACAAATGTACTAGCGAACCCCGAAATATGCCCTCCCCCAGCGGGTGGAAGGGGGGTGGCCTCACGCACCTACTGATTTGTGTGTCCATAATATTTTTAAAGGACTCTTAATGCGGAGTGTTAATTTCAAAATAATAATCTCTTTTTTCACCAAACGCGGAGTTCTAAAAACACTCCTTTTGTGGGCAACAAAAAATATACTGAAGGAAAATTCCGGCAACACCCACTCCTCCCACCCCCGCCGTTTTAACGAAACTGACTTTCGTGTGGACGGCACCTGGCCTCTAACTTACCACTTTTCTCCTTGTTTTTGGACACGCATGGTAAGCATGTGCAAGGCATGATACCAAGTGCCCGCTCCCCCCCCCCCCTCCTCCCCTCCCCCACCTCAGGGATATGTTCAACTCGCTATGGTTATCTTTTTGTTTATTTATATATTTATCTTTATTTATTTATTTATTTATTTATTGCTTACTTCTACATTTGAGCATGATCACACTCGGAAAGGAAGGCAATCTTATAGGTTTCGTACCAGAAAATAAATTCTGATGTTTCATTTTACTATGGTTAAAAATAGTTTGTATTATTCGATTCAAGAGAGTGTGTTCTTTTACACGTGCCCAGAATTAGCCATTTAAATCTGCCGGTTTTGTCTACTGAATAAATATTATTACGGCCATGTAATGTTGATTAAACGCCACAGTAAATCGGTTATGACTGGTTGCAATAGTCGATCAACGTCTCATCAACGTCTTTTAACAACGTTGAATAAACATCTCAAACAAAACTACATTTTTGTGACGGCACCATGCGACTCTCAAAGTCTAGAATGTGACTGTAATTTTTTCCTGACGTCCATAATCGTTCTCTCAGAGTCAGCTACGGTAGACGTTGTTTCGACTTTCCATTTTGGGACTTTTTCGCAGCGTTGATTAGATCCAGAATACTTGACGTCTATCCGGAGACAGCGTTCATAATAAATCAAAAGCCTACTTTTGACCCGACTCCAGCTCTCCCATTTACCCAGCATTGCTCACTCGTCGTAATGCTTAATGGGAAGGAATAACTTTCAAAACGAGCTTTTAAGCTCAGGCACTGGGTCCAGCCACTCCATCTAAGGGTGACTCCACTCTTGTACCTCCACAGTGCAAAATGGATTCAAAAAGCTCAGATGTACTTTAAGGTGTTCTCCCATAAGCCTGGCAAGGGACACAGTGGACTCACAGCAGCAGGCAATATCTCTCCAAACCTTCTATTATGAAAATCATATTCACGTCTCTCTTTGACTTTTTACACGCATAAAAATGTAAATGAACTTACCGAGTGTCTGGCCTGGATAACACATGCAGCGATGAGCGGCCGCGCACATCACTAGTAAAACTGCGACGGTTTTCATTGTCTTATCTTAAACCCGTTCTCGCTAGAACGTTATGTTGTTACAGTTAGCGTGTGGTATATTTTACTATGCCCTGCCCTTTTATATTTGACTATGGGTGTGGATGTCAGTCCAAAGCTGTATATTTCGAAATAATTGTTAATTATTTTTAGAAAACGTATTTTAAGGAAAATTGGAGATAAATTTGAAAAAGCTGCCCCTATTTCCACATTGCACTAAGTGAATTACAATAAAAATACAACTGTACCCAGTAAACATTGCCACGTTCAAATGACGTGGGAGAGCCTTAACAATCCGACATCTTGTTGGTTTGTTTGTTTTGGAAATTTAAACAACGTCACAACTGAGCGTTGGATGGACGCCGATTATATATCCGACATCTTAGCGCAGTATATTAAGAAGCTAACTTTCGTGAGCTGTTTTCAAAACTAGGGAGACGTCCTCATTTCGGTCATTTTTAATGGATCTGTCATGGCTTGCATTTCCGCGATCATATGATGAGGTTGTTTGGTTATGACCCTGATCGCTATATAACCTGGATTTTCTGGCATCCATACAACGTTGGTCTTCTAATGTCTGATGAATCTCGCGCCAAAGATATTTGTTAGACTTCGGACAACTTGGGTGTTTTGTCGAGTAAAAAACGAGGTTAGAACGTTTTGAGACTTCGAAATAATAATAATAATAATAATAATAATAATAATACTAATAATAATAATAATGTCGCTTACATGTCGTTACATGTCGTTGAAAGAGTAGCAAGCAAATTACAACAAGATACAGTGTTCCGATTTCGTCGGGCCGACTTCCGAACCTAAAATCGACGTCGGGTGGATGTCAAACTGGTCATACTCAAGATGCGAGAGACAAGCCAGTAAACACTGCGACGCTGTAACAACGCTGGATAGGCGTCCAAACGTTTGATAATCGCAGGGATTTGGTTATTTATGGAACTCGAAAGAACGTTTTCCTTCCGACGTTGGATGAACCACAATTATCCCATGTGTGATCATCTACGCTGCGCAAAGATTGCAATCGGAAGTCGTTGCAACGACGTCGGGACAGCGACGATATATAAACCTCGGGAGTATAATAACTTCAAGTCGCCATTCTGACAGCAACAATCATAGTGTGATCACCCTCCACCACAGTACCCACCCTGCCTCATCCGGTACCACAAATTACGTACGGAATTCACTTCCATGACTAGTTTCAAAAGGAACATATTACGTTTGTTTTGATCTGATGTGAAGTTGTCTGTCATGAGGAGGCTGTTTGTTTTTTTTTTTTGTTTTTTTTTGTTTTTGTTTTTGTTTTTTTTTTTGTTTTTTTTTTCTGAAGCGACATTGATTTTTCGACGTTTATCAGTTTCGCAGTCTATTCAGCTTTGCACCAAGGACGTTGATTAGACGTCGGAGAAGGTGTTTTGGTTGCGACCAGAAGAAACGCCTAAACCACGTAGCTTAACCAATGGATGGATGGATGGATTGGATGATGGATGGATGGATGGATGGATGGATGGATGGATGGATGGATGGATGGATGGAAGGATGGATAGATAGATAGATAGATAGATAGATAGATAGATAGATAGATAGATAGATAGATAGATAGATAGATAGACAGATAGATAGACAGATAGATAGATAGATAGATAGATAGATAGATAGATAGATAGATAGATAGATAGATAGATAGATAGATAGATAGATAGATAGACAGATAGATAGACAGATAGATAGATAGATAGATAGATAGATAGATAGATAGATAGATAGATAGATAGATAGATAGATAGATAGATAGATAGATAGATAGATAGATAGATAGATAGATAGATAGATAGATAGATAGATAGATAGATAGATAGATAGATAGATAGATAGATAGATAGATAGATAGATAGATAGATAGATAGATAGATAGATATTTTCTAATAGGTGCACACGAAATCGTAACAAATGAAATTTATGTTGTTTGCGCTTTCAGAAGAAATACAAGTCCTTTGTTTATGTACGAAAGCTAAATAAAGCAAATTATTACAGCTATTATGGGGAATAACATCTGCATGAAGTTATACTTCCTTGTATGGGTATTAGGTAAAGCAGGAACACCATGCACAAATACAGCATATATTAAGCGACCGCTGACAGCTTATAGCCAGGCCTCTCGTTCTCCGACACGCGCCAAAGTATCTGACATCATCATGAAATATGACGAAAAACATGGATTAATCTCTTAAATTGTTTGCCACGGATTTCCTCCCCGAAATGCTCCATATCTTGAATGGCAGGTGAGTGTGTCTCGAGATCTGAGCACTAGCCATGCACTTCGTGTCCTTATGTAATTGCCCCTGCTAAGTTTGCTTTCCATCCAAGCAGTTCTAATGATGCAACATTCATAAAATACACACTTGATCCCCCTTTGTCCTTACGCACTATTTCCTACTTACGCACATCACCAGACCCCCTCACAGGGTTCTCTTTGCGCACTTAACACATGGACGACCAATGATTGCGGGTTTCTGTTCACTCATTAAATGCGGGAAAAATCTGTCTCTACTTATTCTTCTTCTTCTTCTTCTTCTTCTTCTTCTTCTTCTTCTTCTTCTTCTTCTTCTTCTTCTTCTTATTATTATTATTATTATTATTATTATTATTATTATTATTATTATTATTATTATTATTATCATAATTATTTCTATTATTATTATTATTATTACTATTATTGTTATTGTTATTTTTGTTGCTGTTGTTGTTTGTGTTACCATAATTATAATTATAATAATTATTATAATTATTATTATTATTCCATGTGCCGAGGTAAGTCACCCCATTTTCCTTTACTTGGGATGTTCGATAACACAGAAAAATGCATGAAGTCAATTTTCATGACTATTTTTCAAAACTAGCAGAGAAAACTTCAGTTCTTCTGAAATTTTCTGAAACTATTTTACCACGGCTTCCGATCAACGATAACATGTTGACGTTGTTATTTGAACGTAACCCCGACGTCTATGCAACGTTAATTGTCTCCAGCGCTGCACAAGAACGATGATTGCACGTAGCGGAAGATGTACCCATGGTCTCAACAACATACAATCAAATTTCAACCGGATTTAATGTTATTATTTGGTTGGACCGAAGTCACAACCTCAAATCCGTGTTAAACCTAGGTCAAAATGTAAGTGGACTGTTTAACAACTAAGAGCGGCAACAAAGCTAACCATAAAATCATATTGTCGCTCGGATACAAGAAATGACAGTCAAAAATCACTACTAGACAAAAAAGAAACAGAGGAAATAGAATGTAAGAGTATGGGGAACATGCCAATTGTTTTCCACCTAATTCTGCAAAAATTAACATAGGAAACTACTTCCTGAACACGTGACTTGCCCATATTAACTTAAATACTTAGCTTCAACAATTATAATATAAGCTCATCTTCTTTTCACTTTTTTTTTGTTGGCTTATTTCAGGCAACAGTATTAAAATATGCAAAGATGACACATTGAGCTATGATCAGACTCACAAACTGAGACTTATGTTAGGTTGACTTGTGTTGCTTATAAAGTTTTGCTTTGGGGAGATCTTTTCTAAATAAATTATTCACGGTGAAATAATATATAGAGGGGCTTGAGCGCTAAGCCACTGTAAATTACCCACATTGAACGCGTTTGAATAAACGTTAGACAGACGTCGATATCTGACGTAGGATTTACGTCGAGATTTGGTAGTATAAGACAGTAATTGTTTATTTACTGATATCATTAAAACTCAAGCTCACAATGTTAATGATTTGCTCTTTGAGTTAGGTTTAGAGAGTTACATTTGAATTAGCAGTGTCTTAAAGCAACTATTGCTCTAAAAAAATCAAGAAATCAGAAAATATACTTTTCTTGCAAAAATTTTGGTATCAATATTTTATTTTTTATTTCAGTAATGTCTATTGTGATGTCATCACTAATTCAAACGTAACAACTCACTCCCCTCCCCTCCCATCCCCTCTCCTCAGCTCCCCTGCTCTCCCCTGCCCTGCCCTGCCCTCCCCTCACGCTCAAGACTCCCCCAGTTTGCATAAACACTGTGGATTCGCTATTGCGTGAGAGATTTACGCACGGGTCGGGATGGGGTTTGCTGTCACGCAATAAATCTGCCGCTTGAAGGGGCTCCACAAACCGTCGCGTGACAACAGTGGGCAACTTTTACCACCTTGACGTACGACTTGATCACATCATCGCCGACAAATAAACACATGTGCTTTAAATAGAAATTTATGCTAAGACTCACCCTTCTTCTCGAACACGTCATACACACATACCAGACCTATGTGGTTTCCAAAACTTCCGGTTTCATTAGGTGCATTTATTCTCATTCAGCAGTACAACAGATGATAATATTTTATATATATATATATATATATATATATATATATATACATATATATATATATATATATATATATATATATATATATATATATATATATATATGTATATATATATATATAGTAAAACCTCAATAAACCGGACATCCGCGAGACTGCACTAATTTGTCCGGTTTATCGAGATGTCCTGTGTTTTGAGGGTCACTCTTTTTCCCAAAATTTAACGCAATATCATAACACTAGTTTTGCTGTACGGATAAATTTTGCATTTTACACTTATTTTTTTTCACAATGATAAATAATGTGATTTGTTTGGAATGCCTGAGAAATGTCCCCTGCGTGGGAAAAACGCCTGATGATAAAATGTACCGCACTATGGAAACTGTAGACAAAAATCCCGCCTCCTATATTTTTCACAATACTCAGAAGCAGAGGGGTTTCTGTGGGGAATTTTCTATAGGATTTGTTCAGATGCTCTCTCAGCAACCAAATTTCATCAATGTTAAACACATATGTTCTTTGGATCATACCCATCATTAATGGTTTGTAATATTTCTGTTCAATTCTTTCCCATATCAAAATTAATGCGTGCTCCCTCATGACAGAATGACTGAAATCTAATGTTACAGCTTTTTCGTTATCAAACCATCCACTAAAATCACCAAACTCCCAACTGTATTGCCACTTGTTTTTTTTTTGTTTTTTTTTTTTCATTTTCCTGTAGCGGAAGTCCCAAAAGGGTGATATTATGACTCATAAATGAATGTCGATATCCTGAAACAAAGGGTTATACGACGCATGCATACTGCGCCCTGTAAAAATAACAGCAAACAATACATGTTCAATACACAAATACCAGAGTCTTATCTAAACCCTCGATTTAAAGCTTCGACATCGACCAGACCAAACAGCAAATTAAGTCTGGTTGTACTACGAATGTGATTAGTAGCCAAAAAAGATTAACATCATATCAAAGTTTTTGAAACAAAGTTCAAGGGACGTTGGCTCAACAAGGATTTTTAGACGTTGCTTTTTGCAACACTCCAATGTCTAGCCAACGTCTTTGGTGCAACGTTGAATAGTAGTCGTAAAAATCACGCTCGATAAACGTCGAAAAGTCAACGTCGGACCACAACCAATACAAACTCTATGTGTTATCGCTCTTTGGAAATGTAGCCATGATAGGTCTGTTTGAAAACAGACCAAAAAGAGGGCGTAAATATGAGAATTTCAAGAACAGGAAGTTATTTTCTGCGTAACCGGATGCCAAAAGGGGCTGCGGTACTATGACGGAAGGGTAACCACACCATGACTGTGGTTGTCACGATGGCAGACTCTAGACGGCTGTACAATGTTGAGAGATGAACGTTGCACATTTTTAATCTATTCTCAACGTTGATTAGACATGGGATAATCGACGTCCATCCAAGGCCGGAAGTTTGACGTTGTTTAGACTTCCAAAAAATCTCGAAGTTGATCAGACGTCGTTTCGACGTCTATCCTACTTTAATCAAGCGCCTCAATGTTTGCTGGGAGGGTGTTTTATCAGTCAAGCTTGTATTTACTACCACGTTCGGAATAATGAGGTGAACGGTTTATTGGGGTGTATTTTTTATAGAAATAAATTCAAGATCACAATAGGCTGATTCTAATTTAAGGAGTGTATGAAGGAAATTAAGCAAATGTTTATTACAAAAAGCATCACTTTCCATAATTTATTTACTACGACGAAAGTTCTTACAATGAGGCAAATCCATGTTAAGACAATATGTTCGAATGCGTGACATTTAGAAGAGCGACATTTAGTTGCAACTAGTATCTACAACGCTTAGCCGGAACTTACGATTGTGGGAAAATGATTTGTCATGATTTATATGGTTGTTTCTAAAAACCCATTTTATGCACAATGATATGTTCTTTTGCTACAATACATTGTAACGGATGTGGATCCACCTGACCGCATTTCCAGGTGGATTAGGAATAAAAAAAGACTCTTGTATTCTGATGTGTGAATGACTTGCTAATTCACACCTTAATAAGTATATCCGAGATAAGCTCAGAGAAAATAATCGCTCTTCAATTTCCAAATTTTCTTTCTTTTGTTTGTCAATATTTAACTAAGAACGTTAGCAAGTGAGAATCGCAGGTTTTGTGTTTGAAACTTAAATACTTGTAGATGACAAATGCAAATTTATGTTTGATTTCTTTTGCAAAAAGAACTTTAATATCACAAATAGCTGTGTATCTGAACGTGGAAGAAAAACAAAAGAAAGAAAGAAACAAAGAAAGACAGAGTGAGGCAAACAAAAAAAGAGACGCTTGTTTGTAGTGACGTGACGTGAGTCAAGTTATGCCTATTTAGAGCAATAGGATACACGATTTTCCACGCCTTTTATGTGGCAATCGTATGCTAATTTCTCATCGCTTTATAGCAGCAGTATCATAACGGATGCTGCAATTCGGCGTAATCATAAAAACTGTTATTCCAAGGCCGCTTATATGGTCATTGCTGTGCCGTAAAATCTTCTGTCACGACATGCTATAACGCCCCTGAGAGCGTGGGCATTACGAGTGCATGAAACACACTTTGTAGATTTTACCACGATTGCTCAATCTTGTCTATGATCCCATTTATTTATTTGTTTAATTTATTGAAACATACAATTATTGTATCATTTCTTTTGCCCGTTGTAAATCATTTTGCATGTCAGTTTTATGTCTATCAGTCTTTTTTTTAGTGCGACGAAATATTTGCGTAGTCGAAAATCAAATTGGTCCAAGAGACATTCTTGGAATGCAAGGGGCTAAGCCCGATTGCATGCGGCTGTGGGAAGAATGTACGATTTCGTATAGTACACGAGCGAAGAGGATAGACTTTATACCTTCTCACAAGAGTTCGTCAGAGAAATGTCATGTTTGAAAACCCCAGAAAAGACGTCAGTGCACTGTGGTATCACAAAACGATTATTCGGATTTTTTTCATAAGGCAGCATATTAAAAGTAAAAAATACAAGGGGTGGAGGGGAGTCGCTTGGCAGCATACGTGTTCCCATGCATGCCCAAAATTAATATAAAAACATAAAAAAACGCGCAGTACTTTATTCACATCACGTTCCCAGTAAGACGGTGGTGGGGGGGGGGGGGGGGGGGGGCTTTTTCAGTTTACATCCTACATGTGCATGTACTCCTTATATAATTTGGTGTAAAGGGGTGTTTTTTTACGAAATTAAATGCTCCGAGTGAAAAGGGTGACCAGGATGTCTGCGTTTAGTTAAAATAAAGTGTTTTTTTTAAACTTGGCATTCCTCATATAGGGTCGTTTTAAAAACTTATTGACATAGTAACTAATTTGTACTTGATTGTATCACCTCACCTTTTTTGGGGGGTGGGGGGTGGGGGTGGGGTCGGGGGCGGGGTGATTCGCCCAGGCATATGAAGCGATTTTACGGGCTTTGGAAAAAATTACTGGAGACAAAATACGAATACCACAGACCCCCCTTATCCCCCCCCCCCGCAACCCCAGAAAGCGCAATTCTTTTTAATGAAGGTGTTTTAATTCCAAAGATGTCTTTTTTCAATTCCAAACAAAAAGTTGCCTGGTACCCAGACTGGTTTGCCTGTGTACATAAGAAACTATAATGCGATTTTGTGCCAGGGGACAGTTACAGTATATCTCGAAGATGTCTATTGTGATGACTGAAATATGAAACCCTAATTAATTTATAAACCTGGTTCATTATGAGCCCTTTTGATACTCACATCTAAGAGTGTATTTTTAGTACCATGAACTGAACTCGATAGCAATAAGAGTTGACGGAAGCGTTACGCTGTTGATCCCTGTGATGTTAATTAACCCACTTAAAGTTGTTAACAGGTCCCCATAAGAGGAAGAATGCAAACCCTAATTCTCCTCCAACGTTTTGTGAGTGCATGAGTAAGCCAATTGTTTTACGAAGGTTACACAGACGGAAATACACCACGCCGAACAAGGGGCACCCAGTAATCTGACACCGAAACAACCAGACAGAAAAAAAATGCGAGCTAAAAATGTGCTGTTTGAACGTGGCTATTTCCATCAGTTTTTTTTATATTTACGGTTGTTTCTATTCCAACAAAAAGGTAAATGGAAGAGATTAGGCAAATATGATACTTAAAACGTCAGAAAAGTGTTTAATTACATAACCAGTGATCTATTGATAATGTTCATGTTTTTTTTCAGCAAATTGACACTTGTTAAAGTAGTTTCATTGCTAATTGTTTTTACCCAATTATCAAGTATACACTTACTCGCTTATTATTATTATTATTATTATTATTATTATTATTATTATTATTATTATTATTATTATTATTATTATTATTATTATTATTATTATTATTATTATTATTATTATTATTATTTAAATCCACATTTTACCAACCCATCTAGGAATATATTTAAATAACCATGCAAACATGACTTGCTGAAGATTATTCAATGTGACAAAACTGACTCTTCACTTTTTGTCAAAACCAAAAAAAAAAAGAAAAAAATGGACAGATCGTGAATGCATCACTTTGAGGGTCTTTATGCTCAAGAGCTGAGTGGTGACTGTGTGGCCAGGCAGAGCTATAAAACAACAAAGCTCGTTCACTCATATTTACAGACAGAGATTAATCCTACTCCATTTTTATTTACGCCCATTCATGTGACATGACGCAGGCATAAATCCCCGTTCCCTCTTTACTAAGTGTTTCCTGTGGATAATATAAACAAGACTGTGAAATCATTTAGGCATTCTTGATGATAGATGCATCGTTTTCAATCAAGCTTTCTGTCGGGTTTTAGCCCAAGCCAGCTGATAATTACAAAGGCAAAAACCACAAAAATCATTAAAAGGTACACAAAATTTGTGTGCCTTGTGTTAGTAGCAAAGGTTTTGTACGTTATAGCACACCTGTCCCTCACACCTAGCGGTCCTGACACCTACCTGCTTGTTCCTCACCCCTTCTGTCCCAACACCGATGGTTCCTCCTGTCAAACGTTCCTCATGCCGTTCTTGACGTATACTGTTCCTCACGTCCATCATTCCTAACTTATCGTTCACGACACACGTTCAACAAGCCCAGCGTTCCTCAGCCTGCGCTTCCAAACGTCTGTCTTTCCTCATTCCTGCCTTTCCTCAGGTCTCCCCTTCCTCACGTCTGCCTTTCCTCACGTCTGCCTTTCCTCACGTCTGCCTTTGCTCACGGCTGCCTTTACTCACGTCTGCCTTTCCTCAAACCTGCCTTTCCTCACGTCTGCCTTCCCTCACCCCTGCCTTTCCTCACACCTGCCTTTCTTCACCCCTGTCTTTCCTCACGTCTGCCTTACCTCACGTCTGCATTTCCTCACACCTGCCTTTCCTCACGACCGCCTTTCCTCACGTCTGCCTTTCCTCACACCTGTCTTTCCTCACGTCTGCCTTCCGTCACGTCTGCCTTTCCTCACACCTGCCTTTCCTCACACCTGCCTTTCCTCACGCCTGCCTTTCCACACACCTGCCTTCCCTCACGTCTGCCTTTTCTCACACCTGCCTTTCCTCACGACTGCCTTTCCTCACGTCTGCCTTTCCTCAACCCTGCCTTTCCTCATCCCTTTCTTTCCCTACACCCCAGATAGCAGTCCCACATGGGGACTATGCATAATATATGTGGGTATTCCCACGTACCCACGCATAAATAATGTGTATTTTGTTGGGGAATTCCCACGTAGTTACGTGGGATTTAGGAGAATTTGAGACTCTTTCCGATGTGTATTATGCACATGTGAACCCATGCATTTTATACGCATATATTTCCATGCATTTTATATGTGGGAATTCCCACGCATATTAAGCATGGAATTTTAAAGGGACGACCCACCCTGGACATACACGATAACTCCATCGAATACACAGACATGTACCTTTATAACTATAGCTCATTTATAAAGTACTCCTTAAAGGAATTTTAAGCATAAAAATTTTAGTGAAATTGGTATTTCCATGTCTAACTTTCTATTATACTTAGAAAAAAGGCAGCCCTCCACCAAAATATGCCAAATTTAGCAAAATTTAAATATATTATCGCTCAATGGCGGCTGTTTCCGGTCTGCGATAATAAGCCACATTGCCAGACTGCGCATAATATACGTGTATTTTACATGGGAATGCCCATATGGGAAATCCCACGTAAAATATACGTGTAATATATAAATGACTTCTAATGAAATTTTACGTGGGAATTCAAAAGTATAATATACATATAATATGCGTTAATTATCCATGCATTTTAGAAGTGGGCAATTCTACGTATATTATACAGTGGACTGCCCACGGTGGGCATTACGCGGGAAAAACCATGCAGTTTACGCGTGTATCTACCCGTGCATTTTATACGTGGGAAAGCCTATGTATATTATATGTAGAGTTTACACGGAGATCACACCGTGGGAATGTCCACTTATATTACACATGTTTTCTATGTGGCCCTGCCAACGTCCCACATTCCCACGTAAATCCCACCTAAAAACAACGCGCTTTATACGTGGGACGAAAAATTATGCCAACTGGGACCTGCCTTTCCTCACGTCTGCCTTTCCTCACGTCTGCCTTTCCTCACACCTGCGTTTCCTCACGTCTGCCTTTCCTCACGTCTGCCTTTCCTCATGTCTGCCTTTCCTCATGTCTGCCTTTCCTCACGCCTGCCTTTCCTCACGTCTGCCTTTCCTCACGTCTGCCTTTCCTCACGTCTGCCTTTCCTCATGTCTGCCTTTCCTCACGCCTGCCTTTCCTCACGTCTGCCTTTCCTCACGTCTGCCTTTCCTCATGTCTGCCTTTCCTCACGCCTGCCTTCCCTCACGTCTGCCTTTCCTCATGTCTGCCTTTCCTCACGTCTGCCTTTCCTCACGTCTGCCTTTTCTCACACCTGCCTTTCCTCACGACTGCCTTTCCTCACGTCTGCCTTTCCTCAACCCTGCCTTCCCTCATCCCTGCCTTTCCCTACACCTGCCTTTCCTCACGCCTGCCTTTCCTCACGTCTGCCTTTCCTCACACCTGCGTTTCCTCACGTCTGCCTTTCCTCACGTCTGCCTTTCCTCATGTGTGCCTTTCCTCATGTGTGCCTTTCCTCACGCCTGCCTTTCCTCACGTCTGCCTTTCCTCACGTCTGCCTTTCCTCATGTCTGCCTTTCCTCACGCCTGCCTTTCCTCACGTCAGCCTTTCCTCACGTCTGCCTTTCCTCATGTCTGCCTTTCCTCACGCCTGCCTTTCCTCACGTCTGCCTTTCCTCACGTCTGCCTTTCCTCACGTCTGCCTTTCCTCACGTCTGCCTTTCCTCACACCTGCCTTTCCTCACGCCTGCCTTTCCTCACCCCTGCCTTTCCTCACACCTGCATTTCCTCATACCTGTTTTTCTAACCCCCTGCCTTCCTACAGCTCAGCATCCATCACCCCTGCCCTTCCTGATGCCCATCCCCACTACACATATCGCTTTGTTCCTAACCCTCCCTTTGTCTGGCATCAACCGTTCCTGTCCCAGCATAGAATTTATTTAACACATATACCATTTAACATATATAAAACATCGGTAATTTGGCTGTGATAGATCAACGTCTAATCAATATCTTTGAGTCAACTTCGAAATAAAGTTGCTTTTGGGCACAAACAAAGCCCACTTTCTTCGACATATAATCAATGTCTTCGGTATAGTATTGAATAGACGTTGTATAGATGTCGGAGTTACTATCAAACAAAAACATCATTCCTCAATTTCCGGAGGGGGCAAGTTTTCCCGTCTACTTTAGAAAAAAAACAGTCCTGCAGATTGGCTTTGTATATATTCTGCGTTACCTAACATCCAAGGGTAATATATTGTGAGGGAGTGGTCAGGTACAATAACTGTAAATGTCATTATCTGAATTGTGATTCCAGATTAATATTTTTCCGAGTCTATGAAATACTGCTCTCCCCGACGTGAAAACAATATCTCGAAATAGATTTCTATTTGCAACCTTAACGCAACTTTGATTAAACATCGGCTAATCGACGTATATCCAACATTGGAAAGCAGACGCATTTTCGACTTCAAATCTTTCACAACAACCATACGTTGATCTGACGTCGGATGCGACGTCTATCAAACGTTTGCCGACATGGCAGTGTTTACTGGGTGTATTCCATGTCACCACTCTACAAGCCTAAGCCTCTCTATTCTGTAGAAGAGTTTGCGAATGGTATGTAGTGAAACTTGTAGTTTACGGAATAGTTAGTTATTTTTTCTCTTCTTTTTGTACTGAAATATGTTTTTGGAGAAGTACTTTAATGCTCAGCCGTGTCCCTTATTAACATGCAACTTAAATACAAAAAAAATAAATAAATAAATTGTTATGTTATTTAAATTATTGTTTGGTTGTGCAATCGAAGTGAATCATGTGCACCAATCATATTCGCGCGTTCATGACTGCGGCTTGACGCTGATTGGTCTAGATACTTCCGCCAAACACAAATACCTCTTTTCAGCGAAAAAAAATGTCATTTTATCAATAAGAAAAATACTTTGATGCCTGTTTTAAGTACTATCACCCGCACCATTAGCAACGCTCCCTGCTGCAGCCATTCCTGGATATTTGTTTTGCATAAAACAATAGCAAAACATTCTGCAAAATTTTTATCGTCATTTGCGGCCGGCGCTTAGATGTCTTTTAAATGTATTTGAAGCTGTTTCTTTCTGTTTGTATAGATGTGTGAGAATACGGGGCTAATCACACTCAACGCGTCATAATTAATTTCTCTATTCACGTTCTCCACACTGGCGACAAATCGCAGCTTTTGTTTCTAAGAGAGTCCATTACCAATGAAGCTGATAAGCCGGAAGTGAAGTCTGCGTCACAAGTAACACTACTTCCGCTTAAAGAGGGTTCATTTGCTTTGATCTTACCGCGCAAAGGATAAAGCCGCCACGCTGAGTTCTGCTAAAGCAGCAGTTTAACGGAGACTTTTTGTAGATCTGCCTCGTCTCAGAGATGTGCCTTGTCCGAGCAATGTGCATTTTCTCCTTATCCCGATAGGTATTTCTACGCTGCCTGTGCAGTTACACTCGAAGAAAACTGATGACACATTTCCGAAAGGCTCGTCCTTTGCCGAATTCCGCAGAAAATCAACCCCGAAAAAACATGCACGTTGAGAAAATCTCTCCCTATTTTGGTAACTGCATTTTGGTCATTGCTAAAAATTTAGGGTTTATTTCCACATGCAAACAAAGTTTGCATATTGGAATACTTTTGTAACAATTCTGACCGTTTATTCCATTTTTTATTTATTTATTTTTTTGTTGATCTCGGCGGTTTTCAGAAAACTCCTCCTACACTGTTTGACGTAGGATGATGAAATTTGGTACACAGATAGAGGATGATGAGATGTAAAATCCACATTTTTTTCAACTGGACTTTCAAGGTCAAGGTCAAATATAGGTAAAAATATTTTTAAAACCCCTCTTCATCACGAAAAATGGCTGGAAACCCTTGCTTCAACACGTGTTCGGTGTCAGTGGGCAGCAACATCGTAGAGTGACTCTCAACATTTAAGGTCAAGGTCTAGGTCATGTGACCTTTGTATATCGCAATCCGTTATAGAAAGATTGTTCATTATCTCAAAAACAGTTAGAGATAGAGGGATTTTGAGCTTATTTTTACCCTTTGAAACATAAAAGACATCATATAAGAGATATCTCGGTGGCCTTGACCTCATCGGTCCTGGTCAAGACAAAAATTATTTGTACATAAAAGAAGTTTCATTATATTTACTTTGCTGACCTCGTTCAAGACAGTAATCCGGAAGCTGATAATTATGTCGAAACAGTGAAAGATTTGTCTTTGGCCAGATATATTGTGTCTCTGGCTTTCTGCCATTGCAAGTGGGTATCATTTCGCTACGTGTAACGAAATACGGTCTAGCTTGGTATCATCTTGTACTGCATGGATTATCACGGCTTATCACCAAGGATCCCTAGCCTGCAAAATAATTTGTTAAAATTCGCATTTACAGGTTGTCTGAAAAAGTCTGTTACATCTTAATAAAATTGGAAAGAAATACACACTGGTATATTTTATAAATATATCTTTGTGCATGGTATGCCAGAACATTCTTCTTCTTTAAAAAATGCTAACAACATGGTGTGAAGAAGCTAACCAAATGCTGTGCCTTTACCCATGCGGTCTCTGTAACATTTCTATGATACAATTTTAGTGTCCGCCCACTGCTTTTTATGCACATTAGGACCGCTGCATGTCTATTTTTAGCTACACAATCCCATCACTCTCTTTTGCTATACGGATTTTTTTCAAAAGTAAACGGGTGTTTCTTGTAATTAATTGTAATTTATTAGTTAAAACACAGCATTTGTCGGTTCAAATCTACATATTTGGGAATTAAATATCGTAAGTATTGTTCAATGGATGAGTTAAGAATGAAAGTTCATGATATCCTCACGCTGGGGTCTTCTCTGCTCAATAATATTTGCATTCCAGGATTATTGGTCCCCAACGAATATTGTAAGCATTGATGTACTTTGTTTGCCCAGAGCAACATCACGGTATAGGCGACGTTTCCAAAATCTTTGCAAAATGCTTTCCAGTGATAAATCGGTGTCCAATGAACGTCTATCTGAGTGCGATTTCGACCCAACCAAACTTCATCATTGAATCTGGTTGTGAATGGTTGTGTATTTTGATTGTGAATGATCGCAAACATAGATCAACGTTTAATCAACGTCTCGGATAAAACATTAAATATGGCTGTTGTACAGAGAATGGGTATGGCTTGGACGACAAGGTCACAACCTCATCATGTTATCACCCGCTGAATATGGAACACATGCAGATTGCTTAAAGCTTACACCAGATTCAGCATTTATAATGTTGGAATTGCAAGTTTTTATTTTAAATATTCACAAAAATGACTTCTTATATATCCTGCGTTATCCGATGAATCTTTGATAACGATGGAACTAACTTGGACCACACAATGCACGGGATAATCATTTCACTGTCTGCAGCTTAAACAATTACCGCGTTTTAATCACGAATTTCTGGGACCTAAATATCAGTAAAAAGCTAACTTTAAATTTGGCCTTGGCGTTCAAGTCTTAAGAAGCGAAGATTTATGTCATCAGACATTCTGTCGCGTTTTTTTTTGTGATTTAGTCCCGACAAAAGCAAAAAAAAAAAAAAAACAGCAAATAACGTTCTTAAGAAAAAGTATTTATTGGACAACGTAACGAACTAAATAGATATCGAATTGTCTAACCTAACTTAATAGTGAATAAAATCGACCATGGCAATCGTGTGTTTATCTCAAAGCCTCATGATTCATTTGGCTGTTCTGTTTGTTGCAATATTTAAGCATTTCCTGTTCAACTGAAATTGACCTTTTCTCCCTCAAGGCGAAGCGAAATTACTAAAATCTGTCTAAAAAGCAAGAAGAGGTTAATTCCCATCAATTTTCTCTGATAAATGTCAAAAATAGCCTTTGGTCTCTGTGATTGTCTAGAGTAGGAGGGATATTTCTTTAATGGGGCAAAAAGGATGTAAATATATTCAATATTCTTCATTTAGCATCTTTTTTCCTGACAGATACGGTGTATTCACATAAAGACCGTGTAACAGTCTGTTTATATAACTGGCTTAATGATTTTGCTTAAAATGTTTTCAGTCATTTTTTACTCCAAGACGTAGTATGTTCCTGACTCAGAAACAAACTTCATTGATAATCCATTGAAGCACATTGACATATCAATGTGACATCCCACTGTGACTTT
Organism: Protula sp. h YS-2021; assembly: GCA_949752745.1. Taxonomy (NCBI): domain Eukaryota; kingdom Metazoa; phylum Annelida; class Polychaeta; order Sabellida; family Serpulidae; genus Protula; species Protula sp. h YS-2021. The sequence goes on from OX457029.1 coordinate 73,168,345, forward strand.
GCATTACCCTGTGACAATGTAATTTCTACCCTGACGATGTCAAACCCTCCTGTGACGATGTCATATCATCAAGTGACGGTATTACATCACCCCATCACGGTGTTACATCTCCCCGTGACAAAGTCAATCATCCATGACGTTTTCCAAACATCGGATAGTCATAAAAATATTCATTGGGTTTACGTCTTTCTTATCGGCGTTGCAATCGCACTAGAAAAATATTCGCGCCTTCAGTGTGATGATAAGGTCTAAATGTGCTTTTTTCTGTTCCTACTTCAGAAGTGAACAAAGCAGTTGGGGTGCGTGACTTATAACTATGTGGTCCCATACCGCCGGTCGCGCCCTAGTGCCCAGTGAAAGAAAATCTTGCATTACCCCATGCTAGAATTGTCAGCTGTAATCTTTAAGACAACAGCACATTCTCGGCAGTTATACCAGCAATTGAAAACCAGGGCTTGTAAAAGTGCTGGCCTTATTTCCAGAATGGCCGTTTCTCGGGTGCACGTGAACATACAAATGACTATAAAGTTTTCTGCACTGAACTGAGAAAAAACTCTGGGTTTTGAGCTGGTCTGGCACCTACACACAGAACTGCCTTGATCTCCTTTGTTCCACAAAGGCCTAACGTTGTGCAGCCGAGATTTTGTTAAAAGGAAATTACAATTATATTAAAGACTGAAACAATTTTAAATGAGACCATTGGCCTGTGCCGTTCTAGGGCACCTTTTTACTTTATGAATGACGCGCGACAGCGTTCACTATCTCCGGCCACCTGCTTTTGTTGATTGCCAGTCTGAGGCTACACGGTCCTCACAATGTCCACTTAGTTTTTTTGTTTGATTCTCTAGTATCAGAATCTAAGATAGAAACATGCAATTTGTTGCTGCCAAAAAATCAAAAGTCTATTATTTCTTTGATATAACATATGTTGTTTATTTGCGGTGATGAAAGTTTTGGCATTTGGACGGCGGAAAGCGTAACACAACAGCCATTGCGACTTTAAAACAACGTTGGATGGACATCGCGCCTAAATTGGATCCACATCGGTTTGCATACTGAAGCCGTAACAACGTTACATAGGCTTCAAAAAAGCAACTTTGAGGAGAAGAACAGTCATGGCTGCCATTTTCGCTGAGTGGAAGTATCATTAGGTTGTTGTTTGGCTCTCACTCCAATACCTATTCAAAACCCCTCCAAAGACATTGATATTGACATTGATTAAACGTTGGAGAAAGGTGGGTTTTTTATTCTTTACTTAATTAACGGCTATTCAACGTTGTGTCAGAGGTCACAGCTAGTTACAACCAAGTTGGAGCAAGCGTTGGGTTGCAGTATGGTTGAGTAGACGTCATAGCCTTAAGACAACATTTGAATCGTCAGAACGAGCTTGAAAGGTGAATATAAAACATGCACAAGGTTGGAGGGAATTTTATTCGTCGATTGAAATACAGAAGTTGATTTATTTATGATTTTGTCACATAATTATGCAATAGCTAATGATTTAGTAACTTTGCTCTAATTTAAGTGTTGCTCTCAATTGCTTGCCCATCACGTGACCATCCAGAGTCAAAGTAAGCTGTTCCGCTATGCGTACCGTACGCGTACAGTAAAGTATGCGTACAATATGTAAACAGAATGCGAACAATGGGCGTGTAGTGGTTCCTACGTTATTAGAACTTACACACATCTTATCTGCTTATTATATGTGCAGCAAATGTACCACTTGAAATACTAATTAACATCGAAGACATCATATTACGTAGCTTAATTATTGCTTGAAATTTTAATTTTTCCTATCCAGGTATTTTAGTGTTTTCCTCAGCGCAAAAGGTCCAAGCGGATTTGAGAGTTCGCGTGGGTTTAGTTTTAATGAACAAATGTGAAACAGGAGACAAACTATCGCCCAGGAGTCTCAAAACAGCAACAAAAGTGATATCGTAGTGCCCTAATAACAATGGTCAAGTCAGAGAAATGTGATCTCGTGACAAAGCAAAAGAAGGCCAAATTTGACAGCGTAAATTCTTTAGGTACAGGACATGCTTAATTACATTTTGTTGAATGAAAACATTGCAGAAATACTCTCAATTGTAAAATTTATCTAATTTTGTAATAGTGTTAGCACATAGTGTACGTTACAGTAGGTGGTCTACAATTACTTTAATCGCTGAATAATAACGGCGTGATCAGCTTGTTAGCAATTGGGTAGTTTGTGCTCTGTTAGCAAAAATCGGGTGACAGTTTTTGGGTTATTTTTTGCAAACAGTAAGCAACTTATTGGTCTATATAAACAAGTAAACAGGGCCTGCTATTTATTTTTAATGATTATATGGTTTTAGAATATGTTCATTGGTTGGTGATGTGTCACCACTGGTATCCCGAAATAACTCCTCGCGACATAACACCTGGCAATAAAAACCCTCGCGACATAACGCTTCGCGTCAAAACGCCTCAAAATGTAAAGTGCGAAACAACGCCTCATTTTTAAACAACAATTAAAGCACACAGTTAGACAATTGAAACACATAAATCTGATTTCATTTCGCCATCTGACAAGGTTTCACACAAACAATCGCAAATATATATAATTATACCAAATTTGCAACACGTGCACTCTGTTTACTGTTCAACAATTTAGTTTTCGCGTTGTTTAACAGAGATCTCACAGGTTGTATCCAAAGCGATATCCAACCTCTCCAGTCTATTGCGCCTTCTTGATGTTCACGATTGATCGCTTTCCAGCGTATAGAGTGATCAACACACTGAGCAGCAGTCTTTCGGCCACCAATACGATGGCGGCATAGAGTAAGTAGACGCTGTTGAAGGTTGAACCCTTTTCGTGGGGGAGGGGGGAATTTCCAATCGCATCTTGTGCTATCATTGTACATGCAGAACAACCCTCTTTCTTTATTGCGCCGATCCAGATAGAAGGATGGGTATATCCTATTATGAACGAAAACTGATTATTCCAGCCTTCCATCTGGTTGTTGGTTTGTGGTTCGTCATTCAAGGTAGCGAGATGAACGTTCCAAAGATTAACAGGAAACCGGGGTGGGACTAGACGCAGGCGCACTACGGCTGCGCCATTTTAATTGCCATTATCATGGGTGACGTATGTTGAGACAAAATATTCAACTACTGACGTAGCTCCCTCCGGGGTATTTGCTCGTAGGTATTCCAAACCAGCCTAAACATTTTCGGGGGCGGGGACAAAAACGCTAGTACGTCCAGCATTCCACAAAAATGCTTGGATTCATCGTCGTCGCGATACAGCTGTACCAAACCGAGATCCTATATTTTATTCCACGTGGCCTGTGTTACATGGTAAAAACAGCCTCGAATATCGACGGTGCTACTTCCTAATGGCACTCAAATTGCACAGAACTGAAGAAATCATCCCTTGGCTAGCGCAAAGTTTACGTTCATGAACCACATATTCGCTGAAGCAAGTCTGCGAAGTTAAGCGGGTGACCCAAACATCAAAAATGCGTGAATTTGCATCCTAAACATTGTCATAAATGAGAAACTGTTCAGGATTTGCATCTGACGTTTGAGCCCACAATGTCCGGATCTGTCATTTCTAAGGTTGTCTTGATCGCTATGAACTTTCTTTCATTTTTCTTGTAGTAGATATGTCCGTTAAGCGCGACTTATACTCTAACTTAACTGCTAAAATTTACACTGCAAAGAACGACTGGTGGTTACTGTTATCTGCATCTGTAGACTAAGCATCGTAGAAATTTAACTTTTTTGCAGACAGTTTGGCGAGTTTCATGAACCACATATTCGAAGGAACTCATCAATTGTACAACCTTATCAAATGCGCAGGATACCAGAAGCACGACTTTTAATCGATCTGATTAAAACCACAATTTAGTTATGCAATACTCCTCTGTGATGTCGGCCAGAAGGTGGGCCCAGGTACTGCCAAAAGAACCTGTAGGGTGTCTTACCAAACACACAACATTCAATCCAACGGATCTTGTCTAACTCCAATAACGTCCGTACTGACCACCCTTATTGAATATCCAGGCCCGCTAAAAGTATCATTTAGCACAAATGAGATGGTGTGTTTGATGTCCAATATTTGTTAGAAAGATAGATAATATATCAAACCAACGAGAAGGGTGTAAAATTTGTGAAAACAACGAACTTACATTCGTGTATAACGTCACTAAAACACAGAAATCAGTTTCGAAGATTCTGCCTGTCGACACCAACTGAACATCGATGATGTAATGGACTACTTGAGTTTCATTAGATAAATAATATAATTGACCCTCATGTATTTTCTGTATATTTGATATCCTGTGCATTTGTTATGTCTTTTTTTGCGTTTTTGATAGCGTATTATGTGCTTTTGATATGCTTCAAGGCTGGCTTACTTTTTGCAGTTTCGTTTTCCAGTCTGATTGTGACGTATTATTGTAATGACTAACACAAGTGCGACGCACTTCTTCCCCTAATTGTTAATTCGGCTTCCCATTAATTAATTCATAACACGGTAAAATGCTGTTACTTATTTGATGTGGCTGTTCATGAATAAAAAACGTATAAGTCCTCTTTTTCCCTCTATTATAAGGAAATTGATCATTAAGTCAAGTCTTTAATTCCAACAAAGGCAATTTTCTGACAAAAAGTGTATGATGCTATCTACAAACAATCTTGGCTAGATTTTTACTTTTTATGCCAAAAAAATAATAACTTGTATTATCCATTGCACTGTTGCTGTGAGCGCCTAACAAATAACTTGTATTTTTATTTTCTAAATGAAGTGTTTAAATAACGGAATTTTCATGCGACCATTTGGTCATATTGTTTAGGTAAATAAATAACAAATGCTGGTCTACTTTAACACACTTATTCAAGAATAAGTATAAGTATATAGCAATTATCTGAGAATCTCACGTGACATAGACAATATGAAAACGAACAATATCTGCAGAGTAAAGCCCTTGGCTCAGATGTACGCTCGCCGCCCAAACACTGTGTCTTCTTCACCGGAGTATTGCTAGGTAACCTTCCATTTGAGTGCTGCGTCATCGCGTCTTTTCAACTGTTATGATGTTATAGCAATTTTATATCTCCTTTAAACAGTGTGATGCCACAACAACGTTTGATTGACATCGCTCCTGTTACCGGATCAACATATTGTCCTTTGGTTGCATGTAGAATTCAAAGCAACCCCTAGCTGGTGAGACTAGATAGACGTCGAATTTTTTGACGTCTCAAGATTGCCAATGGATGTCTTAAAACCGTCCAGACTTTGTGTAGGCTACATCTATATTATAAAGCTTATTCAAGGTTGCATTAGGCATCGCAGATGGCGCCTTAGTTGCTACCAAAATCAACGTCAAGCAACGCTGCTTAGTCATCTTCTAATAGTGTTGTATCAAAGATGTTGATTAGACGTAGTAGGTGGCCGTGACCAATTATAACCAAATTGCAAGAATTTTTAATGTTTTGGTGTTGTCGGGCCAAAGCCGTAACCAGAAATTGGCGTAATATCAACGTCAAAATGTTTCCTAGGACATGGATTGTAAAAAAGAAACTGTGTTTAGTCTAGTTAAATTGACATTGTGGCACTACTTTTAACATATTTTTAGCGGAATATCAAAAATGGTCTGGTTCCTGTAAAATTTTATTTCAGCGTTCTAGTGCCTTATTATAGACAATAAGCTCCCCGCTTTCATGTTGTTACACACCATGTTAAGGAAGCAATTATTCTATGTTCTTCACACTTCATTTGAAGTAAAATATTTTATTAAAGAATTACATCATTATATAAAGAAATGATACGTCAGCGAAGGGGACTGATGCACCGGTGGTATTAACAGATACGTCACAAAGAACAATCAGTTGTGACGAAAGAAAAGAGTCGTGACGCAATCGCCCTTACTTTCGTGATACAGAAACTGCCAGAGACAGAACAACATCACGATAAACCCCAGCAGGAGAGAGAGATAAGAAGGCTGAGGGAAGAGGCTAGGGGTGAGAAGGTGGCCATGAGATGGAGGCCGAAGGAAGAGGCTAGGTGTTGAGGGGGAGGCTAGGGGCGAAGGTTAAGGGAAGAGGCTAGGGGTGGGAAGGAAAAGGCTAGGAGCGGAGGATAAGAGAAGAGGCCTGGGGTGGGAAGGAGAAGGCTAGGAGTAGAGGCTGAGGGAAGAGGCTAAGGGTGGAAATGGGAGGCTAGGGGCGGAGCCTGAGGGAAGAGGCAGGGGTGGGAAGAGGGACTAGGGACGGGGGTTAAGGAAGAGGCAAGGGGTTTATAAGGAGGAGGCTAGGAGTGATGGCTGAGAGAAGAGGCTAGGGGTGAAAAGGGTGCTAGGGGCGGAGGCTAAAGGAAGAGGCTAGGGGTGGAAAGGAGAAGGCTAAGAGCGGAGGCTAAGGGAAGAGGGTAGGAGTGGGAAGGAGAAGGCTAGGAGCGGAGATAAGGGAAGAGGATAGGGGTGGGAAGGAGAAGGCTAGGAGCAGAGTCTGAGGGAAGAGGCTAAGGGTGGAAATGGGAGGCTAGGGGCGGAGGCTGAGGGAAGAGGCAGGGGTGGGAAGAGGGGCTAGGGACGGGGGTTAAGGAAGAGGCTAGGGGTTTATAAGGAGGAGGCTAGGAGTGGAGGCTGAGAGAATAGGCTAGGGGTGGGAAGGAGGAGGCTAGGAGCGAACGCTGAGGGAAGAGGCTAGGGGTGGAAAGGGAGAGGCTAGGGGTGGAGGCTAAGAAAGAGGCTAGGGTTGGGAAGGAGGAGGCTAGGAGTGGAGGCTGAGGGAAGAGGCTAGGGATGAGAAGCAGAAGGCTAGGAGCGGGGGCTGAGGAAAGAGGCTAAGGGTAGAAAGGGGGAGGCTAGGGGCGGAGGCTGCGGGAAGAGGCTGGGGATTGGAAGGAAGAGTCTCGGGGCGGAGGCTGAGGGAAGAGGGAGGAGGCTAGGGGCGGATGCCAGGGTTGAAAGGCGGCAGTGGAGGATAGAGCCAAAGACTGGGGTTTGAGGGAGGTGGGGGTTTAGTGTAGGAGCAGACCCAGGCTGAAACCAGTGTTAAGGCATTTAGCCTGCCGTCGTTCTTTCGCCCGTAGGCCGCTAATTCATGCAAAATGGGTCAACAAAAACATGCCGCATTTGTCATCTGTGGCAATCGTAGAGATTTACTTATACAATAAACAAGGAGAAATCAGCGTTACTGCGGTGTCAGGGACAGCTCTCTGTTGCATTTATTTTGCCACGGGTCGGGAAGGAAATCTTTTAGACTAAATGTACACGCCAATCCAACGCCACATTCGAAAGCATTGTACACACGGGGCATCTGCATCTCTGTATATATTTTGATCTCACGGAAGAACAGATCTGAATGGGCATTATAGGAAATCCGGCTTTTAGACTTCCATGATCATACAAATTGTCACCCACGGATTTTCTACGTTTTTGCGGTGTTGCATGTTTACTGGGTTCAAGAGATTCAAAAATGAATATGTTACCATGCCGCCTGAATAACGAACTTTTTCCCTCCCATATATGCCAACTATCCCTTCGCCCCCACCCCCCCCCCTCCCCACTCACCCCCTCCCACCCTCAGGCGCCCACACGCGTGGCATTACTGCGACCTCCCTCTTGGCTCGCCATGTCTCGACAACCGTCCCACCAATATTAGTGAAAGTCACCCAATCTCTCCCCCGGGGACAAATCGCGCCACATAAAATGAATAGCTCTTGCTAGACTTAATATATGTTATAGATGCTCAATTTTACGTTTGGTCACAATGGCGACAAGACATCAAAGCCAACATTTTCCGTGTGTATCCTGTTTGCTGAAACACTGCTGTTTCAGCTGACGATAACCCTCTATTTCTGTGACGTTCCACACAAATCAGCTGTTATCTTTTTCTCCCCCGCGTAGCAACGATCACACGGAGTCTGGTTGCCAAAGCTGAGTAGTGTTGTTTGGCCCTCAGATTGAAAAGAAAACAATACAGAATAGTCAGGAACAATCAGAAGTGTAATAAAGTGTAGGGGATAGTCATAAACAATGTGGGTGCAACACTTGTCGCTATAGGACTTCAGAACCACTTGTAACAGTGAACGGCAGAGACCGGCATGTTCTGTGAAATCTCCGCCTCTCACTCTCTCTCTCTCTCTCTCTCTCTCTCTCTCTCTCTCTCTCTCTCTCTCTCTCTCTCTCTCTCTCTCTCTCTCTCTCTCTCTCTCTGACTCTCTCTCTCACTCTCTCTCTCTCTCTCTCTCTCTCTCTCTCTCTCTATCTCTCAAAAGAAAAGGCATAGTGGTGTTCTTACCTCTTTTATGTACTTTTCAATGACATTTCGTCATTTCCTAACAAGTTTGTGTCGAATATATTTAGAAATGGAATCCCGACCCAATCACAATCGCATGTCAAAATATTCTAAACTACGAGAATGCAGTCATGTATCTTTTGATCACTGATTTAATTGCACTATTACTAGCCTTGGTTGATTGAAATTATATTGGATTGCAATTAAAATAGTGTGTATGGACTATAGTATTTTGGGGGGATCACGATCATGTGCGATAGACTGCAAGCAAAAACTACCGTGTATTTAATTTACGAACTTTATTCAACGTTGATTAGACGTCTGTACAATGCCAGGAGAGGGACGTTATTACGACTTTAATTTGCAACTTTTACGCAGATTAGACATCAAATAACTGACGTCTATCCAACGCTGGAAGACAGAAGTTCCTCCGACTTCCAAAGCAGGACCTTAATTCGACGTCGCAACGTGTAATGGGCAGATATAACGGGTGGGGGTAGCAGACATTGGTGGGGGGGCGGAGGGGGGCGGGGTGGCATATTGATTACAATATATCTCCGAAACAACCTGAGAATGGGTTCATTTTCGGGCTACACTGTCGTAGGACAGAGTCCATGTTCTTTTGTCGTTAACGACACGACATAATTGATTGATTGCGGTCATTGATCAGTGTTTTACTAACATCTTTGACGCAACATCGAATATACGATTGGCATAAAACGTTCAGGAGTTGCTTTTATTCGCAGCCAAAATCCTTTCTTCTACCGCAAATCAACGACTTTGGCGAATGTTGAAAAAGTATCAACGTTCTCGTTCACTAGAAATGGAGGTCGTGGCAGGTCGCTTCGAGAAGTGACCAAAATGGCACTGTCACTGTCAAGATGGCGATTCTAGATTAACCGTAGTAAGCATTGCGGCGTTACATAAACGTTGGATACAGTTGAACCCGACAGAAATCGAAACAACGGCTTCGATTATATGACGTCTAATCAATGTTGCGTGAAAATTGCAAATTGAATGTAAAGACGTAGCATAAGCTAGATCGGCACCGAGACAATGACAGTCATAGCGTGGCCACCTCTCTGTCACACTACACCCACCCTTGGGTCATGTGGCCAAGAGGGATACGTATGAAGTACATTTCCATGGATGGTTCCCAAAACTTGGTGGGAAAAAGACTTGCGCGCTCTTGAAGTTCTCAAATTTAAGTCCTCGTTTTTGGTCTACTTTCAAAGTGACCTGTCATTTCCCGCGAATGATAGCACAAGATGGTTGTTTTTGGTTGTAATTTAGCCGTCTATACAACATAGATGTTGGCACATCTATTCAACGTTGCATCAAAGACGTTGTTAGACATGGGAGAAAGTTGCGTTTTGGTTGCGACCACAAACAACGTCCAAACAACGTTGCCTACCCAAAACCTATTCAGCGTTGTGACAAGAACTTTGGTTAGATTTTCTCTGTAGTTGCGACCAATCACAACCAATGTGCAGCCCTAGTTAATGTTGTAGTTTGATCGATTCCACGTCGCAACCTCAAATCGGCTTTGTAGCGATCTTAAAATCTTTCCTGGAAATATTTTCTCGACATCTGGACAGCGTTATGTCTGCAGTCTATGCAACATTGCCTTCGTTTAGACTACAATTGGCGCCCTTTTTGGAACATTGATTGGATGAATTTCGGATTCCATAATCAACCAGCCCAAGACGTTCACTTTTACTAACACCATGGATGTCCATGAATTGTAGAGTCATCCCCATAAGTGTCTAAATCCCCGAAATAAACCCACACACATGTCACAAGTGTGATATAAAGGGAGGGAGGTGTTCAATCCTGCAGTAGCATAAAAATAAGAGGCAACACCTCAGCCGACTCTCACTCAAAGCGATTCAAAAGAGGCTCTACACGTGTTGAGGCATTGTAAGGCATTTAGCAGTACACCTAACAACAAAAGTAACATGAGAGAGGCATGTGATACGTGATGACAAACCACCAGTGATTTTGGTATATTCTTTTTTATGGATTCACTTATCAGCTAGATGATTTTCTATTCACTTTCTATTAACGCATCTTAAAGGTGGTGATCAAGTTGGAACCGTGAAAACAGAAACAATTGTGAAAAGACAAGACGTCAGCTGCCAACTCCCCCTCCGTCTTTGTTAACTGGATAACAGCTCGCCTTTCATCTTAGAGCTAATACATACGTATCATATTTGTCATTTGGAGATTTTTTTAAGAACGAAACTGGTAAATTTGGTATAAATTCCATGCTGAATTAAACAGCAGGATTCTAACAGAGCAGAGAGGAGAAGCAGAACTCAGGTGAGCGATTTCAATGTTTTCTTCAGAATAAATTTGAACGGATATATTCTTCTACTCAAAGGAAAGCATTCCAGTGTTTCTGTTTGTTTGTTGTTGTTTTTTTTTTTTTTGTTTTTTTTTTTTTGTTTTGTTTTTTTTTTTTTTTTTTGTTTTTTTTTTTTTGTTCTACAAAAATGGGCATTCTTTTACTTTGCGACATAAAAATCATATTAAAAAAAATTGTTAAAGAAAAATACCGGCTCAGTAACGAAAGTGGCTATTCGCACCACAGCAATGGAAATTGACACCACCGCCTTAGTATTAAGATTTTGATAGCTGTTCTCGAAAGCTAGCAGGTAACGCATTGGTATTAAAATCTTTTAGTCATGAAGGAGTGTAGACAAAACATGAACAAATAAAGTTTTTAAATGCTTACAACAGCTGTAATCAATTTTACATTCAAATAGGATTTTTCCACTTCATGCGCTGCATGGCCTTCGTTTTCTTAGCTCTTTTTCATGTAAACAAATGTATTTTTACCGATTTCCGCGTTGCGAATAAACCATTTCGTTCAGCAATAGCAAAGAAGAAATATGGAACAAAATTATTTCTGAGCCCTTGCTCACTGCAGGTATATGTCAGCAGCATAATATAATTCCCCTTTTTAATAGATCAAAGTAAATATAAATTTGTTGAAATATTAAAAAAGAAAAAAGAAAAAAAAAGAAAAAAACAGAGGTGGCAATTTGAAGGTTTCGGCCAAAAGAGTCAGTAATACTACTGTTGTTTAGAGCAAATTTAGAAAATATCGCTGATATTAAAGTTCCTCAAAAGAAAAAAAAAGACCTCTGGATAGCTTATAGTTAATTTGAAAAGATCGCTGACTGCAATCTGACTGTGAGTGTGAAAACAATGGGATTCCTCCTCCTGCTCGTGCCCACAAACATTCCAAGTCCCGAGTTCAATGGACACGCCTAAAGGTAACGGGTATGGCTGAGGCACACACGGGTGTGTTACACAACAGCGAACCGCCGGGATGTTGGCTGCCCGGCTCGGTCAGGGGGTAGCACTCACGTGCCAATTGGTTGTTATGCATGATTTATTTTTAAGTGACGCCCAAACCCGAAGTGCCAATTTTGAAATAGTACCCCTAAGGGCTGTAGATCTGAAACTGCCCCCATTTTTGCGGAGTGTTGAATGAAAATCACTCCCTCCTCCGCCTTTTTTTAATGAAATTGGCACTCCCTGAAGACCGCGGTCTGGCCCCAAAATGACCTTCTTATCCTCATTTTTTTCATTGCACGGTAACATATGATACCAAAATCTCTCCTCCCAGCACCCCGAGGCTGGCTGTTGGTCCTGTCAAATCAATTTGAGACAATTCGGCTTCGGCTAATTCGAGACTGAGAGAGTTCGAATCGAAGCAGTTTATATCAAGATATTCCGCCCTCATTATTATTATTATTATAATTATTATTATTATTATTATTAGTATTATTATTATTATTATTATTATTATTATTATTATTATTATTATTATTATTATTATTATTATTATTATTATTATTATTATTATTATTATTATTATTATTATTATTATTATTATTATTATTATTATTATTATTTTCAATATCTCGAGAAGACAGCTGAAATAAAGTTGGCGATTTGACACGAAAACATTAGGAATTCCAGGGTCAAGCGGAGTTCGAGATCTGTGGGATTATTCATAATAGAAAACATATAGAACGGGACGTTTACATAGTGGGACTGTTTGAGTCTACTTTTAATTGCATAAAATAACTTAGAAACCGTATTTTTTGCAGCAAATTTAAAAAAAAACATAAACAGACTTGAAGTAAGAACTTCAGTTGTAGTCATATCGTTAATACAGAGAATGTAATTTGTGAAAAGAGTCGAATCCTAAGCCAAAAATTTCAGAACTCGCCCAAAAGTTCGGAGAACCGATCAGCAACGGTGTCAGATTGACGGTGCCTAAACCAACGACCCTTGACTCATCAGAAACTCGTCTTAGAAAATAAACTCGTCAAACCGTGAAGTTTTTCAACACCACATCCTTGGCGTCACATCCTAAGTGTAAACACGCACAAAAATACTAAATTAAATAAAATAAATCTAGTCATGTCTGTATCCAAATTGGAGATAAAATACGACTATTGCACACAGATTTGACGTTATGTATCATTTATTAAGTTGTTCGTTCTTCAAGCAAAGAACGAAGCGGTAGACGCAGTTTCGTGGATGATGATCTTCAAATACGGCCCCACTTCTCCCCGGAGTTCGTTCGTCTGACACAAGAAAAAGAGCGGTAATTTACTGTGTATATGCTGATGTTATTGTATACAAAACTAACAATACGCTGTAGCTTAATGTACTTTGTGTGTAGAGTTTTCCGTCAGGCGTCAGATATTAGCGACTGAATGAGGATGATTGCGTCCTTGTGTGATGTGGTCGCGTCCTATGACGGTGGGTGAGCTCTTGCTTTGTGAGGTACACACGCAAAAAAAAAAACTGAATTCGTGCCGTCGCCGCAATCACTGCCCCACCCTCACCACCCACCCCGAATCCACCCCCCTTCAGACCACCAAAAGAACACGATTTTGTGAAGATTTTGCTTGTCTGATCTCAGATTATTGTCTAATAATAATAATAATAATAATAATAATAATAATAATATACTGACCCAAAGTAAAAACGCAAACGTTTTAAAGTGGTTTTTATCCTGTTCCTTTTGGGTCATGGAAATGAAACAAACGTCAAATATTTAACACTATTAGAATAGATTGCATTGTTTGTTTTTCACACCAATACACAAACAGTAACCCCTAAATGTGCATATTGTAAATGGCGCTTTGGTCAATTGAATCAAACATTTTAAAACCACGTGAAAGGAGAGCTAAAGAAAAATCGAAAAGTTTGCAAAAAGAAAAAAATCCAAAAATTCCAACAACCAAAATGCCACGACTTACCGAAAATCAGAAGTGGCAAGCGATCGGAATGTTAGAGTCTGACCTGTCACAATTAGCGATCGCTAGGAGGTTTGGAGTGGTGATATCAACCATATGCAGACTGTAACAGCGTCACCTTGAGCCCGGCTGTGCACAGGACCGACCGCGACCTGGTCAACCAAGAGTTACGACTCCAGGGCAAGATCGATCTACACGAACTGCGCATCTTCGAGATCGGTTTCGAACCGCAACGACCACCGCGAATGCGACTCCATGGAGGCACAACAACCGCATCAGTCGACAGACAGTGTTCAATCGGTTGCACGATCACGCGATACGAGCTCGTAAACCATACGTTGGACCAGTTTTAAATGAACGTCCATGGCACTAAGAATTAATTTGGCGGCCAATAACTCGGGAAACCGATGGCCAAGAGAATTTTGGAGAAGAGTAATGTTCTCTGATGAATCCCGACTTCAACTGTTTCGACACGATGGTCATAATCGAGTGTACCGACGAACGGGAGAGCGATTTACGAAACCTTGTGTTCGTGCGGTTGATAGATTTAGTGGAGGAAACGTTATGGTATGGGACGCTATCAGATTTGGCTGGAGATCACCTTTGATAATTATTGAAGGTAATTTAACCGACATCATCCTAGAGGGTCAGATTATACCGTACTGCACGAACGAATCGTAATACATAATCATGCAGAACAATGAGAGTCCGTATGTAGCAGAAATATACAAGAATCTGCTTCGGGATAACAGTCTGCAGCCTCTAGAGTGGCCTCCATATTCATCCGACATGAATCCAATGGAGCATCTGTGGGATTCGCTTGACAGAAGAGTTCGAGCCCGTACTCCGCCCCCTCAGAGTCATGTCGAATTCAGACAAGCCCTCATCGAGGAATAACATAGGATACCACAATGGAGGATAAATAAACTCATAACGTCTATGCCGCGACGTGTTAATGCATTGGATAATTAAGAGAAGTTAAAGACGTTTAATATAGGCGAATTTTTTGGGCATCGATGAAAGATCAGAACGAAATACCATGTCAAAGTTTGGAAAAGGTACGTTAAACACTTTTTCAAATATAGCAATTTACATTTACTTTCGCGTTTTTTCTTTACGTCAGTGTATAATAATAATAATATGGAATTCTTCTTTTTCGTAATGTTCCTAGACATTGCGATTGCGTTATTACAGATATTCTACAGTGGCACTCTGCCGTCCGGGTCTATGAAATGAAATTCATATAAAAAACCAACCAAACAAAGAAACAAAAAAACAAACAAACAAACACTGCCAAAAGGTTGTCAAATAATGTGGTTGTTACGGACACACAGCGGGAGAGAATATATTGATTGGGCGGGGTGGGGATGGGGGGTGGGAGGGGATTTCGTCCCTCTCACGTCTACATTTTGTTAATTGGTCCCACAACACACTGAACATTTTCATCCTCATAACCAGGCCAAATGTTGCCGGGTGGATGAGTTTCGATTTATCAGAAACTCAACGTCTGATAAATTTATCACAATAAAACCATTAAAACCTTTTAACCATTTGGAATATGTCATCACTTAAGTAAATATAAAACATAAAAATAACTAAAAAAACACCATTTGGTTAAAGCGTTTTGCCTTTTAAACTGGAGCTAAAATCGTGAAACTGTACACTGATAAAAACACTGAAATACTGATGAAATTGCATTGGTTTATTGTGCACTTTAATAAAAACCGGGATTATTTGGACACCTTAGTTTTCCGGACATCGGACACAATTTTTCAGACAGATGTGTGGCTTTACTTACGGGAAAAAGGCATAATTGTCAAATTATGGCTTAGAAGCCACATCCCACATGCTTTGAATGCCCCATATTGTGAATTTCCTGCCCCAAATGCTTTGAATGCCCCATCACGGATGCTCCGAATGCCCCACCGGCATGCATTGAATGCCTCAACCAGCATGCTTTGAATGCCCTACTCCACAAGTTTTAATGCCCCAACCCGCATGGTTTGCATGCCCCACCGGCATGATTTGAATGTCCCATTCCGTATGCTTTTAATGCCACACCCTACATACTTTTAATCCTACACCCCGCATGCTTTGAATGAAATACCCTACATGCTTTAATACCCCCACCCGCATGCTTTTAATGCCCCACTCTTCATGCTTTGCATGCCACACCGGCATGCTTTGAATTTTCCATCCCGCATACTTTGAATGCCATACCTGCATACTTTAATGCTCCAACCCGCATGCTTTGAATGCCCAATCCCTCAAGCTTTTAATGCCACACTCTACATACTTTTAATGCTACACCTTTGCTCCATGCTTTGAATACCATATCCCGCATGCTTTAATACCCCCATCCGCATGCTTTTAATGTCCCACCCCTCATGCTTAGCATGCCCCTACCGGCATGCTTTGAATGCCCCTCCCGCATGCGTTTAGTGGCTCACCCTGCGTGCTTTTAATGCCACATCTCGGTTGCTCTTAATGACCCACCTCGAATGCTTTGAATGTCCCACTCCGCATGCGTGGAATGCCCCATATGCTTTTAATGCCCTAACCCACATGCTTTTAATGTGACACCCCACATGCTTTGAATGCCCTACAACGCATGCTTTTAATGCCCCACTCCGCATGCTTTTACTGCCACACCCTGCATGCTTTTAATGCCCCACGTTTCTTTTTCATTAATCCGACTGAAAATCAAGCTCAGTAAATTGAACACCGACTGAAAGAAAAATCGACCATCTGACCACCAGTGGAATTCGCAGTCATTTATTATTATTTTTTTTTTTTGGAGGGGGGGGGGGGGGTGGAGGGAGGAGTTGTGCTGGAGAGAGGATGAGGAGACATCGGGTGCTAAATAATAGAATGCTGTATATCTGAGCACACACAGCTTGACATCATGGAGTAGGGTTACTATTTTAGGGGACAGCGTGGCAGCGTATCCATAGGACGAGGAAGGCACAGGGATCAGGACAGCAATTTAGGAACATTTTGTGTTGGACTTGCTTTTGTAGACATGGGTAACGACAGTGCGGTAAACCATAAAAAAGCCCTCCCCCCCCCCCCCACCCTCAGCCACCCTACGCCTAGTTTGCATATCCGGAAGTATTTGTTTGCACTAGAATAAGCATGATCGTTGATCCCCAACAATACTGTAGTCTAGAAACACTAACTTAATTGCAATCAAATATAATTGAAATCAACCAAGGGTAGTAATATTAAATCAAGGATCAAAAGATACGAGTGCATTAACGGAGTTGAACAATCAGACAGGTGATTATGACTGGGTCGTGATCCCATACAATCGGCACAAACTTGTTAGAAAATGAAAAAAAGATGTCATTGAAAAGTACATGAAAGAGGTAAGAAAACCATAAAACCTTTCAATTATCTTGTGAGCATGGCCAGAGAGAGAGAGAGAGAGAGAGAGAGAGTGAGAGAGTGAGTGGCTTGTTATCCATAAACCAGTATGTTAAATAGAAATGGATCGATGATAATACTAAATTGGAGTGGTGGTCAAACGGCCGGCTCTTCATTTCGCTACACCTACGCTCATTAGCCCTACGCGAATGACGGATCCGTGCCGAGCAATCCGGTAGTATAAAGACAACGCAAAATGTGAGCGAAGAGGAAAAGAGGCGAGGCAGCTCAGATATACCAAACCGAACAGCGAAAATAAACGCAATCGCGTAATTATGACTTTCGGGGAACCTGACGATATTGTTATAATCCCAATACCTCTCGCAGATTGGGGTTGATGGGATCTGTGCAACTTATCGGGCATTATACAAAGTGGGGATGAAGACGACATGCACGCTATGGCGGTTCAGATTTGGGTTCTGAAAAAATTTTTCTAAGAATCAGGTTGATATCTGCAAAGAAAAGGTGCTGGTAGAAAATGGTGTAAATTTAAATTTAAATCTGTCAAATTGGAATCGTTGTTATGGCAGTAAACTGTGTGAGAAATCGGTGCAAATGTTTTAAGGCATGTTTGATTCTAGTTCGAGTTGCAGCCACAAACACCAGTAGATAATATGACAGTGAAAAATTAATGCGCGGCCTGTCAGTAAAAACTGTAAAGATCACGTTA
This sequence comes from Protula sp. h YS-2021, assembly GCA_949752745.1. Lineage (NCBI taxonomy): Eukaryota > Metazoa > Annelida > Polychaeta > Sabellida > Serpulidae > Protula > Protula sp. h YS-2021. The sequence continues at coordinate 73,185,994 of OX457029.1, forward strand.
ATTTCTTTAATATACAAGTTATACGGTGTGTTTAAAGTATATAGTATATCTGTGATTAGTATTGAACACTTTTGACAGTAGCCTATTATGTGAGTAGAGTCGTTTATTGCCAGTTGGTTGAATACAAAGATATAGTGAATAAAGGAGGAATTGAGATACGTAGTTAATGTTTGAATTAATTGCAGCTGTACTATCATTTCATTGAAACCGCAATGATAAAATTAAGGGGAACTACATAGTTTTCCTGAAATTATTCTTTCCCTGTAACTATATATTCATACAAGTGCAGGGCATGAACAAAGTAATATCCCATCATTGTCATTTGCTTGCAAAATATTACAATACTACAATGGAGGATAATCTATTCAAAAACCGTGAGTTTTATTTATGATATTGGCCAACCAACAAAAATCTCCAGTTGTTTTGTAACAACTTTTTTTGTAACAATACATTCAGACCGATTGTCGCAGTTTCCAATTAAGGCAAATTGTCGCTTGTCGCTTGTCACCAGGCGTATTGTCACTAGGCGAATCATCGCTAGGCACTTTGTCATCAGGCGTATTGTCACCGGGCGTATTTAAAAAAGTCAACTCTTTTGTTTAACTAATTGGATTATTCCACTAGGTTAAACCAAGAAATTTGGATCAGCTTAACCAATGGTTTAACTCATATTCACAAATAAAGTTTAAGCCTGGTTTAACTATGCCAATGGTTTAGCATTTGGTTTAAGTTAATCCACACTTCACCGAGACACGTCATCATTATTGGGGAGAATACGGAGAATCCCCTAGGATATTTCCATCAGATTGTCACTCACTGAAAAAAGGATAAGTAATTGTGTCTTGTTTGTTTTCGTTTCCAAAACCTTTTAGAACTGGGTTGCCTAGTCTTGGACCGGAGAGAGAGAGAGAGAGAGAGAGAGAGAGAGAGAGAGAGAGAGAGAGAGAGAGAGAGAGAGAGAGAGAGAGAGAGAGAGGAGACAGAGAGAAGGTGAGAGAGGGGAAATATACCCCAAATAATAAAAAAGCAGTCAATTTTATATATATATATAGGTGGGGACATTGCAAACCATGAACCTCCTCTTCCTTGGAGCTGTTGCTCGTAAATATAGTTGAGGTTTCGTATAAAATTCGGACCCGTGTCCTCCCCAGTCTCTGCAGAATCATGTATTCGTCAATGCTTTCTCCATGATCTTATCTTTAATCTTGGTATTTGGGAGGACAGGTGAATTTCCAGCACAGTTGTATTTCATTTCCCTTCCCCCCTTCTAGGGATAGAGAGAACAAAGAGGAAGAACACAAATTAAATGACTTAGACACTTAAATGACTTAATCCTGTTTAACCTACATGACAAGCAGGATTAACGTTTTGGTTTACCCCAATGATTTAACCTGCAGTTAACTTTAGTGAATATGATATAAGTTAAACCAGTGGTTTAACCCGTAGTTAACTTAAGTGTATATGACACAAGTTAACCCTATGATTTAACCCACAGTTAACTTTCGTGAATATGCCATAAGTTAACCCAATATTTTAAACTTATTTTAAAAGTGCGAAGTTAACTTTTTGGATTACGGTATGGTTTAACCCATTGGTTTAGCTTTCGTGAATACGACTTCAGGCGAAGATGAACTCCTCATAAACCTTTTCCAGATATTACGGTTCGTTGCAATTCTACCGTGAGAAAATTGTCTGAGCAAGCCGTCTGTCTGGATAAGTAACTCTAAGTGAATGGACATTGTATACAGTGAAACATTAGGGACCAAAAAATTACTGAATAATTTTGTCCCTAATGGCGAGGTGTCCCTAATTTCGAGGTTAATTTGAGTTCTATCTGAATATATGCAAAAATACAACACAATTTTACATGAACTTTTTATTTTCCACGGGAATTTCAACATAATAACACAGTATTTACATTGTTTCAGTCACTTTAATTTAATTTAATGAAATTTATTTGAATATCGTTTTCGAAACCTATCAAACCCTCCTGTTGAAGCTTTAAGATCTTCTATTCCAAGCTCTTTGTGCAAAGGCAAGTGATATTTCTTATAGCGAGAGTCTTGATACCGGTACACTTTGACTACGGACCCGCATAAACCGGGAACAGGACAATTCCCCCACCCCCAGACAATTCCCCCCAGTCAATTCCCCCCGACAATCCCCCCCCGAACAATTCCCCCCGTAGGACAATTCCCCCCCCCCCCGAGGACTATCCCTCCCCCCAATTCATTTTTAGTTTTCGTTTTTCTTTTCTTTGTATTTCTCTCTCTCTCTCTCTCTCGTTTTTTTTTCTTTTTTTTTTTTTTTTGCAAATTATTGCCCTTTTATCTTATAACTGGAGACCGTGTAATTGTCCTTTCAACATTGTCGCAATTGCAATTTACATGTCTTATCCAAACCAATGAATTTTAAGTTGGCCACCTCAGTGCCAGAAAAAACGGTTTTTTACATGTTACATCGGTCGGAATTCAAAGTAAAATAAATAAGTAAAATAAAATATAAAAAAATTAAGGGGGGGAATAGTCCTCGGGGGGAATTGTCCTACGGGGGGAATTGTTCGGGGGGGGGGGAATTGTCGGAGGGGAGTTGTCTGGGGGGAGTTGTCTGGGGAGAATTGTCCTAGACCCCATAAACCAGGCATAAACCAGCGAATTCAGCTCTTCCGTTTCTGATCGAATGCACGCTCTTTTCACATCAGCAGGTTCAGCTTCATTGAACATGCTCAAATAATCATCTTTCCTTTAAGGAATGTTCGAAACTTGCGATTTACTACAACTAAAATCTTCGGCTAATTTTCTCGCACTTTTTTCATCACAAGCATAGGTTACTTTAAATTTATCATATAGCGAAAGTTCATTCCGTTTTCTTTTCACACCACCCATATTCAGACTTAACACTCATTATAAAATAACAGCTGGTATAACCGGTTGTTTACGCATTAAGTGAGGGTAAAGACAATGAATTGCTTGCTCTTTTAAAGGCATTTCAAAAGATGGAGCACATTTCATTTGGGATTAGTCGTATAAAGCTTCTCCCTTGGGCTCACATCTTAAGCCCTATTGTTTTTGCATGCGCTGTGTTCAATATAATGTACTCAACACCCAAAGACAACAATAGGAAAAAAAAAACACTGCCGAGAAGTAAGCTGAGAGGGGCTCTTTACATAACGCACAAAATATGGACGGCAACTTGACTGTCCACAATAGAAGGGTTGTTTTAAAAGTGTAACCGTACTTACGGGATAAAAGAGTGTCCATAATTCTGAAGAGGGGGGTGTCCACAACAGAGGGGTCCAGATATAACAGAACTCTATGGCGTTTTAAAACAGACTGAAAATGCTGTCCATAATTCAGGGGTGTCCATAATAGAGGCGTGTCCACATTCGGAGTTTCACTGTATCAGTATATTTAAGGACGCTTAATATAACCCAAAACAGTGTGAGTAAGAGATCTTAAGAAGTTTTATACAGACACACACACACACATATATATATATATATATATATATAAGAGATGTCTTCTCACTATTTTTGGTTACGAGGGTTGTGACCTGGATGTAGTTTTCGAAAATTCAGACGAAAAAATTGCTTCTTAAACTATTTCAGATAGTAAAGACAATAAAAAATTATATGTGGTCGGGTGGGGGTGAAGTGGGGAGAGGATTTTGCTATTTATTACATGTCTGCCTAAATGATCCACTGTGTTCACGGTTTCTGATCACTTGGTTTTACGAGGTCAAACACGTAAGCAGCTTCATTATATTTCGCTAGTGACGTCACAGTGGCGTTTGATAAGACTGCATTTTAAGTGGTTGGAGTTCGGGGGTAATTATTGGCCTAAGCGATGACAAAAGAAGTTGAAAAGCTGCACAGACGTCTTCAAAGCTTCCCTCTGCGTGCGTGTGCGCGATAGCAGTCATTTCATTCTCAGTCGTCACAACAGTCTCACCCACTTAATACCCCATACCCACTCTCCTGCCTTGGTGTTTAGGTTTGTGTGCACCATGTAGCAGTTATATGTGTAGGCCGGAGATATATATACACAAAGTCATCCTTTCTATGGATCTGGCTTTAACGATGCCCGTGTGGATTGACGCTGACAGGATGCACAGGGCATTGAAACACAACGGCAGCAACAACACCTATAACAACAACAGCAGCCATGCCAACCACACCAATAACAACAGCGTTGACAACCTCAAGAAAACAAAACAATCGTAATGACAACATGCATAACAACCACAACAACAAGCATAACAATCACACTGTTACGTCATTTTGTATAGTCCGAAAGCAGCATTGTCTCTGTGCATGATTTTGTCTTATGCTGAATCGTCCTGTCGTGAAAAATATCAATTTCTTTGCATAATTTTGGACAAAAAAATCAGCATTGGATCTAGGATGCACTGAGTCAAACCTTAAGGAGAACAAACGATATGTCAAATCCTGTGGTGTGACTGAACTTATTGTTTGTACAGAAAAGACTTTTTCTTTATAGTGCCCCCTCACCCCCTCCACCTTTTAATAATTAAAAAAGAGTGAAATACTTTTTTCACTTATTATGATTTGCGCTGCATGACTCAGTCTTCCTGGTGAAAGTTGTTGTAGACTTTGACATCACGTAATTGTATGTGTTGATGTGATTAATCGGCCATTTCCGTAAAGCCACATCGTCTATTTCCGGTAAAGAGCTGAAATACAAGCGACTTTTAATCCAGATCAGTCCGTCTGTCTTGACGTATGACGGTGGATTTCCGCCTTGATCCTGATTGAAGACCAGATGTGGGGGAGGGGTGGGAGGGTTAAGGGCTCGAGAAGTGAATCCACCAAAGGAACTCCATGGACGTTTGTTTGTTATGGAGGATATCTGCACAAGAGCGGTGGGAGGAAAATTGATTACGACTTCCTCGTGCTTTGTTCCCAGTGCCCTTGGGACTTGGGAAGTCATTCTGGGATTTATTATTTTTAGCCGTGATGTGTCTTTTAACCTTATGCGTGGCTGCACCAATCAAACACAACACAACAAACTTACACACGACAATGCTCCAGAGTATAGGTAAATATCTGATTTGGCTACTTAATTTGGACGGTGGCTTTATAGCACTTATTTATTAAACATTCCACCTTGATCCAACGTCGATCTGAGGTTGCGGCGATCCGACCGAATGGCAACATTTATCATGCTTGTAATTTGGTTGTGATTGGTCTGGAACACAGACCAACGTCTAATCAACGTTTTTGCCATAACGCTAAGCATACGTTGGATAAGTACCGTTGTCTGGGTTGGTTTTTGGTCCCAACCAATAGAACTGCTAGTTGCTAATCAACATCTTTGATGAAACGTTGAATGGAGGTCGAAAACTCGACGTTGTACAGACGTCGCTGTCACAACCAAACAACACATTCATCATTGGGAATGGAGGTCATGACAGGTCGCTTCGAAAGCTGATCAAAATGAGGACATAAAATATGAATATGTCATGAGCGGGCAACATGTTACGGCGCACTTGTAATAATATGTTCATGGAAACTGACTTCAGACGAATGCTGCATTACCCAGAATGACATCGGGTGGGGCAGTTCGACGGAAGGTTGACTACGACACCTTATGATTTCCAATTCAGCTATCGGAGATATTTTCCCGATGCGAATAGACTGAATATTTTCCCGAAGCCTAAAGCGCGTCAACAGACAGGCGTTGTCCATGTGGGTCTAGGACAATTCTCCCCGAGACAATTCTTCCTCGGGAAGGGGGGGGGGGGAGGACTAGTTCTGTTCCCGTCTATGAGACACCTATCCAACCGGTGAGGCTCAGTTTGACACGCACATTTGTGTACAATATCGTGAGTGAGCAGATACCTGATTTTGTTGCAGGAATGGAGGCCGGAGGTCCCGTGACGTCACCATGTCGGCGATGGATTTGTTTCTTAGAACTAATGTGTTTGATCCTGACTGTGATACTGGTCAATCAAAACGAGGCTTGCTTTATAAGGAATTGCCCACTGGGAGGAAAACGAGACATAGATTCACATTCTAACACTTGGCACCACAAACGAGCGGTAAGATTTTGACATAGTTGTGTGGGTGTGCCGCAGCAAACAAAATCTATAATGCGTTCAATGCATTAATATAAGTGGAAAGCAGATGACGTCATGACATACTAAAGAAACACAAGGATGCAACTTTATCTTCTATAAAGGTGGCAGCGTTATTCGGCAAACTCCATCTTCTCTAACACTATGATTTGGCGGCTGGTCCTTACCACTAAATTGTAAAACTTTTCACAACATCTTTTTTATCTGAACACGGGGAATAAACGGATTCTGGAGACAGCCTTAGTATCACTGCTTTCATGATTTGTCACTTTGACTCACTTCAGAATTTCCATGACTAATGAGCAATAATATGCGAACGTAAATTGCAATAAGGGTATTGCCGAAGATAGCATGCGTGCGTAGAAATTGGAAATGCAAAATAAACTAATAAATTAATTAATTAATTTTAAAATCGACGAAATTAGAATCAGTTTATGCAATTTTATATTTAATTTTAAAACCTAATAAGTAAATCTAAAGGGCCGTTAATCACCTCTAGGTCTCAGCCACTGGTTTTCTATTTTCAAGGGGTTTAATGAGATGTTCAGAAAATTCGCAATTGTTATTTCCTTCCTGAAGGTTATACGAGCTAGCCACACAATTACAATTATCCACCCCCTTCCCCCCTCCACCCCCTTCCCCCTGCCCTCCACCACTGCCTACTTCGGGTGCTCTTTTGGAGCCGAGGGGAATGATAAGTAAAATGGGAAGTGATCAAGGCATTGGCGTAGCCGCGTGTTTACAACTGGGGAGGGGGCAAACTTTCGTAACGGGGGGAGGCGACGGTTAACTATGGTCCCCACTCTGAAAAGTGGGGCGGGGGGGGGATGAACCCCCCCCCCCCTCCCGGTGGCTACGCCTATGCAAGGCGTCCGTTGTGGGGACATTTCATGAAGTGTTGAACGTTGTTGATTGACGTCTCCGTCTCTTTGTTCGAGCAGTGTTTGCGATGCGGGCCTGCTCTGCAGGGTCAGTGCATTGGTCCGCGTATCTGCTGCGGACCAGGCATTGGTTGCTACATGAACAGCCACGAAACAGAGGTGTGTCAGACAGAAGACAACAATCCCATACCGTGTGAGATCCTAGGCGACGCGTGCGGTCCCCATGGCGACGGGCATTGTGTTGCTAATGGCATATGTTGCACTGATGGTAACCAAATACTTTTAAGTTTGCCTGTATTACGGTGTTGCATATTTTATATCGATGGCAACGTGATGGAATATTTAGCAGTTAATTTAATAGCGTCCAAAATTAAAGCGATAATAAATAGCAAAATAGAACAGAAATGACTATTATTGTTTCACGTAGTACTTTTGATGTGTAAATTTCCTGAGCGAACATCAGCGAAATCCAATCTCGTTTTGAAGGGATAAAGGTTTCGGTGTACATTTGGCCAGAAAATGGAGAGATTCTAACCATTTTCGTAGAATGGAATGCAAATTGTTGTTCGTGCTTTTGTCAGCTTTCCTTTTTTTTTTTTTTTTTTTGAATTAGCAAAGGACAGCCGGACATATTGGAATGAAATCAAAACAGCTCCTTTGCCTTGGATCCTTTTTAATCTTTTTTTTTCTTGCTTTCAAATTTTTCTGTTTTTGTTTATCGACAACAAATTCATGTTTGAGTGCTAACATTGGCAAAATGAAACCAACTCATTTTTTGTTGCAACCTTGGCTTTATTATCTTTATATATATATATTTATATATATTGTTTGTTATTTGCGATGTTTTAGAGAAGTGTAGCTTAGACGCCGTGTGTGAGGGAAGCGAGCACGCAGACTTATACAACACTAGCGGCATTTCGCCCTGGAATCACTTCTTAAAGCAAACAATGGTGTCTCGTAAAAACGACAACCCGTTACTACAAGTCTACATCAACAGACTGCTAGAGTCACAGGCCAAAAAGTGACGTTTATGATTCTATCCGAGTTACTCATGTCTTTGATAAAATGATTTATTTGTAAAATATAGTGCATAATGCCTTGGTTTGTTTCTATTTGGCTGGAAACTGTGACTTTGCAAATGTTTTGCGGAGGTGTGGTTTTCAAAGACCGAACAGATCCCACACCTGTAACTAAAAAATCGGCATTCCGTGAATAACGGCACTAAATGTCGGCATACTTCCCGAAGGATGTCACAAGACAAGTAGACACACAAATCTGAATAAAATATACGTTGTTCTGCCACCGAAAATCAAAAGTGTAACATGTTCATAGTGCTTAAATTGTCCTTCCACAAAGTATATTCACGGTGCTTAAAACATTCCATGCTCGGTGTACAGAATGCGACCCCATCCACATGATCAATGTTTCGCGGTAAGAAAGATATTTCCTGAGGCCACGTTCCATGACGTTGATAAATGCTTCAATGTGAACAGGCAATCTCCAAGTCAATATTTTTTAAATTGTGAATGAGATATTGATCATCAAAACGTCATTTACACCCTGTAAGAAAGTATATGTATATATAGATATATTATGACTCGACATGACTGTTAGGAAAATGGTGATGTTTGATGGTAAAATACTTGTTGTTTGGTCATACCTCATGTTGACTCAAAAAGTTATCAAAAACTCTGAAATGCCCCTTTGTTGACAAATGAAATCCCTTTTCAGTTTCTTTCTCGGAGGAACATGACCTCGTTCTGAGAGGGGACATGACCTCGTTCTGTGGGGAGGCATGTCCTCGTTCTGTGAGGGGACATAAACTCGTTCTTTGAGAGGACATGACCTCGTTCTGTGAGGGGATATGACCTCATTCTGTGACGAGACATGTCCTCGTTTCGTGAGGAGACATGACCTCGTTCTGTGAGGGGACATGACCTCGTTCTATGAGGAGAAAGGACCTCGTTCTGTGAGGAGACATGTCCTCGTTTCGTGAGGAGACATAACCTCGTTCTGTGAGGGGACATGACCTCGTTCTGTGAGGAAACATGACCTCGTTCTGTGAGGAGACATGTTCTCGTTCCGTGAGGAGACATGACCTCGTTCTGTGAGAAAACGTGATACAGCAAACCTTCATATCAAGGTTTATTTATTTGTCCATAAATTATTTGAACCAACGAAATTAGAAATATTCAGTAAAAACATAGCATTTATTTCAGCTCATTCACTTTATTTCATAAAACAAAATCCAGAGATATTAATCTAGAAGTTTAGTGCTAACGTCATTTTAATTGGTACAGAGTTCAGTGTAAATATAAACTTGTAAAAAATTATAAAAAAAACATTGCGATTATTGCTGCCTGTGAATTGAATATCCCTTTGCCCAAATACTTTTTTACTTACACAGTTTCTTCATTTATTTAACAGAATTTCACACCAATAAAAACACGCAACATTTGAAGAAAATATGCTTTGTGCATATTTTGCTAAATATCTTTGAAGTACAAAAATCTAACATAAAAATACTATTGGGACGTTTACTAGAAATAATACTTTCATTAATAAACCAATTTCAGGGTTTCAAGTGCTATGCTCTGTGAAAGAAATTTGCAGGACTCCAGTGGAGACATGAAGAAACAAATAAAAAAAAATGCATTGAAAGTCATTTTTCTGCGTCAGGGCAGATCTATAAGTGTCAAATGATTATTATGGTGTAAGACAATATATTCGTGGCATTAATAAAATGGTTTTCTAACCCAAAACGAGCTTTAAATCTATTCTAACCCCAAACGAGCTCTACATCTATTTCTATGTGATTTTGATGTTTTTTCATTGATTACCAAATCCCCCAAATTTCGAGTGCTGTCATTTAGTGTAAAGCCGTAGACGACACTGTAAATCGGCTTGTTCCATTATTTTACACACAATAATTGCATGAAACAAACTACTGTACACATCAAACTGATATTTTGTTGATTAAATATCAAGCAAGATAGTTTTGATCTAACTAATCGTGAAAGATAATTTGCACAGATTTGTGTTTAGAGGGGGGTTTGGGAATGGGTGACGCTTAGCTCGATTGGTTCGATTCCAGTGAGGGGTCGCAAGCAGGCATTGACCTTCGCTCCAATTCTATTTAAATCTTGTGATCATATTTGATTTCATTGTTCCTTTTTGTCCTTGGCGAACGCTTTCGTATCTTCTACATTTAAATAAATGCAAAAAGGTAAGAAAATTCAAGTGATTACTTCAAACTTATATAATACAATTATGATGAAGACGTTCAATAAAATAAGTTGTATTCCTTCATTTTTTTTCCTTTATCCTTTACGCTGCTTTTTAATACCAAGTAAACAATGTAAAATTTAATGTAACGGCAAAAACACTCTTTCGTATAACAATTTTATGTCTTGAGTTAAATAAAAAAACTCCAATTGTAAATTAAATTTCTCTTAATGATGCTGACAATTCTCTTTGGCGTACCCTAAAGTGCATTCTTTGACGAAAATTATGTTACTTTTCATTTTAAAGAACAGTACAAAGATCTAAAAACAAATAAACATGTGTTTGAAGGCTGAAATGTGTTTTCTTTTATTCTTGTTTACTCTTACACATCAAGATTATAAAAATTAGTTGCCAAAATATAAGAAAATGAAACATGTATGGCTTAGTTATATGGATTTACCTTAGAAACATGGTTTTGACGCAAGCAAAATATTTATTTAAGCAACAAAAGAAAAAACTCTTCAGATTTATGATGATTTAAAAATACTGAAATATGAAGGTAAGACAGTCTTTTGTGTGTTTAAAATATAGTCAGTGAAACCACCCTAGTCTAGAGTGACATCACTTCCTAAAATCCACGTTAAAATGAGCTACAAAAGTGCGCTAATATGACAAATTAAATACGCTAGACATGATGAGTAAAATCAGCAGCACTATCCACACCTGTTGCTATGCCGGTCGTTTTTAGCCTAAACTAGCTTCTAAAGACGCAATGAGAAAGGTAGAAGTATTAAATCTGCCGCTGTCATTTGTGGCATTGTGCAGAGAATGTGAGAAGTACTTTAACCATCATTCATTTATATAGAATCACAATGCGCTCTTGCTTGGAAGAACCATGTGATAAGTTATTACTTGTACTGAGGCATCTTAGCAAGTGGTAAAATCTTCAGTATATTTGTATGCAATCTCTGATGTGAGCCTGTCATTTAATTAAGCAAAATCAAAACTCAGCAAGTATTATAAGGCACTAAAAGCGGAATATCTTAACATCTTTGTTAGATTTGGGGATTTTCAATAACAATAGTTTATTGAATACATGCGATTCAGTGAAGTGTTTCCGTATGATTCCTTTTTACCCAGCTATAATGCTGTCACGTTGATTCTCTAAGGTGATTAGGGCTGGGACGACCAAATCTGGCTGAGACATACTGAGGCGTATTAGCTGGTCCTATTCTTTTTTAAAGAAATTCATTAACAATTTATATAAAAAATGGACATGTTCATGTCCAACTTTTCAGGAATGCTCAGTTCCACAATCGCGAATAAGTTGTTTTGACATCATAAACGCTCAGTCTAAATATAAGCTTGTAAAAAAATTAATTAAAAAACATTTGGATCATTGCTGTTTGTGAATTGAATATCCTTTTGCCCAAATACTTTTTTACTTATACAGTTTCTTCATTTATTTAAAAGAATTTCACATAAAAAAACACACACACATACAAAACATTTGAAGAAAATATATTTTGTGCACATTTAGCTGAATGTCTTTGACGTACAAAGATTTAAGCATAAAAATACTATTGGAATGTTTTACTAGAAACAACACATTATCAATAAACCAGTTTCGCGGTTTCAAGTGCTATGCTCTGTGAAAGAAACTTGCAGGAAACTTCCAGTGGAAACATGAAGAAACACGAAAATGCGTTAAAAGTCATTTTCTGCGTCAGGACAGAGCTATAAGTGTCAAATGACTATTATGGTGTGGGATAATATATTAGTGACATTAATAGATTAATTGGTCACATGAGCGCCACAGAAATAAAAAAAAATCGACCAGCTTACAACAAGTCATTCTACTTACGAACTGTTTAGAGTTTGGGAGAATGGCATGTAGACGTCGCGAAAATCTTAATTACATCACCGACTAGACCGTGAACGGGTGTTCCTTTGAATATGATACAAACGTCACATAAAATAAATTGTTAATGTTTTGTTAGAAAAGGTATCTATTACAATACTGTAATATTATGTTAGAATAGATAACACAACAATCTAATATAATAACTTAATACTAATAAATTTATAACTTAAAATTAAGTTTTTGCCTTTTTAGCAACACTTAACCTTTTTGCCTTTAACCAATGTTGGTGATTAAGACAAATCACACATTAAACTCTGATTATAAACTGTGTGCACGGCCTTTATTTTTGTTCATAAGTGCTCATGTCACCGAGAAAGTGTTCATGTCACTGATGTATGTGATCATGCTACTGATCTAATTGCTCAGATTACACATGTAAGTGCTCAGATCACTGATGTCAGTGCTCGGATCATTTATGTAAGTGCTCAGATCACTTAAATAAGTGCTCAGATCACTGATTTAAGTGTTGAGGTCACTGATAAAGGTGTCACAGCATATGGTGTGTGTGTGTGTGTAGAGATAAACAGGTTATCAAGCTAATCTTAAGTGATATACATAAAGGCGAGAGCTTATCAGATGGATCGTAAGTGTTGGCTACGAAAATCGTGGTCATGGGACGGACTCACCCAGTAACTGGTCCAATATTATTAAGAGTTATCATAAGTCCGCACTTGTCAAACCAACTAAGTAGGATTTGACTGAAAATAACCTAATATGGCAAAATATGTGAATTATAGAAATCCAATAAGCATTACGATGTTGGATAAACGTGGTATGGACTTCGTACCTGACGTCGGACAATGTCGGGCTTTTACAATTTGTCGGAAGAAAGATTACCTTCCGACGTGACATATGCGTCGATTATCTAAAGCGACTTTGTTTTGTTGTCGAGAAAATGTTGTTCATACGTCCCTGTATCCCCGCCCCTGTGTCATCGGAAACGAAGGATATGATATAATCTGTAGCGAATTGGTCATATTTTAATGGCAAAGGTAAGTGTTCTCATGGTATGGAAATAGGCACTTTATACAACGACCACATCTTTCCGTTCCCAGGAATGTAAACGCTTGGTTTCAGTCAATAATACATGTCACAAGAAGTTTGAGCGCAAACTGTTATTAGTTGGCAAGCTAACCCATCAAGCACAGTGAATTAAAGAGTCACCACATTGGATTGCAAGGTCAAGGATGACGATCTCGGAACTGCTTTGAGTTTTGAGTAGAAAAACAAAAAAAAACAATTAATATTTATAATGATATGTGCAACAAGTCGATTTCCATGAGCACTTTTCAAAATATTTGTGGCTAAAATTTGCGCATTCCTGAAGTTCTCACACTTTACGTACTGTTGGTTTATTTTTTTAAGCTACCTGTAAAGACGATCCTTTTCAGTCAAAGCAATCCGACTACATATTGATTTTAAGTCTGTTTAAGCTCTTCAAGTCTATTTAACGTTGCCGCAAACGTTGGTCCAAAGTCCTAGAAAGTTTCATTTTGGTTGAAAAAGTGCCGTATCTAGAGTCTATTCGGTCTTCGATTAAAGACATCGGTAAGACGTTAATCGTCTATCGCCACCAATCGCACCCACATTACAACATGAGTTTATCTTTTGATTTGGTCGAGTCGCTGTGCAACCTCAAATTAACGTTAAAATATATCACTGGAATGTTGGCGTGTTGTTCTGAGTCTATTATTTATTTGACAGATGTGCACTGGAAATCAAGTAGCTGTGCAATAATGTACATCCTATACGGCAGTGGAAGGTCTATAACGCACTCAAAGAATGGGATATGTAAATCATGCATGTGATAATGCTAAAATGACGGGTGCGGCAGAAGATTCATACTTTTCAATGCCTACGTTATGCCTCACCCCTAAGGATTTATGTATAGTTATGTTCATATTCTCCCACCTCCGCCCCCCTCCCCCCGCGATTAACAGTGATGATGCTATGAAAGCATGGTATTTTATGAACTTTTATCAGATAACATACATTTATCATCTTTACCAGATTAATCGAGAGTTGACCTTGTATGAAGTGTTGTTGTGACAGATTATGATGTGATAGATTATACACGTTTAGCAAGTCACACAAATTAGCTTGACACATGTCTCCCTCTCTGCCCGTATGACTATCTCTCTTTGTGTATCTCTGTCTATCTCTCTCTCTCTCTCTCCTCTCTCCTTGCCTCTGGTTCTCTCTATATATCTCTGTATATGTCTCTCCGTGTACACACACATACACACACATATTTAAATATATATATATATAAGTGTGTGTGTGTGTGTGTGTGTGTGTGTGTGTGTGTGTGTGTGTGTGTGTGTGTGTGTGTGTGTGTGTGCAGAGTACGTTTTGTATTCTGATACACATAAAATAGGTCTTAATGATCCTCTTGCAAATTTCCACAGTATCTTTATAGCCAACGGTTTGATCCCTGTTTCTATGTTAATAATAAGAGTACTGGATGTCTTTTTTATCTCGAGTGGTAATCAGTTACAGGCTATACACTGTTCATGAAATGAAACATACTTTTCCATAATTGTCCGATTCTTTGAAAATATTTTGAATTTGTTTCGAATATTGGTCTAATCATTTTACAGGATAATTGTGAAAAAAAATATTAATGCACTCGAAGTGAAACGTGACAAAATATTTGAAATATTCTTGTTAATGCAGAAGGCGCAAGAAATCACGTGATAAAGGTTATTTGGCCATGGAAGTGGATTAACATGGTCAGTAACGCCTGGTAAGCTACATCTGGTTAGATTCTAGGGAGGGATAACTTTTTTTTTAGTTATGATTTCTTGCTCATCGAAAATACAGATTTTTACGTCAATTTTATTCGCAAAAGATTTTGAATTATCTCCTCTCTACTTTTATATATATAATAGTAAAGGAAGAGACGTGTCATGTGTTGTACATGCTCAAGCGTGGAATGGACAATATTTATTTTCAATTTAACCATTTCAATTATTAATTAATATTGATGACAGGACGACTACATGCTAAGGCAAAAACATGCTATGAAGACTACATATCATGACACTACACTTCACAAAGACTATATGTTGTGGCGACAACATGCCATGAAGACTACCTGCCATGACGATTACATTTCGTGGTAACAACATGACATGACCACTACATATCACGACGACTAAATGCCATTACATACTCCAGTTTTGTCTATTGAGCACATGTGCAACAGAGCAGGTTTTCCAGGCGTTACTGACTTGAGCCTTCTGCATTTACAAGAATATTTCAAATATTACTACTTCCAATTCGTTTTCTATTGGTCATTTCTAAAGTAGGACTGTTCAAACCACAAAACACAAATGTTTGATTCTAGGATTTACTTGTTTGTTACTTCTAGAAGGGAGACCCATTATAAGTGAATGTCGGAAATTACTAAACTAACCTTTGTATGAAAAAAGCAGCAGCTCTGTGAATTCTTAACTGTTACAATTTGCAATTCTCAAATGTAAAAGTTAATAACAAAGCACAGGCAAGTTGTACAAATCGGATGAAATGAAAGACAAAAAGGAACGGATCGGAAACTATGACGTCACAGTCTACCCTCGAATTGGGGGTGGAGCTTTCGGCAGTGTGTACAAAGCCGAACACATGGTTACTAAGCAACAAGCTGCTGCCAAGGAGATTTGTCTTGACGATGCAAGTCATGAGATCAGAGGCATGGCAAAAAAGGAATTAGAAATTATGAAAGCTTTGAAAGGTCACAAACATGTCGTAAAATTCCTGGACTATGAACTACATTCCAAATCGTTGTTTTTGTTTATGGAGTATTGTGATGAAGGTGATTTAGGTGATTATCTAAACAAATCTACAGACAAACTGGATATCGCCTTCAGGATAAAGATAATGAAAGAGACAGCAAGTGCTGTGAGGTTCATGCACAGCCGACAGCCTCCAGTCATCCATCGCGACATCAAGCCTCAAAATGTCCTCGTCAAAACGCAAGGTCATGACGTCATTATGAAACTCACTGACTTTGGTCTTTCCAAGATTCTATCCCTCGTCTCCTTAACTGAAATGTCCCGACCCGTGCAATTTATGGAAACCAATTGTGGAACGAGTGGATTCATGGCTCCGGAATTTTATGAAGAATGTGACGAAGGCTTGAGGTACACTTCTTCAGTGGATGTATTCTCGCTCGGACTTCTCTTCGCAGTTGTTCTGCACTTTGATGAAAACAATAGAAAACTCCATCCTGTGCCTGGTAATTGATCCAACCAATAAATTGATAATGCAACAAATAAGAACAAATAAAGAATGAAAAAGAAATACTTAGCAAGCGTCAATTAAAGCAGTTTTAAAATTTATATATTTATCTTACTGTCCATGTTAATTAGCTCTTAATATACAGGAATACCCACCAAAGAACATCTGTAAACTAAGACCAAAATCGGATTAGCTCTGCTTTTGTTATCTCTTAGCTTTCATTCATGTTTTAAGAGCACACTCTTAAATAAGACCACCCCATAGATTAAGACCTCTTTCAGCTGCTCCCAATATAAGTGTTATTTCAGAGGAATCTTTTGCTGCATAGTATTGCGAACGTTTTAGCTCACTTTTCTCTTTTGTTATGCTCTGAGTCCAGTTTCAGTGAACTACAGGACACCGGACAGGTACAAAGCATTTGGTGCTGAAATGACGCATCGCTGTAGGAACAAACAGCCTCCGCCTGTCATCGTCCAATGTGAAGAGAGCGACACAGCTGTGGTGAAAAGACTCAAGAGAATTATTTTAACAATGACAAAATTCATTAGCGCAGAGCGGAAAGACATCAATGAGTTAGATGATGAGTTACAGGGCAAGTTCTTTTTACTTACTTCTTTATCAAATCATTTCTAATGATTTGATAAATTTGAAATATTTCAGAAGCCAAACCTGCTTTCATCATCATCATCATCATCATCATCATCATCATCATCATCATCATCATCATCATCATCATCATCATCATCATCATCATCATCATCATCATCATCATCATCATCATCATCATCATCATCAATCATCATCATCATCATCATCATCATCATCATCATCGTCTTCTGCATTCCATCTTCTTTTTCTCCTAATTTCTTCGACTTTTTCTTCTTTTTCGATTTTTTAATTCTTTTACTTCTCCTTTTTCTTTCTATTCTTTTGCTCTTTCGCTTCTTTTCGCAGGCTTTTCTTGTTGCTTTGTTTTTTCTTAGTCTTCTCAGTCAAGTAGTCATACAATGTTTCTTAATCAGTCTTCATAATTTTTACAGAGTTGGCGGCACAAGTCGAAATAAATACAAAAACAGAACAAGCGACGGCTGGGGAATTTCCAGTGACTGATCAAGGTCTGTTTCATATAATATTCCTTCAGATATGATCATCGGAGAAAAACCACCTATCGAACTGAAGGAAATTGTGACATTCTTAAATTGTGAAGTGATCATATATCATTCAAAAATAATATGAAATCAAGGTATCCTCTCTCAATCACACATAAATAATATCCTACACTTAATTAAAGATAAAATGACCATATCAATTTGAGAATATATTGCTGCTTTGGTACAATCGGTAAAGAATTAAAAATGGTATAATTTAATAATTATGAAATAATCTACAAGATTGAATTATTTGCTCGTTAGAAAACCTTGTTGGGTTTTTTTTAGAGTGGACTCTATTTTGCCATAGAACTTATTTTTGAAAGCTATTTATGAAAAGCTATTTGGATATTAATTATTTCTCATTGAGTAAAAATTATATATGCATGCCTGTAAACCAGTAAAGAATTAATAGCTAGAAAATGTAACAACATAATAATAAAAATTAATAAAGTATCTTTGTTTGATGAATAAGATCCCCAAAATATCCAAATCATTGATTTATCATCACCGACTGCATTTTTTGGTCAAATCTTTTGAAAGTATGCTCTACGTGGGTGTTATAATTTTAGGTAAAAATATCTACATTTTGTTACAGAAAATGTCTCAAGAAAAAAGTCAACACAGTCTCCACACACCGCTGACAGCGCATGCACAGGAGCTAGGAGGAGGGAAGGAGCTTCTTATTTGAAATCAAGACAAACTCCTCCTCCTCGTCCAGAGAACCATGACCGAGTATGCCTATCCCCTCCCATACTTCCCAACTACCTTGCTATGATTTGCCACACACCTTTGTTTTAACGGATATTAAAGTTTTATTGTGTGCATTTTATAAGAGCTATTATAATACTGGAAAGTGTTTTAAAGCAAGGCAGTCTGATTTCAGAAATTCTTTAACGAAAAATGAAACCACTAGGTACGCTTTGTTCAACAGAAAATATCACACTCGGTGCCAGTTCGCAGGAAGGAATATAAGCCTCTTAAGAAAGAAAGCAAGTTCTCGTTCAAAGATGACATATTGAGTTCTCACCTGAAAGCTCAGCGAGATCGCATGAAAAGTGTGAGTATGGCATATAACGGCTTGTTAAACGACACTGAAGATGCATGTTTGGTATAGCCTGAAATCAAGGGTGTCGCCTACTGGTATGATCTGCATACTGAGGTGCGAAGTTTGTCGTTTGCTTGTAAGTTATATTATGTCACGTATGATGGTATGTTTGGCAAGCGCTTAGCTGACATATACGTCTTCAGCTGGCATGTTTAGCACACTCTTCTGCCACGACTGCTATCTATTGCATACTCTTGCATGATGTACGTCGTCGTTGTTGCTAGGTTTGCATATTCTAGTATGACGTGTCTTTTGCTGGAATGGAATGCAAACTATGCTATGACTTGTGTCTTTTGTTGATATGTTTTACATATATGTATGGCAAAGGATGTGTAGTCTGTTGGAGTGCCATAAATGTTATGAAAGACATCCCACTAAATATTCCGATATTCCATGCACCGCCGATTAGAGGATTAAAATCACGTTTTGTTCTATATGTAAGTCAAACCAACGCCTTGGATAGACATTGGCAATCATAGAGTAGTCACCCCCCATCACAGTTTCTGGAAGCATCCAAACAGGTAGTGGATTATGACGCCACAAAATCAAGTGGGAAAAATCTGTTATCAGAAATATAATATTCTCAACGTGTTAATCTAGTTTTGATGTCATCCGTATTGGTTGCCATTTTCGGTAAAAGAATGTTGTTTTTCTTGCGTTTATCCTAAGTCGATTTACAGACGCCTGTCCAACATTGCAGCTAAGACATTGATTAGAGAGAGAAAGCAATACCCAAACAACGTTGTTTTTTCAACGTTGCAATGTATGTTATTTTATCACTAGGAAATAAGCCAGTCCTCAGACAGCGAAGAAGAGAGCAATGATGCCTCCAGAAATCAAAGCTTGGAAGCATTCAGGAATAACCGAAAGGTTAGATGTTGACCTGTGTGTTTTGTTCATTTGTTTTGTTCATCTGGAAATACTTAGATATTGGAACAAAGAATCAAATAATTAAATGGATAGAGTCCCGTCTATTGCTATTTATCCATCACAATGTTACGCTATTGGAACAGGGAAAATAAATAATTAAATAAGTAGAATTCAGTGAATTTATCGTTTAAATAGTAAATAAAAACAATAAGTTTCTACTTAGTGAAATTTCTACTTATCTTTTGTTGTGCAGAGAGAAGTTGTAACGCCTATTAAAAGAGAAAGCGAAAACAGTTGTATGATTCTCATCCAGCCGGAGACAGAAAGTAAAACACCAGGACCAGATACAAAAAAAGAAAACTTATTTGTAAAGATTTTCAAAGTGATCTTTTCAAGAGGAAAAACTGGCACAAAAGAAGAAACAGAATATAAACCTGAGCACAGCGAAAAGTCTTCCCTGGATCTTTACACGAACACAAGACTACGGGGTGAAGTGGTGCACACACATCAGGGGGAGCTGAGGCGGGTGCAAACGATAGGTGGTCAGCTGTGGGCCACACGAGATGATGACGACATCGATGTCTTCAGGTGTGACGCTGGTGCCAAGCTTATTCACATCAGACGAATTGCAATTCATGATTCAATCAACGTAGCGTCATCCGAACGTGACGTCATCGAATACAAAGCACGCGGTGTGGTGAAGTATGCGAGAGGTACAATTGTCGCAGCCTGCGGTGGAGCAAAATTCAAGCATCGAATCAAAAGTCACAGAGTCGTTGGATTATCCATTGTTAGTTATCAAGGGCAGATAAGGGAAATCATTGCGAGTGGGTTGTATTTGGACGTGTCCACGAACGGGGTGTGGCTCTACGGACTGGCATCACCGGGAGACAGGGTTACAATCCATGAGCGCCAATCTCAATCCTGGCTCACATTGAGAGAAGTAACGCTACCGGAGAAATACTACAGGTTGTGCGCACATGAGCGAACATTAATGTTGTCATATGAACGCCCGGACCGCGTATCGAAATATGAAGTCACAACAAAACAAATAACACGTCACGGAGAGAGAGGAAAGATGATTGGTCAATACAACAGACCACGCTTAGGATTCTGTGACGTCGCTGGTAATCTTCTACTGTGTGATGCCAATAACCAACGCTTACAACTGTTAAAAAGCGACAACAGCTGGCATCTATTGCAGCTGGAGGGAGAAATACAGTTACATCCTGAAATCAACCCTGATTTATTGGTAAGAGATAGAGAATTACGACGGTTTTGCGATGCTGCAATTGATGGCTATGGTCATCTGTATATAATCAGTTGAAATCATACGAATAGTTTACACTGATAATGTGAAGGTCTACAATTAAACAAATTTTGCGAAGTGTAGTTTTCACGAAACGGTTATGATAAAGGGAAAAGGAGTAAACCTCAACCACTTGCACTCTTGCGAATTTTACAGTTAGGAGCACAAACAGCTATCCAAAAGCTTAGAAATACAGAACTCTCCTGAAAACGATGTCACCCTGCCAGCAGCCGGACCAAATATTTAAAACTAAAAAGTATTTTGTCCCTGCCTATAACTATCCTCATGATTAATTTCAAGAATTTGTAGGAGGAAACATGTTTAGGAAGCGAGGTTTTGCTTCGACAGACTTGTCAAAATTGTCGAATTCCCAATAAATAAAAGCATGTCACAACCCCTCTGAAAAACCTTGGTTGAATTTTGTATATATGTTATTCCGATCTAATGAAAACTGTAAGAGCAGTAACATCTAATAAAATTTTATAGTCGAACGGGCAGACGGAAAATGTTTTGACGTTTGAAAAATTAGTGCTCACTGTCCATCGTTTTGTAAATTAGACACATATGCCGCAACAAGCATCATATATGTTATCGTGTCCCATCCTTTCCCAACCCCACAACTCCCTGCGTGGCCCATCTTCCGTTACCGAGACTTGAATCCTTTTGAGAAAATATCACAATGCCTTTTAAGCAACAACTCCTTTTGACTTTCAGTCTCCATTGTAAAAATAAAACTAACATTTTATGTACTAAAATAACAATACCAGATCAACCAAACTGCTTAATTTTCCATTATGCGAAGCAGCAAAAACTTTCAGTTATCTTAAACTAGACTGGCACTTCGCTTTTCCTAAGCAAAGTGATACACTAGTAAACTATATGAACTTTACTTCATTTTTTTACATGTTCGTAAAAGTAACTATTCACGGATCTTGGTCTTCAAAGTTATATAGATCCCTAAAAACGTTTTAATTGAAGAAAACCGCTTGAATGGATTTTGCAGGAAACTAAACAGCAAAAACTATTACTTAAATGTGTCGAGTTCGTAGTTGTTATAATCTCAAACATTCTTAACTGAGCAAAAAAAAAGGCAGAGGAAGGAAGTTGAATATCTGTTACAAAACGTAGTACACTGGACACAGAAACCTTTTAAGTTCATCCCCCCTTGCTACAATAAAACCCCGTATTCATTTTGCTTAATGCAGAGAGCACCAAGGAGAATATCAGAAAGCGCAAAAGTTGATACTTTAAAGGGAAATGCGGCTCCATAAAATTTTGTTTTAATACTTCGCATGTGCAACCATGTGACACTGCTATAATAATAGGATATAAAAAGCAATGGTCACCGGACTTTTATGAGAAATGAAACAGAACAAAAACGACTCAGGATTTCTTTCGGTTGGTATTGCTAAGAATGGCAAATAAACAAATTTTGAGACTAGTTCCTTCCAATACAGAACGAAAACCGGCAACATGTTTCTTCCCATATTGTACATAATTACGCACTGATCATTCATTCAACATTTGAGATAGTAAAATATGGGGGTCCCCGCGGTTGTTTTGTCACTACAGGTTTCTTTGCGAACCTCCCCCCCCCCCCCCCCCACTCATTTTTTACACTTTTTTCAGTGATGACATATACCACCATTTCCAGCCCAAATTTCAAGAGAAATAAATACACACTTTCAAGCTACTGTACTCCAGGCTTATAGGCAACAGAGTTCGAAAAAAACATCATTTGGTGGAAAAAGTCCACATATTGTTGCCCTTATCCAGCCTTTTTCGCATTACTGAACCGAGCACACCGTTGTTTGACATTGGTGCTGCTGTGTGATCCAGTCAGTTCTTATGTTGTCAAACACATTGGGTGGCCATGCAAAATGATTTTCGGACCCTGATTACCCAATAACTTTGCAAAGGATATAATTCTGGCGCCCCACGACTGATAGCAGAAAATTTAACATTTCAGTTTATACACAATTTGAAAATTCTGATCTTGATTCTAAATTCACTCACTAGATGGCTCCTCTTTAAAGTAAAGCTGATCGTGAAGACAATACAAACCTGCTGTTTGAAAGAGGCACGACATTGATGATAATATATTGGAATTCTCTAATTGCGCGCTACTAGAAATAGAAAAGGTCAGCCATTGGTCGATGTTCAACTTAGAAACCTTAACAAAAAAAAGAAACCTTTCAAACGGAGGGAAGTGCAGACGAAATTAGCGTCAGCTCACTAACTGCAAAAGCCTGCAATAGAGGTAAATTAAATAGCAATTAGATGGCTGTTATACAATGTTTCGACGAACAGGTTTCAATATTTTTTGACAACATCATACCCGAAACGAGGACCTGTGCATGGATATGCCATCAGTCACCTCCAAAATAAGGGAAAGGGACCTGGAAGAACAAGAACAGCCCTCATGATGGTGAACGCTGCCCTCGACGATATCGATGTGGCGGTGTCAATGAATCTACAGGCAATAGAAATTTCTCTTCGTATTTTATTTCCATCACGAGATATGTGTCTGTCGGTTGTATAAAATATAACAAATATTAACATTAGGCTGTAAAATACGACTTCTATTGCAGCGTGAATTTATCGGATGCACGTGACGGTTCATACAGTCAGGTCTTTAATTTGTATATCGGAATACCAACGGACAAATAGAAAAAATGTAGATTGTTTAGTTTACTGTAATATTTATTTTAGCAAAAAATCAAGCAAAACTCTTTTAATAACAGCAACATAATGATTTTGTGCTTTGATTTATGGCCAAAAAATTACTCCAGGCTAGGGTTAGACATAAAACAAGATAATCGTTGTTGGGGACAGATCAGCCATGAATATTGCAATGTTTCAATATAAACATCTTGTTCCCACTTGCAAACAAAGTTTGAATTCTGGCTGTTTATCTCTTTCTTTCGTTTTTTTTCTCCCCGGAGGTTCCCAGAAAACCCCTCCTACAATATTTGACATAGGACGATGAAATTTAAAACAAAGATAGAAAATAAATCTGAAACAGTCAAAGATTTATCTTTGGCCATATATATTGGTTCTCTGGCCTTTTGCCATTGCAAGTGGGTGCCATTTCAGTACGTGTAGCCAAATTCCATCTAGTTTATCAATTGGTTCAATTACGTTTATACATGAAGTCTTTGGTAGTTTTACAAGCAAGTCTCCAATCCATAAAATCTGGAGATAAAGATTACAATTAATCCCAAAATCTACAAACCAAATGAATTATTTTATAGATGGATGCGGAATAATCTTTAAAGATCCCAGGAAGTACCTTTTCAGTCATAAAAGCTTCGTTATTTGATTTGTATATTTATTTTTTATTTCTTTATTCATTGCTTGTTTATTTATTTTTTAATATTATTTTATTATTATTATTATTATTATTATTATTATTATTATTATTATTATTATTATTATTATTATTATTATTATTATTATTATTAGTATTATTATTATTATTATTATTATTATTATTATTATTATTATTATTATTATTATTATTATTATTATTATTATTGTTATTATTATTATTATTAATTTTTTTTTAAATAAAGCGATGAGCTTTTCAACTCCGCGGTTCATGGCTCCACGTGTATAGTGCATAGCTTGAGGTTTAATCGATGTGATCCGGGTAACCAGTGTAAGATCTTTAGGCAATATTTATCATGGCGTTCTATACTATTCGGAGTTATAAAAATGACTAAATATGTCCAGAATCACATTTCAAATCTAACAGAATTACAAAGGAAAGTGATGATTTAAAAGTAAAATTATATGTCGAACTATTGCTGAATTTCTGAATTAAAAGGGCGTTTGATAAACGTTGTATAGACGTCGAAACAACACTGGGTTTTGCTATGTATCAAAGGCTTCAGACGTTACGTCGGTTATCGGGTATCTATTCAACATTTGTGAATGGAGGACTTACAGTTATTCCGGGAAAGCAACGTCGTATTGACGCAATGGAATAGCTACCTGGAATCGCTGTCTATATAACGATGATCATAGTCACCATTGTATCACAGTACCCCCATACTTGATGGTACTGTGACAAAAATATGTGGAAAAAGGCGTTTTTAGCTATTTGTGAAGTTGACTGTAATGATAACTATTTTTAGTAGCGTTAAAACGAGCATGTTTTATTTATTTATCGGTGCGCCAAAGAAAATGAATAGACGTTGAGCTATGATGGCTAGCAATCACACTAAAAATACAGCAACAGTTCATATACATATATAATTTCAGTCATTTTGTGAACTAGCTGTGAGGGCCAGGCAATTCTCGAAATGCCTAAAATTTTCAGTCATTTCACAAAATGCCTAAAATGTTCAGTCATTTCACAAAATGCCTAAAATTATTTTTTAATTGAAATAAAATACTGGATCTTCTTCATTTATTCTATATGTCAGAGACATCGTTTATTTGTACAGCACAGCGAGGAATGCGACCAACTGTAACACAAAATGTTATTACGCACCACTTGCACCTGTTATTCCCGAAACTTTATCTTACTCTATTTTAGCAAACTTTACCAGGAACTTCATATATTTTTGCAACACAGGGAGCGTTGGCATCGACTTGAACACTTAATTATATTTTTGAAACACTTGCATCTGTTGCTCTCACACTCCTGTGTAACATCCAGACGCAAAGAAATTTCCTGAGTTTTATTGACATTGTAGTTGTTCAATAACCGTTGAGGACAAATGTCAAACTGATTACGTGAAAATTTTTCCTTCAGAATACCTCTTTTAACACTTATCTTGTATAGATCATTTTCATCCCTGCCAACAATAACACCTAAGGTCTCCCTCCTCAATCGCTCCGCTCTGTTGCAGCGCCGATCCCATCATCTGTCGCCACCATCGCCGACGACACTTCTCTCTCCGCGCCGATTGGGTCACCATCGTCGCTTCGGTCAGCATCGTTCCTTCGGTCATTGCCGGCGCCTCGATCGCTTGGTTCAATATCGCTTCTTCGGTTAGCATCGTCGCTTCGGTTGCTTTGGTCACTATCGTTGATTCGATCATTGGAGGCACTTCGGTCGCTTCAGCCACCATCGTCGCTGTTTCACAGATTGCCTAAGAAGTATCTAGACCATCTGTGTAATGAGTACCCTATATTTCAGCCATTTCGTCAAATGACCAAAAATTTTAGGCATTTCACGAAATCACTGATTACACAGAATGACTGCAACACACACACACACACACACACACACACACACACACACACACACACACACACACACACACACACACACACACACACACACACACACACACACGTATATATCAGAACTTATAACTCAACCCAACCAGACAGCTACGCCATGTATATTGATGAATATAATTTGTATAGCTGGGCAACGAGTCAGTGACATTTTCTATGCATGGAAGGCTTTTATTACATTGAAGTCATAGCTATTTCAAACGATGGAGACACAGGTTAGATGCTTGAAGTGAATATCCAGATCACGGTCATAATCTTCACAGTGACCACCCAGTGACTGTAGATGCAAGATGTGTTGAAGAAAAACTGACTTCTTATAAACTAAAGAGCGAATCAGATCAGAAGAGGACAGCGCGTTAGAAAACGATTGGGTTGCTCTCTATGTCCAAAACGTGTTATGTTGTACATTAACAGAATTTTTTTATTGGGTTTGTAATTGGCAAATATCCGTCAAGCCGTTATGTTCGGGCAAAGCAAATGATCAGAGCCATCTATGACACTGAAAAGAAACAAAAACATTTGTTTCAGAAGGATTTTTATACAAATTTATTAACAATTATATATCTTTGAGAAATAAGACTTTTTTTAGAATTAGTTAATAAGAAGCAACATACTAACTTTCTATTGTTTTAGCAAGCAGTTATCTGCAGTTCACATGGAACGGGCTGAACTCTTGTTGAAAAAAAAGAATGTAGTATTTAGCACCTTATATCTTAGCACAGCGTTAATGTATGGCTTCCAATATCTTTACATAAAAGCCAAGTACCAAGAAGCGAAATTGCTGACAAATACACATTGTTTGTGACATTATATATAAAGACTGACATGTTTCAAAATGTGTTGAACGATGAGCATTACTTTGATACAGTAGGCCTTTCAGCAGAAGAACTTGTAGGCCACCCCACATTATTCATTCTTCCAAAAGAGTTAGGAAAAACTAAGGATAAATCTATGGGCCTTTCCATGGCTGAGTTAATAGCCTATGGTACAAAATGTACAGTTTTTTTACATGGACAACATCAAAAGGCACGCTGTTTGTGAAAAATCATACCATACAGACAAGCAATGTTTGTCAAAGTTATTATCATGAAGTTTATGCAGCACGAATTGTACAGAAAGCACGGTCTGAAATTTGACAATAAGATTTACGTAATGAATGATGCTGTAACTTTATACATCTCATGGTGGACTCATGGCTCAGCCAGTAAACGCTTCAGAACCACAAATTACGATAAGGTATGTGGTTAACAGTATACCGTAGAAGTTTTTTCTCTGTGGGAGAAGTGTAGGCGATGGATCAATATCTATGAATGATCTTCAGAAAACGATGACAAGAACAATGAACCGATTCTCCTGATATTGGTGATTGCAATTAGTAATACAGGCTTTGAAAAATTGATATTGAAATCACTTAATGTTAGTTTCTGTTAAATTTTATAACTCAGCTAATGTTTATCATAGAAGATAAACATTTACAATCAAACGTGTAATGCGCGCTTCAGCAAACGCGAATTTACTAATTTAAATGTTTGCAATTTCTTCGAATAAAGCCATAAGATTTTCATCTCAAAAATTCATAAATACATCTCTATAACGATGTAAATCAGCTCGAATAGATGCATCAATAGCCCGAGCAAGGTTGTCTGCTTCTGAAAGCTCCCTTTTGTTAAGAAGTTCGGGAATCAAAACATGAAGAATATATATGACCAAAATAACGACATTTCTTCTTTCTTCACAACATCGCTTTGAGACAGCTGTCTTTTTAAAACATTCTACATTGAAATCGTCATAGCAACAAAACAAAGACTCAATAATACTATCGTTGAAATAGTTAAACAAACTAGGCAATCTTCCGCTAAAAAAGGCCTGTAAAAGTAGAAAATAAATGATGTACGCCCACTGCAGAGGAGTATAACCGGACACTTTGCTTGGATTCTCTCTGCCAAACAAAAAGCAGAAGAAGAGACAAGTTTTAATCCAGTATGTTTTTAGCACTTCCTCTATGTTGTAAACGTCGACAAGAGTTGCAATTACTTCTTCAGGAAAAAGCTTCTCAATGCGCATGCACTTTGCTATGGCATAACCCTTCTTCATTTCAGGCAATGATCTCGTCACCATTTTAACCTCTACTTCAGAAAAGGCTACGGGATAACTTTGCCGTCCATCGCTCAGGTTACACTTGCAAAACATATAATACCTGCTCGGTTCTTTAAATATTTCTATGCTTGGATTATAATTTGGAAAGTCAAAAGCAGGTACCAAGTCAATTTTGATGCACATATCTTTATATATTAGTCCCCTCCATGTTAAATGAATGCATGAAATGTGCTTTATTTCAAAGAATCCTCTTTCAATTATGAGACAACCCTTGTACAACCCTCCGCGACATACCGCATTTACTGCATCCTTTAGTAATATGTCCATTTTATTCTTAAAAGCAAGAGCGTTGAAATGGATACCTTTTTCGACTAGACCCTGTTCAGATAAACAGCCAACGTAATCCCTTTTTACTTCTGCCATACAACTTGCTTGGGCTCTGTCCTCACAAGTAATATGTATCATGCGACCGACGGTGGCACATAAAAGAAGATAGTCAAATTCGTCTGGTAGCAACGGTCGTGTTCCTTCCTTCGCGCTGCCCACAAGCAATGGCTCAAATTTGAAAAGAGGGTTAAGGTTACCGACAGAGTCTGCAATATCATTTAAAAATTCATGTATAGCAGCAAGGACTTCATGATTTTCGTGACATTGTTCATTATATTTTACTCGTTCAGTAACAGAAGTCATGAAGTCAACTACGTCATTTGCATTTCTTAAGAGTCTTTGAGAAGTACTTTGTTCTTTTTGTGGCAATGTATCTGAGGAATACGATGCTATGGTAGAATACCAACGCCTAAAAATCTCGCATTCATATGGTATGACTTTTTGGTGCTTTTTAAGATATTGTATTAGCAGTTTGGAAATCTCTTCACTCTGCATTGAGAATTCTAGTAAACTGATTTTTTTTAACTCGCTAGATTGAATTGAGTGACTTCCTGAAAGTAGTTCTATGTCGCGGTTCAATAGAAGCATTTGTACTAATGATGTGCAGTGGAACTTGATTCCATAGTAAATCATATTCTCCAGGCTAGCATCGTTGCTTACGGATCTGTAAATTTCTGTCCAACTTGCATATTCAACTGATGTTGAAATATTCTTTGCGTTCTCAGAACTGTAGCTGATATTGTTCAAAATACGTTGCCATAGAATGAAATATGAAGCATAAAGCCGAGTTGTTGTAAACCAGAGTTCAAAGACAACAGAAACTGTAGTGGTAGTTTTGAAGTCATTGTCCTTAAGCAATTGTGCAAAAACATTCCGCAAAAGATCATCGACACTCCGCTTAAACATGGGGGACAAAAATGGCTTTAATTTGTTAAATAAACACCTTGCAACGCTTTGTTTACTCAAAAACAATGCCTTCTGGAGGCACTCAAACAGATGAACAGAGTGCATTGAGTTCATGTTATCTATATAAAAAAATATTAATTCCGTGAGAGAAAGCTGATCTTTATACACGGTTTTGTGCAGAAGATTGACTATAAAGTTTTGAAAGAGGGCGTTGCTGTCACAATAAAGCCTCCTCCTATAATAGTGCTCTATGAGATATTTAACTACGTGCACCTGACCGGAATCACAGGCAGCTTCTATTGGACGAAATTGTTCTTTCGTTGTGGTTTTAACGTCGAAATCAAAACACGAATATTGTAAAAGAAGCTTGACAACTGGAAGATGTCCGTATCTGCAAGCCACGTGCATAGGAGTGACGCCATGGGCGTCTGTGCATTTCGTGTTTAGGCGCTTTTCATGAGGCGCTTCTAAAAGCGCCCGGAGTGCTTCCGTTCTTCCCTCGTTGCAAGCCTTATCCAATACCGTGAGACCGTGGAAGTCACATTCGTTTACATCAATATCCGGCCGGATAAGTAACTGCTGAAAAATTTCATCAGAGAAACAAACTGCCATAGAAAGTGGTGAGCTGTTCTCGCCATGTTGTTTGTTTACTTTTATTGATGGCTGCGATAGGAAAAATGTGGCAACTTGTACTCTGTCGTAGCACGCTGCACGGCTCAAAGGTGATAAATTTTCACATAATTCATTAACATCCGCTTTTCTGTTGAGAACTAAATCTTTACAACTTTCCACGTTGTCATCAAATATTGCAATGTGCAAAGGTATCCAGCTTCTCCTTTGTTCATCCGGTAATAATAGCTTTCCTCTGTATTTTATTTCCATAACTAATTGTATAATTTTCAGTGCATGAAATATATTAAATTTAAATTAAACAGTGGTTGCCAAATGGTACATTTCTCGAAGAATCTCCCAGCCTTCCAAAATTTGAATGATAAAACCTCACAAAATTCATTTACAGCCAAAATTTAGCATGGACGTCTAAGGTGCATAACTTGCAGCTTTATCGACGTAGGCCAGAAAACAAATGTAAGGTCGTTGTGCAACACTAATATACCTAAAGACTTACGGGGACACTTGACGAATCATTTAATAAAGTATATGTTTGAATGGAAATGATAATAGCATCGAATAACAAAATACAGGCTATTCGCTTAGCTGTTTTAACTAAGACTTAGTTTAATAAACAAATCACACAAAAATATTCTTAGAAACACAACGTGGTAATCTTAAACTTTAATCCATAGTGAAAAATTCAGTCCCAGTTACGTTAATGTATAAGACAAGACATGTGAGGTTGGGGACTGGAGGGTGCTTAATGTTGAATTATCGTATTTATAAATTGATTAAATTAGACAGATCATTATGTAAACTTTATACCCTACCTTTAAGAAGTTGTGAAATAATATACATGCAAGTATTCTATTAAAACAATAATAATAATAATAATAATAATAATAATAATAATAATAATAATAATAATAATAATAATAATAATAATAATAATAATAATAATAATAACAATAATAACAATAACAGCAATAATAATTATAATAATAACAATATTAATAATAATAATAATAAAAATAATAATAATAATAATAATAATAATAATAATAATAATAATAATAATAATAATAATAATAATACTAATAACAATAATAATAATAATATTAATAACAACAATAATAACAATAACAGCAATAATAATAATAACAATAATAACAATAATAATAACAATAATAATAATAATAATAATAAAGGACCTAAAGCTGGTGGGACATTACTACAGATACCTCGAAAGATACAGGGTCCATTCTGGTCTTGCGGTCTCGGAAAGTTCAATACAGCAAGAACAGCACTCACAGTGGTGGGCACTGGCCTCGAAGATATGAATGTGTCAGTGAATCTACAGGCAATATCAGTTTCTCCTCGTATTTTATTTGCCTCACGAGATATATGTCTGTTAGTCGCATAAAATATAACATATATTAAAAGTAGGCTGTTAAAAGCTACTTCTGTCGCAGAATGTTCCTGCTTTCTAAATCAATATGTTTGCTTTTATCACGCCTCATATACTTCTTTGCATGTGTATTGTGCCTAGCTTGTGGTGTAGTCAATACAAGGTCCAGAAATCTATGTACGGGTTTTGAGTAGAACTTACTTATGTAAGGATTTATCGGATACACACGATGATTCATATAGACAGGTATTTTGTTTGTGTATGGGAACAGCAACGTACTCAAATTAAAAATGTAGATTGTTTAGTTTGCTGCAATAGCGAACATTTATTTTAACCAAAAAGAAATCATGCAAAACCTTTTACTAACCACAACATAATGATTTGATGCCTTGATTTATAGCAAAAAATTCAATAAAACTTAAGGTTAGATAAAAGACATGATAAATATTGTTAAGGACAGATCAGCGTTGAATATTGCAAATGTATTAATTTGCCCATCTTATTTATCAATTTTTTCAATTCACATTATACATGAACTCTTCCTTTAGTACTTTAAAAAGCAAGTCTTCCATCGATAAAATCCGGAGATATAACATTAAAATTAATGCAAGAATCCACAAATCAAATGAATCATTTAGTGCATTGATGAGGAACAATGTTAAAAGATCTCAGGAAGTGCCTTTTCAGTTATAAAAACAATGATTACGCATAAAAATAATGTTTATGCTAAATGTTAAACTCTATTACACTTATAGAGTTCTGCAGAAAATTTAGAAAAACTCAAATTTTGCTTGATTTTTATATTTCTTTGTTTATTTATTTATTTATGTTACTATTATTATTGTTACTATTATCATTAAAATTTCTCGGTGTCTTGGGTCAACATGATTGCTCGTGAGCAACTTACTGTATACTTTATTGCCTACCTTTAAGAAGTTAGCCTGAAAAAAGGTTCACTTATGAAATAATATGCATGCGAGTACTCTAGTAAAATAATAATAATAATAATAATAATAATAATAATAATAATAATATTATTATTATTATTATTATTATTATTATTATTATTATTATTATTATTATTATTATTATTATTATTATTATTATTACTATTAATGATAATAAAAATAATAATAATAATATAATAACATAATAATAATAACAACAACAATAATAATAAGAATCTGTTTGGGGATTTTAACTCCGGTGGTGACTGAAACACATTACACCTTACACGCTCGTTATAAACTATGTGAGCGTTCTAAGCAATCCTATTACTGACATAAGTGCTTAGGCCATTGACTAGGTCATTGACTAGGAACATAGTATACTTTGTTATTAAGCGTAAGGTGTTAGTAAGGTGACCTCGAGTGGTATGCATAAAAGAGAAAGCTTATCATGCGGTTTGTAAGTGTCATAATGTGAGAATTACGTCTCTTCGGCAAATGATGTGTTAAAAGGTCTTCCATCTTTTGTAGCCATGTAAAAAGATTAAAATAGCTTCTCATTTATATCACAGGATGGGTTGACTTAGATATCATTATGGCCTTATCCCCTCCCTCTTACCTTATCGGCTACCTCCCACCCTTTCCTTCAGCTCCTAAGTAACACTAACAGAGAGCCCTTTTATCTTGATGAATTGAAAATTTTACCTTACATGAAGAGTTGTTGTGACAAAGTGTTTATATAGTTATGTATTCTGAAATGAAGGAAAGGTGTCCCATTTTATGAGTTGGCTGTTTGCTCTCATATTTCTCGCAGTGCCCGGTATGACGTAAGGTTTTTTTCAGTTTATTATCTTT
The DNA here is from genome assembly GCA_949752745.1 of Protula sp. h YS-2021. Lineage (NCBI taxonomy): Eukaryota > Metazoa > Annelida > Polychaeta > Sabellida > Serpulidae > Protula > Protula sp. h YS-2021. The sequence continues at coordinate 73,219,259 of OX457029.1, forward strand.
CGCTTAAAAATACACGTGTATGAAATATCTGCAGAACGTAAAGTAAATAAATTGAAATGTAATAGGATTTCATATATAAAACAGTACTAAATGTATCCAATTCATTCTTGAGTGAAAACTAACCTGTTACCAGGATTTGTTGTTCTCAAGGACACCATCTAGTAAACGTCCAAAGCAGAGAGTGTGTGATTGACAGCTTATCTTTGGTATCAATCTCTTGCTGTCGGTTGTCATCCGCATTACCGTTGATCGTTTATTGCTAACATATACTCTTCTCAGAGCAAAGCTTATAATCGCATTGATAATAAGTTTAATACTACCATAAGCTATTATCTACATTACAGGACGTGTCATGCCGACTTCATTGCATGTAGTCGGCATGATATGTACTCGTTCTTTATCTTGATATATAGTGTTCATGCAATGTAGCCACATAGCATGTACTCAACATGATATATAGTAGACATGGCATGTAGTCTTTTTAATATAGTAGTTGTTTTATCGTCTTGTCATTAAGCAGTCCTGAAACACAGTCGTCACAAAATATTGTCGACATAAGAGGTGTTCGAGAAGTATTTGTCATGACATATCCTTATCATGGTATGTAGTTGTCATGCCATGCAATCGTCATGAAATACACTCGGCATGGCAAGTAATCGTCAGGAGATGTAGTTTCACGGAATTTAGTCTCCACGGTATGCAGTCGCATGACATGTAGTCGGCATGACATGCCTGATATGATATTTAGTCACAATGACAAGCAGTCAGCATAATGGAGAATATATAAAAAATCAAAGAATCTCGGCATTGTCATGAACAGAACGATTTGATATACAACCAAATTCCGACTTCTGTCACAGGTTGTGACATATGTCGTGATTTGGTTGCTTTATAAATATGAATATCACATATATTCAAAGTGTGGGTAACTTTCGCACACGTGCGTTTGCTTAGAGGTGGCATTTACTATGTACCAAGAATTGTTATCCATATCTCTACTCTGCTTCAACAAACTATCAGCATTAATAGTAGTGAACGAAAGCCACTAGAGTCTTTGCATTCTTTTCAGTCAAGAGAAATTGCCTTGACTTCTAAAACTTCGTAAAAAGATGAACAAATTTATCAATAAAATATAATAAAGTATAGAAACTTTCATCAGTTTCACTGGTGATTGTTATTCGTTTTGAGGTCATCATGGTTATTCAACCTGAATGATGTACATTATCACTACGATGCGCATACAAATGAAATCCTTAAGTATGTTTCCTAAAGGTATCACCAAGTTGTATAGTTTATATAAGTTGTTTATTCTATCGAGTCATTACTGAACCCTGTGGCACATCATAATCTAAATTTGGAGCTTTCAGGTTTCGGTCAATCAACAGCGAATTGGACACTTAAACAGGAATATCTAGTAAGGCTTCATTCTCAAAGCGTGTTTAATAACATTCGACTGAAGGTTCCATAACATATATGTAGGACCAAAATTCTGGAATGCTTGAATCTGGCCTTTTATTTACCGCTATCACATCTGAAGGGATCAGAAATATTTCGAGTGTCACATTCAATCAACAACCCAAATGTTCGGGTTTAAGGTAGTCACGTTACGTTTGATTTAAGTATTGGAACGTTGCACTTTAGTAAATAGATAACTCTTAAAAAATGACTTGTTGTAAAAATACATTATAGGTTAGGTTTACTTCCAACGTTTACTAAAAAATCTACCGTGTTTAAATGTTTGCTTTAAGCTTCACTTTGAATTTCCCAATAAACATCTATCATGGAACCAGCTACAAAGTCGAGAATTGTTTTTAAAGATTTTGAAAAACAATGGAGTAGTTTATTAGCAACGCTTCGTACAATCCAATAATGAAGCCGAATGACATAGTGCGCCTTACTTCAGTAAAGTACTTGAATTACGGACACCAGTGGTTCTTTCAAATGCAGAGCAATTGTCGTATAGACACTATTATTAATTAAAGCATATTTTTGTTATGTACCGTGATAGCCGTAGCAATGACCTACTTACTGACTGTTAGTAGCGACGTAGGTTATGACAACACAAGTTAAGTTTTGTAAAATCATCGTAATCTAAGAATTGTAAGAATCATGTATAAACTAATAACTCGACGACAATCATGGACCATCGGTAAGGGGGGGGGGGGGGGTCGGTGGAGGTACGGCTTACATAAAGAAAGCTAAGCTGTGGAAGGTTATGACTGGCGTCGACATAACGAAAAAAGGAATTGGAAAACATGAGATCTTTGAATTGTCATAAACATGCTGTTGGTGCCCTTCTTTTTTTCTTGTTCTTGTGTCTCTTCTTTTCTCTCCTATTGTTGCTTGGTACTTTCTTAAGTTAGGTAGTCTTTACTATAGCTATTCCTTCACTGATAACAAGTGGGAGAAGAACGACCGATCAAAATGAAGTTGTCCTATTTCCGGGATGGTCCCATTTGTGAGGTTCTTGGCAGTAGATGGAACTTAAAGAGAGGTCTTGAGAAGTGGTCCGACTTTTGAGGTGGTTACATTTGGCGGTTCCTTGTACTTCTCTTATGCCAAAATAAGAGTCGCAATCTGAAGCGGAACAGAGGCGGGGGAATAGGGCTCTATGTCAACGATCGCAACCCATAGGATTTTCGGAGAAGCAGTTTGTTCAGTTTTGAAAGTGAACTATCATGGCTACCGTACATTTAAATCATGCAATATTTGCCAAACATGTATTTACAGGTTTTAATTACGAATCCGAATCCTCATATAAAAAAATCGTTGATTTCTAATTGTCTTGAACTATACCGACGGAAGAGCGCCCTCTTGACGCCGAACGAACGAGCGCTGTAGCGACAGTAGCGTTCAAGAAACAGACCGATGGGACAGTCAAAGTGTGACAGTATGGGCAGGCATATAGTTTGCTCATGGCACTGAACACCGTTTTGTTAACGCTGAACAGTACTGAGAGCAAATTCTGGAGCCATCACATCAGTTTTGTCACTTTTATGCGTCAAAACGGTCTACTTCTAGAGCAGGACAACGCACGTCCTGATTCCGCGAGAGCTACGCAGTGGTATCTTCAAGCGCAACACGTCCGGATCTTTCCCTCACTCGTTTTTTTTGCTGGATCTTTCGAGCACGAGCGAAATATCCCATCTGAGACACTGCCAGTGCTTGTGGAGTGGAATTGCATTCCACTTCAACAAAAACATAATTTTATGAAATCTCTTTAATAGCGATTGGAGATTAATTACAGTAAGAGACGTGCATGGAGGACATACTCGATATTAAGAGTGTATGTGTAATATTGTCCCTTTTGACGTGAAGTCCATTTCGTTTTCAGAAGCAATAAGGCTAAACATTTCAGCTACTAAAATATGTAATTGTATTGAGGCTTAATTATTTCTCACATACTGCATTTTGCAGGTTTCAAAGTTGCTTTTTTACTTTTGTTGAGTATATGCCTCGCATACTCTGTTGGTGTGCTACTCATACCATGGTATGATGTTTATCGCTTAGTTCTACGCTTTAGATACTTTGGTGAGACATGTGTCGTTTGCTGGTATTTTTGCACACTCTGGCATGATGTTTGCCTCTTTTGCTGCCTTGAAAAAACTTCAGTATGACGTGTCTCGATTGTTGGTATGCCTTGAAAAAAAGCATTCCAGCAAAGTGGATTTGTGGATTAACATCAGGTTTGGATGTTTATGAAAGTCACGTTAAAACCGTTTTCTAGTTATAAATTCCTTGTCCAAGTCCGTTTTCAGTTCAGTACGCCTGAGGTCCAGTCTAGCGTAAGTTGGCAAGTGACGCTTAATTTTCAATGACGGGTTGAGGGCCTGACCTGTAGCAACCGGATAGGATACACACATGCGATATCTTCCATTCTGAGTTCCTACAACTACTTTGCGTTTGATGACTTTTGCAGATTTCTCTACCAGTGTCTTTAGTGTCTTTGGACAGTCTATGACGCTTGTGACTGGAGGTGCTGTTTGAAGGCGGATACTCTAAACCGAGCTGAAACGAGTCCTCTGCTCTATTCAATTTGGCCACTGGACTCTTGCAGGCTATACTCCTGATCTAGCAGCATAACCCTCGTATGTCTGTAAACATTTGACAATCTTGACGTGGTAATTGAGATAACCAGCAATGACAGACTGGGTGAAAGGAAGCTGACCGTGAGGAGGAGTTCGGCCAGTATTCTTGTCGAACCAACCAGGTACTGAGAAACGGAGGCCTCGGAGGGTTTTGGTCCTTGACCGCGGTCTCGGGTGACCACATTTGACTTCATTTGGTGTGACCACCAGACCACAGAAACTTTGTACGAGCAGAGCTCTGTTACTGCTGTCCGACCCTCCAGCCATGGATCCGGTTGCTGACGGTCCGCAGTCACTAGCAGATGGTTCGCCTTTGTGAGTTTTGAAATAAGGGTATTGTCGATCTATTCGGCAAGTTCAATATCGGCTATTTTCTCTTTGACCAGTTTCTCAATTGTCACCTGTCACATTTTTCTCTCCTGCAGGTATTTTACTAAATCGTCCGTGATTCTCTTAATTTTTCTTTATCTCGCACAATCGTAGCACTGTACCTGAGATAACTAACAATGGCAAACTGAGAATTGCTTATTTAGAGCATGTTAATGCCTGGACCGCTCAGCTTGCAAGTAACGGGAACTGAGATTTTCGCGGGAGTTGTTTTGTTACCGAGCCAGTGAGTGGCAAGGAAAGGGCTGACGAAAAGGGAACTTACTCGGATTGGTCAGCTGTGATAGTTTCTCGTTGCTACCCGTAAATAATGTTTAGTTAGCTTATTATAGTGAAAGAGTGACAAAGAGGGCTACACCCTATGTTATTAATACTCGGTCCTTTGGGAGAAGGAGAAATGCGCTCTACAAACAATAAATGGCGATAACTCATCATCACTGTTTAAACAAAATTAACCTTTGATTTCAAAAACAAGTTGCAAACCAAAGTCAAAACAACGTCCCCATCCCGACGTTTGTAAAGAATTCTAACAAAAATTAATCTAGAATCTGTACCTAGACATCGATAATCATAATGTAGTCATCCCATTTCTGGGGTATGTGGTTTACTTGGGTGTGTGGTTTACTGGGGTGTGTTGCTTACTCTGGTGTGCTGTTTACTGGAGTTTACTGGGGCGCGTGGTTTACTGGGGTGTGTTGCTTACTGCGGTTTACTGGGATGTGTGTCTTACTCGGGTGTGTTGTGTACTAGGGTGTGTGAATAGTGAGGTGCGTTGTTCACTAGGGTTGTTGGTTACCGGGGTGTGTGGTTTACTGGGGTGTGTGGTTTACTGGAGAGTGTGGTTTACTGGGGCGCGTGGTTTACTGGAGTGTGTTGGTTACTGGGGTGCGTGATTTACTGGAGTGTGTGGTTTACTGGGGTGTGTGACTTACTGGGGTCTGTGGTTTACTGGAGTGTGTTGGTTACTGGGTTGTGTGGTTTACTGGAGTGTGTGGTTTACTGGGGTGTGTTGTTTACTCGTTTGTGTTGTGTACTAGGGTGTGTGATAAGTGAGGTGCGTTGTTCACTAGGGTTGTTGTTTACTGGGGTGTGTGTTTTACTGGAGTGTGTAGTTTACTGGGGTGTGTGGTTTACTGGAGAGTGTAGTTTACTGGGGTGTGCGGTTTACTGAGGTGTGTGGTTTACTCGGGTGTGTTGTGTACTAGCGTTTGTGATTAGTGAGATGCGTTGTTCACTAGGGTTGGTGGTTACTGGGGTGTGTGGTTTACTAGGGTGTGTGGTTTACTGGGGTGTTGGGTTTACTGGGGTGTATGGTTTACTGGGGTGTGTGGTTTACTGGGGTGTGTGGTTCACTGGAGTGTGTGGTTTACTGGGGTGTGTGTTTACTTGGGTATATTATTTACTGGGGTGTGTGGTTTTGTTTTACTGAGTGTGTGGTTTACTGGAGTTTGTGGATTATTTGGGTGTGTGGTTTACTGGGGTGTGTGGTTTACTGGGGTGTGTGGTTGACTGGAGTGTGTGTTTACTTGGGTATATTATTTACTGGGGTGTATGGTTTACTGGGGTGTGTGGTTTACTGGGGTGTGTGGTTTACTGGGGTGTTGGGTTTACTTTGGTGTGTGGTTTACTGGGGTGTGTGTTTTACTGGAGTGTGTGGTTTACTGGGGTGTGTGGTTAACTGGGTTGTGTGGTTTACTGGGTTATGTGGTTTACTGGGGTGTGTGGTTTTCTGGGTTGTGTGGTTCATTGGGGTGTGTGGTTTACTGGGTTGTGTGTTTTACTGGAGTGTGTAGTTTACTGGGGTGTGTGACTTGCTGGGGTTTATGGTTTACAGGTGTGTGGTTTACTGGGATGTGTGGTTTACTGGGTTGTGTGGTTTACTGGGGTGTGTTATTTACTGGGGTGTGTGGTGTACTGGGGTGTTGGGTTTACTGGGGTGTGTGGTTTACTGGGGTGTGTGGTTTACTGGAATGTGTTGGTTTACTGGAGTGTGTGGCTTACTTGGGTGTGTTATTTACTGGGGTGTGTGGTTTTTTGGAGTGTGTTGGTTTACTGGAGTGTGTGGTTTACTGGAGTGTGTGGTTTACTGGGGTGTTTGGTTTACTTTGGTGTGTGGTTTACTGGAGTGTGTGGTTTACTGGAGTGTATGGTTTACTTGAGTGTGTGGCTTACTTGGGTGTGTTATTTACTGGGGTGTGTGGTTTTCTGGAGTGTGTTGGTTTACTGGAGTGTGTGGTTTACTGGAGTGTGTGGTTTACTGGAGTGTGTGGTTTACTTTGGTGTGTGTTTTACTGGAGTGTGTGGTTTACTGGAGTGTGTGGTTTACTGGAGTATGTTGTTTATCTGGAGTGCGTGGTTTACTGGGGTGTGTGTTTTACTGGAGTGTGTGGTTTACTGGAGTGTGTGGTTTACTGGAGTGTGTGATTTACTGGAGTGTGTGGTTTACTGGAGTGTGTGGTTTACTGGGGTGTGTGGTTTACTTTGGTGTGTGTTTTACTGGAGTGTGTGGTTTACCGGAGTGTGTGGTTTACTGGAGTATGTGGTTTATCTGGAGTGCGTGGTTTACTGGGGTGTGTGTTTTACTGGAGTGTGTGGTTTACTGGAGTGTGTGGTTTACTGGAGTGTGTGGTTTACTGGAGTATGTGGTTTATCTGGAGTGCGTGGTTTACTGGGGTGTGTGTTTTACTGGAGTGTGTGGTTTACTGGAGTGTGTCGTTTACTGGAGTGTGTGATTTACTGGAGTGTGTGGTTTAACTGGAGTGTGTGGTTTACTGGAGTGTGTGGTTTACTGGAGTGTGTGGTTTACTGGAGTGTGTGGTTTACTGGGGTGTGTGTTTTACTGGAGTGTGCGGTTTAACTGGAGTGTGTGGTTTACTGGAGTGTGTGGTTTAACTGGAGTGTGTGGCTTTCTTGGGTGTGTTATTTACTGGGGTGTGTGGTTTTCTGGAGTGTCAGGTTTACTGGAGTGTGTGGTTTACTGGAGTGTGTGGTTTACTGGGGTGTGTGGTTTACTTTGGTTTGTGTTTTACTGGAGTGCGTGGTTTACTGGGGTGTGTGTTTTACTGGGGTGTGCGGTTTAACTGGAGTGTGTGGTTTAACTGGAGTGCGTGGTTTACTGGGGTGTGTGTTTTACTGGAGTGTGTGGTTTACTGGAGTGTGTGGTTTACTGGAGTGTGTGGTTTACTGGAGTGTGTGGTTTAACTGGAGTGTGTGGTTTACTGGGGTGTCAGGTTTACTGGAGTGTGTGGTTTACTGGAGTGTGTGGCTTACTTGGGTGTGTTATTTACTGGGGTGTGTGGTTTTCTGGAGTGTGTTGGTTTACTGGAGTGTGTGGTTTACTGGAGTGTGTGGTTTACTGGGGTGTGTGGTTTACTTTGGTTTGTGTTTTACTGGAGTGCGTGGTTTACTGGGGTGTGTGTTTTACTGGAGTGTGTGGTTTACTGGAGTGTGTAGTTTACTGGAGTGTGTGGTTTAACTGGAGTGTGTGTTTTACTGGAGTGTGTGGTTTACTGGAGTGTGTGGTTTACTGGAGTGTGTGGTTTACTGGAGTGTGTGGTTTACTGGAGTGTGTGGTTTACTGGAGTGTGTGGTTTACTGGAGTGTGTGGTTTACTGGAGTGTGTGGTTTACTGGAGTGTGTGGTTTACTGGGGTGTGTGTTTTACTGGAGTGTGCGGTTTAACTGGAGTGTGTGGTTTACTGGAGTGTGTGGTTTAACTGGAGTGTGTGGTTTACTGGGGTGTGGTTTACTGGGGTGTGGTTTACTGGAGTGTGTGGTTTAACTGGAGTGTGTGTTTTACTGGAGTGTGTGGTTTGACTGGAGTGTGTGTTTTACTGGAGTGTCAGGTTTACTGGAGTGTGTGGTTTACTGGAGTGTGTGGTTTACTGGAGTGTGTGGTTTACTGGAGTGTGTGATTTACTGGAGTGTGTGGTTTACTGGAGTGTGTGGTTTACTGGGGTGTGTGGTTTAACTGGAGTGTGTGGTTTAATGGGGTGTGGTTTATCTGGAGTGCGTGGTTTACTGGGGTGTGTGTTTTACTGGAGTGTGTGGTTTACTGGAGTGTGTGGTTTACTGGAGTGTGTGGTTTACTGGAGTATGTGGTTTATCTGGAGTGCGTGGTTTACTGGGGTGTGTGTTTTACTGGAGTGTGTGGTTTACTGGAGTGTGTGGTTTACTGGAGTGTGTGATTTACTGGAGTGTGTGGTTTAACTGGAGTGTGTGGTTTACTGGGGTGTGGTTTACTGGAGTGTGTGGTTTACTGGAGTGTGTGGTTTACTGGAGTGTGTGGTTTACTGGAGTGTGTGGTTTACTGGAGTATGTGGTTTATCTGGAGTGCGTGGTTTACTGGGGTGTGTGTTTTACTGGAGTGTGTGGTTTACTGGAGTGTGTGGTTTACTGGAGTGTGTGGTTTGCTGGAGTATGTGGTTTATCTGGAGTGCGTGGTTTACTGGGGTGTGTGTTTTACTGGAGTGTGTGGTTTACTGGAGTGTGTGGTTTACTGGAGTGTGTGATTTACTGGAGTGTGTGGTTTAACTGGAGTGTGTGGTTTACTGGGGTGTGGTTTACTGGTAATGTTTTCCTAACAGAAAATGCGGCAGTCCTTAGTCAGCAAAGACGAGCGCAATCTTGGACATAGAAATCGAAGCCTGGGACTGAGGGTGGGGGGGGGGCATAATCGAAAAAGTTATTTGATTCTTTTCTTTTTATTTATTGTTGCTATTTATTCATAAAATATTTAGGTGTTGAACAAGGGAAATAAGCAATCAAACAAATATAAATTAATGAATTTATTGTTTAAAAAGTAAACAAACACCAAATTTCTAGTTATCAAAGCATTTATCTCTTGTGCAGACAGAAGTTGTGACTCCTTTTGAAAACGGTGCGAGAGAACGTCAGAACAGTTCTGTAATTCTCGCCAAGCCCGAGACTGAAAGCGTTAGAATAGAACCAGATGACAAGGAAGAAAGAAAACTTTTTGACGAAGATTTTTAAAATGATATTTTCAAGAGGTAAATCCAGAAAAAAAGAAGAATCAGACATGAGGAGAGAAACTTTTTTGAGCGGTTCGCTACAAGAACAAGAGGCTTCGGGGTGAGATAGTGCATACACATATCGCGGGTGGGGGGGGGGGGGGGTTGGGAAAGAGCTGCGGGTCACACGGGAGATGACAACATGCTAAGCTTATCCACACCATTTCAATTCATGATTCAATCAAAATGACGTCATCAGAAAGTGACGTCATCTAATACAAAGCACGTACAAAGCACATACTATAGCGTACTGAGTATGCTCCATTAACGCATGTCGCAGCCTGACAAGCATCGATCGAAAAGTCGGAAAATCGTCGGATTATCCATTGTTAGTTTTGAAGGGGAAATATGGGCAATCATGGAGACGGATGCGGGGAGCAAAGTTACAATCCATGAGCCACAATCTCATACCTGGACCATACTAAGAGGAGTAATGATACCAGAGAAGAAGTGCACATGAGCGGACATTAATGTTGTCAATGAACGCCCTGGCCGCGTGGCAAAGTATGACGTCACAACGCATCAGGTAACAAGCCACGGAGAGAGAAGCAAGCTGATTGGTCAGTGCAACAGACCACCCTTGAGATTCTGTGACGTGGAGGGTAATCCTCTTCTGTGCAATGCGAATAACCAAGGTATACAGGTGTTACTAAGCTACAACAGCTAGCAGATAGGACAGCTGGAGGGAGTTACAGCCACAAGGTGGAAGCAAATATATGAGCTACTGAGGAGGGAGACAGAATTACAGAATGCTGTAATTGATGGCTATGGTCATCTGCACATTGCCAATCGAGGTCATATGAGTAACTTTACAGTTTTATCACTATTCCAGGGAATAAACAAATGTTACCGACTTTCCGGAGACGATAAACCGTGATCCAGAAAACATTGTAAGGTCGATCCAGTGTCGATTCGAGGTTGTGACGTCGACCCGACGAAACTCTTGTTTAGGTGTTGCTTTTGGTTGCAACCAAACCGCAACTCTCTCCAACATCTGATCAACATTTTTGACGCAACGTTGTTCAGCGCCAGAAAATCGACGTTTGATAGACGTCACAGAATCGACGTGGTATAAACGTGTGATTCACAACCAAAATTAACTTCCTTGCCTTATCGCTCACCAGAAATGACACTATGACTGTGGCTGTCAATATGGCGATTCAACATTTCCCCCGGCGTCTATACAGACCCGCTTTCCCGACATCTCTACTCGTCGGGAGACAGGCGTTGTTTCAGCTTCCATTCTCAGCCTATCCTCAACGTGATTAGAGTCGAATAATTGACATAGAAAAAATAAACGTTGTATCGAATTTCATAAACAATGTAAACCGGACGTTGATCAGACGTCAGATGTAACGTGTATGCACGTTTATGTTTACTGGGGTTGTGAAAGAAACACAAATGCAGGAATTACTTTCTAATATCGGTTGCAAGTGATCCTCAATGAGATGGTGGACAAATACACCTTGCCCCTTCCGACCCCACCCCTCCCCTCTCAACCCCACCCAGAAAACTATTGATCGTTAGAGGTAACATATAAATGTATATATTTTATTGTCCAAAGTCTAACTGCATGTATTTTTAAATCGATTTCAAATTTTCTGAAATTAACTTTCAGCTCACAAAAATTTGAAAGATTCTTCGATAATCTAAAAAAGAATCTTAGATTTATAAAATGATTTTGAATATATAAAACTCGCTTTCAGGTTTGCGATATTACATATTAAACATTAAAAAAAGATAACTGATGCAAAAATTTTACTGTGTTTTTAGTAGGGGAGAAACGGGGGTTCGAAAACAGGAAGTGACGTCATAATGACGTCACGTGGTGTTTTCAAAGCCCCATGGGGTTTCGAAAACAGTGACGTCATATTGACGTCATATTAACGTCATATTGACGTCATATGGTTACCATATGGTTATCATATGGACGTCATAATGACGTCACGTGGTGTTTTGAAAGCCCCATGGGGTTTTTAAAACAGTGACGTCATAATGACGTCACTGTGGGGAAAACCCGATCGATAAATTTCAGAGTGCACTCGTACAGAGTGTGGGGGAAAACCCGATCGATAAATTTCAGAGTGCACTCGTACAGAGTGTGGGGGAAAACCCGATCGATAAATTTCAGAGTGCACTCGTACAGAGTGTGGGGGAAAACCCGATCGATAAATTTTAGAGTGCACTCGTTCAGAGCGTGGGAACGATCAATAAATTTGAGAAGGAATGGGATTTTCAGCAGGATAAAAGTGTGGCTCCGAAAACAGGAAGTGACGTCAAAATGACGTCACGAAGTGTTTTCGGAGCCCCATGGGGCTCCGAAAACAGTGACGTGATTGTTTTCGAATTCGCATGGGTATTTTGAAACAGGTAATCGAAAGAGCGCGCGCCCGTTCAATGACGTCATGATGACGTCATCATGACGTTATAATGACGTCATCATGATGACGTTATAATGACGTCATGATGACGTCATCATGACGTTATAATGACGTCATCATGATGATGTTGTAATGACGTCATCATGACGTTATCATGACGTCATTATCATGACGTTATAATGACGTCACCATGACGTTATCATGACGTTATCATGACGTCATCATGATGTTATGGCACATTAAGAAAGTCCTAAGCAGGATAACCCTAAGTGGCCTGTCAATCATCATGACGTCATTAGTCACGTGACCTGTCAATCATCATTGGTCACATGACCTGTCAATCATGTGTGATGTGATTCCAACCGCATATGAGGAATATTTTCCTGGTCATCAACCTTCTGGCCTGAATGGCTCAGTTGGTAGAGCAGAGGACCCGTAAGCGGACCCATGATCTGAAGGTCGGTGGATCGAACCCGCCCTCGGGCATCACTTTCATATCATAGGTCCTCAATCTTAGAAGACCCCCCCCCCGGGTCCTGAAACTTGGAAGACCCCCCCCCCCGGGGTCCTCAAACTTGGAAGACCCCCACCCCCGGGTCCTCAGACTTGGAAGACCCCCCCCCTGGGTCCTCAAACTTGGAAGACCCCCCCCCCCCAGGATGTGACTATGTAACATCATATAGCTATATGACTATTTAATTGCTATGTGAACATAATTAGTTTCAAGTATGTATGTCATTATCAGATCGTTCAACAGTCAAGCCGCGATAGCTCACCTGGCAGAGCAAACGGCTAGCAACCTGAGAGTCCCGGGACGATGCCACATCGGGGCAAACTTTTTTTTTGGGTTTTTTGTTCACTTTTATGACTCTGTGACATTATGTGACAACATGTGACTGTGACATCATGTGACTCTGTGACATTATGTGACTGTGACTGTTTTTTTTTTTTTTTTTTTTTTTTTTTTTAACATAATGGCTATATTTCTATGTCTATTTTCACTATTATTATGACAATATTTAATTAGTCATATTTCAATGGTTCTAACCACACAGCATAGGAATAAGTACATGTGTACAGAGTGTGGGGAAACCGATCAATAAATTTTAGAGTGCACTCGTGAAACCGATCGATAAAATTTCAGAGTGCACTCGTTCAGACCGTGGGAACGATCGATAAATTTGAAAACATCAAAGGCCTAGACCGTGGGAACGATCAATAAATTTCAGAGTGCACTAATTCAGACCGTGGGAACGATCGATAAATTTGAAAACATCAAAGGTCTAGACCGTGGGAACGATCAATAAATTTGAGAAGGAATGGGATTTTCCCTACGTTAAGTCCAATGTTATGTTTTAAGTTATAGTAGTTGGAAAATGACACTTCTAAAACACATTTAACAAATGTAGTTTTTTGATAACATATAATATATAAAAAAAGTTTGAACATTTTAGAATGCTACTTATTTGAATGTTCTAAAGTTATAGTAGTGGTAAAATGGTGGTTCTGGACAAACTTTAACAAATTTAGTTTTTAGCACCATATGATATATAAAATAAGTTTGAACATTTTAGCATGCTACTTATTTGAATATTCTAAAGTCATAGTAGTGGAAAAATGGTGGTTCTAGACCAACTTGAACAAATGTTGTTTTTTGACAAAATATGATGCATAAAATAAGTTTGAACATTTTACCATGGTGTAGTAGGGTAAAAATAAGGGTTCTAAACCATCTTGAACAAATTTTGTTTTTTTTTGACAACATATGATGTATAAAATAAGTTTGAACATTTTACCATGGTGTAGTAAGGTAAAAATCAGGGTTTTAAACCAACTTTAACAAATTTAGTTTTTTACACGTTTCAGACGATTCTACCACTTGGTTGATTGGTTGATTGTTGGAAAATAGGAAGTGAAAATGTGGATAGTTATGTAGGAAAACTGCGCCCATTCAAAAGACGTGTTCGAATGGCAAGCCCATTTTAAAGACGTGTTCGAATGGCAAGCCCATTCAAAACACGTGTTCGAATAATTTTTGAAAGATATTACGTCGTGGTATTGTTCAACAAATTGTTCAACATGTTCAACACGTTCAACATGTTCAACATGTTCAACATGTTCAACTTGTTCAACATGTTCAACATGTTCAACAAGTTCAACATGTTCAACATGTTCAACATGTTCAACTTGTTCAACATGTTCAACATGTTCAACAAGTTGTTCAACATGTTCAACATGTTGTTGTTTAACATGTTGTTCAACATGTTGAACAAGTTGTATATAAAGCTATGTTTAAAGACTTTCTCATCATTTGAATAGTGTAGGTTGAACCGAAAGGATGTATACATGCAACATTTGTTCGAAATCTTACAATTGGCTGCAAAGTCGCATATGGTAAAGTTATTTCTAAACATTTTAGGACATAGTGTGTCCAACCTCGAGTGTGACAGCTCCCTATAGAGCATAAAAGGTACCTACCCTCAGACATAACGCACATTCTGTATCAAGATACTGAAGAGTGAACATGTCTGCAGTGAGTGAACAACAACTACCATCTATGGCAATGCCTGCAGAAAATTTTATAGCAAAGCCTGAGACAATACCTACAGCAAAGTCTAAGGCAATGCCCATGGTAAAGTCTAAGGCGAAGTCACGTCAGCAGCGTCAAAAGCGACCACATCTTAGAAAGATAAAAAGAGATGAGTTACCAGCTATGACGCCGCCGTGTAAAATGCGAAAAAATACGACAGAGCCTAATGTGAAGCGAGAACCGGAGCGTAAAGCTGATACCACTATGAAGAAGATGCGTGTAGACGATTCACCGGTTATGATACCCATTAATGGAGAAACATATATTAAATTGGTGAATTATCAACAGAAAGTGATGGTTAACATTCGTAAATATATTACGAATCATGCATCTGGGAGGTTATATCCTACCAAGAAGGGAATTTTGTTGTCATTGAAAGACTGGCACATGTTGAAGAAGCAAATGACGTCAGTGGATCTCATGCTTCAGAAAATGGATCTGTATAAATGCAGTGACTGTCAGAAGATGGTTGAGTAGACAGCGAGATGACTGTATACAGTTTTAACAGCATGACGAGCTTAGTGGATGCTGTGATTTCATCACAGTGCAGAAGATTGAACCGACGGTTTTGAAGCTTGACAAGAACTTAGCTTTGACTCATATGGACATGTACATTTGATATGTAGTTCAAATTAAATTGTCTTCATATGTAGACTATGAAATTAACTTTATCTATGTTCATGTGAAGTCAGTTGTTATAGAATTTTAAGTTTAGTTCTTCTGCACATGTATTAACATAATATGTATTTGAAATAGTTTTGTTTTTATCATAATTGTACATATTTGTAATGTTCAATAAAAACACGTGTGATGCTTTTCAACTTTTTATTTTTCTCATATAATACTTGGATATAATACATAATAAAACAATACTTAGATATAATACATAATAAAACAATACTTGAATATAATACATAATAATACAATTCTTGAATATGATACATAATAATACAAAATTAACTATAATACCCAATATATGATATATGGTTTACGGGTCAATTAAAACCGTGTCAGGAACCTTACGACTTTATATGTTGTAAAGCAAGACATATATTACACAACGCTTAAGTTAATAAAATATTACAACATTTATAAAGTCTTTATTATAAAGTTTAGTCAAATAAGTCTATTTTTCTGCATCTGTTTCACTCTGTTCACTGTCCATGCCACTTTTGTTGTCACTGCTACCATCCTCCTCCTCCTCCATATCTAGTAGCTCTTCAAAGAATGCATTGTTTTTCCTTATAGCCGCCTTTAATGCCTTTGAATACTTATAATGTTTTTCATCAACAAAGTAATTAAAGTCCTCTAAAATCTTTTGATAATGTTTGCTTTGTTGTAGACGCTGGGTATAGTTGAACAGTCTCATAAACAGTTGTTTTAGTCCATGCTTATAAATGGGTCGAAGGTCATAACTTGCTATTTCACGCGCATCTTCAAGTCCTTGTTCTTCATATTCTGAAACCTTTTCTTGAAATATGTTATCATAGTCATCGTAGACGTCTTGAACCATATCATGCCAAACAGAGTCTATTTCTGACTCACTTTCAGAGTCTGTTTCTGACTCACTTTCAGAACTCCTGTCATCAGCATCCGCACCACACTGCTCCATATGTTTGAGCAAAGCTTCTTCGCTGTTGTACAATGCACCACATTCTGTACAAGCATGTGCATTCTTTTCAGCTATGTTGACGCTTTGACTTTCCATAGAAGACTCATCTAAAGTTTCCGTGAAAGGTAGTTTTACAGGGTTTTCCATATCCGATTCTTCATCCACTTCTGAAGCGTGAGCAACCTTTAAGTGTCTTTTAAGACTTTGCGGCCAATTGTAAGATTTCGAACAAATGTTGCATGTATACATCCTTTCGGTTCAACCTACACTATTCAAATGATGAGAAAGTCTTTGAACATAGCTTTATATACAACATGTTGAACATGTTGAACAACATGTTGAACAACATGTTGAACATGTTGAACAACTTGTTGAACATGTTGAACATGTTGAACTTGTTGAACATGTTGAACATGTTGAACATGTTGAACGTGTTGAACATGTTGAACAATTTGTTGAACAATACCACGACGTAATATCTTTCAAAAATTATTCGAACACGTGTTTTGAATGGGCTTGCCATTCGAACACGTCTTTAAAATGGGCTTGCCATTCGAACACGTCTTTAAAATGGGCTTGCCATTCGAACACGTCTTTTGAATGGGCGCAGTTTTCCTACATAACTATCCACATTTCACTTCCCATTTTCCAACAATCAACCAACCAACCAAGTGGTAGAATCGTCTGAAACGTGTAAAAAACTAAATTTGTTAAAGTTGGTTTAAAACCCTGATTTTTACCTTACTACACCATGGTAAAATGTTCAAACTTATTTTATACATCATATGTTGTCAAAAAAAACAAAATTTGTTCAAGTTGGTTTAGAACCCTTATTTTTACCCTACTACACCATGGTAAAATGTTCAAACTTATTTTATGCATCATATTTTGTCAAAAAAAACATTTGTTCAAGTTGGTCTAGAACCACCATTTTTCCACTACTATTACTTTAGAACATTCAAATAAGTAGCATGCTAAAATGTTCAAACTTATTTTATATATTATATGTTATCAAAAAACTACATTTGTTAAATGTGTTTTAGAAGTGTCATTTTCCAACTACTATAACTTAAAACATAACATTGGACTTAACGTAGGGAAAATCCCATTCCTTCTCAAATTTATTGATCGTTCCCACGGTCTAGACCTTTGATGTTTTCAAATTTATCGATCGTTCCCACGGTCTGAATTAGTGCACTCTGAAATTTATTGATCGTTCCCACGGTCTAGGCCTTTGATGTTTTCAAATTTATCGATCGTTCCCACGGTCTGAACGAGTGCACTCTGAAATTTTATCGATCGGTTTCCTCCACACTCTGAACGAGTGCACTCTAAAATTTATTGATCGGTTTCCCCACACTCTGTACACATGTACTTATTCCTATGCTGTGTGGTTAGAACCATTGAAATATGACTAATTAAATATTGTCATAATAATAGTGAAAATAGACATAGAAATATAGCCATTATGTTAAAAAAAAAAAAACAGTCACAGTCACATAATGTCACAGAGTCACATGATGTCACAGTCACATGTTGTCACATAATGTCACAGAGTCATAAAAGTGAACAAAAAACCAAAAAAAAAAGTTTGCCCCGATGTGGCATCGATCCCGGGACTCTCAGGTTGCTAGCCGTTTGCTCTGCCAGGTGAGCTATCGCGGCTTGACTGTTGAACGATCTGATAATGACATACATACTTGAAACTAATTATGTTCACATAGCAATTAAATAGTCATATAGCTATATGATGTTACATAGTCACATCCTGGGGGGGGGTCTTCCAAGTTTGAGGACCCAGGGGGGGGTCTTCCAAGTCTGAGGACCCGTGGGGGGTCTTCCAAGTTTGAGGACCCCGGGGGGGGGGGTCTTTCAAGTTTTAGGACCCGGGGGGGGTGTCTTCTAAGATTGAGGACCTATGATATGAAAGTGATGCCCGAGGGCGGGTTCGATCCACCGACCTTCAGATCATGGGTCCGCTTACGGGTCCTCTGCTCTACCAACTGAGCCATTCAGGCCAGAAGGTTGATGACCAGGAAAATATTCCTCATATGCGGTTGGAATCACATCACACATGATTGACAGGTCATGTGACCAATGATGATTGACAGGTCACGTGACTAATGACGTCATGATGATTGACAGGCCACTTAGGGTTATCCTGCTTAGGACTTTCTTAATGTGCCATAACATCATGATGACGTCATGATAACGTCATGATAACGTCATGGTGACGTCATTATAACGTCATGATAATGACGTCATGATAACGTCATGATGACGTCATTACAACATCATCATGATGACGTCATTATAACGTCATGATGACGTCATCATGACGTCATTGAACGGGCGCGCGCTCTTTCGATTACCTGTTTCAAAATACCCATGCGAATTCGAAAACAATCACGTCACTGTTTTCGGAGCCCCATGGGGCTCCGAAAACACTTCGTGACGTCATTTTGACGTCACTTCCTGTTTTCGGAGCCACACTTTTATCCTGCTGAAAATCCCATTCCTTCTCAAATTTATTGATCGTTCCCACGCTCTGAACGAGTGCACTCTAAAATTTATCGATCGGTTTTCCCCCACACTCTGTACGAGTGCACTCTGAAATTTATCGATCGGGTTTTCCCCCACACTCTGTACGAGTGCACTCTGAAATCTATCGATCGGGTTTTCCCCACAGTGACGTCATTATGACGTCACTGTTTTAAAAACCCCATCGGGCTTTCAAAACACCACGTGACGTCATTATGACGTCCATATGATAACCATATGGTAACCATATGGTAACCATATGACAACCATATGGTAACCATATGACGTCAATATGACGTTAATATGACGTCAATATGACGTCACTGTTTTCGAAACCCCATGGGGCTTTGAAAACACCACGTGACGTCATTATGACGTCACTTCCTGTTTTCGAACCCCCGTTTCTCCCCTACTGTTTTTGTGCGTGCACTGGCAAATCATGATTTTAAAAGAGCGTCGTAACATGTTTAAGGTACGTCTGACAACAAATACAAAAGTTTAAATCTGATCCAAGCGCTCCTCTCTCTCTCAGTCTCTCTCTCTCTCTCTCTCTCTCTCTCTCTCTCTCTCTCTCTCTCTCTCTCTCTCTCTCTCTCTCTCTCTCTCTCTCTCCACGCACAAGGCTCCCTGAGAAAGTGAAATGTTAAGTTGTTAATGGGGGCTAGCGTGCCACGCAAAATCTCAGCTCATCCCTCATTATGGAGGTTAATTGCTGGCGACTTGAACAGCCCATTCACGCTCATGGGTCACTGCAGTCAATAAACGAAATCCCCTGTTATGGGAAATTTAAAGCTATTGAAAATAGCGATTTCGGAAATAATAATTGCATGACGCGATTTTGAGTGAGTTTGGTTTAGCTCTTTGGAACAATTAATACATTTATTGAGGTTCAGTTGACTTTCGGCTACAGCAGTGAATTTCTTCATAAACCAGTCATGAATTTAATAGTCATTATTTTTAATTTATCGCATTCAAAACAAAATTGTGATAACGCCCCCATTCTCCTAAACCCCCTTCCCTTACCCCCCCCCCCCCTTAAAGTTCTATCTATCATATTGGAGGTGGATAATAAAATTTACTAATAATTGTCTTTAATTTCATTTAATTTTCTGAACTATTTGCTCATGCTTGTGGCTTTTGTAATCTTAATGAAGTTTTGTTTTTAAATTGCATTTATTGCAGAAATAATCACACAGATATCAGAAAGTGTGTGGTGAATTTAACACGCTTTACGGCCGTAAGAGACGGGAAGGGGGAGACCATCTTTGGGTTGTTTAGGATTATAAAAATGACATCACAGCAACACGGCCGTTCTTATTTATTAATCCATGTTTTAGTGAATCAGTTAATCGTAAAATAAGTCATATATGTATCAACAAAAATCTCCATGGCGTTATAAGGAAAACCAGGGTATGTGCTAATCAGAACAAGATTAAATCTTGAAAACGAAAATGAGAGAAAAGTTGTAATAAGAGAAATACCTTTAAATATTTCTTTTGGCCTTGGCAGAAAATTATTTTTTATTGCGATGCTTAATTCAGAATCATTAATTAAATTTGAAATACTTAATATAGAAGCATTAATTGAAATTTTTCATTAAGCGGCAATTTGGACTTAAATATTTAACTGAGACACAGTGCACTTTCCACATAAAGACGAAAGCCAAGCCGCTTTTAGCTGACTGGACCATTGGAAAGCTTCGTGATTTCATGGCACTAACGCGTGAAGATCGGTTACATAACGAGATGAGGATTTCCGAGCCAATCTTGTGTGAAATGTGCGATTACAGCTCTCAGGAACCATATGGTTGGACTTTTCTTTACGAGAAGCATCACTTTTAACTTTGGTTGATTCTCTGAGATTGTGGTGTGCAAAAGGTTCACTTGTATAATCATATGAATACAAGGATTCTAGCAAAGTAATAATAATTATAATAATAATAATAACAATAATAATAATTATTATTATTATAAATAATACGTATAGCAATTGGTATTGTGCTGGATTCCTCTCGTTGCAAGAAGATATTTTATCCATAACCAACTCGCTGAGAAGCTTTTTTAAAGTACAGTTTCAAAATAACACCTGGATTTTAGTGAGATATGACCACTTGGCATTTGCCTTATTCGGGAGATGGCAGTTGTAACGTGCCAGGACATGACGACATTACGTCAACGTCACGACAAGAACGCGGCATTGCGGCGTACAACGACAACAGAACGACGTCATCGTCGTGCGACGAAAGCGAATTAGTGGACATTGAAGGTCTGGATCATGACAGCGAGTCCGGAGATGAAAATGACTGTGGAAAAGCCTCAGATGGCCAAAAAGAATCACATACAGGTATTTCAATTAACTATTGCCGGACAGCACATGAAATAAAATGTTGTCGAGGGCACCAAAATTTACTTAAGCCCAGAAGGGTGGGGAAAGGGAGGGGAGGAAGAGTTGTGAGATGTTCTTAAAAAGTAGGGGTGTATTTAATTAGAAAAGCTCGCTCCTAAACATAGCCGATATTGTTTTCGGTGGTGGTGGGGCAAGGAGTGTTTAGTTTATTCAGTAAAGCTTGGGAAATTTGCTAAAATCTTTAATTTTATATTTTATTTATTATTATTATTATCATTATTATTATTAATATTATTATTATTATTATTATTATTATTATTATTATTATTATTATTATTATTATTATTATTATTATTATTGCTAAATAGCTGATCATATTTAGTGCTTTCAAGTAGAAAATAGTCAGGTAGATTTTTTTAATCCACCACTCAACTACGATAATGTTCCCTCATCTAGTTCTCAGATCTGTGTCAATTTTATGTGAAATTTTAGAAATTCTATTAAAATGCTTCAGATTTCTAAAACAGTCACCCTTTGTCCCCGCCCTGCATTCAAGTGTGAATATTGGATGGGGGGAGGGGGGTCTTTGGGTCTTGTAGGTCTGTATTTTTGCTTTTTTTTATTAATTTTATTGATTAAGTTTTCTTTATTTGTTTGTAATATATTTGATGTCCCGTGTAGCTTATTTCAATGACTTGAATATAAAAGCATAATAATCTAAAACTAGTCTTAGAAATTTACTGAGTGGCGTAAATTTCGCTTGTCTCACTAAGTGACCAGTTGCATTTTCTTGGGGTTTTAAATAAGCCCAGATTCGCTTTGGGCTTCAGTAGCAAAATTATTATGTCCATTTTGGCATGTAAAATGTTAATGAATTTCAAACACAATGATGTGGACCAACTAGACATATTTCATTACGTCTCTGCCAAATTTGGTCGTCTTTTATCCTCTCAGGGGGGGGGGGGGGGGGGGGGGTTCGCGTGGCAAGGTTATGGCGAAAAAAAAGGAATCATAGGAGAACACCTTACCGAATCGTACGAATTCAATCAACTATGGGGACTGAAAATCGCCAAATGTAATAAAAAGAACAAAACCTTATCATTTTAGTCATGTCTTAACGTCAAATACAGCGTCATATAAAACGCATTCACATTTAAATACCTGTAGAATCAACTTTTATAAACAGAATGTACAGGAAAGACCTACGTCAGAGCCTCGAATCAGCGGAAACGGAAGAAGCGCAGCAGAGCCGCTTTCACGCATGCGCAGGTACTTGAACTAGAGCGGCGCTTTAGCCAGCAGCGCTATCTATCGGGACCGGAGAGAGGCGATCTGGCAGCAAGACTCAAACTTACTGAAACGCAGGTACACTCCCGAGCGAGGAGACTTTTGGCAATTACGTCACAAAGGTGTTACGGCACACCAATGTTTAGTTCATATTTAGATTGTTTAGTCATTTATGGGTTTTTACAGTATTCTTCTTTTTTTCAAAGATCAGGATCGAAACGGAAATTTACTGTTTTAGGATTCTTTGTTGCTCCCGCATTGGCATTGATTAATGAAAGGCTGTCTGAATGATTAGGCAACGTGTTTATGCGATATGACAGCTGGCATCAGTTATTTATATTAAACATTTATTTTTTACTGTGTAACAACGCCTCTCTTGTTAATGTGAAACGTGGTAATTTTAAATTTCTATTCACATTACTCAAATGCACCCCTACTCCATCCACTCCCCCACCCCAACGCCCCAATAAACATGCCTTTGGTCTACCCTTACAAACTCTCATTTTGACCTGGATCATTTTTTTTTCAGGTGAAAATTTGGTTTCAAAACAGACGTTATAAAACGAAGAAGAAACATGTGATACACGAGAATGTCGTATTATCGCCCACGGCCAGGAAAGCGCCCGTGACCGTTTTAATCAAGGACGGGCAGTTGGTCTGCGATCTCGCTGCGATAGTCAAGCCTAACCTTTATCCTTCTGTTCCGATTACTGGTCTCAGTTTTTGCAATCCACGGATTTTATGACGATGTCAAGGCCACGTTTATTCGACATTCATTGATCTGGCATTGCCATTTAAAACTGACCTCTTGAAAGAAAATTCTGTTGTGTTCAGTAAGAATACTATTCTCGGTAAAAAAAATTTCAAATGGACGACTGAACGGAAGGTCTGACACAACAGACCGCAGCAGCCTCTCAGTCTCCAGGGTAACAACGATTCGTGTGATTGCTCATCGTGGCTATTGTGCAATTAGCTCAGACTTGGACTGAATGCGTTTAGATGAGATATTAGCAAATCAGGGGTGACTATTTGTGAGCGTAGAGAAAAGAGTGACTACGCACGGAAGGTGCTGCACAAGATCGAAGTTAACTTAGGTATGAGTGAAAATGCGCTAAATCCGGGTGTGGCTATGAACGGACGGGTATGCGCCAGTTCAGGTAGTGGCTATGTACCCGAGAAGACCAGATCGAGAAGTGACAAGTACGGGCGAGGGTCCACGCGATCGAAGGGTGGCTATGTACTGACAAAAAAAAAACGATGCGGCAGATGGGAGAGTGGCTATATACCAATCAAGATGCAGCAGATAAGGGTGTGATAGCGTACGGATCAGGCTTTACCGTTTCGGAAATACTACGTATAGACCAGAATGAGCCAGTTCATGGTGAGGCTATGTACTGGTGAGGTTGCATTAACTCGGGGAATGACTATGCACGAGCGAAGATTATCAGATCCGGGAACTAATAAATGTACGTCAACATACATCTTTTAATTTAGGAGCTAAAATATCAATAATTACAAACACATGGATAATAAAATATATACACATATACTTTCTTACTGTGCTTATTCGAAATTGAATTTAATATAAAAACGTCGCCCTATAACAACTAGGTCATTTCGGATTTGTTTTTTTTTAAATGTTGTTGGGTTCTTCTGGAGTTATTACTGGTTTCAAAGCCACATATATAAAACAACTGGTAGCCTTTTGGTGAAGGCGGGGTAGGGAGCTCTATCGGGGTGGGGGCATGACTTATGAAAATAAAGGTTCACCCTGTCACTGTCGCCAGAATCCATATCAATCGCAAATTAGGTCAGAAGTCAGCACATTAGTTGGGTTTTGTTTAAAAAAATGAAAAAAAAAATGTAGCTTGAGAACTTTGCTGTTGCAGGTTCAAGCACAAAGTTTATATCTAAAAATGTTGAAGACCAGAGTTTAAATTTTTAAAGCAGAATCTCTTTTCCTTAAAAATTGAAGTACTTAGAACGAGAGAAGACTATGTGACTCTCCCCTCCCTACCCCCCCCCCCCCCCACACCCCCACCCGAGGTTGATCGCATAGGCCACTTACACCTCCTCCGGCTATGAGTGTCTGTGGATCAAGCTGATCCATAATTCCAGACCACTCTGGAGTCTGATCTCCCTAAGCTAAGATGATCCTAAGAGTTTGTCCATTATGACAATATATACCAGACATCTGAAATGCAACTAATATTTCACGCTCATTTTCAGCGGCGTTGAACTTTTCTGTGTCTTAAAACTGCGAGCAAAGAAATACGATTTATTTTTCTGGAAGAGATTACAGAGGTCAAGTGGCAGTGTGGTGTTTATTATCGTGTTACTTTGTAAATAGCCTTTGCCACATGGAAATTCGTGTCAGTGTACAGTAATCGTACACTCGAACAAAGAATAGTTTGGTAAACTACTTAACGTGCCATTCATAAGGTGCGTACCCAAGGAGATGGTGGAGGGGGTGGAGGATGGCAGGGAGCTGTGGGGGGGGGGGTGATGTGCTGCAAAGCAGTGTTCAGCGGATGTTATATAGACGTCAGGATCACAACAATACAACAACTTTATTTTGTTCACTCATTGTAAATGTAATCCATGACACGTCGATGCGAAAATTGACAAAAATGAGGGCGTAAAATATGGGAATTCTAAAAGCCCATTTTTGAAAAATATTCATAAGGACTGACTTCATGTATATTCTGCGTTACCGAGAGGGAAATGTAGTTTGATGGAAGAGTAACCACGGCATCTCAGCAGTGTCAGTGCCTATATGGCGATTCTAGACTAGACTTTTCCCGACGTTTACACAATTTCGTTCTCCCAATGTCTATATACCTCCGCTCTCATGACGTCTATGCAAGATCGCCCCCCCCCCCCCAGACGTCTATTCAACGTCGCCCTCCAGACGTTTATACAACGTTGCTCTCCTAGACGTCTATACAACGTCACTAACCCAGACGTCTATACAACGTCGCTCCCCAGACGTCTATACAACGTCGCTCCCCAGACGTTTATACAACGTTGCTCTCCCAGACGTCTATACACTGTCCCAAACTTATCGTGCTTTGTTCAAAAGTAGGATATCAATGTCCATCCAAAGTTCAAATGTAGCCAAAATTCTATGTTAGTCGAACGTGGCCAAGTGGCGTAAAAAACAACGTTCGCACTGTTTCAAAGGACTTGGAATATGGTCAGTTTCAGAATTACCAAAATGACCCTCTCGAGAAATTAGACCATCTTTACAGCGTTTCTGAGTAATTGCCAGGTGCACACTCCTCTTCTGTAATCGCCGGGTACGTGACAGTTAACGATGAGCTGATTGGACGATGCAAAGCGACCACTCAAAAGCCTTCAAATTACTGGCAATTCACAATGTCTTTAAATGGGCAGCTGGCTTCAACAAGATAACCTTGTATTAGGCTAATTTTTTGTGGGATTTTTATTTATTTATTTAAATTTATTGAGTCCGTTTTGAGCTTTATACTGATGTGCAAAAGGCTCCATGGCCGTTGCTGTTGTCCTAAAAGGCTGATCTGACCTGCTGTGTTCAGTTTGCAAAGCGAAGGTCAATTAGAACCTTTGCCACATTAAGCGTGCACCTTTACCCGTTACCCCACCCCGGGTAATACATGGATTGGTGATATCTAAACTGTGGTGAGGTCTGGCCCATGAGTGACTTCAGGCCCTATGGTTGATATCTGACCTCTGGGCGGTATTTGGTCTAGAGGTGATATCCGACCTACCGGGTGCATATGGTCCATGGGTGATAACTGGCCTATGGATGATATATGGCCTGTGGGTGATATCTGGCCCATGGGTGATATATGGCCTATGGGTGATATCTGGCCTATGGGTGATATATGGCCTATGGTGATATATGGCCTATGGGTGATATCTGGCCTATGGGTGATATATGGCCTATGGATGATATCTGGCCTATGGGTGATATATGGCCTATGGGTGATATATGGCCTATGGGTGATATATGGCCTATGGGTGATATCTGGCCTATGGATGATATATTGCCTATGGGTGATATCTGGCCTATGGGTGATATATGGCCTATGGGTGATATCTGGCCTATGGGTGATATATGGCCTATGGGTGATATCTGGCCTATGGATGATATATGGCGTATGGGTGATATCTGGCCTATGGGTGATATATGGCCTATGGGTGATATCTGGCCTATGGGTGATATATGGCCTATGGGTGATGTATGGCATATGGGTTTCTGTCTATCTGTCTGTGTGTGGCTGTATCTATCAATATCTAGATGTCTATCAATCTGTCTGTCTGTCTATCTATCTATCTATCTATCTATCTGTCTATCTATCTATCTATCTATCTATCTATCTCTCTTTCTTTCTGTCTCTCTCGCCAACCCAGGCACCAAATCCCGGACACATTTTAATGCTTTTAAAACACGCTTTTACTTCGCAAAAGCTTTGAATTCGCTTATCTCCACTTTTAATGGGTTCCCTTCCAGTAATATTTACCACGCAATATAAAAAAGAACTTTTTGAGGTACTGTTCAAGATACTCTAACCCTTCCATCCATCCTATGGCCAATCAGAATGCCCGAGACGTCGTCTGCTAGTCTCGTATAAACGACATTCCCTTTTTGCGTGGCGTCGATACAACACGCCATTCTGTGTGCTGCCGGTTTTTTGCAGCAAGGGAACTGGTTTAAGGTGCGAATTGCTTCATTTTTTACTTAATTCACTGCCTAATGGATTGTTTTATCTATTATTGTGCGTTGGGATAAATTTATGGAGCCGAAGTGTGTTTATTCGCCATCTTACTCTTCGGTCTGATTAGGTTGAGTTTGCACGATCACGGAGACACTTTCCTAGTCCCGAGAAGTGCGCCTCTTTCTCCACTTTCATTCAGATCGAGGAACTTACCAGTTCCACCTCAGTTCGTCTAGGAGTAGGATCTTTTCAGGCTGCTGGACCTGATCAGACTCCAAGCTTTACCAGCCAGCTGTGTCATCGCGGAAATGGCCAGTTTTTGCTTAAGCTTTACTCCATGGGTCGCTTCTCAGTCTTTGTAGAGCAGGTTCTGCAAGTCTGACAGCGTTCTCCGACGAAAAGAGACGTTTTCTGTGACGTCTGAGGGTCATTTTCTTTGCCAGGACCGTTTTCCCTTTGTGGTCTTACGGTCACGGGTGCGAGTAGACCATTCTGGTCCAACGGGATTCACAAAACCCGTTACGGTCCGATGGTCCCAGGTGCATCTGAGGCAAGAGAGATCCATATCCGACACGGGTGGTGCCATTACGGTCCAGCCCGTTACGGCCCGGGAACGTTATCGTTCCGGGAAGCATCTCTTTTCGTCTTTCCTTAGACCCAGCGAGTTATTGCGGTGTTTAAGCAATTGTAAACACAGCTTGGAAGGTTAAAGCTTGCAGTTGAAGCAAAGCACGGAGAAATGTAGTTTTGTGCGTTGTTTTATACTACATATTCTCACCGTTGTTTTTCTCTGCTTGCATTTCAGATATGACAGAGGCCAGTCTACATTCTCCACCGTTACTGCCTCAGTGTATCCATCCTCCAACCGCGTGTAACCCCCACTCCATCTGCGACCGCTGTAGACGGAATAGTGGAATACCTCTGTGTGAGCCAGACAGCCAGTGTGGCGAGTGTCTACATCTTTCTCCAGAGGATTGGAAAGTCCTATTACGGAATAGGACCAAGAACGAGCGCAGGAGGGATAAGCGCAAATTCCTTTCGTCAGCTTCGTTTGTTACTCGTGAATTTATTCGTGATACCATGAAGAAGGCTAGCTCCGTTATTCTGGGCCAGGTCTCCACCCCCGTACACGTAGACACTGGTGCAGAATCGGAATCCGCTACGCCAGTTAAGAGACATAAAAAGTCCAAGAGTAAAGGACGTGCATTTTCTGAGACTGTAGCAGAATTGGACATCCCGGAAGGGCAAGAACGGGATCGTCTCCGCGAGGCATGGGCCTCACCTCCTAGAGTGAAACCCAGTGGCAGTCCAGGAGGGGCGTTTAAGTCCCCGTCTGAGGAACAAGTGACTTTAACGCATAGGGATACGGGAACAGTACTTTCGGCGGTTACAGGCCAGTTAGGCATTCCCCCGCGAGAGGACTTATCCCCCCCTCCTCAGCTGCAGCGTCTCCCGAGTGAATTTTCAGCGTTTTTGTCTATGCAATCGCAACTGCAAAAACAACTTTTGGATTTACAGAGTCAAGTTCAGAAGCAGGAGAGTCTGCTTAGTCAAAGGCAAAAGCCTAAACCATCAGCTACGGTTTCTCGTCCTCCTCCGGAATTTCAGTCAGTGGCAGCGATATCGGGCTCGCCTGTACCTCACCTCCCGCTGGACTCTAACGTGGATATTCCCGAAACGGTCACCATCAGCGAGGAGGATTCCGTGGGCGTGCCCCTTTCGGGCCAAGTCTCCGCATTGCTGGAAGATGATGAGGAAATCGGGCCGATGGAAAATTCTCCCCTAGCAGCAGTCCCAAGCAACAGGGAGAAAGAAATTTACACCCCAGTAGGGGAACCCCACATGTCACATTTTTCACAATCCCAACTCCCAGAAGCAGCATCTGATGAACAGGAGTCGGAGGTGGAAGACGGGGAAGAAGAATCCGAGGGTACGTCAGTACATTCCCGTTGTCATTTACCGTTACGGGCAGTGGAGCAGGTGCGTTCTCCCGGCCAAGGGCATCGACTTTGGAGAGATCCAGCGGCAGCGGGCAGACGGCCCATCCGTACTCCCTCTCCACCAGATCTTGCCCCATCGGTCGAGGACGCGGCCCCCTCGAGTTCTGCTTCTACGATTGCACCAGAAGACGTGCCGTTCAGGGATGCCATTCAAGAGATAGCCCGCTTAGCAGAGGTCTCCTGTGGCTCCCCAAATTTAGATAAGGAGGATCCGCCCATTCGGATGACATCTCAGGCAGCTCCACCACAACAGGACTCGTTTATCGCACTAGCCACCAGTGAGGGCATTGCTCATGCTGTCACGGTCCGCGCGAAAGAGTTCAAGAAGATGGACGCCGGTGAGGGTCGCACGTTGTCGCGTTTCCATTTATCTAAACATTGCTCAGTACGACCAGGACCATATCGGTCAGCGGATGAAAAAATTCCCCTAGAGGCACTGGAGCAGCCCGTGAAGCGTACAGTCTGGATGCCCACAGTGCGTAGTGACTCAGACATTCCATTAGTGGAGAAAGACGCAAAGACCATCGAGGCGTCTTCTCGCCACATCCTGAACATTATGTCTTTTCAAGATCATGCACTTAAAGCACTAAAGTCGCGTTGGGAAGAACTTCGCCTTAGTGATCCCGTGTCTGCTAAATTGATGGAATGCCTGGCCTTAGCTACCCGAGACGTGGTCAAACTTTCCACTTTTTTGATGACTTCAATGGTCTACTTACGTCGAGATGCCTTTCTCCAGCACTGCTGGTCTAGTGTCAAAGGTTTGCGGGACCTGCGTCATGCCCCTATCCTGGAGGAACGAGAACTATTTCCTCCCGCCGAGATAGAGAGGGTGAACCAGGAAAGTCGTTCGCTTTCGCAAGATTATGCCCTGATGTCCAGGATGTCTCGCTCCTCCTTCAAACGTCCACTGAAGAGGAAGAGACCACAACAGTCCTCTCCAGCACCGTCTAAGCCGAGTGCGCAGCCACAACAGCCCCCTGTCAAGAAACCGAAACCCAGCCCCGGCAGCAAGACAGAGGGTCCGGCTCCACAGTCGTTCAGGTAGCAGCCAACCAAAGTACCGTCACGAGATTCCCTTATCTCCTGGCGATACTTTAGCAAACTTAAGAGACTTGGAAAATTTACTTTCCTTAAACGCCTCCTTGCCCGTAGGAGGAAGACTAGGAAAGTTTTGGCAGCAATGGGCAGAAATGGGGGCGTCTCGAAGGCTAGTACGTTGGTTAAAGAGAGGTTACTCCCTACCTTTCAAACGAGACCGGAACGGGCTCAGGTGCCCTATTCCCCTAACCGCCCATGCGCCAAGACAACTAGTCACCTCTTACGCCAAGGGGTCAGAAAAAGACCGAGCTCTCCAAGAAATGCTACTGAGCTTGTCTCAAAAACAGGCGATAGAGGAAATGCCAGAAAATCAAATGGGTTTTTTCAGCAGAGTTTTTCTGGTTCCCAAGAAATCCGGAGGGTGGAGGCTGGTAATCGACCTTTCCCCCATAAACGGTTTTCTCCGAGTGATCACCTTTCAGATGGACACGGCCCAGGTGATAAAAGGGTCATTACGGGAAGGGATGTGGGGTACCTCCATAGATCTCTCCGATGCTTACCTCCATATTCCTCTCCATCGCTCGGCAAGAAAATTTCTAGCCTTTCAAGTAGGGAAAAGACGATTTTGGTTTCTGGCACTTCCCTTCGGTCTGGCTACGGCCCCGTACGTTTTCTCCAAGGTCATGAAAGTACTGAAAACATGGGCACGGCTAGAAGGGATGTTAGTCTTTCAGTATCTGGACGACTGGTTTCTGGCGAATCAAGACAGGCAGGTAACCGAGATTCATACAATGTCTTTAGTTCGCAAGGCACTAGAGGTAGGTCTAGTAGTAAACCTAGCCAAGTCCGAACTAACCCCCAAACAGTCCATTACCTTTCTAGGGGAGTTTTGGGATCTGGCAATAGCAAAGGCGTTCCCTACGCCAGAACGCCGCCAGAGAATTGCAGATGCCATAAAAGGTATTTCCCCAGGAAAGAAGGTGAGATTACAGGCCATGGAATCGCTCCTCGGCCTGTTAGTGGCAACAGAGAAGACAGTCCCCCTGGGCCGTCTCCATTACAGGCCATTTCAAAGCCAGGTAAGATGGGCGTTGCATCAGGGTCGTTCACCCGCAGCGAGGATGCAAGTTTCACAGGTAACCCTACAAGCCCTACAGTGGTGGTGCGATGTTCTAATTATGTCCGAAGGAATGCCATTTCAGCCCCCCACCCCGGAGATAGAGATTCAGACCGATGCGTCCCATGCGGGGTGGGGAATTTATTGGAATGGTCAGGTATGGAAGGGCAAATGGCCACCCTCGCTTCAGTCCTACCACATAAACTGGCTGGAGCTTCGGGTGGTCTGGATTGCCCTAATCAAGCTGACCAACCAACTCAGAAACAAGGCAGTCCTTTTTCGGTTAGACAACTCCACAGCCATAGCTTACCTCAACAAGCAGGGGGGCACCAAATCACGATCCCTGTCCAAACTTGCATTCCAAATTCTTTCAAAGGCCAGGGAGGAACAGGTGACCGTTTCCGCCCGTCACCTGGCCGGGAAATTAAACGTCCTAGCGGACTTAGCCTCCAGACAGGGTCAAGTTATCAACACCGAGTGGTGCCTATCCCCTCGGTCCTTTCAGTGGGTGACACACCAATCCCCATGGGGTGCCCCGACTCTGGATCTGTTTGCAAACGCGATGACCACCCAACTTCCCCGGTACGTGTCTCCTTGCCCGGACCCAGCAGCTTGGGCAGTAGACGCTCTCAATTGTCAGTGGCCACGGGACGAGGTACTGTATGCCTTTCCCCCACAAGCAATCTTAGGGCAAGTCCTGCAGAGAGTAATCGAGTTGAAACCACCGTTCCTATTACTCATTGCCCCATGGACACCGGAAGCCCCATGGTTCGCCCTCCTACTCCATTGCAAGGTAGTAAGGTCGATACCGATCCCATGCCACAACGAGTTGCTATCACAACCCCATTGGCATCACTTCCACCCCTCCCCTCGCTTACTGAACCTCCACCTATGGTGTCTGACCAGTCCTTTCTGAAAAACAAGGGTTTTTCTAAGCAGGTGAGAGAGAAAATAGTAAACAGTCACAAGGGTTCAACGGCCAAAGTTTACAGGTCGCAGTGGAATAAATTTGCCGCTTGGTGTAGCACTTCTAAGCTAGATCCGTTTCAGGCTAGCCCAGCAGTGGTAGCGGATTTCCTCGATCACCTTTTCACGGAGGTGAAATTAAAGGTAAGTTCCATCGAGGGCTATAGGGCCGCTATAGGGTCAAGACTCAAAGCGTCTACAGGCTACGACCCGGGCGAAGATACTTCCCTATCACAGCTAGTAAGACATTTTAAAGTAAGCTCCCCACCCTGCCCATCCAACATAGCGCAGTGGGATTTATCAATAGTCTTACAGTATCTTCAGCGCCCAGATATATTTAGTAAGGACGTGATTTCAGCAAAAAACGCAACATTAAGATTCACGTTTTTATTGGCCTTAGCTTCGGGCAAAAGAAGAGGCGAAATCCATGCCCTAGACAGAAAGGTAAATAAAGATAAGGGTACATGGGAGAAGGTCACCCTAGTCCCTAGAGCAGGATTCATGGGAAAAACCCACATCATGACCCAAGGGATGGGAACGTTCGATCACATTACTCTCCCATCCCTACCAGATGACCCCGACTCAGACGGTCTGGTCTCTTTGTGTCCCGTCAAGGCGCTGCAACAGTATTTGGAAATGTCAGAGGCCTACCGATCAGATAATCAGAAGGCTCTCATCATTTCGTTTATGCCGAAATTTAACAAAGATCTTTCGAAACAGTCGATCTCAAATTATATTAAAAGGATCATTTTGGCAGCCTATGACGATGCACAAATCGACCCTAACCCGTTAGGGGAATCAAACATCAAAGCCCATCAGGTAAGGCAAGTAGCCAATTCCCTCAGGGCGGTACGCAACGTGTCCCTTTCGGATATATTAAAAACAGGTTGTTGGGTTTCCCCCAACTCGTTTGTTAAATACTATCTGAAAGATTTTTCTCAAGATGAATTGTCTGGCTTATATTCATTAGGACCGTTCGGGGCTTCAGAAACGACCATTACAGGCTGAGTGTTTCTGTTGTAGGAATGCTTCTCCCAAGTTTAAGAACAAGGGCAAGCACAAGAGTAACTTCTCCAAGGGCCGTAATGGGAACAGTAACAACAACAACAAGCCACGAAAGTAACAACCTACAAGAAGGTCTTTCCTTCTTACTCTGAACATTTCGCCTTTCGCTCAGGTCCTTTGGACCATTTCGGTTCGTGCTTATATTAAGTTACGGACGAACGCTGGACGGTTATGTTTAATTAAGCATTTATTTACTCCGAAGTGTTCAGGATCGCATGTGTAATGAGTACAGCCCAGTCTTCGGTCTTACGGCTACTCGGATGCTTAAGTTTTGATCTCCTTTCTTCATGTTTTTCAGAAAGAAAGGGGGGGGGACCATGTCGGTCCCAGACGTACCCAGTGACCGTACACCCGTTGTAGCCGGAAGGCCGAAAGCCGGTTTATGGTTCATGGTATGAGGTACCATAGTGTCATTATGGGCTTATGGGACCATAACGGCCCCATATAGGAAAACAGTCATAAATAAGCAAAATTTTTTCTGTTTTTCATTTTATGACGATTTACAGTAGTTTTAGTACTATCTAGTCAATCGCTATGAGTTTATTTCAAATAAACGTGGTAATTTATCAAATGAGAAGAAGAAAAGTTAGACAGCGGACTCGCTTTCTTTTTCAAGTTTGAATTGCATGTCTTGTAAGACACTTCAGTCACTTTACTAGAAGTGTCAAAGAGTTTATTTGCGTAATTCCTATGGATTTACGATCGTTTTGTAGTACTTCTAAATAAACCTAATTGTTCATCAATACATAGCAAGTGAATAGTGAGAACTTGAGGAAGGGATCCATCCGGTGGGCGGTTGGAGGGGGATGGTGATAGTTCTCAAAAAAGATGATGGCATGGTTGGAAGCCTTCTCATCTCAACTGACAGTTGCTGTGATATTTTTTACTTTGTTACGATTTACCTTATGTTGAAAGACCGGAATGGTACGCCTCCGGACTTTATTTAGGAAATCATTAAAAGAATTGAAACTTAGCTGACAAGTTTTATTTCTTCTTTGCGTCGAGTGCACAGCACTCCTCGCCTATATGCAATGAGCTTTTACAAGCCATAGTGTAATTCGCGACCTTTTTGGGCAGTTCAAGAATGGCAGGCTCCCCTGCTCCGGACTCAAGTCCCATTAAAAGTGGAGATAAGCGAATTCAAAGCTTTTGCGAAGTAAAACTATCGTTTTATTTCGTAAAACGAGCTTTTACGAGTAAAAGCGCAATTCGCGTTCTCCACTTTTAACTTTGATTTTAACCCGTCCCATCCATCCCCAACTAGCCTGGGCGTGTTTTACCGCCTTTTGGGGCTAAAAAGGGAATGTCGTTTATACGAGACTAGCAGACGACGTCTCGGGCATTCTGATTGGCCATAGGATGGATGGAAGGGTTAGAGTATCTTGAACAGTACCTCAAAAAGTTCTTTTTTATATTGCGTGGTAAATATTACTGGAAGGGAACCCATTAAAAGTGGAGAACGCGAATTGCGCTTTTACTCGTAAAAGCTCGTTTTACTTCGCAAAAGCTTTGAATTCGCTTATCTCCACTTTTAATGGGTTCCCTTCCAGTAATATTTACCACGCAATATAAAAAAGAACTTTTTGAGGTACTGTTCAAGATACTCTAACCCTTCCATCCATCCTATGGCCAATCAGAATGCCCGAGACGTCGTCTGCTAGTCTCGTATAAACGACATTCCCTTTTTGCGTGGCGTCGATACAACACGCCATTCTGTGTGCTGCCGGTTTTTTGCAGCAAGGGAACTGGTTTAAGGTGCGAATTGCTTCATTTTTTACTTAATTCACTGCCTAATGGATTGTTTTATCTATTATTGTGCGTTGGGATAAATTTATGGAGCCGAAGTGTGTTTATTCGCCATCTTACTCTTCGGTCTGATTAGGTTGAGTTTGCACGATCACGGAGACACTTTCCTAGTCCCGAGAAGTGCGCCTCTTTCTCCACTTTCATTCAGATCGAGGAACTTACCAGTTCCACCTCAGTTCGTCTAGGAGTAGGATCTTTTCAGGCTGCTGGACCTGATCAGACTCCAAGCTTTACCAGCCAGCTGTGTCATCGCGGAAATGGCCAGTTTTTGCTTAAGCTTTACTCCATGGGTCGCTTCTCAGTCTTTGTAGAGCAGGTTCTGCAAGTCTGACAGCGTTCTCCGACGAAAAGAGACGTTTTCTGTGACGTCTGAGGGTCATTTTCTTTGCCAGGACCGTTTTCCCTTTGTGGTCTTACGGTCACGGGTGCGAGAAGACCATTCTGGTCCAACGGGATTCACAAAACCCGTTACGGTCCGATGGTCCCAGGTGCATCTGAGGCAAGAGAGATCCATATCCGACACGGGTGGTGCCATTACGGTCCAGCCCGTTACGGCCCGGGAACGTTATCGTTCCGGGAAGCATCTCTTTTCGTCTTTCCTTAGACCCAGCGAGTTATTGCGGTGTTTAAGCAATTGTAAACACAGCTTGGAAGGTTAAAGCTTGCAGTTGAAGCAAAGCACGGAGAAATGTAGTTTTGTGCGTTGTTTTATACTACATATTCTCACCGTTGTTTTTCTCTGCTTGCATTTCAGATATGACAGAGGCCAGTCTACATTCTCCACCGTTACTGCCTCAGTGTATCCATCCTCCAACCGCGTGTAACCCCCACTCCATCTGCGACCGCTGTAGACGGAATAGTGGAATACCTCTGTGTGAGCCAGACAGCCAGTGTGGCGAGTGTCTACATCTTTCTCCAGAGGATTGGAAAGTCCTATTACGGAATAGGACCAAGAACGAGCGCAGGAGGGATAAGCGCAAATTCCTTTCGTCAGCTTCGTTTGTTACTCGTGAATTTATTCGTGATACCATGAAGAAGGCTAGCTCCGTTATTCTGGGCCAGGTCTCCACCCCCGTACACGTAGACACTGGTGCAGAATCGGAATCCGCTACGCCAGTTAAGAGACATAAAAAGTCCAAGAGTAAAGGACGTGCATTTTCTGAGACTGTAGCAGAATTGGACATCCCGGAAGGGCAAGAACGGGATCGTCTCCGCGAGGCATGGGCCTCACCTCCTAGAGTGAAACCCAGTGGCAGTCCAGGAGGGGCGTTTAAGTCCCCGTCTGAGGAACAAGTGACTTTAACGCATAAGGATACGGGAACAGTACTTTCGGCGGTTACAGGCCAGTTAGGCATTCCCCCGCGAGAGGACTTATCCCCCCCTCCTCAGCTGCAGCGTCTCCCGAGTGAATTTTCAGCGTTTTTGTCTATGCAATCGCAACTGCAAAAACAACTTTTGGATTTACAGAGTCAAGTTCAGAAGCAGGAGAGTCTGCTTAGTCAAAGGCAAAAGCCTAAACCATCAGCTACGGTTTCTCGTCCTCCTCCGGAAATTCAGTCAGTGGCAGCGATATCGGGCTCGCCTGTACCTCACCTCCCGCTGGACTCTAACGTGGATATTCCCGAAACGGTCACCATCAGCGAGGAGGATTCCGTGGGCGTGCCCCTTTCGGGCCAAGTCTCCGCATTGCTGGAAGATGATGAGGAAATCGGGCCGATGGAAAATTCTCCCCTAGCAGCAGTCCCAAGCAACAGGGAGAAAGAAATTTACACCCCAGTAGGGGAACCCCACATGTCACATTTTTCACAATCCCAACTCCCAGAAGCAGCATCTGATGAACAGGAGTCGGAGGTGGAAGACGGGGAAGAAGAATCCGAGGGTACGTCAGTACATTCCCGTTGTCATTTACCGTTACGGGCAGTGGAGCAGGTGCGTTCTCCCGGCCAAGGGCATCGACTTTGGAGAGATCCAGCGGCAGCGGGCAGACGGCCCATCCGTACTCCCTCTCCACCAGATCTTGCCCCATCGGTCGAGGACGCGGCCCCCTCGAGTTCTGCTTCTACGATTGCACCAGAAGACGTGCCGTTCAGGGATGCCATTCAAGAGATAGCCCGCTTAGCAGAGGTCTCCTGTGGCTCCCCAAATTTAGATAAGGAGGATCCGCCCATTCGGATGACATCTCAGGCAGCTCCACCACAACAGGACTCGTTTATCGCACTAGCCACCAGTGAGGGCATTGCTCATGCTGTCACGGTCCGCGCGAAAGAGTTCAAGAAGATGGACGCCGGTGAGGGTCGCACGTTGTCGCGTTTCCATTTATCTAAACATTGCTCAGTACGACCAGGACCATATCGGTCAGCGGATGAAAAAATTCCCCTAGAGGCACTGGAGCAGCCCGTGAAGCGTACAGTCTGGATGCCCACAGTGCGTAGTGACTCAGACATTCCATTAGTGGAGAAAGACGCAAAGACCATCGAGGCGTCTTCTCGCCACATCCTGAACATTATGTCTTTTCAAGATCATGCACTTAAAGCACTAAAGTCGCGTTGGGAAGAACTTCGCCTTAGTGATCCCGTGTCTGCTAAATTGATGGAATGCCTGGCCTTAGCTACCCGAGACGTGGTCAAACTTTCCACTTTTTTGATGACTTCAATGGTCTACTTACGTCGAGATGCCTTTCTCCAGCACTGCTGGTCTAGTGTCAAAGGTTTGCGGGACCTGCGTCATGCCCCTATCCTGGAGGAACGAGAACTATTTCCTCCCGCCGAGATAGAGAGGGTGAACCAGGAAAGTCGTTCGCTTTCGCAAGATTATGCCCTGATGTCCAGGATGTCTCGCTCCTCCTTCAAACGTCCACTGAAGAGGAAGAGACCACAACAGTCCTCTCCAGCACCGTCTAAGCCGAGTGCGCAGCTACAACAGCCCCCTGTCAAGAAACCGAAACCCAGCCCCGGCAGCAAGACAGAGGGTCCGGCTCCACAGTCGTTCAGGTAGCAGCCAACCAAAGTACCGTCACGAGATTCCCTTATCTCCTGGCGATACTTTAGCAAACTTAAGAGACTTGGAAAATTTACTTTCCTTAAACGCCTCCTTGCCCGTAGGAGGAAGACTAGGAAAGTTTTGGCAGCAATGGGCAGAAATGGGGGCGTCTCGAAGGGTAGTACGTTGGTTAAAGAGAGGTTACTCCCTACCTTTCAAACGAGACCGGAACGGGCTCAGGTGCCCTATTCCCCTAACCGCCCATGCGCCAAGACAACTAGTCACCTCTTACGCCAAGGGGTCAGAAAAAGACCGAGCTCTCCAAGAAATGCTACTGAGCTTGTCTCAAAAACAGGCGATAGAGGAAATGCCAGAAAATCAAATGGGTTTTTTCAGCAGAGTTTTTCTGGTTCCCAAGAAATCCGGAGGGTGGAGGCTGGTAATCGACCTTTCCCCCATAAACGGTTTTCTCCGAGTGATCACCTTTCAGATGGACACGGCCCAGGTGATAAAAGGGTCATTACGGGAAGGGATGTGGGGTACCTCCATAGATCTCTCCGATGCTTACCTCCATATTCCTCTCCATCGCTCGGCAAGAAAATTTCTAGCCTTTCAAGTAGGGAAAAGACGATTTTGGTTTCTGGCACTTCCCTTCGGTCTGGCTACGGCCCCGTACGTTTTCTCCAAGGTCATGAAAGTACTGAAAACATGGGCACGGCTAGAAGGGATGTTAGTCTTTCAGTATCTGGACGACTGGTTTCTGGCGAATCAAGACAGGCAGGTAACCGAGAATCATACAATGTCTTTAGTTCGCAAGGCACTAGAGGTAGGTCTAGTAGTAAACCTAGCCAAGTCCGAACTAACCCCCAAACAGTCCATTACCTTTCTAGGGGAGTTTTGGGATCTGGCAATAGCAAAGGCGTTCCCTACGCCAGAACGCCGCCAGAGAATTGCAGATGCCATAAAAGGTATTTCCCCAGGAAAGAAGGTGAGATTACAGGCCATGGAATCGCTCCTCGGCCTGTTAGTGGCAACAGAGAAGACAGTCCCCCTGGGCCGTCTCCATTACAGGCCATTTCAAAGCCAGGTAAGATGGGCGTTGCATCAGGGTCGTTCACCCGCAGCGAGGATGCAAGTTTCACAGGTAACCCTACAAGCCCTACAGTGGTGGTGCGATGTTCTAATTATGTCCGAAGGAATGCCATTTCAGCCCCCCACCCCGGAGATAGAGATTCAGACCGATGCGTCCCATGCGGGGTGGGGAATTTATTGGAATGGTCAGGTATGGAAGGGCAAATGGCCACCCTCGCTTCAGTCCTACCACATAAACTGGCTGGAGCTTCGGGTGGTCTGGATTGCCCTAATCAAGCTGACCAACCAACTCAGAAACAAGGCAGTCCTTTTTCGGTTAGACAACTCCACAGCCATAGCTTACCTCAACAAGCAGGGGGGCACCAAATCACGATCCCTGTCCAAACTTGCATTCCAAATTCTTTCAAAGGCCAGGGAGGAACAGGTGACCGTTTCCGCCCGTCACCTGGCCGGGAAATTAAACGTCCTAGCGGACTTAGCCTCCAGACAGGGTCAAGTTATCAACACCGAGTGGTGCCTATCCCCTCGGTCCTTTCAGTGGGTGACACACCAATCCCCATGGGGTGCCCCGACTCTGGATCTGTTTGCAAACGCGATGACCACCCAACTTCCCCGGTACGTGTCTCCTTGCCCGGACCCAGCAGCTTGGGCAGTAGACGCTCTCAATTGTCAGTGGCCACGGGACGAGGTACTGTATGCCTTTCCCCCACAAGCAATCTTAGGGCAAGTCCTGCAGAGAGTAATCGAGTTGAAACCACCGTTCCTATTACTCATTGCCCCATGGACACCGGAAGCCCCATGGTTCGCCCTCCTACTCCATTGCAAGGTAGTAAGGTCGATACCGATCCCATGCCACAACGAGTTGCTATCACAACCCCATTGGCATCACTTCCACCCCTCCCCTCGCTTACTGAACCTCCACCTATGGTGTCTGACCAGTCCTTTCTGAAAAACAAGGGTTTTTCTAAGCAGGTGAGAGAGAAAATAGTAAACAGTCACAAGGGTTCAACGGCCAAAGTTTACAGGTCGCAGTGGAATAAATTTGCCGCTTGGTGTAGCACTTCTAAGCTAGATCCGTTTCAGGCTAGCCCAGCAGTGGTAGCGGATTTCCTCGATCACCTTTTCACGGAGGTGAAATTAAAGGTAAGTTCCATCGAGGGCTATAGGGCCGCTATAGGGTCAAGACTCAAAGCGTCTACAGGCTACGACCCGGGCGAAGATACTTCCCTATCACAGCTAGTAAGACATTTTAAAGTAAGCTCCCCACCCTGCCCATCCAACATAGCGCAGTGGGATTTATCAATAGTCTTACAGTATCTTCAGCGCCCAGATATATTTAGTAAGGACGTGATTTCAACAAAAAACGCAACATTAAGATTCACGTTTTTATTGGCCTTAGCTTCGGGCAAAAGAAGAGGCGAAATCCATGCCCTAGACAGAAAGGTAAATAAAGATAAGGGTACATGGGAGAAGGTCACCCTAGTCCCTAGAGCAGGATTCATGGGAAAAACCCACATCATGACCCAAGGGATGGGAACGTTCGATCACATTACTCTCCCATCCCTACCAGATGACCCCGACTCAGACGGTCTGGTCTCTTTGTGTCCCGTCAAAGCGCTGCAACAGTATTTGGAAATGTCAGAGGCCTACCGATCAGATAATCAGAAGGCTCTCATCATTTCGTTTATGCCGAAATTTAACAAAGATCTTTCGAAACAGTCGATCTCAAATTATATTAAAAGGATCATTTTGGCAGCCTATGACGATGCACAAATCGACCCTAACCCGTTAGGGGAATCAAACATCAAAGCCCATCAGGTAAGGCAAGTAGCCAATTCCCTCAGGGCGGTACGCAACGTGTCCCTTTCGGATATATTAAAAACAGGTTGTTGGGTTTCCCCCAACTCGTTTGTTAAATACTATCTGAAAGATTTTTCTCAAGATGAATTGTCTGGCTTATATTCATTAGGACCGTTCGTGGCTTCAGAAACGACCATTACAGGCTGAGTGTTTCTGTTGTAGGAATGCTTCTCCCAAGTTTAAGAACAAGGGCAAGCACAAGAGTAACTTCTCCAAGGGCCGTAATGGGAATAGTAACAACAACAACAAGCCACGAAAGTAACAACCTACAAGAAGGTCTTTCCTTCTTACTCTGAACATTTCGCCTTTCGCTCAGGTCCTTTGGACCATTTCGGTTCGTGCTTATATTAAGTTACGGACGAACGCTGGACGGTTATGTTTAATTAAGCATTTATTTACTCCGAAGTGTTCAGGATCGCATGTGTAATGAGTACAGCCCAGTCTTCGGTCTTACGGCTACTCGGATGCTTAAGTTTTGATCTCCTTTCTTCATGTTTTTCAGAAAGAAAGGGGGGGGGACCATGTCGGTCCCAGACGTACCCAGTGACCGTACACCCGTTGTAGCCGGAAGGCCGAAAGCCGGTTTATGGTTCATGGTATGAGGTACCATAGTATCATTATGGGCTTATGGGACCATAACGGCCCCATATAGGAAAACAGTCATAAATAAGCAAAATTTTTTCTGTTTTTCATTTTATGACGATTTACAGTAGTTTTAGTACTATCTAGTCAATCGCTATGAGTTTATTTCAAATAAACGTGGTAATTTATCAAATGAGAAGAAGAAAAGTTAGACAGCGGACTCGCTTTCTTTTTCAAGTTTGAATTGCATGTCTTGTAAGACACTTCAGTCACTTTACTAGAAGTGTCAAAGAGTTTATTTGCGTAATTCCTATGGATTTACGATCGTTTTGTAGTACTTCTAAATAAACCTAATTGTTCATCAATACATAGCAAGTGAATAGTGAGAACTTGAGGAAGGGATCCATCCGGTGGGCGGTTGGAGGGGGATGGTGATAGTTCTCAAAAAAGATGATGGCATGGTTGGAAGCCTTCTCATCTCAACTGACAGTTGCTGTGATATTTTTTACTTTGTTACGATTTACCTTATGTTGAAAGACCGGAATGGTACGCCTCCGGACTTTATTTAGGAAATCATTAAAAGAATTGAAACTTAGCTGACAAGTTTTATTTCTTCTTTGCGTCGAGTGCACAGCACTCCTCGCCTATATGCAATGAGCTTTTACAAGCCATAGTGTAATTCGCGACCTTTTTGGGCAGTTCAAGAATGGCAGGCTCCCCTGCTCCGGACTCAAGTCCCATTAAAAGTGGAGATAAGCGAATTCAAAGCTTTTGCGAAGTAAAACTATCGTTTTATTTCGTAAAACGAGCTTTTACGAGTAAAAGCGCAATTCGCGTTCTCCACTTTTAACTTTGATTTTAACCCGTCCCATCCATCCCCAACTAGCCTGGGCGTGTTTTACCGCCTTTTGGGGCTAAAAAGGGAATGTCGTTTATACGAGACTAGCAGACGACGTCTCGGGCATTCTGATTGGCCATAGGATGGATGGAAGGGTTAGAGTATCTTGAACAGTACCTCAAAAAGTTCTTTTTTATATTGCGTGGTAAATATTACTGGAAGGGAACCCATTAAAAGTGGAGAACGCGAATTGCGCTTTTACTCGTAAAAGCTCGTTTTACGAAATAAAACGATAGTTTTACGAAATAAAACGATAGATGAAATAAGCAAACTGATATTGAAATACGATAAATACTAACATTTATTATTTTAAAATAAAGTTAGGCAGTTTCTGATACAAATGCTAAAATTATCACGGATGTGTGGGTATTAAAGGCTCACACATTTGAACAGATTTGAACACACAGGCACAAGAACAAACCAATATTTTTTTTTATGATAACCATGTCTTGAAGGTAATTATCCACCACCATGTGATCCACCTTTAATGGCGATACTCATCGGCGTTGTCACCCTTGCTGCAATCACTACCCGGTGCGACCACTTTCGGGTACGACCATCCCCCCCCCCCCTCTCTCACTCTCTCTCTCTCTCTCTCTCTCTCTCTCTCTCTCTCTCTCTCGCTCTCTCTCTCGCTCTCTCTCTCTCTCTCTCTCGCTCTCTCTCTCGCTCTCTCTCTCTCTCTCTCTCTCTCTCTCTCTCTCTCTCTCCTTCCAAAATACAAGCGTGGCTATTTTTAACACCAATAAAGGGTTTCATCAGCCGAACTCATGATCATAATAGAATTCGATCCCTTCAATGCCAAGTTGCCGTGTCCGCAGGATAAAGTACTCCGGTTACAGATGCATATAAAACGTACACAGAAAAAGGTGGATTTATGTTCCAAAAAGCAATGGGTATGGACCAGGAAAAGGAAAAAAATCGTTTTTGGGATATTCAATTAAGTGACATTTACAATGATGGGGTGCCAAAGCAGTTGCAGTCAAGTGCATGTCCTCGGACATCCAGGATAAAAGGAGACGGAAACTATCTTTTTTTCTTTTTTTTTTTCGGGCATTGGCAAGTGTAGTGTGTGGCTCTGAGGAAGAACATAAACTGTTCGGACAGTTAATCACTTCATACATGATGAACTCTGGTGACTCGCTGAAATCAGTTTACAATAACATGGCGCAACACATCAGTTCGATCGAGACGGAAATTTGCGGGGAATGAGGAACAGAGTGAATTTCTTATGACCTTTTTATTGGATTAATTGATGCAAATAAAACGCGACTACAGTCTCTGTAAAAGATAGTAAAAATATTATAATTTTATGAAAAATTGGAGGGGGGTGATAACATAGATCTGGAAAAGTATCATATATTACTTTTCCTGTAGAGGGAATAGCAATATATGTTACTATTCCCGGGGGAAAATTATCATGGGGGAATAGTGTTTCCTTACACCGGTGTAACGATGTCAGATTACCCCCAATTTCAGATCCCCCCCCCCTCCCCCCGGGAATCTGAAATCGATTTCAGGTTCCCGGGGGACATTTAAGGGGGAGGGTAATCTGAAATCGGTACACCGGTACAGATGGGTTGTACACACCAGACCGAACAGCCGTAGAGGTCGGCTCTTGAACCACAACGGTCTCTCTTTCAAAAAAAGTTTCAAATAAAATACTGCAAATATATAATTAGATAAGCATCCTAAATAATACGTTATCAATAATAAAATATACGCATATGTGTGAGATTGGAGTAAAACATTTCACACGCCACCTGTTAAAACCCCAGTTAAACAATTTAAATATCTGATATTCATCGCAATCGTTTAAATAACGCAAACATGACCTTTACACAGGTATAAATGGGTCACCATGTGTGCCCATGACTTTTTATATTGGCCCCTAAGTTTAAATAACACTCCTTCCCTAATCTAGCCACGGATGTGGTTCCGAAAAACTCCCCCTACGCCACGCCACCCACCCATCCCCACTCCTTCCCCTTTCTGGGATACGCGGAGTACTGAATGATAATTAGCCCATGCCCCCTTTTTTAGCGAAACTGACATTCTTTGCGTATCACGTCGAGCCTAAAAAAATTACCCCTTCCCCTGGGAGGGCGGGGACAGGCATGGCAACACGTGATGCCAAACGCAGGGGAACTATCGTGCAAAAGTTGTATACCGGTGTAACAGTATATCTTGCCCCTGTACAGCTTCTCCCCCCACCGGGGGAGGGGGGATAGACTAGGCTACCTTCCCCCCACCTGGTATTTTTTTGCCCCCTATTTGGTATCACTTTCTAAAAGGAAGATGAAGTTGAACATACAAGAAAGCTCTTTTTGGATAATGTGGGTGTTATTTGTGATGA
Source organism: Protula sp. h YS-2021 (assembly GCA_949752745.1). Classification (NCBI taxonomy): domain Eukaryota; kingdom Metazoa; phylum Annelida; class Polychaeta; order Sabellida; family Serpulidae; genus Protula; species Protula sp. h YS-2021. The sequence continues at coordinate 73,263,979 of OX457029.1, forward strand.
TCTTAGCGATCAGGAGTATCCACCTTTAAAATGCTGAAAAGGATATTAAAGGGAAATGCGGGTATCTCATATACTATTGACATTTTCTTCATACTTTCACAGTTTAATGCTTTGAGGGTATATATTCAAAAATTGAAAAGAAAAATTGCGGTCACCGATTTTATAAGAGAAATAAAGACACTGAAAGGTCGCATACTTTTACTATAGAAACCATTGGGAAAACCAAGAAATTTCAATCAAAATGCAAAATGCACACATAATCACAATTGACAATTGCCTCATTTTTCCCTGTTTGAAGAACACGTCATACGAAATGTTTTAAGCAAATAAAAAATATATGCCACCGTATCAATAAGAGAATTATACAATCTTTTTGACAAAATCCCATTGATTCGATGGATAAATGGTGAAAACAGTGTAATATGATTCAATGGACAATATATGAACACATGCCCTTCTAGGAACAAAATATCAATACATATCATTTCTGGACACGACCCTATTTGTCTTTGAAAAGAATTTTTTGATCTAGACGGATTTACTAGTTATTTATACTGTGTAAACATGGATTCAAACTCAGCGGTATTCAATGTAATGCGCATTTCGATCGCTAGATGGCGCAGAGATACCCGCATTTCCCTTTAAGAGAAAAATATAGAATTTTCTGATCAAGGATGCCTTTTTATATTTTGTTTGAATTATGTTGAATTTAGTCAATAAAGTAGTTCAAGTTAGTTTTATACAGTTTAATTGAGTCCATTTATTCTTATGAACAAATATTATCAAATATATTTACAAGCAAAAAAGGGGGGAGGGCTAAATATACCGCAGTGGGGAAAGATAGCCTAGTGTAGCCTCCCCCCCCCCCCCCGCGGGGGGGGGGGAAGCTGTACAGGGGTTGGGTGGTAAGATAGCCTGTTACACCGGACTGATAAATATCCAGGTCATAGTGAGCGCGTGTATGACAACAATAACAAAGAATATCACTGATCACAGGGTACGCGTGTATGACAGCAACAACACAAAGTGACAGAGGTCATACATAGTGCAAACGTTTATGACAGCACAAACACACTGCTGATGGACAGTTTTTTAAAACAGATCTTCGGCCATTCTGTTGAGCAAAATGACTTGCTCTATTTTCAAGCAAATGATTCTCAAACAATGCCACTTCTAAAATACAACCAAAACTAATAGCAACACAACCCTACCGTTTCCCCTCCGCCCTGACACAAAAAATAGATCGATTGCATTTGAAATTCTAAAGGTGACTTACTTTGTTTTCATTACGATATAAAAAGTTTTTAAAAATGTCATCATGTCGCCAGAAACAGGTACTTCACTACAAAACCGTAAACAGGGATGAAACAATGAGGCGGCCGGGAGCCTCCTTCCCCTCATCCCACCCGCACCCCCCCCCCACCCACCTCCCAAATTTGCTTTTAAATAGTGTGTTTTTTAAATAATTTTTTATCAAACACTTAGTTTGAGCATTTCAACGCGCCTGTGAAACCCTGGATCTACCATTGTGTGACAAATCGGCTCATTCTGCCCCCACACCCCCCCTCCCCACACCCAGCTTACTCTAGCCTTGACAGCGCTGTTGAGCGGTTACGTATCTGGAGATAACGTCAAGCGCTAAGCCTTTGAGTAATGCGAGCGCCTTGACGCCTTCGCGGTACATCTCACGTTTGCTTGCGATCTTCGGCCACTTTATCGTGCAGTACGTCGCAGGTCTATGTCCTCCCAAAGCCTGTCCAAAATAACGAAAAAACAAACTTGATATTTCAATGAATCGTGAGCATAATCATTTGGGTGAACTTTCTCCCCTTCTTCAAACCGGACATAATATAATTAAATTTATATCCTTTACATTTTCTATACGGTACTTACTTTTCTAAAAACTTTGAAATGTATTAGGGATTTGAGATACACGTACCTCGTTGTTGAGTGACTCGAGAGATATCAGGTAATCATCGATGTCTTTAACGTGTCTCGTTATAATGTCAAATTTTCCTCTGTCCTTTGCTTCTAAGACGTTGAGGCCTTGAATTGGACTCTGTATCGTGGTCTTCAGGTGCTGTGCCGCCTGCCGAGCCACAAACAAGGCCGCGGACTGCAAGATTTTACATTTATTTCAATTAATACTTCGTGTGACATTACATTTCTGTCTAAGACGATTTTATATGGCGGTATATTTGTACAAAAATTTCTTGGCACTCGCGCTCCAACATTTATTTTTGATGGCAATGGTATTTATGTGCAATTAATAGATGAGAAAATATTTCATTCTTTCGCGCACCACTTTTTATGCTATCCAAGTCTCTATTAATTTCTGCACGTGGTTTTTATTATTAAAAAATAAATGATAGAATGAATTCAATTCATCGCGCTCTATAATTAACTTTTCGCGTTCCAAAAGTAAGAAATTAAATTACGTGATAAAACGCATGGTCAGACAAACGTTCTTTAAAACACAAGACGTTTAATTATGGTGTGGGATAAAATTATGGCGAAATTAAAGAGCGCGAAATAAATAGTCAAATAACATATGAAATGTAAATGTTGCGCGGCTAAGGCCATTCAAATGAACGCGAGAAAAAATAAAGTATACAACATGTACGTTTTGATTTTTTGTTCAAATATACCGCCATAATTGTAAGACGTTGATCTGTGGTTTCGACCTATCACAACTGACAGTCGGACCAGAGTTAATGTCGCAAGCAAAAAATCAAGCCAAATAAATAAATAAATAAATTAAATGACTTATTTTAAAGAACGAAAACTGTAATATGACTCACATTTGAGGATGTATTTCTGTACTCTGTAACGAGAGGCAACGCCTTCTGATAGCAATCTTCTGTATGACTGCAAAGCACCATCCGGACATACTCATACTGGCACTACAGCACAAAATGCATTTAACCTCTTATTGGATAACCTATGAAAAATATAATTTCAGAATACAACCACCGCACCGGAGTTTGAGGGATAGCCACACAGCAACATAAACCCAGGGGAGGGGGTGACACTTGATATCACATCTGTTGCCATGCGTGCCCCCTCCCGCCACCCCACCCCCCACCCCCCCCAAAAAAAAAAAGAAAGAAAGATGACTAATGTTGAAGGCAGACATGGTCCCAGCGGAGTGCCAATTTTTTAAGCGATGCGGTAATTTTCATTCATTACTCCACGTTTTCCATAAATAGTGGGGTTCTTTGAAAAGTGCAACTCTGCCTGTGGTTGGAAGGGGACATTATTTCCTAATTAACAATCCGGGGTCAGGGGATCCAAAAAGGCACAGAGACGAACCCCACGGATTTTCTCATTCAATGGATAAAAATCCGGTAGATTTCACGTACAATTTGGTTTTAAACAATTATACTCAATGATGGGGATTTTTGTGGTTATTAAATCTTGATTCTCACAATGTACATTAAAATTAAAATATGCTTACATATAATTCAAAGGTTTTGTGAACAGTATTGTTAAAATCCAAACGTGCAGCTTCTAACAAATCTTTCAATGAACCACATGACAACTGCATTGTTTCGTTATAATCCTCAGAGAATGCACTGGAGCAATTTGATTGGTCATTCGTCACGTGTTCTGTGGTGCCGACAGGTGCGCTGATGTCGTTGTCGAGGCTACGCCCTTGAGGACCCCGTGTTCCGACATCTTTTTCTGAAATCAGCGTCGTGACTAGCTTCTGCCATACTGTGTGGTTCAAGACAGGGATTTTAGTGGAATCATTATCTATTTGCAGAGATTGCACGCTGCCAGTGGGCTCGTCACTGTCTGTTGTTAATAAATCGTGCTCTGATTGTGTCGTCGGTTTCTCATTGACGTCATAGGAAGACTGCTTTACAGTCAGAGCTTCTTCCGTCGTTATTTGGGTCGTAAGAGAATCACGCGTTGACGTTGAAAATGTTGATTCCGTTTGGTTGGTTGTAGCTTGGTCATCTGACCAGGACGTTAAAAAATGGTCTTCCACAACTGTTCCGAAATCGCTGGTAAATGTATTAATGTTTTCACGAATTGTTGTTCCCATTTCACTGGGAAGTGTGTCATGTTGTGAAATTCCATCTTCTTGGCTTTTTCCCGTAGTTCCCGTGGTTATTTGCAGATGATCCGACTCGGGGGATGTTGTAGTTATTTCACCATGAGTGAAGTATGAGCCAAGTATGAAGAGAACGGTTCCAAACCGACCACCTGAAAACGGAACAGACTCTCCAAATATGGTAAACCCAGTAATTGACAAACGCGATTGATTATTAAAAAAACACTGATACTGGGTTAAGCTTCGTTGTTACTAAGAAACGATAAATCGCCGTTTAAGCGCCGTAATAAGAAAAAGTGGGCTTATTAAGAAATAAAACAATTTTACCATTTTTTAACCTTTTATTGGTGCATGCTGAGCACGTTGATGAAACAAGGCTAGAAAATGTCGAATGCTCAAAAGTTGTTTTAAAACCTCACAACCTATTGTTGGCCAACTGAAGGAGATCGCTGAACGCATGCGGAAAAAAATGGATTGGGTCGGGGGCGGTGGGTTAGATTTTTGCTGCACTACAACTGCAAAAGTAAGCTATGTTTTTACTCTGAAGTGTACAGAATCCAACATATAAACTCTTAGAAATGGTATCTAAAATGAAAAGTATGTTCCCACTATCGTTGGCTAGAAGCCACAAGCGAGGTCGGATCAACGTCAATGGCTAGGTATGGAAACAACATCTACCTCCCATTGTTTAATGTAAGTGGGGAACATATCAATCAAAAATTCCAACCCAGACAGAGAAAGTGATCATTTCTCGTGGTCACCCCTGCGTCACAATACCCCCTCCCTCAAATTTCTGATAGACGTCGGAGTAAGTTGGGTTTTGGCCTCGTCCAAAAGGAACGTTTGAAGAAAAAAAAATATCTAACGTCTATTCAGTTTTGTGTCAAAGACGTTGGTAAGACTTCGGTCAATGGTTGCCGCCTATCCCGACCAAATTACAGCCGAGTTAATGTTGCGGTTTTGTCGGACCGACGTCGCAAATTCAATTCAAACTAAAATTAGCAATTTAAAATTAAAAAAAAAATAATCAAATAGGCTTTAATAAAATAGGACAATTGTTAAAATAATACAAACTATATAAATAACAACTCAAAACAAAATTGTGATCTTGTTTTACAGTCACTTTTTCGGATCAGTCCTTTAAGCAGAGCTGTAACAGCTATCCTGCCTTGTAAGCCAGAAATTTGAGTTCTTGTTTACGGTTGAAATAACTACATCGCCACATAAAAAGATGTTTCGCCGATGTCTTTTTACACAGAATCTGTAATTATGAACCCACTTTATTTGTTTATGATTATTATTTTTTTAATTTCAAGCAACAAAACAAAAAATGGTAAAAACGATAAAACAAGAACATAATTTATAGGAAAAAAAGACATGAAAACCATGCCATGTTGGTTTGATTAGGTAATTTAGCATGTTTTTAATTGCACATGTAACCATAAATTTTTACGGGATAAATTTGTTTTATTTCTTAATAAGTCTATTTTCACTTATTACTGCGCTTAAACGGTGATTTAACGTTTCTTAAGAATAACGAAGTTTAACCCAATATTAGTGAATTTTTATAACCAAGCGGGTTTGTCAAATTTATTCAAAACTTCACAAAATGATACGTGTTACTAGTAAAGCGAGATATGAAACTAGACCGTTTTCGCTACCGAGTAGCGGAAATCACACTTGGTGGCCACAAAAAATACGATTCTGAACTCTTAAAATTCAAAATTGAGCACGAACTAGGAGGTCAAGGTCACCGAGGTACATCTTGCAGATCGCCTTTTAGTGCCAAAAGGTCGTAAATAAGCTGAAATCGCTCTATCTCTAACCGTTTTCGAGATAATGTGTCAACTTTCCGGTTTTTGACCTTAACCATAACCAACGAGGTCAAGATCGCCGATGTACCTCTTACATATAGTCTTTTAGGCCCAAAGAGTCGAAAATAACCTCAAAATCGCTAACCGTTTTCAAGATAATGATCATGGTTAAATATGCGGATTTCATGTCTCCTCATCGTCTGTCGGGGAGCCAAATTTAAACATATTTTTTAAAACAGTCTATATATATAGCAAATGGGAAAAGCTGAAACGCGGCACCCAACATGCACACAATCTGTAATCGCTCTCGTGGCAAACAAAATGTTAATGAATTTCTAAGAAAATTACGCTGGATCAACTTCACATGCTACATCATGTCTCTGTCAAAATTGGTCGCCCTAGCCCTAGCCCGTCTTAGAGGAGTTCGGGTGACAATGTTTTGGCTGAAAAACAGAAACATACGCAAACACCTTACCGAGCCGTATTCAGTAAAATAGGGGATTCAAAATCCCCATTTGTAATAAGCACACAAATAACAAAATTAAGAAGTGGAGTGTTGCCTTGGAACAGGGAGAGTTCTTTACACACGTACCTTTTAAACTCACCTTCAAAACGTTCCAAAACATTGCCACAAGTTCGTTTATGTCTGATGGTATTTTTAATAAATATGCATCTGTTTTCTTATATGTTTATATTGTACATCACTAAACAATTTGCTTAATTCATTCTCCAGAATTAACTGAGAAACTAGACCGATTTCGCCACCGAGTGACGAAATTAACGCTTGGAAGCAGTCAATTAGAATTCTAAGGATATAATTTATCGTTAATATACTTTTGTATGGAGAGTTTTCAATATTCTGCGATTTATCGAGCTTCATTCCCATTGTTAAGCATAACCTGTTTAGTAATTACTGCATTCCTTTTGTTTTATGTCTACACTCGCTCAGCTGTGACCATAAGCATGCATGTAACGCATATAGGCGAGTCCTGATCAAGTCCTGATCTAGTTTCGTCACTATTTTTCAGAGTATTTTTCCAGGTTGCATCATTAAGAACCTCCCAAATAAGTAGAAATTGGACCATTTTTGGTCAGCCTTACTGGTTGTGTCTCGGAATATATATATATATATATATATATATATATATATATATGTATATATATATGTGTGTGTGTGTGTGTGTGTACTACGGAAATAGAACCACCAGTTAGACTTATCAGACGTAGCCCAATTTTCGGGTGCAGTTTTATTTATGATGTGGTTTCATTTTTGCGATGGTCCAATCTCAGTATCTCTGGTTTGAACAGGAAAACTATTTTCGGGTCTCGGGGTACGAGATGGTCTCATTCCGTCTGATGCATACCTGAAACCAGGAAAAAGAACCACCACTGGGTCTAGCCTTAAGAGGTCTGATTTCCAGGATGGTCTCATTGGCAGGGTTCTTCAATAAGGAAGTAGTCTGGAACGGGACTACTCAGAAGCAGTCCTGTTGGGAGCTGGTCCCATTTGTTGGATGGTTTTATCAAGGATTCGGGTGTATATATATGAACACATGAAATAGGGCCACCAGCTCGACTGAACCAAAATGGTCTAATTTCTGATTATGTTCTTATTCGGGAGGTTCTTGATTATGGAAGGAACGTGGAACAGGACAGTTGAAATCTAGCCCTATATGTTAGATGGTCCCATTTTCGAGACAGTCCAGCTCCGTGCTTGATATATAATACTGGGGATTCTATTCGGCACTCCGGACTGGCCCGAAGCGGTTCAATTTACGGCCTTATTTGTAAGGTGGTCCCATTTCCTGGGCGGTCCAAACAAGGGGTTCCAGTGTTAATTACGATGCACCAGAAATAATACTCCAGTTCGACTGACCAGAAGTGGTTCAATTTACGGTCTTATTTGTAAGGCATCCCATTTGCTCGGCAGTCAGATCCCGGTGTCCCAGTGTTAATTTTGATGCACCAGACATAAGATCCACCACTTGGAGTGACGAGAAGTGGTTCAATTTCTGATCTCACTTGACAGGTGGTCCAATCTGTTCTAGCATTAATCCTATGATCGGACCATAGGGAAAATAGGACCACGTCACATATAGGACCGCTTTTTGACAGTCCTCTTAAATGTTCCATCCAATCCCGCAAATAGAACCTACACTTTGGACAAATCCCAGTGCAGGTCATATTTCAGGTATTCTTGTGCATATAAAACAGGAATAAGACGATTTTGTACGTGCACAGCAAATTGGACCATCTTAAAATAAGATCGTTAATTGAACCATTTTGAGTTCATCCAACTGGTGGTCCTATCTCTGGTACATCAAATTTAACACTGGAATCCTACGATTGGACCGCCCAGCAAATCGGACCACCTCACAAATAAAATTAGTAATTGGAAGAAGCTGGCTTAATTCCAGGTTCCTTCTATTTTCAAGAAATCACTTCAAACACAAATAAGACCATACCTGGAAATTGGAGCACCTCACAAATAGGACTGGAAATTGGTTCAACTTGGTCCCTACAACTGGTGGTCCCATTTCTGGTGCACCAATAAATACACTGGAACCCCGGGATCGGACCGCTCAGAAAATGGGATCACTTCACAAATAAGACCCGAATTTGAACCACTTCGGGTAAGTCTAAGTTGCAGTGCATAAATATATACACTACAACTTCTGAATCGGACCACCCCGCAAATGGGACCATCCCACAAATAAGACTAGAAATTGGACCAATTTGGGTCAGTCTGACTATTGGTCCTATTTCACGTGCATGAATATATACACAGTGTTATTTCAGGTGTACAGATATATACGATGGACATTTTGGATCGTATTCTATTTCAGTTGCGTCAATAATTACACTGAAAGCCCAAGATCAAGCCGTCCCGAAAATGAGACCACGTCAAAATTAAAACCTAAAATTGGACCAATTTGAGACAGTCCGACTTTAGATCCTATTTCTGTGCATAAAAATATACACCGCAACCTCGAGATCAAGTCACATCGGAAATGGGAACCACCTCCCAAATAAGACAGGAAATTAAACACTTCAGGTCAGTCCGTCTAGTGGTCCTATTTCTGGTGCATAAATAATTACACAGGAACCCTGGGATCGGACTGCAAAGCAAATGGGCGACCTCACAAGAAAGACCGGAAATTTAACCACTTCGAGTCAGTCCAAATGGTGGTGTTATTTCTGGTGCAGACTGGAACCCCGAGATCGGACCTCCAAGAATATGGGACCAGCTCACAAATAGGACTGGAAATGGGACCAATTCGGGTTAGTATGACTGGTGGTCCTCCTTGTGGTGCATAATAAATTGCACTACAGCCTCCGGATCGGAACGCCTATTAAAAAGGGCCACCTCACAAATAGGACCACTTTTAACGGTCCTGTTCCAGGTTTCTTCTATGTTCAAGAAATCATCTCCTCACAACTAAGACCATATCCGAAATTTGGTCCTATTTCTGGTGCATAAACACATACACTGGGACCCTGGGATAGGACCATCCACAAAGGAACCACCTCACAAGTAAGAGCACTTTAAACGGCCCTGTTCCAGGTGCTTTCCATTTTCAAGAACTCACCCCTTTCGAAATAAGACCATACAGGCAAATGAACCACTTCGGGTCCGTCCAACTGATGCATAAATATATACACTGGAACCTCGAGATGGAACTACCTTGCAAATAGGACCACTTTAGTCCAGTCCCACTGGTCCTTTTTTTGGAGTTCTGGTGAACATCAGTACGGAATAACACTAGAACCTGTTCCTCGAAAACAGACCATCTGCTCTATATATGAATCCTGGGACTGGTACGATTTTCAGGTTGGTCTCATTAAGTTAATCATATTTTGAATAATCCAGTAGAATATTCAACCCTTTAACTGATCACTAACTACTCCCTGCCCCCCACCCCCCACCCCCCCCCCCCCCACACACACTCATTCTAAACAAATCCTCGTTTCAATAGCAAGCGGAAATCAGTACCATGCAGGCAGCATTGCATGCAAGAGGCCAGACAGAAACGAGTACAGTGATGGGACCCTTTCTGTATTAAACAATTACAACAAGCATTGCTTTTTTATGCTTATCATTATTTGGCATACATACAGCAAATGGCTTGTGCGAGTATACTGGTATCTGTTTACTTGCTGACCTTGTGATGGCAGTATTTTGTTTACGTATTTTGGGGGTGGGTGGGGCGTTTTACAGGGCGTTGGGTAGTTTAAGGTTATTTTTAACTGCCAATTCGTATACAACTAAGCTTTCTGTATACTGTGCGCAAAAATCCCTCTTTAAAACCGACCAGGAACAGAAAACGTAGAAATGACGTCAGAATTACGAAATACGTAAAAAAATAGTGCTATCACGGTGTTCTTTGTCAAAAAGTAGTCTAATGACGTATTTAGCTCAAAACCTCTAGATCCAGCGGTTTTGGAGATATTAAGTTATTAAATCGGCATGACGTCACAAAAGGCAGATGATGACGTCATAGGTCAATAAAAAAATCATTTTGCACCACTTCGCATAGTCGACTTCAAGTGTGCCAAACTTCATTCTTCTAGCTTAAGCCGTTTCGTGGGAGATGTCTGGAAACTGACGAGGACTTTGCGAGAAAAAAAATGAAGAAAAAAAAAACTAACAGAAAAAAGGAAAATAAAGAGGTACTTTAACCCCCACAATTCGAGGAAAAACAATAACTTCTTGGGACGAAGTTCCAAGCGTTATTGAGGTGGGTGGGCATTTGCGTTGTCATTTAGCTGGAAATCTCCGAACTGGTTATAAAAATGTCAATAGTGTCTAATGTCAGTTAATGGTTATTTAAAAAAAAATATGAATCACTTTAAATGAAGAAATAGTTGGGAACGAAACATCGTTTGACAACCTCTGAACACTGTAAATTTCTACAAATACGACTATATGAACAGATTTCTTTTACGAAACGGCGTTGATCTTCATTTCTTATTTTACCTGCTGCGTTCATTCCGCCAATTCAACCAAACTTTTTTTTCTTTCAATTTTTTAAACTTTGACAAATTGGTATTGTGTGGACGTAATCCCTTAGACGTTAGGTAGATGTTTTTTTTCACAGACGTTGGATTATCCAGGAGCAGTTTGGCAGACTGAGTACACCACTAAATCGCTAACAAATTTGATATGATTTGGTGTAATCACAATGGCTTGTGAGGTTAAGGAAATAACAACATATCCTTATTGTGCTTTCCCGTTTGTATGTTGTGAAAACAACCGAAAAAAAAAACAAAAAAACCTCGCACCTAAATTTATCACCCAGACTGGAATTAAAATTATCATTGACCCAAGACATTGTAAAACCACATGTGAACTTTGAGTCTTGGAGTTTTTCTAATTTCTTTGGTTTTTTATTGTGATAAATGACACGGACACATGCAGCTTACGTCACACTCACGCAATGGTTAACAGACAATGGTTACACAATGTTAAACACGTTCATTCACTCATTCACTCACAAATTACAGTCCCATATTTATTGTGCTGCCATCAAGAATCATATATCGGGATAAAGCTTTAAATTTCAAATCAGTTGCACTAGAATATTAATTTTCTTTCATTTTATTTTCTAAATAGCTCAGTAAAATAAAACGACTTTCTAGCTGAAATTACCCCTCAACATAAAAAAAAAACATTAAAAAGTAAAAAAAAAAGTTTCTCCGTATCATTACCAAAGAAAAAAGTTACGAATAGAAATACAAGATGCTGCTACAATCTCTCTATTCAATACACACAGCGAAAAGGCTGGCGGAGGGGGGGGGGGGGGTGGGGCGACTTGATACTAAGTGGGTGGGGGTGAGCAATCCCGATGTGAATTATTTGTGTGTGTGTAGAGGGGAGCAGCCTGCTAATTGAAGCAGGATGAGGGATCCCTATGTGAATTGTGTGCGGGTGGGGCGGGGGGGGGGGCGGGGTGGCGGGGAGCTAAACTGCTCAAAAGCTGCCTCATTTTCCCCTAATATTCTGCCCTATTATGAGAGGAAAGGCAGGAGAGTGAGCGACTCCCGAAACACCCCCATCTTTCCCTCCGTTATTGTTCGGGCTTTTCCGCCATATTTTCGCTTCCTGTTACAGACACACCAAACCATGCCATTGGTTGTTTTCGTGTGTCTTTGTAAACACTTGGTATGCTTGATTCAGCAACAATTTCTTTTAAATAAGTATTTTTTTTTAATAAACAATGTCAGTTTAATTAATGAGATGCAAAGAACTGCTACTTGTTAACATCACAAACCTACCGGAGAGCTGAGAAGACATGGCTACTGTGTGCTGATCAGTTCGATTCTTTGACACTGATTCTACAAGTATTTGCCTTTATATACAAAAAGCCTTACTCGAAAACCAGATTTCAGGGAATTTACTGTGTGCATGGTGCAAAAATAGCTAGCATCTCTGGCAGACCGAGACCGGACCTGTTGTGAATCAGTGATCCTAATTTTAATCAATATATAAATGGATTTATATATTGCTTTTAATTTCCTGTTGAACTGTAACAGCTTCTGCTGCAGAAGTTTCCATCATGGCACTTTCACACTAATTTGCAATTCTTGTTAATTCAGTCACCTTTTTGTTGTATCCGTAAGCCTTCCTTTCGGTGGGATTGGAGAGTTCGGGATAAGGAGGGGGAAGGGGGAGGGGAGAGGGAGGGAGGGGGAGGGGGGAGGGGGGAGGTATGAGAAGAGCATTCTGGTGTGGGGAAGGGCATGGGGACATTCGGGGAGTGATGGTTAGGGGATGGGGATATGTCAGGAGATGTACACATGGGCTGGGCGGGTGGAGGACGTGGAGCATGGGGACATTCGGGGGGGGGGGGCGTGGAACTTGCGGTTTTGCCACAAACTACCTTCCTTGATGTTTTGAAATTTTGGTATTTTTGGCTTCACGCTTGATCATCGTCATCATGCTCCGTCGAAACAATTATTTTACTTTTCATTGATTTATTTTATTACTGTTATATTATCAATAAATTTGTTATTTTACATACACAAAGTTGGTTCTGGCAGAGTGGTCTTACTCCTAGGATGGTTTTATTCACAAGGGTCCCGTTAGTCATAAGGGTCCTGTTAGTCACAAGGGTCCCATTAGTAACAAGGGTGCCGTTAGTCACAAGGGTCCCGTTGGTCACAAGGGTGCCGTTAGTTACAAGGATTCCGTTAGTAACAAGGGTCCCGTTAGTCACAAGGGTGCCGTTAGTCACAAGACTGCCGTTAGTCACAAGGGTGCCGTTAGTCACAAGGGTGCCGTTAGTCACAAGACTGCCGTTAGTCACAAGGGTCCCGTTAGTCACAAGGGCGCCGTTAGTAACAAGGGTGCCGTTAGTCACAAGGGTGCCGTTAGTCACAAGGGTGCCGTTAGTCACAAGGATTCCGTTAGTCACAAGGGTGCCGTTAGTCACAAGCGTTCGGTTAGTCACAAGGGTGCCGTTAGTCACAAGGGTCCCGTTAGTCACAAGGGTCCCGTTAGTCACAAGGGTTCCGTTAGTCACAAGGGTGCCGTTAGTCACAAGGGTGCCGTTAGTCACAAGGGTGCTGTTAGTCACAAGGGTCCTGTTAGTCACAAGGGTGCCGTTAATCACAAGGGTCCTGTTAGTCACAAGGGTGCTGTTAGTCACAAGGGTCCTGTTAGTCACAAGGGTGCCGTTAGTCACAAGGGTGCCTTTAGTCACAAGGGTCCGGTTAGTCACAAGGGTCCTGTTAGTCACAAGGGTGCCGTTAGTCACTAGGGTCCCTTTAGTCACAAGGGTGCCGTTAGTCACAAGGGTTCCGTTAGTCACAAGGGTCCCGTTAGTCACAAGGGTGCCGTTAGTCACAAGGGTGCCGTTAGTCACAAGGGTCCTGTTAGTCACAAGGGTCCCGTTAGTCACAAGGGTCCCGTTAGTCACAAGGGTTCCGTTAGTCACAAGGGTCTCGTTAGTCACAAGGGTGCCGTTAGTCACAAGGGTGCCGTTAGTCACAAGGATCCTGTTAGTCACAAGGGTGCCGTTAGTCACAAGGGTGCCGTTAGTCACAAGGGTGCCGTTAATCACAAGGGTCCTGTTAGTCACAAGGGTGCCGTTAGTCACAAGGGTCCTTTTAATTACAAGGGTGCCGTTAATCACAAGGGTCCTGTTAGTCACAAGGGTGCCGTTAGTCACAAGGGTCCTTTTAATTACAAGGGTGCCGTTAGTTACAAGGGTTCCGTTAGTCACGGGAATTTTGATGCTGCTGTATTTTTATCTTCAGAAAAGTTTAAAAGGCTGTTTTATGAATCGTCCACACTCAGACGTAATTGCATCATTTTTTAATAAAAGATTGTTCATTTGTCTTAATATCGAGATGGTCTAATTTCAGCTGGCTACCAGCAAGGCTCTCCAGCCGGCAAGTCTTCCAGATCAAGTGAACATTGGAACAAGGTTGGAGCAACCTCGGGCCCAACATTGAATCAACGTCCGGATTTGGTTGATTATGGGAATTGAAACGTTTATCCCAAAACGTTGGAAAGACGTCCTTTATTCAACGTCTATTAATGTTGCGAATAAATTGGAAACTGAACGAAGAACGTCTTCTCTCCATGCGTTGTACATACGTCAGGCAAGGAACGTTGAATATGAGAATAGAATATCTTAATCTAGAATTGTCGTCAAAGCAGCGGCAGTCATAGTGTGGTCACATGAATATTTTGCAAAACTAAGTGGAAAAAAGCTTAAAATTCTCAAAATGTATGTTTTCTTTTTGATCTACTATCAAAATAGACCTGCTATGGCTGCCATTTCCTGTGAGCGCTAACACAATGAGGCTGGTGTTTGGGTACGAGTCCTAAATCTATACAACGTCCAATTTATCTATACAGAGTCGATTTACCGATGTCCATTCCATTCTGCACCAAAGATGTTGATTAGATGTTGGAGAGGCTTGTCTTTTGGTTGCGACCAAAACAAAGTCTAAACAACGTTTCTTACCTGTCAACGTCTATTCAACGTTGTGTCAATGACGCTGGTTAGGCGTTGATCTGCACTCGGGACCAATTATATCCAAAGTTCAACCAGAGTCAATGTTGTTTTTTGGTCCATTCGACGTCGCAACCTCAAGTTGACTGGATTCACCATGTTTACTGGGGACATTTACTGTCTGTTCTGTTTTGTTTGTTTCATGATAATTATTTATATTTATACTTCAAGTCTGTGTGTATTGATGTGTTTTATTTCGGACAGTGTGGGTTATCTGTGACATATCTTCAACGCAAAATTGCAGATTTTAGTCTTATTTTAAAAGAAATATTTCTCACGTATCAGAAGATAGTAACGAGGGAGGAAGTGGAGTGGAGTGCATCTCCACCACCTTTCCTTTACACGCCCCTCCCCGACCCATCCCCATTTGGATCCCTTAACGCATGCCATCGAAAAGTGTACAGCTGGGGGTGTTGCGTGCCACGGCAAGAACAAGACGGCGTGCCCTTAATGAAAGCTGTCACTTCTAGACATGAAGTGCTTGTCGATACGACACCGTTAAAATTAAAGCAGGGACTCGATTCAATTTTCATGTGATGTTTGTTATTCGGCCGTCACTTCGGTGATGTGAAGTATTATGAATGGGTAAAGTTAACAATAACAGAACACATTGTACTCTATCAAGGGAACTAAATATTGAAACACGAAACTTGACCAGTTTAGTAACTTATGTAGCTAAGATAGACAGAAGCAAACAGAGTCGGACCGAAATTCAAAAGTCCTCCGCGGCGGGGGACTGTAAAGGAAGGACAAGTATGTGTGGTTGATGCTTGGGGAGCGTGGGGTGGGCGATGGGGACGGGGGGGCGGGGGCGGTTGAGGGGCAAAGCAAGAACTTGCAATATCGGATCAAAAGTTACGGGAAAAGAATAAAACTAAATATGAAGGTTACTTCTTTTGTACAATGTGAGCAGAACGGCCTAATACAACCGCCGAAAGACAAAGGTTTGAAAGAAAGCTGATATTTTCTGAGAAACATAAAATGTAGCTTGACAACAACTTGAAGGGAAAAGGTTCTAACATTTTACATGTCTATTCTGATGGTTCCAGTCTTTGATGAGCGATAATATAATAGTCATGTTTCATCCTATATGTGCAGAATGCCGCACGAACCGATCCCGAAGGGTGAGACCCGTGCGTGCCGGTGTAAGGAAACGTTTTGACCCCCAAAATAAATCGACCCCCCGGTCGATTTGTTTTAAAACAAACAGACCCCCCGGTCGATATGTTTTAAAACAAAAAGACCCCCCCCCCCCTGAAATGTTTTAACCCCCCCCCCCCTTATTTTTTGTTTGATTTCTTTATTTATTTTCACACATGGGCAGCTTATTAGTTTCTTTAATTGAAATAAAAACTATATCCATGAATAACGATTTATTTAGCAACTAACATCTACATTTTCAAACACGAAAACACTTCCAGTACCACTAACATACAGTCACCTCAATAATGGCATTTCAATGGCTCACAATGGTCATTTTGATTGACCAAATAGATACTCTCGTCTGTGTGCGTTGTGTACTCTTCAAGCTGCTCACTTTACATACATGCCTTATTCATGCCCGTATAATCCGGATTATATCTGACGGCTGCGACACCAATTGACATTGATGGGACCATTGAGTGACATTACTTCGTTTTGATTAATCTGTTACTGATGTTTTCCTTGCATGAAGTATGTTTTTATTGACGTTAATTTATGTTGATAGAACTCCGGAGCATTTTTCGACGAGTTAAAATAATAATTTTCTACATCAAAAGGTAGAAAATACTTAAAGTCGTATTTAAAAAGCATATATACCTTTTTTGCTTCCATTTTATATTTAAACATCATTATTTGAAGGGGGGTCATTTTATTATAGGGGGGGGGGGGTCTGTTTGTTATGGCGGGCATTCCTAAAACAAATCGACCGGGGGGTCTGTTTGGTTTAAAACAAATCGACCGGGGGGTCGATTTGTTTGGGGGTCAAAACGTTTCATTACACCGGAGGGCTGAAGGAAATGGCAGGGCTTACGTTCTGACTTCACTGATTTCCACAAAAATAGATTTTTTTATTTGAAATAAAAACCTCCCCTGAAATATCGTGATAAAAAGGCAATTTCGCGATGCGTATTGCCATTAAAAGATTCAACGATGAGCATTAGATATTCGCTGAAATAATAATATCCGTTCACGATGCTGTTTCCACCGACTCATGCATTTTTCATCTTAGGTATATCTAGACTAGGCTATCCCCCCCCCCCCCCCCCCCCCCGCCCCTACCTGGCATTTTTGACCCCCTATTGGTATCACATCCTAAAAGGAAGATGAAGTTGAACATACAAGAAAGCTCTTCTTGGATAATGTGGATGTTATTTATGATAATCTTACGCAATCAGGAGTATCCACCTGGGCTCACGAAAATGCTAAAAACGATATTAAGAGAAAAATAAAGAACTTTGTGTTCAAGAATGCCTTTTTATGTTTTGTTTGAATTATGTTGAATTTAGTCAATAAAGTGGTCCAAGATTATTTTATGCAATTTAATTGAGTCTATTTATTCCCATGAAGAAATGTTATCAAATATATGCAGCTAAATTATAGTTAATCCAAATTCGTTGGGTTAATACGGCGACGGATGAACATAGTTCCCTTACGCCGTGTAGCTAGCTTTAGCTGTAAACTTGCACGCACTTATACTTCAGTATTTTCAGGATTTGGTGGACGGGATTTCTAAACGCTTCTCCCCTGCCTGTCCATTGTGTCATGAAAAACCGTTAACGGCTGTTAGAGATATTCTTTTTTTCGACAATAGAAAAGCGCATAGCACATTCTGTCCTTCTCGTTCCGCAATGAACAGCAGTGCACCAAAGTGAATTGTTAGCCAATCAGGTGTTGCTGTAACTGGCACTTCTTAACCAATGAAATTCACGCACTTGAAGATGTTTCAGAAGACATTTCAAAGAGATGTGATAACAGAAATCTAATTTTATCTTCTTAAATGTTTCGTTTTTAAAATTAGTAAACAAATTTTAATTCAGAACAAAACAGCAGTGAAATATTGCATTTTTATGCACGAATGTCGTAGTTTAAAAAAAAACTTAATTGGCATTAATTAGTTCAGGGTGACGTTTTGCAGTTGTCGCAACAAAGAGTTTCACATGCAAAACGATTGGGATACAAAAATAGCACTCAGGATAAAATTAAGGAATGCGCACTGTTAAATATTTAAAACTGATATTTAACTTTCTTTAACAACAACAAAATGAACTCTAATAGGGCAAGTTTGCCCCACATTGATGGAAGTAGAGCACAGGGTTACCATGCCAACACTGGAGAAGGCTACAATGGGGAAAATAACTGTCATTTAAAGGACGATCCCAGCAACAAAAAGTACCCGGATTATTGTCGAACCATGGTTATAAAAGGTGAGTCATAACCTTGTTCGTTTCAGCGGAGAGTAGGTATGGTTTTAGGGGCCATCCACATTTAGAAATGGAGGTTTCACGTTTTTTAAAACCCAAGTTTATGTATGTTAATGTTATTTTAAATGGTATGATTATTAATGACGACACAATCTGCTTGTGGAGGGAGAAGGGAGTTGGGAGGATAACAAATTGTATACGTACTTTATGGGTGGTTTATAGTAGCAAAGTAACATGTCACAGTGCTCCTAACCATCCTTGATCAGTATACCGTCCGCATTAGTAGGGCCAAAACACCGAAACGGGACCCCGAGTGGGGGAGGGGTGCAGTCTACCACTGTGGGCCAGTATTTTTTATCGTTATATATTTATAATTATAATTAATGCAAGCAGAATATTCAGTAAAGAATTTCGATAGACTGTGATATACTGCGATTTTCGGGGTTCGGGAAAAGGGTCAGCTGATCGTTACGTCAACCAGGGAATTATTTTGTTCGTCACGTGACCATTTCTTCTATTTACAAATAGAGAAAGAAGTCGACGAGTCTGTTGGTTCGCTTTCCATATCATCCCGGCGTCATTGTCGCACGTTTGTTATCCTCCACCTTTATGTTTGTTTCAATCAATATGGTTTTCATTTATTCTTTTATTTCCTCAATAAATGTAAAATGCGTTATGAGAAACAACTTTCATTTTCTGTGTTAAATTATACAACTTACTCCTCGTGCTGTCAGCTGTCATCCAAATAGATAAGCGTAGGATTTTGAAAAGGCATTTTAGGAATATTTAGCACTGTAAGAAGAAAATCTAAAAAAATTATTGCAAATTTTTCGCGACTTACATACACTATTCTTGAAATCATGTGAGAAAAATCTATTTATTTATTATTTTTTTTGAGTCTACAACTTAAAGACATGATATAAGTACAGCTTGCGAAGTAATAATAAAAAGTCTTCTCCTTGCGTGTGGGGGAGGAGGGGGTTGGAGTGGTACAGATGGGGCTAAGCTATAAAATACAAAATATCAGTCAAACGGGAAAGTGGTGTAAAATAACAAATGTGCCAAAACAGAACTTTGCAAATGGCAGGCGTTGTGGCAAACGCCCCCTCGTGGATGTTTTGTAAATACATTTTTTGAAAGCTCTCAAGGAATAATATTAAGTCCTGCAATCCCAGCAAGCTACGGGTTTACGGCATAATAGCCACTACACTTTGCAGAAGGACCTCTTTACAGTTTCATTACTTTAGCCTATTTTAAGCCTGAAAGGGGTCAATATTATTGTTTAATCAGAAAAGATATAATTTGTTTAAATCAGAAATTAGCTGTGTTTATCTCCCCGTGGCGTTTATTAATAATTTTTGCCGAGTTTTTATGATGACTTTTTTCAAGCCCTTGTCATTTACCGTGAGACGCGCACGCAAATTTCTGTGATGTGCATTTTTCAATGAACGATTCGGCACATCTCATAATAATTTAGCATTGATCTTGCTAAGGAGTGGAAAGTGAGGATGGTGGAGGGTGGGAGCGGGGGTGGAGGGTGAGGGGGAAGGGGTGGAGTGGGGATTGGTATGTTGTCAATGACTGCAGATATTAAGTGAGTTTTATCCAGATCACAAACTGCACTCATCTACTCACCTAGCCTATAGTTCCCACCCCCATCCCCCGCTGTAACAGGCTAGCTTACCCCCCTGTACAGCTCCCCCTCCGAGGGGGGGGGGGAGGGTGGGGCTAGCTAGACTAGGCTATCTCCCCCTCCCCCTCTAGGATATTTTGCCTCATCCCTACGAAACTCAACAAATACCACAAAAACTTAACTTCAAAACTCTTTTATTTGATAAATGCTCAATTTTTAACATTACTAACCAATTTGTGCAATTTTAAAACTGCAATTGCGAATTTCCACAAGGGTTAAAGGTCATAACGGGAGTGTAGTGATGGTGAATGTTCGCAATGGAAATCATCGGAATGGATTTTTCCAGCCTTCCTAGTGGGTTTAATGCTCTTGGTTCACCAACATAGGTCAGCCAATAATATTGTAAGTTGGGTTGCCGATCAAAAACCGCTGCGTCGTTTGTTTAAATTTCAATTCCATTTGAATTTTGAATTACAAGATGAAATACTGACCTATTTATCCTTACCTGTGAGGAGTAAAATCTCACCTTGGAGTAATTATTTTTTTGGCCTCGAAAATGAATTTCCTGAGATTCTTAGTTCTGTTATTTATTTAGAAAGTGATTCCAGGTGGTAAAAAAACTTTCAGTTTAAACTTAGAGCGAAGGACTAAATCTTATGCCGCACCTTAAACTTACCCGGTGTAACGATTTCAGATTATCCCCATTTTCAGACAGCCCTGGCACTGCAAATCTGTATATACATTGACAGATGTAAATTTTAAAAAAAAATCTAGGGGGGAGGGATTTGAAATCGGAGGGGGGAATCTGAAATCAATTTCAGATTCCCGGGGAGGTAACTTGAAGTCGATTTCAGATTCCCGGGGGGGAGGGCATTTAAGGGGGGTAATCTTAAATCGGTACACCGGGATTTCTTACCTAGCTGTTTTAACCGCCTGTTAAAATATAGAAATAAAAATTAAAACAAAAGTGATGTGGATTCGTTTTATTTCAATACAGCGGCGATGTGATTGCCACTGGAAATTCGACGGAGATTAAGCAATCAGATAAACCTTGCTAACTTTGGTTATCACAGAGTCGGATATTACAAGGACTATAAAGACGATTTGCAATTGTGTCTTTGATTCGGCAGCAGAAAGAAATATAAATGGTGAAAAATAGGGGAAAGTTGGATGGCTAGGGTAGGGATGGGGGGTGAACAGGGGGCGGAAAGGAAAAAAAGGGAAAAAAATACCGGGGGTGGGGGAGAACTAGCCTTAATTGGTGGAGGAGGGGGGAAGCTGCACAGGTGGCAAAAAAAAAAAATAACAGGTGGGGGGAGCTATACAGGGGGCAAGATATACTGTTACACCGGAAGCCAGAACCTACGGTATCGAAGGCTAGGGGACTAGGTAGGGCAGATTGCTACGTTTTTTTTTTTTTTGTTTTTTTGTTTTTTTTTTTTTTGGCATAAAACATGTTCCCCGTTTTCTTTGCCTCGATAGATTCTGGATGAATCATAAACAGTAAAACAAAACTGATGTTATGCCCCAGATTTAACCCCCCCCCTACACACACACACACACACACACACACACACACACACACACACACACACACACACACACACACACACACACACACACACACACACACACACACACACACACGCACACACACACACACACACACACCCCGTGTCCCGCATTCCTATGCTTCCAGTTGTCTCTCTTTTTGCATGTTTTCCCCCAAAACAGGGTTTCTCATAACTCCAAAGTCTCTCTACTCTTTCGGGATAGCTTCGCTATGATCATGAATAAATGAAAATATATATTTTGTCTTTGAAGTTACATATTCACATTATATTCTTTATATTACACAGTAAAATAATATTTACAATGAATGATATTTAAAAGTGAGGAGTAAAAATAGCTTGAAGTTAAAGTAAGATATTTTAACCTGAGCTTAGTTATTTCTAATATAGCTATTTCCAACCAGTTTCCATACGTATGTTTTTGCAAAGAATTTAGAAGTGATTGACAGCTCCCAGGCACCGAAACAGCAGATACTTCTGCGTGCATTTTTTATAATATAATATATTCTTTTATTTCGTTTGATTGCGCCATATAGTCTTAAATTACTGTTAAACCATACATTCAGTGACTGTGCGAAAATCCGGTTGTTTTCTAACGGATTCTGGGAAAACCAGTTGATTGCCAGTTGCTGTGAAGTGTGGTTGAAAGCGAAAACAAATGAAAATGATATATGAGAGCATCAGATACTCTAAATGGAGCAGCCGACATTTTTTATCAAATTATTTATTTTTTTGCTCATCTTTTCCGTTAAATCATGTCGCGCGTGTAGTCCCGTGGTCACGTGACTAACCAAGTCACAATATTATAGAATTGGTACAACCATGCAGAGATGAATGTTTGGGTTAAGACCGCCATTTAAACCAACCCAAAAATTGGTCTCGAGATTGTCTTAGTTCAGAGGTGTTTTACCATGTCAATGACAGCATTATAACCACAAAGAGGGATTTCAATTTACAAAACAACAGTTGTCTTAGAGGTATTCCAAAAGGAAAATCACAGTGCATGTGAACCCGCCTCGCAAATGATACCGTCTCACAAAGAATATATGAATGAGAAGCCCCCACAAATGAGAGACCCTCATAAATGAGACCTCCTCATAAATGAGACCCACCCCTCAACCTCACAAATAGGAGATACACACAAATGAGACCCACTCAAAGATGAGATCCCCTCACAAAAGAGACTTTCACAAATTTGACCCTCACAAATGGGACCCTCACAAATAGCACCATTTTTTCTAGTTCTGTTTTAGACTCATTATTTTTATCCTATTTCGGCGATTTTATCATATCGTGTACCGAAAAGTTACGTGAATATGGTTCGAGATGGAAGGGCCTTAAAAACGAATAGGCGAATAACGAATAACCAAACCAAAAACCATTTTTCCGAGCACAAATTATGACCCATCCAATGCACTTTAAAAAAGTGCCATCCCTAATGCTTGAGGTCGTAATCTCAACGAGACAAATAAAGACTTTGGCGCATCAATTGTTGATAACATTACGTTAAGGCATCGCCCAGCAATTGTCGGTTACACAACGCGGTGCAATGCTGCATTTGAACCCTCAATTAGCGGGAGAGGGCAAGAAAATGTTCAAAACACCCCCCTGTGATGGGGTTAATTTTAACCTGCTGAGGGGGTGGAAACAAGCCCCGTTCACCCATTGCTTTGGTGATAAAAGATTTCGGGAAAATCCAGCTCTGTGAATTTATTGGTTTGTTATTATTTCATTTAATAAAGGCAATTAAAATCAAAGAAAATCAATCGCTACTTGTTGCAGTTAATCTTTTGTTGAAGAAAATCGCTTAGAATGTTATAAATAAACAAAATAAAACAAATTGCAACGTCTACAAAGGGAAATTTGATTTTTTTGTCTGTTTAAAAAAGACTTTGTTCTCATCTGTAATATGATATTAAAAATGTGTGTTTTTTTTTTTTTGCTTCCTGGTGTGGTGCCTATTGACTTTTAAATACAACAGTGTTCAAAACACACTAACAGAAAACGGCTTTTCTATTTTAACTGATGGTTTCTCTTAATTCGCCAACTTACATACTTCTCTTCCATGCTTATTGAACATTTTTGTACGTTTTGCTTTTAGTTAAAGAACATCAAAGTAAAATTTGCTCAAAGTTACCGTGCAATACATTTAGGACAAACAAAACAAAACAAACACAAAAGAAAAACAAACAAAGAAACAAAAAACAATAACAAAAAAAATAAAAAATAAAAAAAAAAATAAAAATAAATAAATAAAAAAAAAAACAAAAAAAAAACAGAAGCTCATGTTCGATTAAAAGAAGTGAAAATCTTTAAATTGTGAAGCTTAAGGTCAGAAGGGAAGGATGGGCGGGGGGGGGGGGGGGGTGCGGGGCTTGGATTGCTTATTATTCAAAGCAAAGGTCTGTTATTTATTTCAGAAAAAAGGACAGACAGACAAATAAATTGACATTCATATTTCAAACAACAGGCCCCCACTATCTAAATTTTCTCTAATATTCAATGTTTATTCCTTCCTTCACTTTTTTTTGTCTAAATTCCTGTGATAGAATGAAATTTAAGAGAAGAAATTACGACTTTAAATTCGCTCAGTTTCATTTCTTGCTCGTAAACTTTCAACAAGTTGACAATAATGACAACTTTATAAAGAAATTTCCTTGAGTGAAACTTCGGACTTTACGAATGGAAATCAGCATAAAATCAACTATAAGTCATGCATTGAGAGGCGGATCTCTTGTTTCTCAAGGTGGAGGTGGTGGTTGCAGTTAGGGGAGGGTGGTGGGGGGGGGGGCGAGCGGGGGTAAAAGGCTATTTTTTTTGTTCGAAATTATGAAGAGAATGTTTTTAAAGTAAATTTATTACAAAAGCGCACTGCTTGTCTGTTAGTGTTAGGGGTGGGGAGGGGAATAAAAGGGGGGGGGGAGCAGGGGTCTGATAACCACGACCCCATACCCCTGATTCCTCTCGCTCTCGCTCTCTCTAAGGGTAATATTTCTAAGATGCTATCTTATATCGTTTCGTACTTATTTGGTAGGCGTAAAGAGAAAAAAGCTGAGTAATTATCGCATGAAATACAAGAGAAATCTGATACTTGTGATTGATTGAGAAAATCTTGGCTTTTCCACTGTTATTTTTTTGTGTGACTACAATGAAAAGCTACGAAAATGCCACACTCTCACGATGACAAATCTTTAAATATCCATTTTTATTTACGATTTTCATTCAATGATCCATAACTTTTACGGTATTTTTTGTTTTAAAGGGAAAGCTCTTTTCATATGCATTTTGTTAAATAATCGCAGATTTTCAAAGCATGAAAAAATTTGCCCTGAGACTGACGACGGGTGTGCCAGCCTCCCCTTCCCCGGTAACCCCCTCCCTGCGCCCCATCCTCTAGCCCCCCTGGTCCCTCCATTGTATCCAGAAATGGGCTTCAATTAAATATAAACATTCCATGCATTGCAACGCAGAATAACAATCATAACCATCACAATTAGATGCAGCGCCGACCGATCAAGAAAACCGAGACGGGCGGGGCAGGGGAAGGGGGGCGGTGGGGGAGGGGGGAGGGGAAGTCAGTTGGGGGAGTTGACGGTTTGATACTACACAGCGACCACTGGTGCGCAATTAGCCATTAATGAGATAGCCATTGTCATTTCAGTGAAAGACTATAAAAGCTTGTCAGCATTACACCATCTGAACGCTGTTAGCCAATTTCGAAAAAAAAAAAACTGAAAAAGGGAAGAGTTGCACTCATCGTTGCTATTTGTCTAGTCAGAAAAGAAAACTTGCATGAATAAAACTCTTTTATTCCATTAGAATGTCAGAAACGGGTTCAGATTGAGGGGTGGAATATAGAGAGGAAAGCTTTCAACTTTTGCTCGTTCTGTGTGAACAACAATGAGTTTTTGAAAACGCGACAAAAGGTTCTATATAAGGCAATTATGGCTGGGCCGGTGGTTCAGCAATTCTATGTCTATTGTACACCAATTGTCTGTGAATGACCCTTCAGCGGGTAATTGAACTTAATTAAGACAGCATCTTTCTGTCGGCGAAACGTTTGATTAAGAAAAGATAAGTCACGGATATAGAAGCTTGAGACAAGAACTTTGTGAATACTGAGCAAATCAAAGCTACAATTCAAATATATTCCAGCTGGGATGCGAGTGGGGAGGCGGAGGGGGCGGGGGGGGGGGGGGCGAGCGGGGTTGGGGGCTGACCTTTCCCTACATTAGAACTGTCATTATTTGTCTCCGCTGATATATAAAATGTCATCTTGTGCCATTAGTATTGACTTTTTCACATGGAAAATAATGAAATAAGAATTAGCCACAAAGTCAAATGAAAGGTCGAGTAACAGCAGAAATCGTAAGATTGGGTGAAGGGAATATTAGCCCGGAAAGTGTTGGTCCGGAAAGTACTGAGGGGGGGGGGGGGGGGGGAGTGAGATGATTGAATGGATAATGTGCGTCTCGGCTGAGAGTATCACATAAAAAACACAAATAAAGACCAAGCATGGCTAAAAATCGCATTTGTAAAGTTGACAATCACGTTAGATTACCAAACATAAGTCATGTTTAAAACTGGATTATTTCTGTTGTCACTTTCTTTGTCCATCGTTTAAGCAATAATCGTCTATAATTTGCATGATATTAAGTCAAGCCTGCGATCATTAGTTCTATCAGTAGCATTATGATAAGGTTTCAGCGCCGTGATGTTTTCATTGCAGTAATGCTTGTTTCATAATTCCTCAATCGTCTTGACTTTTAAATTGACCATGAAATTAGACGTTAAGATAATTAGTTAGAGCAGCCATAATGATGCCTCATTGATGTTATCTAAAATAAAAATATTTCAAAACGTCTCTGCCTCCATCCCTCGCCCTCCACCCATGATTACATGTAATTTTCTTGTCATGTAACTAAGAGTTTGTCCGCTTGGTTCGGTTATGAATGTTGCGCATTCCGAGCATGAACTCTTATACTGGAGATCCCTGACGATACAATGTGGTCAGGATAAATACCTTTACTCACCATCCCCCCTCCCCCTAACCTCCCCCCCCCCCCCCCACCTCAGACATGTTTTCCTCTTCCTCCTAAAACAACGACATGAACATCTCCGACTTTTTGCTTTATGTTAGGTTAGGCAGACGCAATTTAAGTGTTTCAAATTTAGATTTGTTTATTCGGAATTGATTTTTTTTTATCAATTTCGAAAGATTGTTCTTTTTTATTATATTTATTTGTCTATTCTTTTTGCTTTGTGTATTCGTTCACACCAATGCTGACGAAAATAATGACTTAAATTTCAACATTTTTTTTTTACTTGTCAATAATACTTTTAAAAATTGTCTTAAGACTGCAAAACTTTTGAAGGTAGGTTCATAATTTTATTTAATTGAACTAGTATATTCTATTATTCCTTTACCACAGTTGGTATAATGCGTACATATTGATTTTTTATCCTTTATTCAGACTCAAACGGACAGATGAAAGAATTGGTGTTCCCCAAGGCACTGGATTTGGACCGTCCTAAAAGAGCACGCACGCAATTTTCAGCTGAACAGCTGTATCAGCTAGAGCGGGAGTTCCAACGCAATCAGTATCTTGTGGGCAGAGAGAGGACTGAGCTGGCGATTAAGCTGCAGTTGTCCGAGACGCAGGTGCGACATAAAAAGCAGCGTTGCTGTTCCACATTTAACCACTACGGTGGTTCGGTTTGCTGTTTTATTTGACGGAAATTTTGACCTGTTTGGTCCATGCAACTACTAGGAATTAAGCAAACACACAACTGATTAAAATAAACATTTGTGGTTACATAAAATCTAGATCTCTACAGAGGTCAGCTATTTTGTAACAACGAAGAATATAGAGTACTGGGTCCGTTGACTATCATTTTCGCGGACACAACAAATCAAACCGTCGAGGTTAGTTGTTGAAAAACAACTATTTGGAATACCGTCATAACCTGCAAAGTGGCGTCCTAAACTCGGGGGCAGCCTTTGTCCAATTAACAGGTTTCCTGGATTCTCTAACATGAATAAAGTTGGAACAATCCCGCGAAATTTTTCACTATAGCAGTAAATAGTATGTATTTGTAGCAAAGTAGGTTTTCGCATCCACTCGCGATTTTGGCCTGACTCGTCATATCATTCCCTGAACTATCGTGTTTTCATTTGGGTACATAGATCTGAAAATTTAAAATCTCCTGACATTTGCAAACATTACAAACCAGGCATATGTTTTACATTTTAATACGATTTATACAAACAGGCATAGAATATTCAATTAATCTGGCAAGGAAAATATATTTCCCGTCTGTAAATGATATTAATTTGAGACCCAACCATAACTAGACCGAATTTCGCTACACGTAGCGAAATGACTCCCACTTGCAATGGTACAATCTATCTGGTCAAAGACACATTTTTCAGTCTTTCCACATAATCGTCACCTTCAGAATTATTATCATGAACAAGGACATCGAAGTAAATATAATGTAATCTCAAATAATCAAATTCAGTTTTCTAACCATTTTTCAGATAATGGACAACTTCAGGTTCTTGACCTTGACCATGATGGAGGAGGTCAAGGTCACCGAGCTACCTCTTATATAACGTCTTTTAGGCCCAAATAAGCCCAAAATCGCTCTATCTGTAACCGTTTACGGGATAATGGTGAACTTCCGCTTTTTGACCTTGACCATGACGGAGGAGGTCAAGGTCACCGAGGTACCTCTTATATAACGTCTTTTAGGCCCAAAGGGTCTAAAATAAGCTCAAAATAGCTCTATCTCTAATCGTTTTCGAGATAATGGACAACTTCCGGTTTTTGACCTTGATCTTGACGGAGGAGGTCAAGGTCACCGAGGTACCTCTTATACAACGTCTTTTAGGCCCAAAGGGTCGAAAATAAGCTCAAAATCGCTCTATCTCTAACCGTTTTCGAGATAATGGTCAACTTCCGGTGTTTTGACCTTGACCATGACGAAGGAGGTCAAGGTCACTGATGTACCTCCTATATAACTTCTTTTCGTCCCAAAGGACCGAAAATAAGCTCAAAATCGCTCTATCTCTAATCGTTTTCGAGATAATGAACAACTTCCGGTTTTTGACCTTGATCTTGACGGAGGAGGTCAAGGTCACCGAGGTACTTCTTATATAACGTCTTTTAGGCCCAAAGGGTAAAAAATAAGCTCAAAATCGCTCTATCTTTAACCATTTTCGAGATAATGGCCAACTTCTGGTTTTTATACCTTGACCATGACGGAGGAGGTCAAGGTCACTAATGTACCTCCTATATAACTTCTTTTCGTCCCAAAGGACCGAAAATAAGCTCAAAATCGCTCTATCTCTAACGGTTTTCGAGATAATGGTCAACTTCCGGTTTTTGACCTTGACCATGACGGTGGAGGTCAAGGTCACCGAGGTAACCCTTATATAACGTCTTTTAGGGCCAACGGGTCGTAAATAAGCTCAAAATCGCTCTATCTCTAACGGTTTTCGAGATAGTGGGCAATTTTTCTCTAACGGAATTCAGTATACAAAAGTCACATGATCTTGACCTTGACACTGAATGTCGAGATTTCATCCATGATGTTACTGCCTACTGACACCGTACACGGGTTGAAACAAGGATTTGAGCGCTATTTCCAGCAATTTTTCGTGATGGAAGAGGTTTTTGAAAAAAATATTTTGACCTCAATTTGACCTTGACCTTGAAGGTCAAGGTCAAAAAATTTTGCGGATTTCACGACATCTAATCACCCTCTATCTCTGTGCCAAATTTCATCGTCCTACGTCAAATAGCCTAGGAGGAGTTTTCTGGAAACCACTTTGAGGTAAAAAAAATTTGACCTCAATTTAACCTTGACCTTGAAGGTCAAGGTCGAAAAAATTTGCGGATTTCACGACATCTCATCACCCTCTATCTCTGTGCCAAATTTCATTGTCCTACGTCAAATAGCGTAGGAGGAGTTTTCTGGAAACCTCCTTGACGAAAAACAAAAACAAAAACAAAACAAAAAAAAAAGGGAAGGAATAAACGCCGGAATTCTTTGCAAGGCATACCCATTTGCAAACTATGTTTGCAAGTGGGAATAAACTAACCCAGTGGGCGTTAACCTGCAGGAAATGAGTAAATTCTACACTGGATCCTTTTGTCAATACACGGTACGACACCGTCACTTCGTTGACGATTTTCAAGCGACAGCTAGATCATATGGAATGCCATTTTCACATTTATTAGGGAAATATTGATATCAAGAATTAATTTGTTTTAATGTTCATTTATTGCAGGTCAAAGTTTGGTTTCAAAATCGACGCACAAAATACAAACGGGACAAACAAAGAGACGACGAACTGAAAACCTCGAGTGCTGAGTCAATGGCCGCGTGTAACATTATGAAACTACTCGATACGAGACCTCCCGCCCCTCTACTGCAGGCCCCAAAAACTCCTCTATCAATCCAGTCACAGCTACAACGTCCCCATGAGAGAACGGCAGCGCAGTATATTGCACCCATTCATGTCCCGGCTTTGCGGCCGCATATAAACCTTTATGGGACACACTACATGCAGTGAGCAGGTGGCAAACTGTGCAGGTTTTACGTGCATTTAGGATGTTTATAATCTGGAACTTGCGGAAATGTTTCAATAGACTTGCAAAAGCTTTACAGGAAAACGATGTTAAATTTTACGAAAACACACGCTGTCATATTATTGTTTTAACATCACGAGCAATAAGAGGTAATCATTAAAAAAAATGTACAATTTTGGCCTTTAGCGGAATGAAGACCGCCCAATCAAAATGCTCCGGTTCCCTTTGCGTTCTTTATCTCTGGTTGTAGTAATTCTTTTTCTACATCGCTCTTCGGTTGATCCCCAAACCACTGCATAACCCAGAGCGAGGTATAAGTATTCTCTTTGCTATTTTGAGATTGATAATGATGCAAGTAATAGTAATTTGCGCTTTCGTAAATTTGCGCTTTCGTATAATTTGCGCTTTCATAAGTCAACCGCAGGGCAGGGTCTTTGGTAGCAAGGCAGGAATACACAAATCGACAGGTGCTGTGAACTGGCGATAATGTGCTTTAATATCAGTTCATAGGTAGAACATATACACTGGCTGCTTAGTTTCTACAACCGAAATCATTTTAGACTGTCGCTATAAACTCCTCCCTGTTCGTTTCGTATATAAATGTGTTAATAATAATAATAAAAATATTCCTCAACAGAACCCTTTTTGATAGAAGATATCAGCGGACTTCGTGAAATGCCAAACTTAAGTGATCTTTCAGGGCTTAATATCCCTTAAAATAAATAGATAACTTTTTAGGAAGGCGTTTCCGAAAGAAGCAACTTTCTTTGGGGAGGGGGGTGGCGGTGGGGCGGGGACGGGGGAGGAGTGGCGGGAAGGTCTATAGTCTGGGTGGACTTCTTCATCCCGATCACTTTAAAAACTAAGAGCTTACCCCCCCCCCCCCAAAAAAAAAAAATAAATAAAAAATAAAAATAAAATAAAAATAAATAAATAAATAGATAAATTAAAAAAATAAATAAATATATAAATAAAATAAATGAATAAATTTGGATGCAACAAGTTTTGATTTATGTAAATGATAGCAATCTAATACACGTTTACAAGTGTATCTCTTTGTTTAGAACAAGCGAAGTGCCGCTCTGGTTTTATGACTGAATTATTACCTTTTAACAATTTGTTCAATGATAACGTGAAATAGCTCAGTATTTTTTGATACCGTTACATTGTTTTAGTTTTGTCTGGAGTGAGTCGTATTAATTTTTTTCATCTGTCTGTTGGCTGTATTGAATCACATTGAATCCTATACATGAACTTTTTTTCTGAAACCACAGCCACAGTCATAAAGTATGTGTGAATATTTTTGAAGGTTCACTTCCTTGTGTTTATGAACAACAGCTAATTCAGATAACGACCTTTTTTTCACTATTTCATGACTAACAGGCAGTAATAGATTCGTTGTGAATAATTTTCTGTTCAGTAATTAAACAAAAAAAAAAAAAAAAAAAAACGCTATCAAGGATGAAGAAAGAAGCTTTTTTATTTTCACTGTTGAGAAGCAACCATTGACTCAGAAAGATCATTTCTCTGGAGGTCAAGGTTTTAAGAATCAACATTTTGAGAACACACTTGTCTACATTGTTGACTAATATTCAGAATCGTATAAGAAATAATTATGAAGAATTATATGGATATAAGAAACGCTTGTCAATTCGAAGCAGACATTTTCCTTCATTTCTGATGAAAGCCAACCATATTGACATCGACGCTGGCATACCGTCCGCGAGGAGAAAATCCGCCATCCGCTGTGACGTCACTGCTATACGTTCCGCGCAGCAGTGGCTTGAAGTCAGAGCGTCGTCTGTTCTTATCGGACACCAAGCCGTTGGGTTCAGATCTCGCTTGGCGCTTCATGAATTCCAGCGCCGCGGCGCTTTCTCTACGCGGTGACGTCGGTGATTTTCCAGCGCCTTTGAAACTCTTCAGCGATTTGAGGATAGATTCCGCTCTGCGCATGCGTATAAATCGTTGGATTCTAGTCTTTGTATTTCCGGGAAGATCCGTGTGCTCGTCGTCGAGGCTTTGATCACACGTGACGGAATCCGGTGGTGGTACGACGGAAGGACGGAAGGACCCAGAAGACTGTTCACTGTACAACTGAAATATTTCCTGGAAGGTATTGCTGCTGAAGAAAGAACAAGATGATGATCGTGTTCTGACGTCAGCTGACAGCACACGTGACCCGGCAGTGTCTACTCCTTCCAGCCAGCTTGTTTTTAAAGTAACATCCTCGCTTTGGTCATGAATGGACTCGTCCATTCGTTTCTGACACGCGGGCGAATCCATCCAGTGAGAGGCGGAGGGCGCGGATTTTGAGCGATCGTACAGTGAGCACTTTGACTCCTTCGCTGTTGACGTTCTTAACGGTTTGAACTCAACCTTGACCTTTGCAGTACCTATAGCAGTCTTTGCACGACCTTGACATTCAAAAGAACGAGATACTTTACTGGTTGAGTTTGCAGCGGAGTGGGATCTCAAATGACACGAAACCGGAAGAGTGGGGGTGATGGGTATGGTTGAGTGCCTCCGTCTCTTGTTGTCGTCGTGGTTCAGTAATTTTGCCGGCG
Organism: Protula sp. h YS-2021; assembly: GCA_949752745.1. NCBI lineage: Eukaryota > Metazoa > Annelida > Polychaeta > Sabellida > Serpulidae > Protula > Protula sp. h YS-2021. The sequence goes on from OX457029.1 coordinate 73,296,648, forward strand.
ATGAGGTGTTGAGCCTCAAGCTACCACACGCATGCTTTTCCGGTTCCATTCGTTTATTCTGCACACGGTTTATGGCATACATCGCCCATTTTTTGCGCAATTCTACAACTGCCGGAAATGGATCGATATTTAAGGGAACAACTTGTGAATGCACCAACCATTCCCGTGCATTTTTGAACTCCCTATCATCGCACCGTTGTAGAGATGCTTTTCCCTCATAGACCAACAATCGCGCGACGTCGTAACATCCCCCAGCGCAAGCCACATGCAGCGGCGTTTTTCCGCTTCCATCGGGAACATCGATAAGTACTCGATACTTCCGGTAATACGGGACAAGTAACTTGCAGAATTTATACAGGCCTCTGTCACAACATAAGTGAAGCACTGTGGAACCTGCAAGAAGTCGTCATAAATGTCGTCATATATTTTCAAAATATGTATTTAGTTGTTGTTTTTTTTTAAATTTATTTTCCAGTTTTTTCTTCAAAATAACAACCAGGTTTCAATTATTTTATATTTTCTTATTCTTTATTATAAATATGTCAATGAAATTATTTATTACTTTTATCTGTGGCAGAATTATTCAGTCTCATTTTTTTCACCTGTATTGTCCGTGGCATTTAAATCAATATCCAGGTTCGTCAACAAGAGTCTCGCCATGGGGACGTTATTGACCACGGCCGCATAGAAGAGCGCGTTACGACCTTCCTTATCTACTATCGTTTTGTTCGCCCCCGCTTCAATCAAAACTCGCGCCAATTCCTGCCCTGTATTAAAAAAAAAAACTACTCAGTCGAGCCAACTCTGAATTAAGACCAGCTCTCAGATAAGAACCTTTTCACTGTGGCACTGCACTCAGTCGCAAGCATTCAAAAGACACTCTAAAAGGCCCCACATTCCGACCAGCCAGGATTGGCTCCGATGTAGCGTCAAGAAACACCTGACCATAGGTGGAGGTGCTCCGGTCTAGCCTCCGATGACTAACTTATTTCAAATCCTATTTCAAAATTCAAACTTGGCACTTCAGCATTTTTCAGTTAAGTGAATGAGAAAGCGATGTTGCCATTGTGACATTCATTGACTAATAGAATTGATGTTAAGCCCAGCACAACATAGGATGTCAAAAAGACTAGATGGCTGTTACAGCAGGATTCAAGGGGTACTAATCTATACACAGGAGAAAGGAGGGAAGGAGTTTTAGGGCATACGCGGTCCTCGTGGAGGGTCATTTCGTTAAAATGGCGGAGGAGGATTGCTTATATTCATTCTATACTCCGCGTTTCCCACAAAAAAGGGGGAGGGCTCTTTCAGAACGAAACCGTTCTTTAAAGGGGGCATTATTTCAAAATTAGCACTCATCGTTTAGTGGTCGTTTTGAAAAGTCATAAACACGCATCCTAACCATTTTGTACGTCAGTTTTGTCTGAACTCAAAAGAGACAGAAGCCATGGTGACGAATTATATACAGACAAATCTCTTCATCTTTCATTCTTATCATCGATTTATGTTTATTTGAAAGCGGGACTGAATGCAGCTTGGGTGAGTACTGACCTTCTTTTGAGTGCCCAAGAAGTGCGCATTTCATCAACACAGTGCGCCCGTATATGTCTCTACTGTTGACATTGCATCTACCGACTTGTAAGAGTACGTGGGCTTGTCTGTAACGCCCAGAGTCAAACGCCCGTTGTAGCGAACACACCATGACTGAAAAAGACAGATAAAAACTGAAGAAAAGCGTGAAATTAGTTTCTACACCGTACGTTTTACGTCACAACTTATCATTTTTTGTTTTTGTTCTAGAATGTCTGTGTATGAACTTTTGAGTTTCTGGCTTAGAAGAATCCAGACAAGTTAAGACCCATGACAATCCGGGTAAATGTAGAGGCTTTCAATTTTCGGGTATATAAGACGGTGCCTAGTAAACTTTGTGACTTTCTACGACGTTGGATAGACGTCGCATCAACTTCGAGTTTTGATTGCCTATGTAAGTGAAGACTATTTTTCAACGTTTTATAGATGTCGGGAAAGCGACGTTGCAAAGACTTCGGCAAAATATTAATCTAGAACCACTGTAAAGAGAGCAACAATAACTAGACCGAAATTCGCACAGCGAATTAGCCTCACTTGGAATGATAACGGAAGGTAGATGATATTGCCGTTTGCTAACAATTTTCACATGTCTGAATGTAGAACATCCTCCTAAATACTACCAACTATACCGGTAAGGTCAAGGCCAAGACCACATCAAATGACCCTTCATACATGTGCCTAGTTTGGTTGGTCTAGCTTCAGAGGTCTTGGAAGAGATGTCTGGAAACCGATTGCTCTATCTCTTACGTTCCGCGATAAAGGCCAACTTCCGGTTTGGGGCTCGAAAGTGACCTCGAGGACAAGGACACCGGAAGTTATACCTTACGTATCGTCGTACAGGGCGTGGAGGTCGGAAATGAGCTTAAAATTGCTCAATCTCTTACCGTTTCCGAGATAAATCATTGCTTTTCTTAAATAACGTTTTTCGCGATTCCAAGGTCAAGGTCCAGGTCAAAAATTTTTATCGTTTGCTTCAGATCACATCGTCTTTTATATATGTTCCAATTTTGGCTTTTCTAGCTTCAATGGCCTTGCTGAAGATGTCTGGAAACCGATTGACATTTTTTTCGCGATTTGACCTTGACCAGTAAGGTCAAGGTCAAAATTTTTATCAGTTGCACCACTTCAGATTACCCTCCATGCATATGCCCAGTTTGGCTGGTCTAGCTTCAGCGATCTTGGAGGAGATGTCTGGAAACCGACTCAGCGGAGGAAGAAAAAAAAATAAAAAAAAGGGATGAAAAAAAAATAGGTGAAGAATTCGAGGCAATCCATCCCCTTTTGGTATTTTCAGTACCAAGTGGGAATAATAGAATAACAGAATCCCCCCCCCCTGTCCGAACCTCTGGCGTCTGGATGCTACTAATAGCAATGATTGAACGACGTTGCGTCTAATCGTCTATTCAATGTTAAGATGTTGATGCGTTGTTGCAAGCTGTCACAACCAAAGAACAACCAGATTTAACGTTGCGGTTTCGACCTTGACATCTCAACCTCAAATCGACGCTGGATGAACTTACAATATTTACTGGGTAATAAATTCCCCCTCCGCGTGGAGGAAGAGAGAACAAAGAGTGCATAGAAAATATTAATGTAGAGACAGTTCTCCGGTAGCCCGGGACATGTATGAAGTCAACTGTCATGAATATTTTTCGAAAGTATTTTCGAAGTGACCCGGCCTTCCATTTCACGTGATCTCGTTCCCGAGCTTGCGACCCCGATATCAATATTTTTGACGTCTGTGTCACTTGGATTCCACGACGTCTATCAAAATTCAGACCAAAGAAGTTACTTAGAGGGCAGAAAAAATGGAGTTTTGATTGCGACAAATATTAACATCTGAATGTTGTTGCTTATCCGTCGCACAATCAACATTGTGACAAATACCTTGATTGGAGTTTTTATCTGATCCAGTTCGCGATGACACCCCCTCCACTTTTCCGACGAAAAAAAGGCTGTAAAACTTCGATTATTTTTAGAAAAATATCAAAAACTGGAAACCTTCACATTTTTTAAAGAAAAATAATTTACTGAAATTAATTCTCGCTCTTTAAAAAACTCACTCCCCTTTTCAAAAAGCTGGCTACGCCCTTGGGTAGGGGTAGGCATGAAGTAAAAGAAATTCAGGACACGAATACAAGCTTAATTTTTGTGGGAAGGGTGGAGATTTATGACCATTCCGAATGTGCATGTGGAGGTTGATCGATGTGAATGTGTGTGTGTGTGCGTGTGTGTGTGTGTGAGAGAGAGAGAGAGAGAGAGAGAGAGAGAGAGAGAGAGAAAGAGGGGGGGGGGGAGATAAAAAGAGAGAGAGAGACAGAGATAGAGAGAGTATGTGAAAACTAGACCGAATTTCGCTACACGTAGCGCACTGACACCCACTTGCATTGGTACAATCTATCTGGTCAAAGACACATTTTTCAGTCTTTCCACAGTATTGTCAGCTTCCAAATTATTATCATGAACAAGGACATCGAAGTAAATATAATGTAATCTCAAATAATCAAATTAAGTTTTCTAACCGTTTTTGAGATAATGGACAACTTCCGGTTTTTGACCTTGACCATGACGAAGAAGGTCAAGGTCACCGAAGTACTTCTTATGTAACGTCTTTAGGCCCAAGGAGTCGAAAATAAGCTTAAAATCGCTCAATCTCTAACCGTTTTCGAGATAATGGTCAATTCCGGTTTTTGACCTTCACCATGACGGAGGAGGTCACGGTCACCGAAGTACCTCTTATATAACGTCTTTTAAGCCCAAAGGCTCGAAAATAAGCTCAAAATCGCTCTATCTATAACCGTTTTCGAGATAATGGTCAACTTCCAGTTTTTGACTTTGACAATAACGGAGGAGGTCAAGGTTACCGAGGTACCTCTTATATAACGTCTTTTAGGCCAACAAAGGGCCGGAAATAAGCTCAAAATCGCTCTATCTCTAACCGTTTTCGAGATAATGGTCAATTTCCGGTTTTTGACCTTGACCATGACGGAGAAGGTCAAGGTCACCGAGGTACTTCTTATGTAACGCCTTTTAGGCCCAAAGGGTCGAAAATAAGCTCAAAATCGCTCTATCTCTAAATTTGACCGTTTTCGAAATAATGGTCAACTTCCGCTTTTTGACCTTCCCCATGACGGAGGAGGTAAAGGTCACCGAGGTACCTCTTATATAACGTTTTTTATGACGAAAGGGTCGAAAATAAGCTCAAAATCGCTCTACCTCTAACCGTTTTCGAGATAATGGTCAACTAACGGTTTTTGACCTTCACCATGACGGAGGAGGTCAAGGTCACCGAAGTACCTCTTATATAACGTCTTTTAAGCCTAAAGGCTCGAAAATAAGCTCAAAATCGCTCTATCTCTAACCGTTTTCGAGATAATGATCAACATCCGGTTTTTGACCTTTACCATGACGGACGAGGTCAAGGTCACCGGGGTACCTCTTATATAACGTCTTTTAATCCCAAAGGCTCGAAAATAAGCTCAAAATCGCTCTATCTCTAACCGTTTTCGAGATAATGGACAATTTTTCTCTAACGGAATTCAATATACAAAAGTCACATGACCTTGACCTTGACACCGAATGTCGAGATTCCATCCATGATGTTACTGCCTACTGACACCGTACACGTGTTGAAACAAGGATTTGAGAGCTATTTCCAGCAATTTTTCGTGATGGAATAGGTTTTTGAAAAAATATTTTGACCTCAATTTGACCTTGATCTTGAAAAGGAAGGAATAAACGGCCAGAATTCTTTGCAAAGTATTCCCATTTGCAAACTATGTTTGCAAGTGGGAAATATGTCTGACATGAAATGACTTCTGCATCTAAACACTTGAAATTATCGGGGTATAAATGCCAATACCACTATTGCTTGTTCCAAAAACAAAATTGCACGTGAAGCAACAGTGACCTTGAAATTGGAACATTTATTTACAGCAACGATTGTTCGTCTACTTTCACCCAGTGTTTTTTTTTTGTCTCCCCTGCCTTCAGCGTTGAATTCACATACAGTACGACCCCCGAGTTGGGCCACTGCAGCCTAACCAAAAATGCTGCTTCTTGAAGTCGACTTAATAAGAGGTCCAAATGTGGGTTGTGATTTACCGATCACATCAACTTGGCCTGAATTGCGTGTTTCACTTGATTGATCGAATAAACAATGCTAATTTTGCTGTCACGCAAAAGCTCTCCTTCAGCTGCATTCGTAACATTAACAACCATTTACTCCCCCCCTCCCGTTATACAGAAAAATAACAATGATTTAACAAAAGTTCAACATCGTTCACACCAGCCTCTTTTTTACAGGAGGACAATCGATTTGATGAGTTCCATCAGACTTTTATGAAACAACTTTTAACAATATCTTTGCTCATTTTGTTTTCATTCCACATATTTATTTTATATATTTATTATGATTGTTATTTTTTTGGGGTAGGGGATTGCAAGCTATACCACCAAAATATGATAAAATTACAGTGATATATACTCAAAATAAATGTGAAGTTGTCCCGTGGTAGCCCGGGCAAAGAAAGAGAAGCTGTCAAAAATTTCTGAAAAATAGATCACAAAAATGTTTATTATATTGTTTTCACTTTATATACATAGAAATCGCAAGATGCCTTTCCTTAAATAAATCACTGAATAATGAGATGGATACTTATGACTGAATTATTTTGAAACACTAACCTTTGAAGGTTTGTTCGGTTTTTATCTTTAGTTATTCAACTTTTCTTTAATATCCAGTGTGGAGTGGCATAAATGCCATCTGATGTAACAACATGTTATTTCTCACATTATAGCTCTTCCAAACTAGATGCGAATCCAGTCAACGAACGACGTGATTTAGGCTGAAACGCAAAATTCTAAATATAGAAATTATTGGTCATTGAAGAGAGGAAAATAGTTACTTACACTAAATGACCACCGCATGCCCCGTTCAGACAACACACTAGTTTTGTTGTGAGCAGCTGACCAGGTGCAACCTCTTAATATCTTCTATTTCCAGTATTTCTACCTTTTCTTGTTTTCTTCTTTTTTTTTTTTGGTTTTTTATTTGTTTGTTTGTTTTTTTGTTTTTGTTTTGTTTTTTTGTTTGGTAAATATAATAAGTTTCTTTTATGTTTGCTAATTATGATTATATCGGTTATTTCACATTTGCTCGAGCATTGAATACTAGAATATGGCTGTTCATAACTCCCATCCTCCCCCTCCCCCCCAAAAAAAAACCTTCTCGGTGCCTTTGATGAAGACTCTAAAGGTTGAGACAGAGAGCTTGGATAGAAAAAAAACTGTCACTTCGAAACTTTAATAGGTATCCATGAGTCTGCCACTCCCCTCGTCCCCTGGCACCCATTCCCCTCGCCCCCCCCGGCACCCATTCCCCTCGCTCAATGGCAGCCATTCCCTTCGCTCGATGGCACCCATTCCCCTCGCTCCCTGGCACCCATTCCCCTCGCTCCCTGGCACCCATTCCCCTCGCGCCCTGACACCCATTTCCCTCGCGCCCTGGCACCCATTTCCCTCGCCCCTACCCCCGGCACCCATTCCCCTCGCTCAATGGCACCCATTCCCTTCTCTCAATGGCACCCATTTCCCTCGCTCCCTGGCACCCATTTCCCTCGCCCCTACCCCCGGCACCCATTCCCCTCACTCCCTGGCATCCATTGCCCTGTTTCAAAGCCATTACGTGTTTGTGGTAAATTTGGCGGTATTTTCACGTCAACATCCATCATCAAGCCCTTTCCGTCACAAGAATTATAAGGTAAATTGACCAATCAATAGATTGAATCGATAGTCGTCGCGTGAACAGGGTCGAATAGTATCGATAGTCACTGTGTGAACAGGGCACAATAGCATCGACAGCCCTTCAATGAACGGGGCACGATTCCCTATAAATATTGAAGCATCATTTCCATGGACAAATAATTACTCTCATTGTGAACCAATTCATGCCTCTTATAGAACACAAGCATTCTTCACCTTTTGTGACCCCCAGTCATACAACTTGAAGTTTATGAGATGGCTCGTTATATTTGTACGACTTATTAACGGCGTATAGGATATTTTGTAAGACCACTAAAAACGCCACATAAATGTGCATGTATAATTGGAAAACACTCCTTATTTTTATTGTTTTAGTATAATATGCGCGGACGAATTGTCTTTGATGAAAAAATCTTGAAGTGTTTGTGTATGGTGGTGGTGGCGGTTGGGGGGTGGGGGGGTGTCATCAGGTTGGTTAAGTAAATAATAATAATAATAATAATAAAACACTTTGGCCAAAATCTGAGGATGATCCCAACTAAACCCCGACCCGGTCTTTCGAAAATCTTCGTACCTTACATGCAACTATGCATTTTCGAAGAAAAAAAAACGTGAAGAAAGGGGGCGGGGGATTTTGAGGCAAGACGTAGCCCGCACTGAGTGCTAACGTCATAAATAAGGGGGGGGGGGGTGGGGGTAATTTGCATTCAACACTTCGCGTTCCCCACAAAAACAGGGTGGATATGTACCAGTTCAAACCTTTATTTCAGCTCCTTTATTGCAGCCATTTGAAATACAAAATCTGCTGAACATTAAATGTAATAACACGTATTCGAAACAGCATTTTGTATCGCTACTTGTTCTTTTACAAAAAAATAAGCAGTGACCTTGAATTCTTCATTCCTGTTGCATATACAGACATGAACGGTTTCTAGGCCACTCAAACGAACAACACAACGACAAATACGAGTGTAAAACCAAACATTTATTTACAAAACAGGTGAACGGTCTGAGGGTCTAATAATTGCCTTTCCAAGAATTACCTGAAACATGGCTGTTTATAAAAATCCGCTTAATTTGGTTCATATCTAAAATTATCGGATTCTTCTCATATCAATGAATTTAGATTTTAGTTTTGGATATTGTCACACAAATAAATAAAATGGAACTGTGGACTATAGTATTAAGGGCAGTTGAACTGTTAGGTGCAATATTTCTGATGTGACATGGCAAAATAATTAATTTAAAAAATGTCCTTGCATAGAGTTTTACCAGGACTGGATGTAACTAGACCGAATTCCGTTAGATAATGGAATGACTCACTTGGATAAACCACGAAAGAAAATTAGATATAATATTATACACGGATCAAAGTCGCCGAAGTATCTCTAATATCACGTCTGTTTGGTCGGAAGGGTAAAAAAAAAAAGAACTTAAAATCGCTCAGCGGTTTTCGAGATTTTGGCTAACGCCAGGTTTTCAACTTTAATCCGAACACTCGCGTAACGTCGGGCCGACGTCGGAACGGTATAAACCAGGTCGGAAAACGTCGGCATCGGCTTCGATGCATCGGTAATGCATCGGTTATAGGTTGGCAATAGTCGAATTTCCATTTTTTCTCATTCGTCGGAAGTTCATCGGTTACCGACGTTGGCCCGATGATTATTTTCCTCAGTTTAATAGATGTTGGCAAATATTCATCGGGCCGACATCTTTTTCCGACGAACTTCCGACCAATTGGGAATTTTTTTTGCTAAAAATATTATATTCATATATTACACTTATTTCTCAATGCATATATTATACATATATTTTTATGCATTGGTTATACGTTGGAAATAGATTAACTTCCGACCAATGGTAAAAAAAAAAATGAAACGGATATTGCATACGTATATTCGATGTATTTAGTTATACGTACATTATACATATATTTGTATATGTTGGCCCAACGTCTGACATAGACGTACTTCCGACGGAACAAAACTTAATTGTTTTTGAAAAAGATATTACTGATGTATAACCGACGGATTACAATAATCGTATAATATACAAACATATCACTGCATCGGCTATACGTCGGAAATATACCGAATTCCGACGAAAACTAATTTTTTTATTTGAGATATAACAAGCATGTAATATGCGTAAAAAAATATACGTATATTATACATATAGTTATATTTGTCGGTAAAACGTCGGAAATATACTGATTTCCAATGGATCTCAAATATATCACTACATCGGCTATACGTCGGAAATATACCGAATTCCGACGAAAACTAATGTTTTTATTAGATATATTGCAAGCATGTAATATGCGTATAAAAATATACGCATATTATACATATAGTTATATTTGTCGGTGAAACGTCGGAAATATACCGATTTCCAGTGGATCTCTAAATTTGTGTATTTCACGCATAACTTGAAATGAAAACTATATATATATATATATATATATATATATATATATATATATATATATATATATATATATATATATATATATATATATATATATATATATATATATATATGTATATATATATATTGCGTTGTGTACGAGTGCTCCACATATTCCACAGCGTCGGAAAAAAGATGCCGATATTTGCCAACGCGTATTATACGTATTTTTTAAACGTCTATAAAACGCATATTTTCCTATGTATAAACGACGTCGGAAATACATCGGAAAAAAGATGCCGATATTGCAATCGTATATTATACGTATTTTTTATACGTCTATAAAACGCATATTTTCCGATGCTTATTCGACGTCGGAAATTTATCGATTGACGTTTTGTAGGGGACGTTATGAAGAATCAATAGTGGAGCATTATGAATATACTTGAAAATTATCATTTGCCTCAATAAACTAGCCCCAGCCGCCGTGGAGTAGAGGTATGTTCCGCGACTAGGATGCAAGAGGTCCCCGGTTCAAACCCGAGTAAGTACTAGTGTTCAGTTGCAATATATAGATATTCTAGGTTGTATATTGATATGCTATGGTGTATGTATGAATATGTGAATTATGAATGGTTGGTAAAGGTTCAATGGGTCAGTTAAGGTTAGAAACAATTTTTTTTACGTATAAAAATCATCGGAAGTTCGTCGGAAATGCATCGGAATATAAACGTATAACCGACGTATAGCCGACGGTTGGTATCCGACGTCGAAGAATTTGTAGGGATATTTCCGACGGTGGCCCGACGTATTAAAGATATATCGGCCCGATGTATATCCGATGTACGAAGCCGCTATATCTATTATGCGTCGGGCCATAGTTAATCCTATGTGCAACCGATACATCGGCCGACGAAGTTGCCGATATTGCCGATCTAGTATAGATGTATTTTAGACGTTACGCGAGTGTTCGGGTAACCTTGACCGAGATAATAGTCAACTTCCCATTGAGTGGAAAACTGGAAGTTGACTATGATCTCGAAAACATTATAAACCGATTGATTTTTAACCCATTTTGTTACTATTTTGGCCTAAAAGACGTACATAAGAGATACCTCACTGACCTTGGCCTTACGTCAAATTCTAGAACCGGAAGTTCACTGTTAAGTCGGAAACGGTTGGAGAGAGAGAGTGTGTGTGTAAGAGGCAGAGAGAGAGAGAGAGAGAGAGAGAGAGAGAGAGAGAGAGAGAGAGAGAGAGAGAGAGAGAGAGAGAGAGAGACAGACAGAGAGAGAGAGAGAGAGAGACAGAGAGAGAGACAGAGAGAGAGAGAGTTATTGGTTGAGACCATATGAAGAAATTAAAATTCAGCTTATCATTTATACAAATTCATACTGAATTATATTGGGTTATCCGAAAGAACTCATATAGAGTGGATATAAGACAGCATAAAACTGAACAATTCGACAGGAAACAGACTGCCAAAAATGCAATTACTTTTTATTTTTCTTACATTTGGATATTCAGCAGGTAATTTCCCTTTGCGTATAATTCTTGAATATTTCAATCACAATAATAATTGTTTGGAAAAAAAGCCTTTATGTTTGTATTAACAACATCGTAATGTGAGAAATATAATGGATAGGAATGGTTACGCTTCGGGATTTTCAGTCCCCTATTTTATTGAATTTATACGATTCGGTGAAGTGTTTCCGTATGATTCCTATTTTTTGCCATAACCTTGTCACGAGAACTCTGATACGACTAGGACTATGAGATATTTCAAGTTTTTTTAGTTTGCGCTATTTGACGTAGAAATGTTTAATTTGGCTCACAGATAGAGGATAATGAGTCGCAAAATGTCGCAAAATTTGTTAACTTGACCTTTAAGGTCAAGATCAAATTGAAGTCAAAGTACTTTTTACCTCAATGTGGTTTCCAGAAAACTATTCCTAGAAGGTTTGAGTAGGAAGATCACATTTGCAAAAGGTATAGAGGGTAATGAGTCCTCGTGAAATCCGCGTTTTTCTGCTTTGAGCCCCTAGGTTAAGGTCAAAATATTTATCACAAAACTGGACAGGAGTAGCGCTAAAATTCTCGTTTGAACACCTACAGAGTTCAATCAGAGCAACCTATTGATGAATACCATGATCTTGGAAATGGTTAGAGATAGATCTATTTTGAAGGTATTTTTTACCCTTGGAGCATAAAAGACGTTACGTAAGAGATATCTCGATGACCTCATCTTCCTCGGTGATGTTGAAGGTCAAAGCCGTAAGTTAACATTATCTCGACAACGGTTAGAAATATATCGATTTTGAACTTATTCTCCACCATTTCGGAGCTAAAAGACGTTTTGTAAGAGGTAGTTCAGTGACTGTCATGGCCATGGTTGATATCAAAGTTAATACTGTGATCATTATGTCTAAAACGGTTATAGACAGAGAGATTTTTAGCTGCTTTTCGATCTTTGAACTCACAAGACATTATGTAAGAAGCAGCTCGGTGACCATGAGCTCGCGGCTCATGATGAAGATCAAAAAAAGAAGATGTCCATTATCTCAAAGACGGTTAGAGATAGAGCAATCTTGACCTTCTCGGTCATGGTCAAGGTCAAAGACGGAAAATTGATAATTATCTCGAAAACGGTTAAAAGAGCTATTTTGAGCTTTTTTGCGAACTTTGTGACATTCTATGTCATGATCAAGGTATAAAACAGGAAGTTAACCATTTTTTCGAATGCGGTTAGTGAAAGAGCAATTGTGAAGTTATTTCGGAACCTTTGTAAAGGTAAAGAGACACTTTGGTGATCTTAACCTCAGGGATCACGCTCAAGGTAAACACACAGGAAGCTGACCTTTATCTCTAAAAGGGTTACAGATTGAGAGATTGTGGGCTTATTTTCTACGTTTGGGAGTAAAGGACGGAAATAAAAAACAGACCAGTGACCTTGACCTCTTGGGTCTTGGACAAGGTGAAAAATCGGAAGTTTACCATTATCTTAAAAACAAAAAAGGGCTACAGAGGAAGACAGAGTTGAGATAGAGTTAGACAGCTTGAGATTTTGAGCTTATTTGTAGCCTTTTGGACCTAAATGACGTCAGGTAAGAGCTACTCAGGTATGCTTGAGTTCCTGGTTAAGGTTAGAAACCGGAGTTTGACCATTATCTCGAAAACGGTTAACGACTTTGAACTTATTGCCGACCCTTACAACCCAAAACACAACTAAAACACATTACAAAAGAGGTATCTCTGTGAATTCCTGTGACCTCCTCATTTTTCCACATTTGGCCATTATTTGGAAAATTCTACAAACAGAGCGATTAGGAGCAGAGTTTCGATCCCCTGCGTCTGAAAGACGTTATGTAAGTGGAACTAGGTTACCATGACCTTCTAGATTATACTCAAGGTCAAAAATCTGAATTTGACCATAATCTCGAAAACAGTTACAGATGAAGTGAATTAAAACTTATTTTCGACAGTTTGAGCATAGAATATGTTACGTAAGAGGTTCCTCTGTAACCTCGAACTAATAGGTTGTGATCTAGAAAAAATCGAAATTTGTCCATTATCTCCAAAACGGCTATAGAGAGCGATTTTGAGCTTATTTACTCCCCTTGTGCCTAAAAGACGTTATGTAAAAGGTACCTCGGTTACATTTGCATTCTGGGTCATGGTCAAAGTCCAAAACCAAAACTTGAATATTATGTCCAAAACAGTTACACAGAGAGAGATAGAGAGAAATTTTAACCTTATCTTCGTAACTTTAGGTCTGAAAGGCGTTATGCATGGGGTACCTCGGTGACATTGATCTCCTTGGTCATGGTCAATGTCAGAAACCTGTATTTTTGGAAATTTGTTTAGAGATGTAGCGATTTTGATCTTATCTTTTAACCTTCCGGTGTAAAAGACGTTTGGTAAAGTTTACCTCGGTGACCGTGACTTCCAGAGTCATGGTCGATGTGAAAAAGCGGAAGTTATCTTGAACACTGTTGCAGAATGCAGCGATTTTGAATTTATTTTCAAATTGACCATTATCTCGGAAATGGTTAGAGACAGAGCGAGAGAAAGTTAGAGAGAGAGAGAGTTAAAGAAAGCGTTAGAAATATAGCGATTTTGAGCTATGTTCTATTCTTTGTGCCTAAAAGACGTGGTATAAGAGGAACTTTTCTTCGTTGGTCATGGTCAAATTGGAAAACCTGAAGTTGACCATTATTTCGAAAAAGGCTAGATATATAGCGATTTTGTGCTCATTGTGGACGATGCTGATCTAAAAGACGTTGTGTAGGAGGTACCTCGGTGACCTTGACATTCTGAGTCATGGTCAAGTTATACAGCAGGAAGTCGACCAATATCCCGAAAACATTTAGAAATTTTTCACCAATTGAGCCCAAAGGTTTTTTTAATTTTTTTAGATTCTTTCATCGAGACGGGAAATGTTGTCTAAAAGCAATCTCTAGTTTTTTCGAGCTTAAAAGAGAGGGACAAAATCTCGCTTATTGCTCACTTGATATATGCTTACGACAAACTGATGAAAACGGCCAAACCAAAGTGTAGTATAAATAGAGTTTCACACACTTTCGTGTATATGTACCAGTGAACCAGTATCGCTCATAGTAAACAACCTTTGTCTCCTGCAGATTATGAAGCATATACCGTGCTTAGTTTCAGAGCAATTTTCTTTTTCTATTTTGTGTATGATAATTATAGTAGTGACACCGGTAACACTGTTTATTTTTACCAAAAACTTTAAGCAATGATATTTTTATCTGTGTTTGTACAGCTAGCCAAATCACTCGTTGGGGAGAGTACGAATACATCTATTACGAGAGAAAAATGAACTTTAGCAGCGCAGGAAGATTTTGCAGGATATCGAATGGGGCAAATGTAGCTAGCCTTCAAAACAGGGAAGAAAAACGTCATCTCGCAAACTATTTTAACGGGTAATTATTTGGACAACGTCCAAAACAGCATGTTATTATTTACTATTGCGTTTTAAAAGGTATTAGCTACAATTGTAATAATTATGTTATCATAAAAGTGATAATAATAATAATAATAATAATAATAATAATAATAATAATAATAATAATAATAATAATAATAATAATAATAATAATAATAATAATAATAACAAATATAATAATAATAATAATAATGCTTAAAATCAAGGAACAAGAATACCAAATACAACAATAAAGACAGCATTAATGACGCTACTACTACTACTTCTACTACTACTACTACTACTACTGCTACTACTACTGCTACTTCCACTACTACTACTACTACTACTACTACTACTACTACTACTACTACTACTACTACTACTACTACTACTACTACTACTACTACTACTACTACTACTACTACTACTAATACTAATACTAGTACTACTACTAATACTAATACTACTACTACTACTTCTACTACTACTTCTACTACTACTACTACTACAACTACTACTACTACTACTACTACTACTAATATTGATAACAATAAAGCTACTAATACTACTACTGATAATAATAATAATATGTTTGTTAAATTAATTCTAATTATGCAACAATGTGAATATAGAAGCAGCTATTGGATCGGCTTGACCACACAAAATCCAGACTGTTCATGCCGCGCTAGAACGATCGGTTTTCTCTGCACTGTATGCCGACAAAGCTGGTATTGGCTGGATGATTCCCCAATGGCGTATAAAAGTTGGGATTCTGGTGAACCTCGTGGAGACTCTACATGTGCTGGTCTTAATTCTTCCGGCAAGTGGAGAACTTACCCATGTGCATTGTTAATGCCATTTATGTGCAAAAAACGTAAGCATAAAAGTCTAATATTTACAAATTATCCATTAATCCTTTATTTCTTAATTACCCGTACATCTACAAAGGCAAAGGTAATATTTTGCAAGGAAATATTTTGCAATATCTTCCAGACAACACGACACCGCATTTCTAAGGGTGTGTAATTGATATCGATACAAACACGTAGCTAAGCCACAGAAAACATCGTTGGAATGTTACAAATATGTAATTTATGAGAATATATTTACATAAAAATCATGAAATAAAAATAAAACCATAGTCGTATTAGAATTGATCTCATACCCGTCTCTCAGCTTTGCGTACTGTTCGCACTAACCTTCCAAGCCTGTATTACCAGTGTTACCGGTTGCTGGAAGGTTTAAGGATCAACCCAACAACTCGCGTGGTTTTTTAGCAGATGTCTCATCTTTATTAATATTGTATATTTCCACAAACAGATTTATGTGATGGCTTGGACTGTGGCCAAAACGGCGAATGTAAAGCTGCGAATGGCGAAGTCTCGTGTGTCTGTAAACAAGGTTATGCAGGAAACAACTGCACAGGTGCATGATTACATAACGCTGCAACTCCATCTCCCTGCATCTCTCTAGTTGTCTGTTTCTCTGTCTCTCTCTCTCTCTCTCTCTCTCTCTCTCTCTCTCTCTCTCTCTCTCTCTCTCTCTCTCTCTCTGTTATTCTGTCTTCTTATAGAGATATAAACGCGTATTTATCATGAGCATGGGTAGGTCAGGAGAGGTTGATATAATAACATAATGGGAAACTTTTCATCATATATGCCAGCAAATCTCTTAGTAGCTGAAACTAAACTTGAAAATGTAGGGACGCCCGCTGTCATGTACCAATTGGTTGCCATGCGTGTCCGTGACTTTTGCAACTGTTCTTGAAAGCATACTGTAATAAACACAGTTTGAAATAACAATTTCGTTTTGAACTGAATGATCGAAATTGTATAGAAGTTATCCACAAGGTTACACATATGATACTAATTGATAATGATAAGCAACATGAAGAAAAATCTGAGATAGAGAGTAAGCTATGTCAGGTAACGTTTGTTTTGAGTTGTTGATGAGTGTGTCTCAAGTCCCTGTCAGCACGCTGCGGAATGTGCAGATTCACACCGATCCTTTCATTGCCGCTGCTTGCCTGGATTCACTGGACGTCTTTGTGAGACAGGTATTTTTTGCAGTTTTGGTATTTTTGAAATATGTAAGTCACCCTAGCTTTATAAATTCTAGTCTTAATCAAACACATGCTCTGTATTTTGCCATGACATACTTCTTATAAACATCTGAAGTACTGAAGTGTAATATAATGAAATTGAAATAGAAAACATATTATATTACAAAAACAGGCTTACATGGATTGATAAATGAAACCTTGACTACTTCCGGTGATTTTTCTTGTAAAATGTACATATGTTCATGTAAGGCAAGCATGAAGTATTTTTACGAGTATAAGTCATCCATGATATTGCTTGTATATATTGTTTGTATATTTGTACAAAACAGATTTATGTGATGGATTGGACTGTGGCGAACACGGCGAATGCAAAGCGGAGAATAGCGAAGTCTCATGTGTCTGCAAACAAGGTTATGGAGCAGAAACAAACTGCACAAGTACATGGTTAAACAACGCTGTGACTCCATTGCAATGCCTCTTTCTGCCTCGTTGTTCATATCTCTCTCTCTCTCTCTCTCTCTCTCTCTCTCTCTCTCTCTCTCTCTCTGCTATTATGTCTTCTTACAGAGATATAAACGTGCATTTTTCATGAGTATGGGTATGTGAGGAGAGTCTCATATAATAAAGTATTGTAAACTTTTCATTTCGAATACCGGCAAATCTTTTAGTAGATGTGACTTGATAATACTGTGACGCCAGCAATCACGTACCAACTGGTGACCATGCGTGTCCGTGACTTTTGCAACTGTTCGCGAAAGCAGACCGTAACATACACAGTTTGAAATAATTGTGGGAAAGGCGGAGTACTAATGAAAATCACCCCTCCCCCTTTTTGAGGAAATTGGTACTAGATGCGGAGCGTGCCAGGCTCAAATGTCACCCCTTTTTCAGATATTTCTTCTTTATAATTAAAAATGGTTAGAGTTAAAAGTGTCGAAAATGGTCAATTTTGAGCTTATTTTCTCTCCTTAAATCCTTAAAGGCGTTATGTAAGATATATCTCGATGACCTTGGTTTCCTCGGTAATGGTGAAGTTGAACATTGTCTCAACAGCGGTTAGAGATAGATCGATTTTGAGCCCGTTCTTCACCATTTAAGCCTAAAAGACGCTATGTGAGAAGTTTGTTCTTCTCCGTCGTGGTTAAAATAAAAAACTGGACATATTGATCGTGATGTCTAAAACGGTGACAGAATGAAAGATTTCGAGCTTATTTTCTACGTTTGGGCAGACAAGACGTTATGTAAGAAGCAGCTTGGTGACCATGAGCTCGTGGGTTATGGTGAAGGTCAATAACTAGAAGTTGACAATTATCTCAGAAAACGGTTAGAGAAAGAGTAATTTTGACCACCGCGGTCGTGGTCAAGAAAAAAAAATGGAACTTGACCATTTTCTCAAAACGGTTACCAATAAAGCGATTTGGAGCTTATTTGCGGGCCTAAGACATCTAAGTGGCCTTGATCTCATGCTCGAGGTAAAGAAAACGGAAAATTGACAGTTATCTCGCAAGGTTACAGGTACAGAGATTTTGAGGTTATTTTTTACCTTTTCACCTGAAATACGTGAAGAAAGAAGCAACTGGATGACCATGAATCTTAGGTTATGGACAAGGTTGAAAACCGGATGTTGACCATTATGTCAAAATCGGTCACAGAAGAAAAAGTTGAGATAGGGTTAGATATAGAACTTATTTTTGAGCCTTTTGGGCTTAAATAACGTCAGGTAAGAGCCACTCCGGTGAGCTTGAGTTCCTAGTTCATAATTAAGGTTAAAAGCCGGAGTAAGACCATTATTTCGAAAACGGTTAGCGACTTTGAACTTACCTCCGATCCTTTCGCTCTAAAGCACATTACGTGAATTTTACCTCCCAGGCCATTGTTGATCATTGTATTGAAACCGATAGAGGTAAAGGAATTTTGAGCTTGCGTTCAACATTTTGGTCCTAAAACTTAAGAAAAACTACGCCGATCTTGACCTCCTGGGTTATGGGCTTATGAGATTTTGAGCTTCGTTTCTACCCTTCGTGCCTTAAAGACGTTATGTAAAAAGCATCTTGGTGACATTGACCTCCTTGGTAGAGTTAAAGATAGAGTTATAATTTTGAGCTTATATTCTACCCTTTGTGCCAAAAAGACGTGATATAAGAGGCACCCGGTAAACCTTCCTTCCTTGATCATGGTCAAATTGATCATTTTCGATGATTTTGACCAAAAAGATCTTGTGCAAAAGGTACCTCCTTGACCTTGACATTCTGGGTCATGGTCAAAGTATGCAACCGGAAGGTGACCATTATCTCGAAAACGGTTAGAGAGAGAGAGAGAGAGAGAGAGAGAGAGAGAGAGAGAGAGAGAGAGAGAGAGAGATAGATAGAGATATATATATATATATATATATATATATATATATATATATATATATATATATATATATATATATATATAGAGAGAGAGAGAGAGAGAGAGAGTGAGAGAGAGAAAGGAATGTTAAGCTTATTTCCGATCCTTTTTGCCTGAGAAATGTTACGAAAGAGGTTTTTTTCTAAATTTTAGAATATTAAATCGAGATCTGAAATATTGTTTTAAAAGCAATCTCTGGTTTCCGATAATTCCTGACAGATTATCAAAGCAAGTAAATCTTTAAATTCAGCCTGGATAAACGAGCTTAAAAGTGAGGGACAAAATCTCGCTTATCGTAAAAAAGTAGTAGCTCACTGGCTGAATGCATACAAGAAATTGATGAAAACGACCAAAGCAAAGCGTAGTATAAGTAGACTTTCACACACTTACCAGTATTACTCATAGTAAACAAGCTCTTGTCTCTTGTCTCTTGCAAATTATGAAGCGCAATTCCCGAAAACTCTTTCAACTTGGTGTATGATAATTATAATAGTGACAGAAGTACCACTGTTTACTTATTTGGCAAAAAATTTAAGCAATGATATTTTTATCTATGTTTGGATAGTTAGTCAAATCACTCGGTGGGGAGAGTATGAATACATCTCGTACAAAAGAAAAATGAACTTTAGCAGCGCAACAAGGTTTTGTAGGATGTCGAATGGGAGAAATGCAGCCAGCCTTCAAAACAGGGAAGAAAAACGTCATGTCGCAAGCCATTTTAACGGGTAATTATCTGGACAAAATTCCAAAACAGCATTTAATTTTTTATTTATTGTTGCATTTTGAAAATTATTGCTAATTAGGAACAATTGTACTAATTATGTTATCATAAAAGTGATAATAATATTAAACTTAGTCATAATAATGCTGTTATTAACACTCCTACTGACAACGATAATGATACTAATAATAATAATAATAATAATAATAATAATAATAATAATAATAATAATAATAATAATAATAATAATAATAATAATAATAATAATAATAATAATAGCAATAATAGTAAAAAGAATAACAATATGTTGCTTAATTAATTCTAATTATGCAACATTCTGAATACAGAAGTAGCTATTGGATCGGCTTGACTACACAAAATCCGGACTGTTCCTGCCGCGCTAGAACGATCGGTATTCGCTGTACTATATGCCGACAAAGGTGGTATTGGTTGGATGATTCCCCAATGACGTATAAGAATTGGGATTCTGGTGAACCTCGAGGAGACTCTACATGTGCTGGTCTTAATTCTTCCGGAAAGTGGAGAACTTACGCTTGTGAATTACTAATGCCATTTATTTGCAAAAAACGTAGGTATATAAAGGCTAATGCTTACAATTACCCATGTATTCCTTTGTTTAATAATTGCCAGTACATCTACAAAGGTAATAGTTTGTCAGGTAAATAAGCCATAGTCACTGCTCTTCCAGACAACATCACGTTACACATTACTGAAAGTGTGTAATTGATATCGCCACAACAACGTAGCTAAAATGCAAAAACATCTTTAGAATGTTACAAATATATAATTTATGAGAATATATTTACATAAAAATCATGAAATAAAAATAAAACCACAGTCGTATTAGAATTGATCTCAAATTCCTCTCTCGTATTGGGGCTGCTGGAGGATTTTCGCCTGGTTTTACCATTGTATGTCTCATCTCTATCAATATTAAGGAGGCCACAGTGATTATACACCTGAGATGAAATACACAATAAACAAGAAATAAGCATAATAAGAAGTCTTTTTACGAGTATGAGTCATTCATGCACATATTTTTGTATATTTCTACAAACAGGTTTATGTGATGGATTGGACTGTGGCGAACGCGGCGAATGTAAAGCTGCGAATGGCGAAGTCTCATGTGTCTGTAAAAAAGGTTATGCAGGAGACAACTGCACAGGTGCATGATTAAATAACGCTGCAACTCCATCCCCCTGTCTCTTGCTGTCTGTCTGTTACTCTATTTCTTTCTTTCTCTCTCTCTCTCTCTCTCTCTCTCTCTCCCTCCCTATCTCGATATATATATGTATATAGTACCTCTTATTCTGTTTTCCTATAGAGATATAAACGCTTATTTACTGTGAGTATATGTGTGGAGAACCTGATATAAACTTAGTAGTTGTGACTTAAAATGTAGGGACCCCAGCTGCAATGTACCGAATGGTTACCCTGCGTGTCCATGACTTTTGCTGTCCCTGTAAGCAGACTGTTGTAAACGCAGTTTGAAATAACCTCTTTTTGATACAAACGATACAAATTATACAGAAATTATCCACAAGTGTACAAACATGATATTGATTACATATAACACTTCGTTCTTTAATTGAAATATTACAAAAGTCGTTCTATGTTGTTTACTTATTATCAAAGCTGCTTTAATAACAACTCAGGGAAATGATACCATTAAATAAACATAACATATAAAACTAACTATAAAACTGTTGATGAGTGACTCATAGAATCATGACATTAAAGCCAACGTAATTACAATGCATTTTATAAACGGTTGCAAATTAGCACTATGTTTCTGTGAATATGTAATAGGCTAAGAATAAATTGAACAAATGATACAAATTAAGCAGACTGAATGACTCATAGAATTATAACATGAAAGTTATTACAATGCATCTTATTAAAGTTATTGCAATGCATCTTACAAACGGTTGCATATTTCCTTGAAGTTATAACAGTTACATAGTGCTAGTCAGATAATATTATGAATGATATTGAAGATGTGGAATAAGAGAGAAAACTATCAAAATAAGTTTGTAGCCCTAGTTTTATAGGTTCTCGTCCTGATCAAACTCCTCTTCTGTGTTTGACTATGAAATATAATGACACTAAAATAGAAACAATAACTGTATATTACAAAAACAGACTTACATTGGTGGATGTCAGCCGTAATCACTTCTGGTAAATTTTGTTGTATAATGTGCATTTGTTCATTAAAGTCAGTTGCACGACGGTTTGAAACTGTTAGCGCTTGTTAGCATTGTCTTATTACTTACTTGTTCTATTGAATTAAAAGGAAATAATCCTTTGCACATTTTAAACAAATATATGCTAGCAGAAGAAAGGAATGTCTTAGAACGCTTTAATTTGAATTCCAATTTGTCGCTTTACAATAGAGGAAAAAGGAGCGATAAACAAACTGAAGGCTGAGTGTTCAGAAAACGACGAGACTGTTTCGAAGGCAGTATTTGCAGGAGCTCTGGTTGCTGCCGGTGCCATAATAATGGCGCTACTAGTAACCATTGCCGCACTCATTGTTCTCGTGATGCGAAGAAAAAGTGCAAACAATAAGGCGAGCCATCCTGATGAGATGCCTCGAATCAGCAATTATTTTGCAATGACTGTAAGATTTATATATTGCAATTTGTGTTAGTCAGTTTTTTTGCACGAGTTAACTTAAGTTGCATTTTGCTCTTTGTAAAGCAAAACTTTCTCAACAGCATGTACATCTTTATCATTGGAAAATTGCTATATCTCAGCCAATTTTTACATATCTGTTAAGAGTAGAATACCCTGTACCTTGAAATATCATTTTACAGGAAGTAACAGCAGTGCCTCAAGTGCCAGAGGGACCAAAAGTACAAGAAGAAGAACCTTATCTTATCCCTAAGGCCGAGGAATCGCACTACGAATGTCTGGAAGAAAGGCCTGCGTACATAACTATGACCAAGTATGAGCCTCTTCATAAAGCAACATCATCCGCCTGAGATCTACTGTTTGCCGTCTGAGCCTGCCTGGTATCTACGGACTAAAATACACATGTAATCTCAGATACCAGCATTACACTTAATAGAACATTAAAAATGGAAACACATGTTGTGTTGCATATTGTTGCATTATAATAATTTTGGAAGTATTTTCTCTCGATCAACAACTTGCTATTAGTTATGCGACCAAAAGTTGTGCTACCGCATATTTCAATAGAATTTACTTAAAAGGCTTATAAATTGCCATTTTTAACTACTATGATATGTGCGTGATATATGTCATCGTAACTTACCAATTCATCTGTGTGTACCGGATGACAAGTCTGTATTTTCTGCAATGTTAATGGAGTGGCATGCTGCGTTCTGAAGAACGTTTTGATTATGTTTTCATGAACATACAAAAACTCAAATGCGTTTTTCAGTCTTTTCAGTCATGGGACAATACGTATGTATACTTTTAGCAGAAGGGAATGAGAGCTGAAAGTGTTAATAATCACGAAAATTGAACTGGTTACGAATAACGCCCAAAATTGGTAGATAGCTGAAAAGACACGATGGCCGTCTGCTCTGTAAAATTCATTCTAGCAGCGCTGGATAATATTATATTCTTCGGCCTTGACCGGGACCGAGGCTCACGAGGCTCAAGGACAGCTGTTGCATACTAGTTATAGTGTTCACCAGAATTAATCACATGGTTGCTGGCTGAAGTAGTACTGGGGTAATTCACAGACCCGAACGCCTGATTTACAGTCTCAAAGGCACTCCACGTATGTTTTAGCATATACTCTCTAACTCTCTAACTTTAGTAGTCACGCTGATATATGTGATAATTTTGTAGGAAAGCAGACCGCAAAATGCTGCTTCTTTCAGTGATGATTTGAGACAAAATTATTAAATGTTACATGTTTTTCTGAGTGGACATCACAGTATTAATTTAAACAACTATATTTACTTCAAGAAAACCATACCTTTTGAGTTCTTCACTTGTCACTTCACAACTCAATTTCACTTCACAATCATATTGAGGAAATTTTTCTTTAAAAAGTACTGTCTGAGGGCGGATTATGGTTTGTTGTCAATGGATTAGGAAGAAGCTTAGTTTGAATTGCAAAAATAATTACATATAGTTTTTTATATCAGGAGTACTACAATAGATAATTACTGAAAATGTCCTTGGAATAAACCTTCGTTTAACGTGTGACTTTTATGGCAAAAAATTTACCTGCATTACTTTCTCACTTTGAATTGGAGTTAATAGCTTAAGAAGGATAACATTTATTTTGTTTCATTGTGAATGATGTAGCTCATATTAGATTGTGTTTTAATCCTATTTTAGTGGATAAAATGTCAATTTTAATGTCTTATGGTATTTGCAACATACAGTTAAACAACGTGACATTTGGTCAAATAAATATATTTTTGCGCATACTTGTTTTTGTATTGTTAACTTAATTTAATAAGTTAAGCAAAAATCACAATCTTTCCTCCGTATATCAAACCGAATTCCTGGTTATATATTTGGATTGATTTTCAGTTGTCACATGATTACAAGACACCTAAGTAGTTTTGTTTTAAGGACATAATCTTGTAATTGAAATGAATACGTATGGCAATATTATGCAAGCTTCTTGTGTGTTTCCGCTATGCTGCTTTATTGAGATTTGGTTGTCATAAAACTAATTGCTCAGACACAAAATGAAGCCATTTGTAATTATCCACTTCGTAAAATATTGTGTTGAGCTCCTTCTATGTCGCCACACAAAATAGGCTGAGTTGCAAATGCCTCATGTCTAAAAGCCAGTGTTAGGACAGATAAAATTATATCAACGCATTTAAGCCTATAGTTTTACATTATTTTACACCTATCACTCACATGGTGAACAGTATTCCTGTAAAATGTGCCTGGTGATGGTATGTGACCTTTAATTTTCAAGATAAAAAGTTAAAGGAAACACTTTTTTGCTTAGCTTTGTGAACTCCGAGAAAGCAGCAATTTCAATATGAATAGGAGATGTATATTTGGTTCTGTTTATGCTAGTTTCAATTTGTTGGAGAGCTGTTATATGCATGTTGTTATGTACATGCTGCATCTAGCATGCTGTTATATGCATGCTACATCAAGCATGCTGTCTTTTATGTCATAAGAGTTATACAAGTCTATATATAAGCATTTCGTCAACTTAAGTGTTTTTTCTTGACTGAGAAAGTCAGAGTATCTCATATATTCCATCTTTGAGACCCAAAATGGTCGATAATAGGTTCAAATTTGAGTTCGACATTGCTTATCTCTAACTGTTTTCGAGACAATGATAACCTTGATAAGGTATGAAGTATGGAATAGCTACATGATCAATATACATGATCAATAACCATGAAACGCCTTCTGTTGAAAAAGTGTACGGTTTAATGTAACATGGTTGATCCATGGCATTATTACGAGGAATTTGGTCGAATTTTAGCACATACATTCAGCATATATAGGTTGCAATCAACGAGTCGAAATGCATATACAGGGCAATATAATCTCTTAGTTCTGGGGTAGAAGGCATTGAAACAATTCATTCAACAATTCTTAGCTGACTTAATTTTGTCTTCATCGTTTTCTATTGGGCTTTTTCTAAAAGGACCTCATCAGTTCATGATACTGTGGAAGTTGCTTTTGAGATGTATATGCCCGCATATATTGCTCGCAGCGTGGTGGATATGATTGACTTTTCTCTGGTAAATAATAATGATTTCATGTAAGACTTCAAAGTTTTCAATCACTTACGACCTTACTTAGACCACTAGAAGAATATTTTAGTGACATATTAAACAGCCTGACACTCATTTTAAATATGAAATATAAAATTATTACTATAGTAACACAAACACAAATACATGAGTTATTGATAACGTAGAGAATGTGAACGGCATCAGCAGCAAGCATATTTTGAAGCACTTTTTATGTTAATAATTATAGCTTATTATGACCTGTTCATATTAAATCAGATACCAACAGAAACTGGACTTCATATACAGTATTGGGTGCTTTATGCGATTCAGCTATATTAAATGAAATCCCGTGACTCTACATCAACTCTTTCCAAAACTTAACGAACCCCTTGGCTGTGGATCCACACACAATGAGGACTGAATAAACAAAACGCAATATCTGATGGATTACAGAGACATAGAAAACGTAATTGCCATGATACATTTGACACAATTGTACTGATGACGTCAATTGGAAAAGAAAACACTGACATATTGATTTACCTTTGCTTAATAAACGTAAACGTTCTGACAAAGTTGTAAAATTTTTGTCTTGAGGGTGTAACGTTGTCTTTGGTATTGCAATGCATAATACATGGCTTTTAAATTTATTGGAAAACAAATTAGGAGCAATGCTAACAAAAAGACCAAGCAATTTTCTCAAAAGACAACATTCAGTATCATTATAACTTATAATATAATATGTTTGCTGTCTTCGTCCACATTCTACAAAAAAATATAATAAACGATTAATAAAATAAAATAATAAAAAACAATGTGAAATTATTATGTTTCGCAATTAACTAAGCCGAATGAGCAAAGAGTCCTCTTTGTAGTACTAAAACTAGGCTGAGAGGGACGCAGAAAACACTATATTTTTTAAAAATATGAAGTAATTATTAAATAATATGTGACTATACTATACGAACTGGAAAGGTAAAGGAGAAATATTGCACCACAATAAACCTTGCACAGATATTCAGGAATAATATTAAGACTCAAATACAAGAATAAAATCAACCAGATGGCGGAATGGCTCAGTTGGAAAAATCACTAAAACGTGTAATGTCATGCGGAAGTCACGATCACTCTGAAATCTCTCATACAACGTCTTTCAGTCGAACATAGCTAAAAGTCGTTCTCTATATCAGTTGTCGAGAAAATGGCCTTTACCCTTGAAGAAGAACTCCAAGGTCACCTAAATACCTCTTATGTAGTGTCTTTTAAGCCCAAGGGATAGAAAAGTGATGGATTCTCTTCTATAGTTTTTTAAGGTTAGGCGCTCGTGCAGTTTTTATAGTTTGCTTCACATGAGGTCGTTTTGTACAGGTCATCTATTTAATTGACCGAGTAAAATCAATATTGACTACAAGGTGTAAAGTCAGTATTGTCGTGAACTCACCTTGTTCAGGATTTACAGCTTTTGGTCATTGGTGTTACCATCCGGACAGTTGGAAGAAGACTGAATCCAAAGCTTGGAGAATGATTAGACTGTGAGTCGTGATTGCCCATCGAGTCCTGCCGCTGTTGTTGTGGAGTTCCATAATGCTGAAATGCTGCTATATAAACCTACAATAAGTTCACGACATTCTTCCCCATTTTATTTTTTTAAACAATAGCAATATATCTATAAGTAAACGTTCAATAAGTGCACTTATAATGATTGCACTAATCTCATTATATTTTTGATAAAAATAATTGCGAAAAACATGCATATAATACGTTCTTCCCCGTCTTATTTTTTATATACACAAATATGACGAAGAAGTATGAAAGTCTCGTTTCTCCCCATTCTTATTTTATGTACATTTGCACAAATAAAGACATTATTATTATTCATAAACTTAATTAATATAATATATTTACACTGGTTACGAAATCTTCATATCACATTGAAATACATATAAACCCACTTCTCAATGTAGGTATGGATCAATGTACTGCAGTGATCAATAAAGAGAAAAAACAGTAAAAGGTTCAAACCTTTCAAATTTGGTAGATTCTCAAGGTATTGAAATACACCGTTGTAAGAAGTTCGTTTATTTCAATGGATCTGAGGCTGCTTAAGTTTATGGCCAAATCAGCTATGCTTGAAGATGTTTTTCCTAAGTATGGACTATCACTTTCTAATAAGATTTGTTGGATATTGACGCTACTTAGGAACTGCTTGTGTTTGTTAATATCACTGGGTTTAAAGAGAATCGAGGTAAGACCAAAACATGTATTTGGAAAACTATTGAGAAATTTTCCATATGATGTATGCTGTAGGTAAAACAGTGAAAGTGTATACGATGAAATTTTTGGAGCTGTTTCTCGGCAATTGCCAAAAATTTTTCGAAAGCTTCATCTTTTCCATCTAGGTCACGACAATGGATGACTAAAGTTTTTCCACTTTCCGTAGCAAGTTTGAGAAAGAATTCAAATAATGAGATTTGTTTGGAAACGCTAGATGATGAGGTGAAGTCAAGACCAGTTTCACCTAAACCAACAACTGAAGGAAGCTTCAAAAGATTTTAAAGTATTTTCTTCATCATCTTAATACCTACATCCGGAAATCGCGGATGTGCCCCAATTGTAAAATATAAACGAGAATCATTGTCATGCAATATTTCCAATTGCTCCGGTAGTAGAGGTTTTTCTAAAGCAACAATTATTAATACCCAATGCTACTGGTATAGTAGGCGTTACTTAAGGTTTGATCTAAATGAAAGACTGACTCTGCTAAAACATACATGTCCGAAGTGTTGAAATTTTGTACAGCGCCGTATTTGATTTCTATTTGTTGTGTGTTTGTTAGTTTTGATAACAGCACAGACAACACTCTCCAGTGGATGAGAAGAACCGGTGAATTTAATGGGTGCAGAGAGTAAGTCACTGAAGAAATAACCAACTTGTGACTAACCACGTCCATAAGCTTTCGGTCACCCTCAGATACAACGCACTTTGCAAATGAAGGAAGAAACCATTCTTTTTCTAGCAATAGCTTATATAAAGCTTCAACCGAACAAACTTGGAGAAAAGCCGTTACACGAAGCAAACTTTCAATTATAACATCAGCTGATTGCGAAGAAATATTTTTTTTTGGATTGAACTGAATAGAAAGATGGCAAGAGATGGTATGTATTCTTGGGTGTCTGTTTTTGTCACCGCACAGGAGGCAGATACTGCTTTTTGAATTTAATGATTTTCGGTTTTTTCTGTTTTCAGAGACCAAAGCTGACTCTTCCACCTCTTCCTCTGTGTAATCCTCGTAATCAGGCACAAAGTATTCTTCATCTTCCATGGCCACAGGCTATACCAGGAAAATAGGAGAATAATTCATCTTACTATAAATGTCAGATGTACAAGGTATGCATTAAAGTATATACAAGTACGTATGCATTAGAATATATAGATGAATTTCATATGTAACATGATGATGCTTTTGCACATCGTTATGAATCACTACACTTAAATTACTTGTAATCACTCAAATAGCTTGGTCGCTTTATTTTACGACCGGTTCGTGTTGTGATAGGATCTTTGTTCTCAGACCTGTTATGTATCTCATTATCAAGATCAAAGAGTGGTTGTAATTCTAAGTCATCACTTTCAATATCGGTGTAAGTTTCATGATTTTCATTTGGCTTTGAACTATCGAATAAGCCTGTTAGATCCTCAAGTATGTTTTCAGGTTCTGTTTCTTCACCATATAAGATTTGATTTCTAACTCTAATTATTGCAACTGGTATATTTCTATCATGGCACGGTTTTAAATTATCGTGATGTATTACTGATTTTCTATTAAGAGTTTTTGAGATTTCATATGTAACTGGTGAAACTACTTTTGTTACAACGTATGGACCGGAATACACTTCTTTCAGTTTGTTACTTTGCCCCACAGCGTATGCTAAATTTAAACGATACACATAGTCTCCTATTTGGTATTTATTGATTTTAAGTTTGATGTCGAAATTTCGTTTTTGAACACGTAGAGACCGCTGAAGTTCTTTTCTTGCTACTGAATGTGCTTTGTAATGTGCTTCTAACAGCTGTTTGAGGTATTGTGAGTGATTCTTAAAATGCTCCTGTTTTGTTGCTAAACCCGTAACTATTTCTATTAGCTGAATAATTTCCCTTCCTAGCATTATTAAATTTGGGGTAAAGCCTGGGTGGCGATTTTCTGTAGATTTGATTGCTCCGGCTAACTGTTTGTAAATTCAAATCCCAGTTTGCATGATCACCTTCAATGTAGGATCGAATCATTTGTAAAATTAGTCTATTGAAGCGCTCTACTTGGCCATTTGAAGAAGGATGATATGGTGTTGTACGAGATTTTGTTATATTGAGTTCCTCTCACTGAGCGATTGAAATAGCATTTCCCTTGATCGGTGAAAATTTCGATTGGACAGCCGAATCTTGATATGACATGATCTATTAATGTTTTGGCTACCTGTTCAATGGTTTTTGTTTTGATTGTAAATTGATCTGTTATTGAAAGGATGTAATTATTTCCTGAATGGCTAGTAGGGAAAGGTCCAAGAAGGTCTATGTGAATTTTTTCCATTGGTGACGAGGCATGGTATTGGCCAAGACTGTGTTTAGGTTTCCGGTTTGACTTCTTATTCTTATTACAGATGTTGCAGGTTCTAATGTACAGTTTTGTATCAAGGTATCTGTTTTGCTACATGAACGGCCGTTTTATCTTGCTATAAGTTTTTCGCATGCCTAAATGGCCTGAAGTTACAATGTCGTGGCATTCTTTTAAAATTTCGTTTACCATGTTTTTAGGAACCATTAGAAAGTTACGTCTTTCGGTTGGAAATTCATAAATGTATTGCAATACGCCT
The DNA here is from genome assembly GCA_949752745.1 of Protula sp. h YS-2021. Taxonomy (NCBI): domain Eukaryota; kingdom Metazoa; phylum Annelida; class Polychaeta; order Sabellida; family Serpulidae; genus Protula; species Protula sp. h YS-2021. The sequence goes on from OX457029.1 coordinate 73,327,120, forward strand.
TTATCCAAGAGTAGTTGAGATTTGTTTCGCCAAAATCGTTTCACTGCTTGGCTCTGTAACATAACTTCGTGCTGTAATGGTTTATAATCACTTTCTAGCCAAACGATCAATGTTCTGAGATCTTCATCGTCTAGTTGTTGTTTTCATATTTCGGAATCTTGAGAAGAAGAACATAGTGAAACAGATCTTAGTTTTTTGTTAGCTAGATGCACCACATTGTCGACGTCTTCTGAAAATCACGACCATTGATAATGAGCACGAGTGCAGAAAGAACATCCTTTGCATGGAAGCGACTCTAATTCTTTTTTAGGTGTATAATGACTGCAATAGGTCTCTCGGTCAGGAATGCGGGACAGTCGATCTGCATTGCCATGAAACTTACCAGGACGAGGTTGTATGACCATTTTATATTGGCTTAGTTCTTCCAACCATCGAGCAAGAATCCCCTCTATGTGCTTAAAACGTAGAAGCTAGGTCAAGCTATTGTGATCTGTACGTACCAAAAAACAACGGCCGAATAGATAATGCCGGAATTGTCTCGTAAATCTAACAATTGCCAAAAGTTATTGGCGTGTTGTGCAATACTTTCTGTGTGATGGGCTTAGAACGTAACTGCCGTATGCAATAACTCTTTCTTCTCCAGTTTGCGGATTTATTAGCTCCAATTGCTTCATCAGATGCATCAGTGTCTAACACAAAATCGTAGTTAGGATTGGGATAAGCTTCATTATTGTTTTAAGATTTTCAAAAGCTTGCTCATGTTCTTCTAGCCATTTGAATTTTGCGCGAGATCCGGTCAATTTGTACAAAGGCGCTGAAATTTTAGCATAATTTTTTATGCGTTCTCTGTGATAGTTGACAAAGCCTAAAAATCTTTCTACTTCTTTGGTGTTGATTGGAGCAGGCCAGTCCCGTACGTTGGCAATGTTGTCTGGATTTACTTGAACCCCATCTTCGCTAACTAGCTTTCCAAGAAATAAAACTTGTTTCTGAAAAAAATCTGTATTTCTTTGGTTTCAATTTCAAATTGTTTCCCTTAAACTTCTGTAAGACATTCTTGATATTCTGTAAATGGTCTTTGAAGTCTCTTCCCAAAACAATTATGTCGTCTAGATACGAGAGCACTTGCTTCCATGTCATACCTCGCAACAAAAATTGAACAACTCTCTGAAATACTGACGGAGCGTTTGATAATCCAAATGGCATTCTATTGTATTCAAATAATCCATATTTTGTCGTGAAAGCAGTTTTGTGTCAATCATTTTTATCAATCAAAATTTGCCAATATCCACTGCTAATATCAACGGTACTAAACCACGTACTCTCGGATAATGTGTCGATACATTCGTCAATTTTGGGTAAAGGAAAACTATCTTTGACTGTGACAAAATTTAATTTTCTATAATCAATGCACCATCTGATGGAACCATCTTTCTTGCGAACCAAAACCGGACAGCCTGCCCATTCTGAATTGGAGGGGGAGATTACATTTGCTTTTAGCATTTTCTCGGCTCTTACTCTTCTGCTTCAAAATTAAATGGAGTTCGTCTCATGTTTTGTTTGATGGGTTTAGCGTCTTTTGTGTCAATTTTCATCTGAATTTTGTCAAAGTATCCTATATCTAAATCATCTTTTGAGGAAACGTCCGCATATTCAATGATAGCCTCTGCAAATTTCCACTTTTCATTTTCGTTGCAGTTTGTTGATGATTGACTGAACATGTCTCTAAGGTGATCAGGCATGCGTGTTAAGTCACTCTGGTCACTATCGCTTATCACACGCCGAACAGAAGGATTGTCAGTCCGTAGATAAGTGTTCTTTTCCGGATCTGTATCTTGATCCTCATCTTCAACTACTCCTTGGATCTCTAAAGCAGTTCCTATAAATTTCTCTTTGTTTAAGTGCAAGTAGTTTGTAGTTGTATTTGTAATTTCTATAACCACATCTCTCTGACCCTTGACTAGTATGTTTGGGATTAACAAGTCCTTGTTTAAACCATACGGAATAATAACAAATTATTTGGCACTGCCAATATTACCAATCAGTTCAACATTTGCTCTTATGACAGTCTCTGGTGGTACGACAACTTTCTTTTTCAATTGCACTCGATTTATATATCGTATTCCTGTGTTTCATCCTCCACCAACGTAATAGGTATTACTGCTGTCTTTGTTATTAACTGATTTTGGTTTAAGTCCACTATTATATTGTTTTCACCAAAAAATCTAACACTAAAATCATGGAATCATTTATTGGTGCCACATACAAATCAGTATGAAAGGCATTGTCTCCTAATGCAATTTTGACATTTTTATCTAATTTCGCCGTGAAAGTTTGTAATCATGTATTCCTTTTAGTGTTACCTCTTCACTAAGTTGCAGTGGTTTTCCAAACTATTGTATGTCTTTTCGCTCAAGACAGAAACTTGAGCGCCGCTATCTATTACAGCTGAGATTTCATGTTTTAGAATTCTACCAGAAGTGACAATATTCAGATGTATCGTATAGTTTCTCCAAGAAACTTCACGTACTTGTTGACTACTTTTACAGGACTTCATTTTGACTTTAGGTTTGCCCTCATTTCCTCTCTCTTGCTCCAATTTCGGCCCCTTTTCGTTTTTTTTTGCAAATGATACACTTTTTGCCGTTTTTTCATCAGAACATCCGTTCGCTTCGCCCTTTTTCAGGTTTGAATATCTTTCTAAACTGTCACTCCGGTGTTTGAAGTGTTTTCATTCTGACGAATCACGCTCTGGTGACCGTCGATACTTAGAAGTTCTGTCCCGGTATTGTCGATTTTCATACTTTTCTGGTGAATACTGGTAATGGGAAGTATTTTCGCAATACTCTATGTCTTCATACCATTCTGGTGAGCACCGATACCTAGAAAATTTCTCGGGGTACTGTCTGTTTTCACACCGTTCAGGCGTTCTGTCATAGCGCTCATATCTCCTTTCAAAGGAGCGTTTTCCCCATAATGTTCAGGCGAACGTCTATCAAATGACTTATATCGACGACGGTAACCATCCGATCTTCCTGGTGTCTCATCACGAAAATCTTTATAGTTGTGTCTATCTGGTCCGTCTCTGTCATGGTTGTACCGTTTGCGTCTATACTGCCTATCCTGCCTATAATCTCTATTGCTAGAATTGTCATATGGTTCATCACGCCCCACATATTTGTCCTTATTCTCATATCTATAATGTGTGCTCCTGCTGGAGGGCGAGTAGGCTTTATAAATTGATGGTCTTCTTCTATATCGTTGGTCACTTCTGTATCTATGTTCATCTTCACTTTCCGCAGAATAACTTCCATCCCTAAATCGTGTTCTATAATCTCGATTGTTATGTCTGTAGTGTCTCTGTGTTCTCTGCGGAACGGATAAGGTGATGATGATTTCCGGCTGTGATAATAATCACGTTTTTGACCGCGGGATCGGCTATCATCTGAGTCTTCAGTGTCTTTGTCGTATCGATTGCGCCGAATTCTGTTTGTATTTTCACCTAACACTGCAATCTGGTTACTTATGTGTGCTTTTAAGCGTTTAACTGCTTCATTAATGTTTGCCGGAGGTGGAACTTGATCTGCCAGCAACAGTGCAGTTTTTCTGTTAGTGCATCCTTTTATGAGGGCTTCTACTGCAATCGAGTTTGCTATCGGATCATTTGAATTTGGATAAGCTTGTTTCACTAATCGGCTTATCCGTTCAGCGAATTCGTCTTAATTTTCATCAATTCTTTGCTTTATAGAAGCTAACTGTCTTCTCGTTGTAACTTCGTCATCGCGTTTACTAAACCGCTCGCTGAGACGTAGTAGTTTTTCTTTACTGCATCAGGCAACAGATCTTTAAATTCCGCAGCACTCTCGCGTAGTGAAATGACGAGAAAATCTAGTCTGTCTTCTTCGGGTTCCTTGAATTTTGTAGCGACAGATTGGAAAGTCGAGATGAATGCTTCCAATGATCCAGAGCCATCAAATTTAGGAAGGTTCGAAAGAATTTTTGCCCAATTTGAGTTCTGTTATCGATTTGATTACATCTCTGTTGTCGTTCTCTTTTCCCTAAGCTTATGCTTTGAAACAAATCGGCTGACAAAGGATCATACTCGGCTTCAAATAAGTTTTGCCCTTGTTGATCTTGAGCTTGAGTTGGGTCTTGAAATTCTTTATCTGCTTCAGAGGCTTCTGGTGTTCCATACGTGCCTTGAATTCAATATTCTATTTCTTTTTTGATAACCGTTTTGCTTTCATCCAAGAGATGATGCATGTTTTGTGCCAGTTCCTGCCCCAGTTCGTTGAAAATTGCTTTCTTGTGCTCATCTAACTTCATTTCTATATTTCTCTCAACCTCGTGGGCTACATCGTCTCTAATTTCAGTCTTTACCTCTTGTTTGACTGAAATACTTAAAAGCCTTATTTGTTCCAGAATATTTTGTTCCAATTGCGCTCGATGCTTTCTCTCTTCTTCTTTTTTCTTTTTTAAACGTGCATCAAAATCCGTTCTATCCTGTCTCCAACGCTCTTCCATGCTCGTAATCAATGATTTAAATGCAGTATAAGTAAGCAACTCTTCTTCCGGAGGATGATCTCCATCTTCCTCAAGCTTTGCCTTGGCTCCTTTAGGTATTTTGTTGGCGATTCTTTATTCTACATAAAAAACTGTACTCCTTCGGCTACATGTTTAAGTCTTTCTATTAGTGTCACCTTATTCAACCTTATTGGCAATATTGTTTATTTATTTTTTTTCTGTTATCTTTCCGAAATATGACAAATGACGCTTATCCGAATCTCAATTCAGGTATATCGCGTCTAAAGTGAAATCAAATTTCTCAGCTTATATCATGGATAAGTCCTTCTATCTTATACCTAATACCTGAGATGTTTGTTATTTACTATTTTCTCGTATGTTGATGAAATCACTGGGTATCTATAAATTGAATAGACTTGAAATTGAAGTGAAATTTAAATAACAGACGATTCACTCTAACTAAGTTCGACCAAGAATCTTGACCTAAGTAAGTGAACGAGGAAAGAAATGAAAAGTTTGTTAATCCAAACAAATTCAATGTTATATTGTATTCTTTTGACAGGTTATGAGTCTATTGTTATGTGCAGTTTTTATGTACTTACTTGCAATACAAACCTTATTGATATTTTCCAAATGGGTGTTTAGGTTTTCTCATTAATTCGAAGAAGACACTGTGAAAACTTTCAGTCACTTTTTGCTGAATTTCAACCAACAAAAATCTTTCTGAAAATGCTAAGTTAAAACACTTATACTGAATAAATGTTTAATTCAATATTGCTTTTATGTTGTAACGTGTATTCGAGGGAATAACTATTGCATAAAGGCTGTAATTTGACAAATAGTTAGTGTGTCTTTTCAGCTAGATTCTGATGCAACGATGTGTTAGTCTTGTAATTTAAAGCCATTTAGTTTATAAGAAGAATATGACAGGTAATTTTATAACATACGACAAGCCTTTTGTTTGCTTGAGCAAACTTCTCGTATGAATATTACAACACTTTGATCTGGGTACCAAACTAGTGTTAAAAAATAAATAAATGTTTCGGGATGACTGGGAAATTCTGACTGGAGAGTATGCAAATTATGTAAATAAATCTGTGAACACGGAAGTGATAAAATATACAGATTTGTTTAATATCTCATGGATTATTTATCAACATCTCAAAATAGATATATTGTAGATGATTACTAGATACCTATTATTATCTACTGTAGTTTTGAGACGATCGGGTTGAGGTAAGTGTGATTTTAGCACAGTTTATAACATTTTTGAAAATCATTCATCAAAGCATTTTTGATGGATCTGTTGAGTGTGGCTCCTTAAGGATAATATATTATTGTTGAAAATGTCCTTTGATGTGCTGAATAATGTGTAACTTTTAATATAATAGGACAAATTTATCAAATATCGCCAACTAACTATAATAGGGTTTTCAAGAAGTTCTTGTTAATACCGTAAAAAAAAACATATAAATACTATTCAACATTACACTTCGGATTTGTTGAAATAAAAATTGTTGTTAATAAAATCAAATGGCTGCAGTTATTGGCGTATGGATTCGCACCTTGTAAATAGTTCCAAATGTAACGATTCAAAGTTCTAATTTCAATTAAATCGAAAAAGGACGTTTGATTAATTTATATAATTTCGATTAATATATATACTTATATAAATATATATATTATATATATAACTTAGGAATGACTTATGGAATTTATTGAAATTGACCTACGGATTTGAATATGGCATCCAATATCTCCCTGGGAACCACTGACTTTCCGCGCGAAATTCAAATTTCAAAATTACAATATACTTTAAATCACTATTTCTTTCAATTTTCAATGTGCTATTATATTCAGTTATGATATCCAAGTGAGTCCTCCTATGTCTTCTGGTACCAATGTCGTGAACTCACCTTGTTCAGCATTTACAGCTTTTGGTCATTGGTGTTACCATCCGGACAGTTGAAGACTGAATCCGAAGCATGGGGAGTGATCAGACTGTGAGTCGTGATTGCCCATCGAGTCCTGCCGGTGTTGTTGTGGAGTTAATGCTGAAATGCTGCTATATAAACTTATAATAACTTCACGACAGTATTTATAATCCTTAGTACCCTCGTGTTGAATACGCAAGGTGACTTCTGCCACGTCTTCGGGTCAGTTTGGAAGTAACCCATGCCGGAGTAAGACGTAATGTTAAGTTAGTTATCAGTCTAAAGGCAACACATGTATAGATTTATGAATAATACGACTTAAGCAAGTGGACGGGGACTGGAACAAGGAGAATAGGAGGCCCGATGTGTGCTGTGTTTTGCTGAGGGTGATACGCATGAGGACCGTAAGGGCTGGGCGACGCACCAACGAGAGGCAGGAACTCCGACCGAGAGACGTTTCAACGGGTACCGTGGGGGACTTGTTCACTCAGCTGAGAAGGGACAATTCTCGTGTGCGTGGTGACGCATGTGGAGTGGGCATATACGGTGTTGTAGCGTAGTCTTGAAGGTCGGAAGTATCGGTGGCGTGATTACTATTATTTTTTTCAGCGTTAATTGTTATGTATTTGTTTGTTAATAAATAATATCTTTCTTCTTTAAAAAAAATCATTTTTTTGTTTGTTTATAATTCCCTTAACCACAAATTCAGAGCAATTTGTGACATTGGCGACCCCGACGTTATAAAAAAAATTGCATGGAGGGTTTACAGAAAAAATATTTATTTTAAAAATGAAACTTCCACTTGCTTAATGAGTTTGAATTCAGAGTCCGTGTGTATATAAACAGAAAGCACCTGTTGTTGAAAATGATGTGGCACAGTTGACAGGTATTTTTTTTGTTTGTATCCAGTAGAAGTAGCTACCGTTTTTTTTAAAGTAACGATGCTATATTTTGGTGGTAGGTAGAAGTGAGTATCAGTTAATAGAAATATTAAGTGGCATTTTTAATAAATGATTGGTGGAAGTGTGTATCGTTTTGAAGAGTCATAAGGTGACGTTTTCAGTAAATTTAGTAGAAATGTACATCGATTTAGTACACAGTTTGTTTACTGAACATTCTTTAGCATCACTTCCCGCGTGTTTCCTCTTATATGAGCCTCACGTGGGTTAATGTTCGTACAAAATGGCAGAGACTGGACAAATGAAAAAGTTCATAGATATTGGGAAAGAGATGGATTACTCTGGTGAAAAACTTCAAATGTTTGTAGAAAACGAACGTCAACGTGCACTAGAGTTGCAACGCGAACGTGACGTAAACGAACGCGATAAACGCGAACGGAAATATGATCATGAGCGTGAAATGAAATTGGCTGAGATTGAATTAGGTAAAATGCAAGCGAATAACAGCGACGCTATGATGAACACCGCTGTTGACAAAAGCAAACCATTGTTGCCAAAGTTACCCAAATTTAATGATAAGGTAGACGATATGGACGCTTACTTGCAAAGATTTAAACGTTACGCTATTAATCGTGGCTGGGAACAAAACCAATGGGCAATATCTCTTGGAGCAATGTTAGAGGGTAAGGCCCTAGAAGTATACTCTAGAATTCCCGCAGTTCATGCCGACGATTACACCGCTTTAAAGAACGCTTTGCTGAGACGTTATTCCTTTCATGGGGAAGGATTTAGACGAAAATTCTTTTCATCGCGACAGGAGAAATGTGAAATATTTTCAAAATATGTTTGGAGAACTACTTTGGCCGTTCGATCGAACTTTCAGAGAGAGATGGACTTCTGAAGATTTACGCGATCTTATTGTTCGGGAACAGTGCCTTCACATTCCCCCTCGCGATTTGTCTACATTTGTTCCTGAGAAGGATTCTCTTTCGCTTATCAAAGTTACTGAATTGGGAGACCTTTTCAAAAGGGCGCATTTTGACAAAGAACATCAAAAGCCAAAAATGCCGAACAAACATATGGAAGTTGACAATACACAGCTTAGTAAACCTTCAAATACAAAATCGTTTGCCGATGTCCGGTGTTACAGATGTCACAAAGTGGGACATATTGCTTTAAAATGCCAAGAGAAGAAACCAGAAAAGGTGAGTACAGCACTTGATGTAACATACTTACCTAAGCCTGAACGTGAAGCAAGTGACGATAGAGAGATCGAACCTACGGTCTCAGAGAAACGAGAAATATCTGGGGCAGTGGATGAGCTGTCTGATTTTGATGTCGGTGAAGCGACTATTAATGACACTAAGGTGCGTGTCATGTTTGATACAGGTAGCTCTACAGTGTTTACTCGCAGCTCCTTGATACATCCACACCAGCTTACTGGAGAAATAAGAAAGTATATGACCGTGTTTTGTTCGAAGCACCTGTTGCAGTTGTTCATCTTACCTGTCCATGGTACACAGGTACTACCGAAGTGTTATGCCTAGCAAACATTGTTTGTGATATTGTGTTTGGTAAACCGAAACTTCCAAATACGCATTCCCAACAAGTGAATGAGAGTTCAGCCGTACAAACTAGAGGCACGATTGAAAAAGAGAAACGCAATCCAAAACCGCTGACCGTTTTAGAGCAAATTGACATCTCTGTCACGCCTGCTCAGCTTCACGAGGAACAGTCAAACGACGAAACCCTTGCAAAAGCTTTCGAGCTCGCAAAGTCTGGGAAAATAATGAAAGGGAAGAAAAGTTCTGAGTACTAATACCACATGAAGAAGAACCTTCTATATCGATCTTTTAATCAAAGCCAAAGTACTACTGCAACAGTAACGCAGTTCATGGTATCAAAGAAATACAGAGTACAGGTGTTAAAAGTTGCTCATGACGCTGTTATATCCGGTCATCTCGGGATCGATAAAACAAAAAACAGAGTCATCAACCAATTCTTCTGGCCATGTGTCCAAGCAGACATTGTGCGCTATTGTCATTCATGTGATGCGTGCCAAAGAACCACACCAAAGGGAAAGATTCCTAAAGCTCCGTTGAAAAATCCCCCGACGATTGACATTTCGTTCAGGAAAGTAGCCATCGACATCATGGGTCCGATTAATCCAATGAGTGAGTCCAGAAAACGGTATATTCCTACCTGCATAGCCTTGAAAGATATGAACTTCTGTTGCGGAAGCATTGCTACGCATTTTTCTCGCGAGTTGGTATAGCCGAAGAAATTCTGTCCGACAACGCCAGCAATTTTTCCTCAGACATGACGAAAGAAGACGCCAGACTTTTGTCTATCAAGCAATCATTCATAGCGCCCTATCACATTATGGGGAAAGGTTAAGTCGAGAAACTCAATGGTTCCTTGAAGCAAATGCTTCGGAATGTGCGTGCGGAAAAGCCCAAAACTTGGGATTGCTACTTCGAGCCATTACTTTTTGCTTTGCGAGAGGTTCCACAGGACAGCACTGAATTCTCTCCTTGCGAACTTCTGTATGGTCGAACGATCAGAGGGCCAATGTCAATACTTCGTCAACTGTGGACAAACGACCGTTGTGAATCCGAAGTCAAATCCACGTTCGAATATGTACTAACCCTGCGCAAAAGATTGGAGGAAACTTGCACAATTGCAGCTGACGAACTAATAAAATCGCAGGCACATTAAAAGCAACACTTCGACAAGAAAACAAAGCCCAGATCACTGAACGTTGGCGACAAAGTTCTGCTGCTATTACCAACTAATCAGAACAAACTGTTAGTTCAATGGCAAGGACCTTACCCGGTAACAGACACAGTCGCAGTAAATGACTACGAAATCAGCATTGATGGGAAACGGAAAATCTTTCATATCAACATTCTACAAAGGTATTTTGAAAGAGACGCCGACCAACAGCTGTACGTCAGCAGCAATGGTGAAGACTTACCTGAAAATTCAGACGAACACCCACTAGATGTGGGAAAGCGTCAAGTCAGCAGAGACGTACAGGGATGTTAACATCTGCGAAGATCGAACTCCCGTAGAAAAAGCTGCCCTCTGGGAACTAATTGGAGAATATCAAGACATTTTTTTTCGTCCAAGCCTGGTCGAACAAACATTTGGGAATGCAAAATTGAACTAACCTCAGACGAGCTAAACTCTATCCCATTCCTTTCGCTATGATAGAAGAAACAAAAAAAAAAAAATAACTGAACGAAATGCTGAAATCTGGAATTACCGAGCCTAGTACGTCACCTTATCGGGCACCATTGCTCATCGTCAGGAAAAAGGATCAGTCTTACAGGTGGTGTGTCGACTTTAGACAGCTAAATAAAAGTTCAATGCAGAACCGATGCCGTCTTCTGAAGCCATATTCGCCAAGTTGTCTAATCAACGATATTTTTCAAGTGTGGACTTCTGTAAAGGGTACTATCAGATATTTTTGCGAGAGTGCGACAGAGAGAAATTAGCGTTCTCTAGTCCGCTCGGTCTTATGCAATTTTGCATGATGCCATTTGGATGGGTCAATGCAGGAGGAGACTACAACAAAATGATGAAAAAACTGTTACACGCTCTTAGCAACGTCGATAGTTTTGTCGCTGACGTTTTGACGTACACAGTTGAGTGGGACCACCAACTACAGGTTCTGAGAAACGTGTTTCAAAGGATTCGTGGCGCAAAACTTACGCTAAAGCCTTCAAAATGTTTTTTCGGCTACGAAAGTTTAGACTTTGTATGACATAAAATAGGCAATGGCCTAATAACAACTCAGACAGACAAGGTGAACAAAGTCCAAGACGCTCCACTTCCAAAAACCAAAACTCAACTTAGGTCATTTTTTGGAGTTAACTGGCTATTATAGGTCGTTCTGTCCCAATTACGCGACAGTAGCCTGTCCGTTAACAGACATGACAAAAGCTAAGTCTCCAAACTATTTAGAGTAGACAGATCGTTCAAAAGCTGCATTCGAACAGTTGAAACAAATGCTAATAGAGCAACCCATTTTGAAATTACCCAAAGTTGACAAACCCTTTGTTGCAAGAACACAATGGAACGTTGTTTTCGGTCGCTTATTCGAGTCGCAAATTACTGCACCGTGAGCAAAGACTTTCCACAATCGAACGTGAGTGCTTGGCAATTTGTCGGGCTGTGACCAAATTTAAAGCGTATCTGTTTGGAAAAAAGTTTGTCTTGCATTGTGATCACAAAGCATTAGTGTATTTGAAAACGGCGTCGTACAAAAATTATGAGGTGGTCGTTGCTGTTGCAACCGTATTCAATAACGTATGAAGAGATTAAAGGTCAGGATAATATAGGAAGTCATTACTTAAGCCGACAGTAACTTTTATTGTGTTTGAAAATAAAAGTTAGATTTCACTGAAATAAAATCTTGTCGGTGGGGTAGTTGTCAAAAAGTGATGGATTCTCTTCCACATTTTTTTAAGGTTAGGCGCTCGTGCAGTTTTTATAGTTGGTTTACATGAGATCGTTTTGTACAGGTCATCTGTTTAATTGACCGAGTAAAATCAATATTGACTACAAGGTGTAAAGTCAGTATTTATAATCCTTAGTACCATCGTGTTGAATACGTAAGGTGACTTCTGCCACGTCAGTTTGGAAGTAAACCATGTCGGAGTAAGACGTAATGTTAAGTTAGTTATCAGCCTAAAGGCATCACATGTATGGATTTATGAATAATACGACTTAATCAAGTGGACGGGGACTGGGACAAGGAGAATGGGAGCCCCGGTGTGTGCTGTGTTTTGCTGAGGGTGATACGCATGAGGGCTGGGCGACGCACCAACGAGAGGCAGGAACTCCGACCGAGAGACGTTTTAACGCGTACCGTGAGGGACTTGTTCACTCAGCTGAGAAGGGACAATTCTCGTGTGTGTGGTGACGCACGTGGAGTGGGCATGAACGGTGTTGTAGCGTTGTAGCGTAGTCTTGGGGCGGAAACCGTGGGGGACTTGTTTATTCGACCGAGAAGGGACATTATCGAGTGCGTGGTGACGCACGTTGAGTGGGCATGTACGGTGTTGTAGCGTAGTCTTGAAGGCCGGAAGTATCGGTCGCGTGATTACTATTATTTTTTCCGTGTAAATTATTATGTTTGTTAATAAATAATATCTTTTTTCTTTAAAAAAATCATATTTTTGTTTGTTTATACTTCCCTTAACCACAAATTCAGACAATTTGTGACAACAATCACTGTGCAATCTCTCATACAACGTCTCTCAGTCGAACCTAGCTAAAAATCGTTCTCTACATCAGTTGTGGATAATGGCCTTTACCCTTGAAGAAGAACTCCAAGGTCACCTAAATACATCTGATGTAGCGTCTTTTAAACCCAAGGTATAGAGCTCAAAAGCACAACCTCTAACCATTTCAAAGACAGTGATCAAGTCCCGGTTTTGAACATAACAGAGAATGCCAAGAGTGGGTAGAAGAAATTGATCTCTAAATCCATATCTCGAACCGTTTTCAAGTTTCCTATCGCTTTCGGTTAACTCAATACAAAAGTCATTTGACCTTTGCCCTTGATCTTTAAGGTCAAGGTTCTGGATGCTAGTTGTTCTTTCTCAACCCCTTCAAACATACATTTAAAATGTAATTCTCGACATTTTTGTGGTAAATAATGGTTCTAAAATATTGTGTATTGCTGTCTTCGCACCTATTACTCTTTAGGAGTTGTTGTAAAGAAGTCGAAAAAAATACGAATAGAAAAGGTGAAAAATCAGGAATAAGCTCTCAAAATATCTACATACACAGTACCATTTGGAAAAGAAGTAATGGAATAATTTACGTACGACAGGAACTTTCTAAAAAACACATAAACATTTCATAAGTGAACCGAGGAATGCTGCAGTGCGTACAATAAATAGACGGATGGACAGGCGGATACATAAATGGATCAGGAAAAAAGAGATTTTCATTACTGCATTCGTTTATTTGCCCAGATAGGAACTGCAAAACTGTAAAAAAAATACAAAATCATAAATACATTCACAAAAGTATTCTAAAATAAAGAATATATGCCATTTAATTTCATTAATCCTCCGCTGCCAGTTAAAAATGCGACAAAATCTCTGACAAAATTTATGCCAATAAGACTTATTTATCACTGAATAATTTCATATGAATCGCATTAAACCGTGAAAAAATCTCAGTGTAATTACCAGGAAAAAACCCCGTGTTTACTACGACAATTTAATATCAAATGTTACAGAAAATCATTTTGCTTAAAGCCTCCTCTTTAAATAAAGCCTTTGGACATTTGAGAGCCAGATCATGTGCATATAGAGAGAGTAAGACAGCAGCAGGAATCCTGAAATATACATAGTATTGGCAAGAGACCACATCATTGCCTTTAAAAGGTGTTGCAATTTTATTGCCATTTATTTCACCACAACAAAACTGCCAGAAAAATATTGATTGTGATTTGTTATAATTTCATATTATTACTCAATTAGAGGTCTGGTTTAAAAGCCTACATTTGTATTAAAGTTAGTACTCAATTTTATCTTTTAATTTTACATTATAATTCCAATTAAGTTAATATTGTGCACGCAAAATTAAAACCATGCTGTCGGTGATACAATATAGCAAAAATTCTACGACTATGCTACCGTATTTTCATATATAAATCAAAGTAGAACAATTGGCACCACTCAATTTATATACCTTCACTATTTTGAGATGATTTGAGATTGACATTGCTTTTTTAAATTAAATACATCAAACCAGTTCAACGAGTTGTACTTTTGACAAATTTGCCACTAGTAGCTTACTAATGGTGCTGTTTTGTGGTCTTTAGAGTTCGTTTTTGCTGGTGCACGAGAAATTAAGATCACGGATTTTAACTTGTGCAAAGCCTTGTCTAGTTTTATTGTAAACTATGCAATCTGAAAGGCAATACTGCTTCACTTGAAAACAATATAATAGGAGAAGCGCATGTTCGTCAAAGTTTTAATGACCCGTAATATTTGTAACACAAAATCTTGTATTTGATAACATTACACAATGCTACTTTGGTGTAGTCGATTGTGACAACCACACGGTGACAATGCACTCCCGTATAAAGAAATGATAAGCAAATCTTACGTGCATGAAACTTGGTTCGGTACACTCACTCGACCCTCATAGGTATGAGCGAACGTGACGCTGACAAAGGCTTTGTAACACGATCATTTTGTAAAATGATCGTAAAATACTAGGATGTCACAGTACAGGGCAACATCTTTGAGGTTAAAGGAACTTTTCCTGCTATTTTTGACTGGAATGATGATGTATGTTTGTGCTCAACATTTGGGGGATATCATTGAACTCTCGATTGCAGGGTTCGCTCGTTCGTGGAGCATCGCTCAAAATTTGTGCATTGCAATATGAGCACTGAAGGAGACAGGGATAGCAGCATTGTGCCAATTAAATTATCAATCCTCGACAGGACAGCAACAGAGCGAATATTAGTAGTGAGCACAATCCTCTCAGTGTTTTTTCTTCATTCACAGAAGCACCAATGCAAGAAAAGCACCAAGATCTCATCGTTAATGGTGTTGAATACGGCTGATAAAAAATTATAAGTGGTGCGCTGCGACTTCGATCTTCGAAGTCTGTCTCTGACGTCATTAATATAAATCAGAGCCGTTACACTTCCTTAACTAATAAAACCAAGTTAAACTCATGTAATACGAAACAAAAATCAATACATTTCAACCCAGAAATCAACATATCTTCACATATATTTTCAATATATTTTCATCTAGAAGATACGGGCCTTTTCTGTTGATCTATGACCATGTATACCTAAACAAACACATGTGCTCTTATTAAAGCCATTAAACGATGTTGGCTCGCTCTACAATAAGTGAAGTCACAGAATTGACAGATTTAAACAAGACGATAACAAAAAATAATCTCATGTTATAGTTTGTTTATATATGTTACTTATGTCACAAAATTGAAAACTGGCCATGACGATTGTGTACTTATGATGCTAAAAACAATAGTTCAAATGGCACTATAATATGTGCAACCTCACTATTGTCATATTGAAAGAGGGCCGTGTCATTGCATTGACTTATACTGTAAGCCCCTATCTGGTGTCTGCGCATGATGCCGATTCCGAAGATGGGGGCACATGAAATGCTACAACAATTGAGAAAATGCTTTATCTGGTCTGATAGGTATATCCGGTGTGAATAGACAAAGAGTTTGGAAATTAAAGAACAATGTGACACACGTTTGTGTTATTGAAGAGCGTTTCCGTTATCTTTCAAAATAAAACATGTTTTTTAACTGAACATACATCCTTTAAAATTGACATTAATTAAAGCAAGCATAAATTATATTTAATTCTCCGCCTAGCATTTAATTGAAAGGAAGTTGCATCAATAAACATAATAATAATAGACATAGTAATCAACTATAAGAACCATAATACCACTGTGACACATATATTTAAAACATTTAAAGAGAAATGATTTCAGCAGAATATCATATAGTCAATAATAATGTGAGTCTTTGATGGCGCTTATTAAGGTATTTATGTTAATAACAGTGTGTGTCTGTATAATGAGAGCTTCCTTCCGTGCTTCATGTTTTAACTTTAAACTTTAATTGTTGTGGACCGGAAAACCTAACATTTGAAAATAATGATATTTTTGATAACATAATGTGCTGTCATAGTATCTGACATATTAACCCTAATCATGACATGGTTCATGAATGCCACTTAATGTCTCCTTATGCAGAGTGGCACCCTGCAATCAAGTTCAACAGCGAAATAACACATGGTCATCCAGGAAGGAGGGTTCTTTATTTTAACATATCTTTTGGAGCTGTCTTATGATCACGAACTTCCCTGGTGTTTACAGATATTACTGACTTATATTTGTCTAAATATTAGATATTTAATGTTATTTCTAATGTTTGAAAATACATGTGGAGGTGTTTATAAAATATATTTGAAAAAATCTTAAATTTCATTTAGATATCAAGTTACGTTGAATTTAATTTTAAATATCAAAAGAAAATTTTAATTTCCAGAATAAAAAAAAAACAATTTATAATATCTGAAATACAACACGATATACTACAGTCCAAAGAGTTAATGGTTTGAAAACGCCTCTAAAGTTTATTTGCAGAAACATATAGTATGCTGTTCTTTTATTTTAATGTGATTGCAAAGCAATTGTTCAATAATGATACCTGTTTCCAAGTACTACGATGTATCATTACTTTTATAACCATCAGAACAACCCTAGCATCCACAATATATCCCGAGTTCCGAGGCACTAAGTTAGCACTACATTATAAGCCCCTTGTACGAACTCATATGTTAAAGTATCCAAAATGTTCCAGTTCATAGTCTGATATCACCCATTACAAACGCACAACAGTTTGTAAATTAAATTACGAAATAAGCCAACTTTGTCTCTTATATATAATGCCGTTTGCATTAAAACAAGCTCATACGAACTTTTAACCCTGTTTAGCAATTTTCATAATTGCAGTTCTAGTTATAATACAGCATTAGATCTAATCAATACGGTGGAGTGTGTAATGGGAACATAAAAAATATAATGAATGTTCCATTGACTGAAAGAAAATGCAGTGCACTTTGGTGCGTTCCTTGCGTATGAAAATATCAGTCTTTAATGGAGATCTTAATAATATGTATGATGTATCTTTTTGTATATGCATAAGTTAGACTGTCCTTTCATCTGTTTCTTAGAAGAGATGTCTGTTGTGGAGAGCGTGGAATGCGTGGAGGGACAAAAAGTCAATGCTAGAATAATTTGTTTCAAAATTTTCACAATTTTCACAAGTTTAGTAGTCTACCGGCACCTCACTAAGTACTACTCCTTCCTAACATAACGTGAGGTTATCATCACGTGTGTTTCATCACCACAAACAGGCCAACATAACATCCAGTTCCACATAAATTACAGATCAGCATCACGTACATGCCAACATCACAAACAGGTCAACATCACGTACATGTCAATGCAAATACGAACTTTTGTATTTGTAATGAAAAGACGCAAATCAAATATTTTAGACAGAGACCAAAAAACAAGGAATTAAATCAATAAGAAAGAAACAAGCATAGTCAACTAAAGCATACATAAAAATGTAGTTTAGAATTAATTTTCAAACCTTTCGCTGTGGTACCCTCTGTTTTAATACACATATGAATCGTTATCTATTTGCGATTCCTTGTTTTGCTGGTAATTGTAGAATAAGTTTTTTTGTTAAATATTCAAATTACATAAGTAAGCATTGATTCTGCTCTTCTCTTGACTTGTTGTTTTGTCACTAGGTCCTTGTCAATTGTTTTCAACTGGTTTTCTCTGAAATTAAGCTGCGGGATCTCACTCTTCAAAACATGAAACATTAGCTTTGGTTGTACGTCAGTAGATTGCTGTGCAACCGTAAAACAAACTTTTTGGCATTAAGAAATGAAAGCACCCCCTAAAAATAAAACGGGTAGTCACAAGAAGTATAAAAAGCCTCTGCATTTCGCTTCTATAGCAAAGTGCGGAGTAGGACAGTAAAGAAAGATGGCGCTTTTTACTCTGCTTATCTTTAGCTCATTGCTCTTGGAAGTATCGTCCGCGATTGCTGCAAGATTTCCAGGTCTGTACTTTGATATTATTCTTTGTTATATAAATATATATTTTAATGTAAAATATTGAAGACTTATTCATATTTTGTCGTTGATGTAAAATATGCAGATGAGTCGAGGCAAACAAATCTTGCTTCCAATTCTTCATCTGGGTCTCTAAAATCGCATGTAAAAAAGTGACCCGACCTTGTCTCAATAATAAGCATTCAAAAATATTAAATATAAAAGATTGACAAAAATTACTGTAAATTCTCTTTCAAAGAGAAACATTTACAATTACATAATACATAATTAAGCGCTTGCATGTCCACACACAAAACATTTCAACACTTCAGACTAGGAGCTTCTAAACGATGAAACTGTGAAACCACATTTTGTGAACAATATTTGTTTTGGCTGGGTCGACATTTTAAAATGAACCCTCAAAAATTTTTTAGAAAAAAAAACGACACCTCACTTAACGCTTTTCATTTCTTTTTCGAGACAATGCAATTACGAATCTCTTGAAATTGCTCTCAAGTGTGGTTTTGTTTGTAATTGATAAGTTTCACTTCATATTATAGAAAATAGGAAGACAAAAACAAATATATATTTTGGGCTATTTAAAGTATGATTTTAAATATGTCGTTTCGTTTTTTTTCTTTTCGGATAGCAAGCTGATAGGGGTTTGTGCGTGTTGTTTCGTGGTATTCCATGCTGGAAAGAGGTTTTGTATTCAAAATGGCATAAGTCAAAACGCAATAGTTCCCAAAATGCAAAGATTTTTTACTTTTAAACTTTAATTTTGGATTATATAGAACTGTTTATGTAGTTGACTTGCTTAAAAGGGGTTGGGATTGCAGTACAAAATTACTCGTCTAGGTGCTATTACTGATGGTTTTACCAGAGTTGAGACTGCACAAGTGAAAGAAATGATTATTGGAAAGACAGTGAAGTTAAGCTGTGGGGCTGGTTTATTGTGAAATTCTGACCAGTGGTTAGATTACAAGTTAGCATGCCTACTGATAACGCTGTTACATCTAAATTATTTCGAGGCTGGAAACGGGTGCAGGTACAAACTAAAACAATGAGAATGTTAACGGATTTTACATAGATACATACAAGCGAGAGTCGCGTGATAGCTGAAGTTGTTGGTAATTTCATATGTGAATGCAGTTGGCTTAGAAACAGGCATATGGCAGTATTATTGAGGTCGAAAATGGACACACGCTCCCACCGGCATGGTCAGGAAGGGGTGTCTGAATAGAAGATAAAGGGCATATATGAAGGGTAAAATAGGTCTAGTGGACAGAATATGCATCTCATTTTGGCCAAAGAAAACAGATGGTATTTACACATTACTTTTGAACCTGGGCTCATGGTTTATGTTGGGCAGCTAGACGATGCTGAATTAGAAAATTTCCAGTTCCCGACGCCTGTCCATTCTCATAACAAAATGTTTGCTTTAAATAAACCTGATCTCATAAGAATTTTTGCGACGTTTTACGCAATTTCTAGGATCTCACGGAAGGACAGAAACCGATGATTTGCTGCCTTGCATTGTGAACAGAACCTTCCAAGACTTTGCTGCTTCGTCCACACTCAAATATGGATCAGGGCCTGAACAATCAAAACTCAATTCCAGAAAATCCTGGATAGCAGGCTTTAATGGTGATGGGACTCTCACTGCGGAAGCTACCAGCAGCACCGAGTCTACAGCGAAGTTTTACCCATCGGCAGATACAGAACCCTGGATTCAGGTAATATGTATAACCAAATGACCCAAGTATCCTGCTGATACAGAACTATCTATCCAGGTAACATCCATAATTACGTAAGGCTAGTGTCCTGCTGGTACAGAACCCTGGATTCAAGTAACATGCATAACCAAATGACCTAAGTATCCTGCTGATACAGAACTATCTATCCAGGTAACATCCATAATCACATAAGGCTAGTGTCCTGCTGGTACAGAAGCCTGGATCCAAGTAACATGTATAACCAAATGACCCGTAGTATCTTTCTGATATAGAACTATCTACCCAGGTAACATCCATAATCACGTATGGCTAGTGTCCCTCTGAGGTAGAACCCTGGGTCCATGTGGTTTCCATAGTCATGTTATGCATGTATCCTGCTGATGAAATACAATTGATCAAGGTAATATTTGTAATCGCTTGAGCATAAGAACCCATTGATTCAAATAACATCTATAATCACCTAATGCTACCATCCGGCTGACGTAAAACTCTTGATCCAGGTTATATTCATGATCTAGTGGTGCTAGTATCCTGCTGATACAGAATTCTGGATCAGCAGAATTCTGTATCAGCAGGATACTGGAACCGTAATGTCCATAATCACGTGATGCTAGTGTCTTGACCAAAATACAAGTATGTATGCTCATTTGGTGGGTGTTGGTTTGATGCTCTATAAAGAACAGCAAAGTATAACCCTGTTTTGAAATGACAGTGAACAATTGATTTATTTATTTAATTAAATAAAAATAGTTAACACCGTCATACCTGTGTTGTATTTTAAACCACAGCTCAAGGATTGTTTAACAACTATGATCAAGCCTGTATTACATATCAGCGTTGATATAGTTACAACTGTATCATTGACAACACCAGCAACATGAATTATGTGTGTTAGTTGCTAAATGATTATTTATTAAGTAGTAGCTAATGGTGTTGTTGGCCATTTTGTTGAACAAAGTTTCTCTCTGCGGGCCTATGGGGGATACTACGTGAACACAGGCGTCCTCATGTAAAGCTTATAATAAGATCTTGTAGCCGACTTGTCTTGAAATGTGTGCCAGTTTTCTTGGGAATGCGTGAGTTCCAGTTTGTTCTCAGAAAAAATGGAAACTGAACACGTGTAACTGTTCTTAAAACAAAAATACTGTCCTGTGGAAAATACAATGATTTTATTTCACCAAAGGGAGACGTATATGAAGTAATCGTTTGCATGCAGAGGTATACTTTTGTGTTTGATTGGGACGAATTGGAGCTATGGTCGGTTTACTGAGATTCAAAAACTGTAATTTTTCATATTTTTTAAAGTAAAATTATTACTAGGCACTGTCATGTGTCAAGAATCACCTATCTGAACTTCTGGAAAGATACATGCTACCCCGTAAGTTGCGGTCCGCGAGCCGATCACTTCTTAAAGTGTCATCATTTAATCTCAAAGGGTACGGACAAACGTCGTTTCATGTAGCCGGACCTACTTTATGGAATAAACTACCTGTTCACATTCTTGAGGAAACAGATTTTGAAAGATTTAAGAGCATAGTAAAAACTCATTTATTTCGTGAGACTTATAACTAAATTTTATATATTTTCAGGGTTTTAATTTAACTTACTGTAACGCTGCGCTAGGGCGTAAGCTCAAGCGGCGATATCCCCTGTATGTATGCATAGGAGAAATCGTGACAATCAGGGAATTACTTGTTTATTTACTGTGTCTTTTATTTTTTTTTTGTTTTAAGCAAAAAACTATAAACCTTATAATTTGAATTGACTCTCCTATTTGAATGCATACATTCTACCTATATTTTATTTGACAGGTAGTGTAATATTCGTCATATCATTAACCTATTGATTATTGTCAATCACTGTTCTTCTTGTCTTAGTTTGGCAGAAATATAATGAGCTTTTGAAATTTTAAACATAGTATTATTGAAACATTATTGTAGTGTTTAAATATAAAATAATGGAATACAGTTTGATAGAGCGTCTTGCTCGCCACTTTGTGAACATATGAAAAGCTTGTAAAATGTCCATTATTTTCTTTGAAGTTGCGAGTGCGATTAGGTTTGGCTACAATGAATGCATTTACATTTCCTATTATATTATGCAAACCAATGATGTCACGATCTGTGCTCTGCTAGTCAAAAACCGCAGTGGTAGTCAGACACGTCATACTGATAATCACAATATGTCATGTTAGTCAGGATGCGTTATCCCGAGGTACAACCCGACACAGTAATTATAGTCTGTCAGGGAAGTCAAAATGTCTTGTAGAAATCACGATCGCTCTCGTTAGCCACAGTGTATCACCTTGTCAACTAGAACCTGTCATAGTACTTACCATTTGTCAGGACTGTCAAAATGTCTTGCAGTAATAACGAACAGCAATTCTAGTCACAGTGTGTCCAGCTGAGAGCTACAACCTTTCCTAGTGGTTATTGTCAAAATGTCCTGTGGTAATGACGGATTTATGTGCTCACACATTAAACTACACATAAAAGTTAAAACAGTTAAAAATCACAGGTCCGTAAGTTTGGGATCTTCTTGTTAGTCTGTTTAAATCTCTGAATCTGACCAAAAGAGTAAGGGAAAGTATACCTCGTGTTTAATGACATGTAGCGGATCGACAGAAACGAACATAGATATCTCAGCGTACTACGAAAAATGCAAAGATCCAAGCATCATTTACCAGACCGAAACCGCCCAAACAGGAAGTCATCTCGTTCCAAGGCAGATAAATGTGCAATAACTCAACAACTTTCAGATTGGAATCTCGAGTGTTCACACAAAGACTTGCATGCATGCCACCCATACCATTCCTTCGTTTATTGCATTTCACGAGTCGATATCGATTATTGCGGACCCATGACATGCCACGCAGCACCAAACTACCCCATAGACTAATTGCTTTCTCATGTGATCGAGACGATAACCAAAACAAGCGTTTCTAAGTAGAAAATTAGGTCAAATCTCTTGTCCATTGACTAGTTTGTTTACTCCTTTAGCATGGGAAACGTGATTGGATCTGTAACATGCTTTCAAGCGGATTGTAGCCAGGCCCGACGGTTGGCATTTCTTTGCAAGTAACTACGACGAATTGTTCGGTTAGAATATTTACAGCTTACGCCGATGCGCTTAAGTTTGCAATCTTCGTTGACGGCGTAAAAGAGATAGACCCTTATTTACACGATTTTGTAACTGAACGCTGTCCAAATTCTGGTGATTGGGTGAGAAATCCTCGTCTTACGCTAAATACTCGAAAACAAATGAATATCACCGTATTAACAAAAGATTGTTAAGCCTACACTGGTTGTCACATTTCTAGGTGTTGTTATTGATTCAGTAAGGCTTGAAATCAGGATATCCCCTGACCGCCTAGTTAAAATATTGCTGTATTGACAACTCCTTTAATTAGTAGTTAAATACAGCAAAATATTTATTAGAGGTCTTTTCTATGCTTTTTTTCAAGGCGCGATCTTTACGAAGCATATACGTCGAGATATAAACTGGTTGAAAACCCTTTTGCCGATGTGAGATCGAAAATATATTATTTGTTTGCTTATGAGAGCTCCAGCATCTGGACAGACGCCAGCGCATTAGCAGTTGCACGTTTATGGTTGATAAGGGCGAACAAATCAGGTTCATTGTGATTTCTTTGAAATAAGTGTCTATCACTGACTACGTGGTTTGTAGCACAGGGCTGAAGTGTTTGTTCCATAATATTTGTGCATATGATGTTACAATTACTGCGGCATGTGTTAATACTGACCAAAACCTGGTTGAGGCCCTGTCTTGATTTAAATTTGGTGTCTTTTGAGAAGAACGTAGAATTGAGCTTGATTTGTTTTACATGTGGCAATGTTGCTGTTTTTCAGATTTGGACGATAATATTTGAAAGCTTCAGAAACAAAGAACAAAACCGATTGCTTTAAAAATATCAAAATGTCTGTCAGAATATCATAGTCTTCCTGTCCATAATTAAAAATGGATATATAAAGGCTATGACACAGACGGTTCTAATTTTGGTAATAAATGACTACAATCGCTCCACTTCAAGAGGCTGAAAGGATACATACATATTCTGTAATATGGAGCCGTCCGACCTAAGATAGCAAACGGCGTAATCTTTTGGACCGCCATAACAGCGCCCTTGTTGTGTTTTTCGAGATTCTGAGCATACTAAAAGAAACATATTTTGAGCATACTAAAAGAAACATATTTTGTTATGAAATTAGTATGTAATGCAAAACAATGCCTATTTTAGTTCAATGTGATAGCCTCATGATTAGATAAAATAAATATTGAATTTTCGAAACGTTTTCTATGTAACGAAACCAAAGTTTGTAGAATTTCTTTTTTAACAGATTATTTTACCCTGCAGAGAGTCTTTGTTCAGAGATATGCCTGCTTCGGCCACGAAAGTGGTGTTTAAGCATATCGGTTTGAGTCCGAACGAATCGAACTCTCACAGTTTCAGAGCTGGTCGTGCAACCACAGTCGACATATCGAATATAAAAGACTGGGGAATATAATTACTAGAGCACTGGAAAATGGAATGTACTGCACCCCGAGGATTTACATTATTTATATAAAGATTTGCCGTTTGTTATTATTTTCATTTTCCATTATTTTTATTACATGTGTATATCTGGCATATATGTGTCATAACAGGGTCATTTGATATTTGAGTCTAATAGTTATGTTCGTTTGTTGTAATTGTGGCGTTAGGGTGGTGGAATATTGACATTTGTTAAGCATCGGCACCTGTGTGCCCGCGACTGTTATCGTAATTTTCTTCAATCATTTGCTTTGTTAAAGAAATCTATAATTAGTTAGATTGAAGAAATGGTCTGTCAAAAAGGTCATGATTTTTTATGGTAGCCAAGATCTACTACAATGATGGTCATAACTTGTCGCTAGAGTCACAAGTGCCATTCTGATAGTCACAATCTGCGACCATGATAGTCACAACATGGCGTGGTAGTCACAATTACCAGTAAGATAGTCAAGAGTGTGTACATGTGGTAAAACTAGAACTTCAGTGAGGCAGGATCCCTCGTCTAACACATCATGTCATTGGGTGTTAGTAAATTCATTGAAATTATATATATATATATATATATATATATATATATATATATATATATATATATATATATATATATATATATATATATATATATACCTTTGTTCTCGCAGGTGAGATTTGCAGCGCTGACAATCATGGATCAAGTAACTACTAGGGGCTCCCCGCTCGTAAAGTGCTGGGTCACCAGCTACAAGGTTAGTGGGTACTCTATGTTTTATATAAAAAGGAAAAATATTCTGAAGATTGTTATAATGTTGAGTTGCACAACAAAATAACACGGGTAATTCATCATCCTTTTATTATTATTATACCACTTAATATTGCTTTATATTTTATCTTATTTTTTGCTGTGTTACATCGGTTTGGTTGACTTCAAATTATTAGTATTTTTTTCCTTTTCTATAGGCGTGGAAGAGAGAGGAAGTTCTTATATTTGGGTTGAAATATGGTGTTTTTAATTCAGTTGTTTGCTTTTCCTTATTTGAGATAAACCTAGGTGTGGCTTTTAAATTAACTCCCTCCCCCACCACACGTTCATCATCACCTGTCTATGTTTAGTAGTAGTACAATTGCTAAATATATCAACAGTTCTAGTTCCTTAAGAATATTTGACAGTTTCGGTGTGCTAAAACAGATAGGATTTGTTGAAACGGAGTTTTTTTCGGTATGACTTGTTTCTACAAAATATTGTGATTTTCATCACAATTGCAAATTAGTACGAAAATGGAACAAACCGTGTAAAAGGTGTGTGTTGCTTTAATTTTTATTAAATTTGTTTCATCGCTTTTATGTTTTATTTGATTTAGCTTGGACAAAGTGTGAATTCAAACACTTGGCTCTTTATTCAAGACATTTATAACAAACGGCCGAAGATATTCAACGGCAACACGGAGCAAAACTTGGCCGTTACAAATCACGTGACAAGTGATATGGCTGTTCTATTTGTTAGGTAGCAGCTGTTCTATTAGTTGCAGTTTCACCCTGATTAAATTAATAATGAAAATTGGACTGTTGAATAGTTTTGACCACCCTTTGAATTCCTGACAGTCATAAAATACCACGAGGCAAAAATCCGCCTAGTTCCTTGTTTCTATCTTGTAATTAGTTACAAATAAAAACACACTGTAACATAAGCGATTGCATTAAGTTGGTATATTATTGACAATTTTTGTGACAAGTGAGCGAATAAAAATAATCCATTTATAAATAATGGGGAGTCCTTACATTACAGGCTGTATCCCCAAACCTGGCACAACTGTATAGCCCTGCGATGGGAGATATATTCGAAGAGTGAGTCACCCCTTTATTTGCTATTCTTAACATAGGCGTCATTCAAATTAAGTTTAAACAGTATAATTTAATTGAAAATTGAAAATTGGAAAATTAATATTTGAAAAATATAAGTTTAATTCATAAACACAAATCTAGATGTTATCTTTTAACTTATCCAAAAATAACAAAAAAAATGTAATACAACTCGTAGAGATTGACTCTGTGATGACACTTGACCGGCAGCGAAGAAACACATGGAGAAAGAAATACAGAAGAAAGAAAAAGACTAAAAGGAGAAATAATTCTCCTCGCAGACCACCGGTTGTAGTGGAGCCTGATAATAGGGGTAACTATGATCACTCATCCAAAGTTTATTGGATAAAAAAGTAGTATTCAATACAATTTTAAAATTTCAGTTTGAATATAGGTAATGAAAGTTTGCCTTTCGGTATTGCAATATGATCATTAGTTTCAATAACAATTATGACATAAAGGAACAAATAAGAAAAGCCATATTATTCGCAGTCAAATAAAACAGGCGATGTGACACGGCTTGCTTTTACGAAATGTGTAGCACAACACACATTAGTAAATTATATGTATCCTTCGTGTCAATACTGCATACTATATTTTACTTATATCCTGAGAATTTTCAATTGTTCTATTTGTTTTTGCATTGACAGAAGAACAACTTTCAAGTTAGCTTGTTGTCGTCAAATGAATTCTTCTTTATTTAAATACTTTGTCGTTCATATTTCCAAATGTATGCAGGATCCGACCCAGTATCTGTAACGGAAGCAGTAGCTGAAACAGTGTCTACAAGAGAATCCGGCACTCAGTCCGATGTACTAGCTGATTCTGTCACGACATCAGCGTCTAACGGCTTATCCGGCACTGAATCGGACGCAGGATCGGACACAGAATCAGACGCAGAATCGGACACAGAATTTGATACAGAATCAGACGCAGATTCTGCTACAGAATCTGTCACAGTATCTGGGACAGATTGCTTCACATCCCAATGTGACCACGGTCAGTACTCATTGCCAATACAGCCAGTGCTTATTATGCTTATAGTAATTGCGACCTGTTCCCGTTTTGAATTTTAATTGCAAGCACATTCAGCGCAGAAGACCAGATCCCATTTTGAACAAGCCTAGTGAGCATTGTGAATATTTTTACACGGACTGTGGTCATTGTAAATACGGTTAAAGCTCACAGAGAATGAGGTCATTGTTTGTTGTTAATACGCTCAGTGCTCATTGCATCCACCGTCTGTGTTCATAGTGAACGCGGTCAGTGCTTGTTCTGAACATGGCCAATGCTTATTGTAAGCCAGGTCAATGCTAAAAAATCAGTGCTCCGGGACTGCACGGTTGGTACTGTTTGTATTGGTGTTGAGAGCTGATTTGGGTTATGTGAAGGAAAAATAATGTACTTCATGTTTTCATTATTTTTCCTTCACATGTTATTTTGAAACATTCAATGGCATTGCAATATGTGACAAATGACCCAGTTTTATTATTCATATGTTTCTTGAAATTAGTTACATAATACGTGCTAAGCCGTCAGTGCCTAGAGATAAATATTATGGATTAATTTTCTTGCAATATTCCAAATATTCCAGCTTATCATGTAACTGAAAGCCTACCGATTGCCTCTCTTGTACCAGAAAGTTCTGGAATAGCTGATATAAGCACCGAACCTCCAAGTGCAGGGAATCTTTTACTGGGGCAATCAACGGATACGGTAACACAGAGTTCACAGATGGCAGATATGGGCAATCTGGGCTCCAGAGTAACTGATCAGTTATGGGAAGGTCCATCAACCATGGATCCCGAGACGGACGGCTTACGGACTACAAATTATGGTACTGATACGAAATGTGAGATGGAGCTTGCTCATTTATAATATATTGCTAAATTGGCCAATATGGGATTAAAAAAAAATTAGTATCTTGCATCAGTGTAAATAGCCATCATTGATTTTTTAATTTAATTTCATTTCAGACAACATTAATGATTGCATCGGGGCAGATTGTGGATATGGACAGTGCATTGATGGCCTAAACAGTTTCTCGTGTCAGTGTGACCCTGATTACACAGGAGAGAATTGCCAAAGTAATCATTATTAAATTCAACATTTTTGCAGGGCTGTTTTATGAAAAAATTAAATGAACTATTTTGCTTCATAGAAATTAACGTCAAAGTGACAAATGGGAAACCGCTGATTGGAATGAATAACAGCACCAGTTACTGGGTCTCTCCAACACTAGAGCTTTCCTTCATTTACCAATGCTTACACACGATTTTATGTGGATCTACACATTTTACTGAAGGCAAACTCCCACTCTGTTTGTCAAAAATCTTGAATCAGCACTTGACCTTTGGATTTGTATTTTATAGCTTTCCTGATAACAGACTAATGCTACGCCACACAGTTTATTCATAGGAGGTGTGAATGTGAATGTGAATCAGCAGTGTCTCATGGCGCTGTTAAAGAATTGACGCACAAATCTATATTAAAGATTAAAATGCGCCGGAACTTAGCGGTGATTAAAGTCGCTATCGAAGCGAGCAGCTGTTTTTTTATTTTTGGAAGAATTATACAATGTACACTAACAATAAACTTTTTATTTTTGCATATTAAAGAACAGAATGCCTTTATTTTAAATACAAAAGAAATAAACAATATACGTAAATCTTTAAATGTTTATATATTTTTATAATTGTCATTGATTTTCTTATTTAACTATAGACAAAGTTGATGATTGCGTCAGTGTATATTGTGTACATGGGCAGTGTATCGACGGGATAGAAAATTTCTCATGCCAGTGTAATCCTGGATACACCGGACGGTACTGTCAAGGTGATTATTGTGAAATTTAATATTGATGCACAGCTGTTTTTTAAGAAATCAAAAGCAAAAATATTATATTTTTTATATCATTTTGCTGACCTCACAACTCCAGCATGCACAAGAAAACATACTGAATGGGGGCACGACTCTATCGCTTATTTACTACTTTACTTATAACTAATTGTTCAACGTCATGTTGCGTATTCGCTTCAGCGACAAAGTGCAATCAGCGGTGTCAAACCCGGCTGTTGCAAGAATATAAGTATACATCTACAGGGTGTTACATAAGTGTGTACGAAATATTTAAATCTTGGATAAACAATCACTCGCTGTGAGGAGCTTTGTTGTGAGGCGCAACATAGTATAAAGCTAACAACTAACATGTGTTACTGGTTTTGTTCTCTGACGAATTATTCAATCTATATCAATAGCATATTTGAAAAAATTTCACTCTTTTAAATATTAAGAAAAGAAAGTAATTGTAAAAGAAGTTTTCATTATACTTAAATTTGATTATTTTAATACCTGTTATTGACTTTTTAATTTAATTATAGAAAATATCAATGATTGCATCAGTGTAAATTGCGGACATGGACAATGCATTGATGGCATAAATGGTTTCTCGTGTCAATGTAATCCTGACTACACTGGTCGGTACTGCCAAGGTGATCATGCTTAAATTTAATATTGGTGCACTGCTGTGTCTGTTTTTATGGACATCAAACGTATATTATAGACTATAGTGTGCTGGACTCTATGAATTATTTGATACTGCAGTTTTCTTTATTATTGTCTGATCAAAACGGGATGTAGCTTATTCGCAACACTCAATAAAGTACTATCTATTCGCAACACTCGATAAAGTACTATCAGTGGTGTCAAACGCGGGTGTTATAAGAATATAAATGTACATCTACAAACTGTCACACAAATTTGCATTAAAGATTTAAAGCTTGGATTAGCAATCACTAGTGGTGAGGAGTTTTGGGGTTAGGGGTAATGTGGTATAAAGCTAGAAACCAACTTTTGTCGCGCAAGCCTGTGTTAAAGAGTTTTCGGATGTGTAGTGCTGTATGACGGTAACAGATGACACGCTTATCTGGTTTTATCTTCTGACGAATTATTGAATCTACGTTAACAGTATGCTGTTACTAGTTCTGTTCTTTCAAATGTTAGGAAAAACAAGCAAACTTTAAAGAAGCTTTCCTAATATTTAAATTTATCTTTTATTTTTAAATAATTTTAGAAAATATAAATGATTGCCTCAGTGTAGACTGCGGACATGGACAATGTATTGATGGTATAGAAAGTTTCTCATGTCAATGTAATCCTGACTACACTGGCCAGTACTGTCAAGGTGATTATGGTTAAATTTAATATTGGTGCACTGCTGTGTCTGTTTTTTTAAAATTGAATGTAATTTTTTAATAGAACTCATTCTAAAAATTAAAACTATGAAACTCATCTTGAATACTATAACCAAAAACACAAACCCTTCCGCAACACAAGCAGAGCCAAAAGCATATACCCCAAACCTTACCTTTTTCACTGACCTCAGAATCACAGCATTTTCGGCAAAAATAAAGAATCAACAACAACCGGTTTGAAGCGTGGTTGTTACAAGAATATATGTGCATTTGCAGTCACTCAAGTCACTCAAGTTTGTGTTAAATAAGTCACACTGTCAGACAAGTTTGTGTTAATGTGTGGTTATACAATCACTTGGAGTTTTATCCAATCCGAATCAACAGTATGCTTAGACCAATTTTATTCTATCAAATATTAAGACAACACAAGAAATTTGCTACTATTGACTGGTTTATCTAATTTTAGAAAAAATAGATGACTGCATCAGTGTAGATTGCGGACATGGACAGTGCATTGATGGCATAGATGGTTTCTCGTGTCAATGTAATCCTGACTACACTGGTCGGTACTGCCAAGGTGATCATTCTTAAATTTAATATTGGTGCACTGCTATGTCTCTTTTCTTTGAAATAAAAAGCACGCATTTTGTATGAGGAATCGTTGTTGAAAATCTTGGATCCTCACGTCCTTAATACGTGTTTGGTATATGAAGTTTTCCTTATCACTAGCGCAGGAAAATGCATAAAATGTATTTATGGCGCATGCGAAAATATGTTAAGCAATGTTACACGCAGCTGTCACAAAAATATAAGTTTACATTTACAGTCTGTCAAGGAAGCTTTGTTAAAGAATAAATGGTTTGACACACCATGGCTAGCAGTTTTTTGTTGTACGAAGACACCATCAAATAAAACACCTGACATGTTTCTGTATATTTTGTTCCCCTTATTTTATAACCTACATCAAGATTATTTTTTATATCGTCTTTCTTAATGCTAACATTGATTCATTGCAGTTGTCATTGACTTGTTTTTTATATTACTTTTGCTTTAGAACAAATAAACGATTGCATCAGAGTAGATTGTGGACATGGACAGTGCATTGATGCGATAGAAAGTTTCTCATGCCAGTGTAATCCTGATTACACAGGTCACAACTGCCAAGGTAAACATTGGTAAATGTAACTTTCTTTCACGGATTGTTTTAGTTAATTGCAGAAATTCACTTAATGAAAACCAGTATAACAAAATATGAAATTTTGTCTCGGCTATAAAGCATTCATAGGCATTTACAAAATCACAAACTTCGTCATCATACCAATCTTGAATCGAGTACTTAGTTTCATTACTTGGTTGGTATTTGATAGTTTTCCTGCAGTTACCAGTGTATTCACAGTACATGTGAAGGTTACATCCGAAGTGAAAAAAAGAATACAATTTTTTTTTGTATTTTTAGCCGCGATTCTAAAATGTTCCTCTAGTTTTTCTGTACTTCGAAGCATTAATCAACATAATGCTTGAACAAATTATTCTTTCGTCTGATGAAAAATGATGGATTTATGTTTCAAAGAAATATATAAACAAGCCAGGTAATTTATTGATACTTAAAGAAAGTGCATTGAAGTAGCTGCCATTGACTATTTTTTTTCATTTTAGAAAAGATAAATGATTGTATGGAAGTAGACTGCGGAAACGGACAGTGCATTGATGGCATAGAAAGTTTCTCATGTCAGTGTATTCCTGATTATACAGGGCCCAACTGCCAAGGTAAGCATTGTTAAATTTAACATTTGCGCTCGATGTTATCTAAAATGTTTTAATAGAAATTAAAATCAGAAACACAAATGCGAAGTTAACATCAGACACATTTTTCATTCATTGGCATGAAAGAAAAGAATCTACACCTTCTTCACAGCACCAGTCTCCAGTTCCTACATATGCGATTTTTGACAGTAATTTTGAAATAGCTCTTGACTTTGGAAGCATTAATTAATCTATAAAAAACAGTGTGCTTGAACAAACTTTTTTCCGCATGCTGAAAAATAAGGCATTAGAGTTTCATGGAAAGATAATAACAGGCCAATAAATATACTGATACTTACAGCAGATGTATTGAAGTAGCTGCCTTTAACTATTTTATTTCATTTTAGAAAAGATAAATGATTGTATCGGAGTAGACTGCGGAAACGGAGAATGCATTGATGGCATAGAAGGTTTCTCATGCCAGTGTATTCCTGACTATACCGGACAAAACTGCCAAGGTAAGCATTGTTAAGTTAAACATTTGCAGTCGTTTTTATCTAAAATGTTATTAAAAGAAATTAATATCGTCAACACAATTGTAGACTTTCAATTAGAAACATTTAGCAATCACTGATAAAAAAAAAAGAATTAACTCCTGCACAACATCGGTCTCCAGTTCCTACTTAAAGGATCTGTGACAATAATTTGAAATAGCTCTTGACTTTCGAAGCATGAATCACTCTGAAACAATAGTATTCTTGAACGAATTATTCTTTTGCCTGTTTAAAATTGGTGCATGTGAGTTTCATAGAAACATAACAACAGGCCAATAAATTTACTGATACTTAAAGCAAATGTAATGAAGTAGCTGCCATTGACATTTTATTTCATTTCAGAAAAGATAAATGATTGCATCGGAGTAGACTGCGGAAACGGAGTATGCATTGATGGCATAGAAGGTTTCTCATGCCAGTGTAATCCTGACTATACCGGACAGAACTGCAAAGGTAAGCGTTGTTAAATTTAACATTTGCTCTAGTTTTTATCTAAAATGTTATTAAACAAATTTTATTAAAAGCACAAATGTAAACTTTTAATAAGAAACATTTAGCAATCATTGACATGAATAACAAGAATCAAACAACATCAGTCTCCAGTTAATACTGACAGGATCTGTGACAATAATTTTGAAATAGCTCTTGAATATCGAAGCATTGATCACTCTGGAACAATAGTACGTTTGAACAAATTATTCTTTTGTCTGTTTGAAAATGACATGTTTAGGTTGCATAGAAACATACCAACAGGCCAAAAATTTACTGATACTTAAAGCAAAGGTATTGAAGTAGCTGCCATTGACTATTTTATTTTATCTTAGAAAAGATAAATGATTGTATCGGAGTAGACTGTGGAAACGGACAATGCATTGATGGCATAGAAGGTTTCTCATGCCAGTGTAATCCTGACTATACCGGACAGCACTGCCAAGGTAAGCATTGTTAAATTTAACATTTGCCCTCGTTTTTATCTAAGTTGTTTTTAATAGAAATTCATATCAAAAGCACAAATGTAGACCTTCAATTAGAAACATTTAGCAATGACTGACATAAAAAAGAATTAACTCCTTCTGCACAACATCGCTCTCCAGTTCCTACTTAAAGGATCTGTGACAATAATTTCAAATAGCTTGACTTTCGAAGCATTAATCACTCTGAAACAATAGTATTCTTGAACGAATTATTCTTTTGCCTGTTTAAAAATTGTGCATGTGAGTTTCATAGAAACATAACAACAGGCCAATAAATTTACTGATACTTAAAGCAAATGTATTGCAGTAGCTGCCATTGACATTTTATTTCATTTCAGAAAAGATAAATGATTGCATCGGAGTAGACTGCGGAAACGGAGTATGCATTGATGGCATAGAAGGTTTCTCATGCCAGTGTAATCCTGACTATACCGGACAGAACTGCAAAGGTAAGCGTTGTTAAATTTAACATTTGCTCTAGTTTTTATCTAAAATGTTGTTAAAAAATTAATATTAAAAGCACAAATGTAAACTTTTAATAAGAAACATTTAGCAATCATTGACATGAATAACAAGAATCAACTCAACATCAGTCTCCAGTTAATACTGACAGGATCTGTGACAATAATTTTGAAATAGCTCTTGAATATCGAAGCATTGATCACTCTGGAACAATAGTACGTTTGAACAAATTATTCTTTTGTCTGTTTGAAAATGACATGTTTAGGTTGCATAGAAACATACCAACAGGCCAATAAATTTACTGATACTTAAAGCAAAGTTATTGAAGTAGCTGCCATTGACTATTTTATTTTATCTTAGAAAAGATAAATGATTGTATCGGAGTAGACTGTGGAAACGGACAATGCATTGATGGCATAGAAGGTTTCTCATGCCAGTGTAATCCTGACTATACCGGTCAGAACTGCCAAGGTAAGCATTGTTAAATTTAACATTTGCCCTCGTTTTTATCTAAGTTGTTTTTAATAGAAATTAATATCAAAAGCACAAATGTAGACCTTCAATTATAAACATTTAGCAATCACTGACATAAAAAAAAAAGAATTAACTCCTTCTACACAACATCGCTCTCCAGTTTCTACTTAAAGGATCTGTGACAATAATTTGAAATAGCTTGACTTTCGAAGCATTAATCACTCTGAAACAATAGTATTCTTGAACGAATTATTCTTTTGCCTGTTTAAAAATTGTGCATGTGAGTTTCATAGAAACATAACAACAGGCCAATAAATTTACTGATACTTAAAGCAAATGTATTGAAGTAGCTGCCATTGACATTTTATTTCATTTCAGAAAAGATAAATGATTGCATCGGAGCTGACTGCGGAAACGGAGTATGTATTGATGGCATAGAAGGTTTCTCATGCCAGTGTAATCCTGACTATACCGGACAGAACTGCAAAGGTAAGCGTTGTTAAATTTAACATTTGCTCTAGTTTTTATCTAAAATGTTGTTAAAAAATTAATATTAAAAGCACAAATGTAAACTTTTAATAAGAAACATTTAGCAATCATTGACATGAATAACAAGAATCAACTCAACATCAGTCTCCAGTTAATACTGACAGGATCTGTGACAATAATTTTGAAATAGCTCTTGAATATCGAAGCATTGATCACTCTGGAACAATAGTACGTTTGAACAAATTATTCTTTTGTCTGTTTGAAAATGACATGTTTAGGTTGCATAGAAACATACCAACAGGCCAATAAATTTACTGATACTTAAAGTAAAGGTATTGAAGTAGCTGCCATTGACTATTTTATTTTATCTTAGAAAAGATAAATGATTGTATCGGAGTAGACTGCGGAAACGGACAATGCATTGATGGCATAGAAGGTTTCTCATGCCAGTGTAATCCTGACTATACCGGACAGCACTGCCAAGGTAAGAATTGTTAAATTTAACATTTGCCCTCGTTTTTATCTAAGCTGTTTTTAATAGAAATTAATATCAAAAGCACAAATGTAAACTTTGGATTGGACACGTTTAGCTATCATTGACATGATTGAAACGAATCAATTCATTGTGCAGAACATCAGTGCCCAGTTTCTACCTACAGGCACTGTGACAATAATTTGAAAAAAACTCTTGACTTTCGAAAAATTAATCACTCTGAAAAAATAGCATGCTTGAACAAACTATTTTAAGCCTGTTTAAAAATAATTCATTAGAGTTTCATAGAAAGATAATAACAGACCAATAACTTTACTGATACTTAAAGTAAATGTATTGTAATTATTCTTTTGTCTTTTTAAAAATGATACATCTGAGTTTCATTGAGACATACCTATAGGCCAATAAATTTACTGATATTTAAAGCAAATATATTGAAGTGGCTGCCATTGACTATTTTATTTCATTTTAGAAAAGGTAAATGATTGTATCGGAATAGACTGCGGAAATGGAGAATGCATTGATGGCATAGAAGGTTTCTCATGCCGGTGTAATCCTGACTATACCGGGCAGAACTGCCAAGGTAAGTATTGTTAAATTTAACATTTACGCTGGTTTTTAACTAAAATGTTTTTAATAGAAATCAATATCAAAAACACAAACCTTAGGTTTGACCTAGACACATTTAGCGTTCATTGACATGAAGAAAAAGAATTAACTCCTTCTGCACAACATCAGTCACTAGTTAATACTTATAGGAACTGTGAGAATAATTTTAAATAGCTCTTGAATATCGAAGCATTGATCACTCTGAAACAATAGTATGTTTGAACAAATTATACCTTTGTTTCTTTGAAAATGATATGTTTAGGTATCATAGAAACATACCAACAGACCAATAAATTGAAACGTAAAGCAAATTATCTCTTGAAGTAGCTGCCATTGACTATTTTATTTTATTTTAGAAAAGATAAATGATTGTATCGGAGTAGACTGCGGAAATGGAGAATGCATTGATGGCATAGAAGGTTTCTCATGTCAGTGTAATCCTGACTATACAGGACAGAACTGCCACCGTAAGCATTGTTAAATTTAACATTTGCGCCCTATTTTATCTAAAATGTTTTTAATAGAAATTAACATCAGAAACACAAATGGGAAGTTTGCGTCAGACACACTTAACATTCATTGGCATGAATAAAAAGAATCAACTCCTTCCGAACAACATCAGTCTCCACTTCCTACATGCGCGATTTGTGACAGTAATTTTGAACTAGCTCTTGACTTTCGAAGCATTAATCCCTCTGAAACAATAGTATTCTTGAACAAATTTTCCCTTTTTCTGTTTAAAAATGATAGATTTGAGTTTCATAGAGACATACCAACAGGGCAATAAATTTACTGATATTTAAAGCAAACGTATTGAAGTAGCTGCCATTGACTATTTTATTTCATTTCAGAAAAGATAAATGATTGTATCGGAGTAGACTGCGGAAACGGAGAATGCATTGATGGCATAGAAGGTTTCTCATGCCAGTGTAATCCTGACTATACCGGACAGAACTGCCAAGGTAAGCATTGTTAAAGTTAACCTTTCCGCTCGTTTTTATCTAAATTGTTTTTAATAGAAATTAATATCAAAAACACAAATGAAAGCTTTGGATTGGACACAGTTTGCAGTCGCGAATATGAATGAAAAAAATTAACTCATTGTGCAGAACATCAGTGCCCAGTTTCGACTTACAGGAGCAGTGACAATAATTTTGAAATATCTTTGGACTTTCGAAGCATTAATCACTCTGAAACAATAGTATGCTTGAAAAAAATATTTTTATGTCTGTTTGAAAAAAAGATATATTTAGGTTTTATAGAAACATACCAACAGGCCAATAAATTGGCTGATACTTAAAACAAATTAAGCATCTCTTGAAGTAGTTGCCATTGACTATTTTATTTCATTTTAGAAAAGATAAATGATTGTATCGGAGTAGACTGTGGAAACGGAGAATGCATTGATGGCATAGAAGGTTTCTCATGCCAGTGTAATCCTGACTATACTGGGTCGAACTGCCAAGGTAAGCATTGTTAAATTTAATATTTGCGCTCGATTTTGTCTAAAATGGTTTTAATAGAAATTAATATCAGAAACACAAATATGAAGTTTGCGTCAGACACAGTTAGCATTCATTGGCCTGAATAGAAAGAATAAACTCCTTCTCTACAACATCAATCTCAAGTTCCTACATACGCGATTTTTGACAGAAATGTTGTTTAAAAATGATACATTGGAGTTTCATAGAAACATATCAACAGCCCAGTAATTATACTGAGACTTAAAGCAAATGTATTAAAGTAGCTGCCAATGACTATTTTATTTCATTTTAGAAAAGATAAATGATTGTATCGGAGTAGACTTTGGTCTCTTAGGGATATTCCGAGTATTGCCGTTAGGCATCTCATTTCGACGGCTTCCATTCCGTTCGTGTCTTTCGACTTGAGAGTCTAGGTCTCCAATCCATACACGACGATAGGTAGTATTAGGGCCTTGTATAAGTGGGTTTTGAGCTCGCTATCTATAACCCGCTTGGTACATATGGCTTTTCGCAGTCGGTCGAAGGCTGACGAGGCAGGCGAGATTTGACGTCTGCTGAGCAGTCTGGTACTGTACTGCCTAAGAAGAAAAAATCTTGAACCTTCTTCACTTCTTTACCGTCTGTCATGATGCTATCACTCGCAGGTGAGATAATCTTACA
This sequence comes from Protula sp. h YS-2021, assembly GCA_949752745.1. Lineage (NCBI taxonomy): Eukaryota > Metazoa > Annelida > Polychaeta > Sabellida > Serpulidae > Protula > Protula sp. h YS-2021. The sequence continues at coordinate 73,365,399 of OX457029.1, forward strand.
CTCAGTGCTATTTGATTTCATGCCCCATTTTTGGCATGCTGATTCAACCTGAGCCGTCGATAATTTTAGTTTATCAAATACTGCTGAGAGTAGTGTTCTGATGTCATTCGTGTATCTGATGTCTACTGATAGGTTTTCATTCAACTGTAGGGATATATCCAGGTGTTTTAGTTCCTTCATCACAAATTCCAAAAAGATGATGAAGAGTGTAGGAACAAGAGGCATCTCTGTCGAGTCCGATCTTTACCCCAAAACAGCCGGTGACTTGACCGTCAATAACTACTGCACATTCTGTTTCCTCGTACAGAGCGTCGGTGATCCTGACTATTTTCGCATCCAGACCTAAAGCTAGCATCATTTTTCATAGTGCTTTCCTCCACGTGTATCAAAGGCAGCTTTAAAATTTACAAAACTGAAGCGTAAGGCGACCTTGTGCTCTTTGGCTTTTTCAATGACTTGCCGTACAATGAAGATCGGTTGGACTGTATCTCTGTTTGGCCTAAAATCAAGCTCTCCGTGGTGGCATGCTCTGTTTTTGCTTTCATTCTGGTTAGGTTAGCAAATTCGGCTAAATACCTTACCAGGAATTGATAACAGTCAGATGGCTCTGTAGTTTGCCGGGTCTAGTTTGTAGCCTTTCTTGGGTATTGGTGCAATCAGCATTAGGACCAAGTCCTTAGGAATTCCTTCAGTGCTCCATACTATGTTGAAAATTTTATGCTGGATCTTTAACATCGGTTTCGCCGCCGGCTTTTAGGACCTCAGCTGTGATCGCATCGATGCCTGGTGCTTTCCGATACTTCATTTTAGTGACTGCCACTCTAATTTCTTCTATTTCTTCCGGTGGGGCCTCGGGTATTTCTGAGACTGCGGAGGGTTGGTGCGGAAACGCCGTGTTTAGGTGTCAGCAAAAATGTTTCTGCCAGCATTATAGCACTTCTTCTTGATGAGCTCTCCTAGGCTTTCCTTCTAGGTTTCTAACTGATCGACATAGGCTATGAGTCTTGTTCTATTTGAAGTCTGTTTCCATAGATTTTATCTTGGTTTACAACAGTTTCTTCTTTTGTGCTCTTATTTCAGTTTTAACCCTTTTATTTAATTATTTATACCGGTCTCTTGTCCCTGTGTTTTCTGCGCCCTAAAGGTGTACCATTCTGGCTTGTCTTTTGTGTTAACATGCCTTCTCTACGTCCCGTGATAACTCTTCCACCAACTACCTGAAGCCAACTACCTCTTCTGTTTTGTTAGTTGTCTCTACGAATTTTGAGCATAGTTCTTCTATGTTCTCTGTCTCGAGACTTAACAAAGGTTCGAAGGCTCCACCAATTTGTACTTCGAATTCTGTGCTGTTTTGGGTGCATCTCAACGTTTAGGTGACTTTTTCACCCTTGTAGATCTTCTTGGTTGTAAGTGGAGGTTTGCCAAAAGTAGGGAGTGATCTGATCCAACATCCACTGAGCGACGATGTAGTATATTTGGTTATGTGTCTTATAGTCCGGTGAAATCCACGTGGCACGTCGGTTCCTGTTGTGACGGAATAGAGTGTTGCTTATTATTAGGTTATTGATTGCACAGAACTGTAGCAACTGTAAACCTCTTCTTTGGCTTGTCCTAAACCATATTTCCCCACTACTTCAGGCCTTTATTCTTGTTGGTCGCATCCCACTTTTGCGTTCAAGTCACCTAGGAGCATATATGAATATTTTCTTGGTAGGGAGTTGATTGTGTTCTGGAACATATCGTAGAAATCTTCTACTATGTCATCTGCATATGCTGCGTCGGGTGCATAGAACCCGAAGACAGTAACCGATCCTTCTGCCTTGTCGAAGCTAGCACTCATGAGTCTTTCTTATATGCATTCGTATGATGCCATTCATGTAGCAAAGATCTTCTCTATTACCAGTGCGACTCCTTGTCTCTTTATGCCGTCTCTTCTGCAGGATTGGAGACTGACATAGTTTTCCTGTTCAAAGGCCCCCTATGTGTCTGCGGTCCAATGCGTTTCAGCCACAAAAAGGACCCTGATGTCGAATCTTGATGCTTCGTATAGAAGTTGTTCGAGATTATCTTCTTTATTGAGCGTTCTTACATTCCACGAACCAAATGTAACCGGGAGATTCTTAGCACCTTCTCTTTCTTCGAGCACTCAGGACTGAGGGTCGTTGTTTTTGTTATGTTGTCATGGAGTTGTAATAAACTTTTGTTACTTGGACACTTGCTAAAGGACTGTTTGGTTAACCGGCTGGTTTTTCTTTAAACTGGCACATGCAGTTGAATGCAGTATATCACGACAAGTGCGTGTGAAAGTTCCATGAGTGGTGTCACGCTCCACGTTACTATAATATTAGTTTACATCTGTAGTATGTCACGCCATTTTTAGTAAAGTATTACAGTGTTGATCAACATTCACAAGTTTTGTTGTTAACAGAAGCAGCGACTGACGAGAGCAGCTAACCTGCTATTCTATTCCTTTGTTATCTGAGAATTTTCCAAGGTGCCTCTCCTTATATTTAATTTTATTGTCTTTTAATGTTCTTGACTTTTTATCTGTAATCCATGCAATATCATTTTACACCTTTCTAAGCATTTCACTGGTCTCAGGATCCTACCGTATCAACATGTTGATCTGGCACTTGACCTTATTGCTTGTTTCTATTCACACAACTTCTTCCCCACTCACATATACAAGTGTATCCATGGCAAGTGCCATTAGTGCCATTAGCTTTGTCACATTTCCTTGATAGAATAATATTAGTGTACATCTAGTGTACATCAATTTTCGCAAACCTTTTATATTTGAAAGTCAATGTGTGGATAAGCCGTCGTTAGGAGTTTTCTGTTGAAAAAAGCCGCGAATACCTGAAAAGCTAACATATTCTATATATTATTAATCTGAAGAATTATCGAACATATATTGACAGTACACTTGAATTATATTCTTTCATTTGATAAAAATAAATAAAAGAAGTAATCTTCAAAATGCATTTCTTAATATGTAATTATGGCTAAATAAAGAATAGGGTATTATAGTGAGTAAAATTCATGAACTAAATTTATTACCAAAATACAAAAGCATTTTCCTGTTTTATCTGAATGGTTTCTAATGTCAATGTAATACTGACTACACAGGGAAGAACTGCGATGGTTATTAATACTAAGCTTAACATTTCGTCAAGCTACAGTTTTGCGGAATTTAAATTACTCACTATCCTAACAGAAATCATAGTTATGGTCAAAAACACAAATCTGAGCTTTGACTTAAAAACAAATAAACAATCATGTTTAAGATCCAAAGTTCATCCTTCCCTGATTGTTATCCACGTGCTCCCCAACTGGCACATCATATAATTTCTGACAACAAAACCACCTTTTTGACAAAAATATTTCAATGCTATTGTTCTATTGGTAATTGTAGTTCCCCTGACGACTGCCACATGCAACGGCATGCAGTGTAATCACGGCACGTGTGAGAGTGACGGTAGCAGTGCCAGATGTCGCTGTGACATCGGCTGGACAGGACTTCTTTGTGACGGTTTGATTACTAATAATTTGTACAAGAATTTAAGTTTTAAATGTTATTACAGATTTATGTAATGATAACACGAGATAAAGTTTGGAAAATCAAACTATGATGGGACCTCTATTAAATGCTTTTGATTTGCTATTATTTGTGATTGCCATTTGTCACAGATGGGGCTTATTTTGACTGCGCTGAACACAACCCTTGCGCCCCTAGGCTACACCTGAGCGACACGTACCACTACCCGCATAGGATGGACGGCAAGTATGTGCAATGCAGCAGGTGGGGTAACTGCTACGAGCGAGACTGTGCACCGACTCTGACTTGGTCTTCTAGTGATAGCACGTGCATCTAAAGACATTATAGAATTCAAAAGTCACGTGAAATGCCGATTTGCCAACTCAGTTGATAGTTCATGCCAAATCGAGGGACAATCGATTGAATGACAATGCAACATTGCTACATTCTAAATTTGCTTTTATTTCCGGCTGGATTTTCCTGACCCAGAAAACTGAAAAAAAATTAAATGTACAATTATGGTGTGAAATACCAAATCTTATAAAATTGAAATAGGGATAAATAATCATACATAAAAGCATAAATGGTTGTATCAGTGTATTCTGCGGAGGTTTGGCAAAGTCGCAAATAATACGAACAGGAATTATATTTTCCTGTGTTATTTCTCCGAATAATAATTTCATTTGTATTAACAGCACTTGTACTGTATGTCCTTTTAATATTTGATGCTTGTTTTCAAAATACGAATAAAATTTCAGCCAATCAACGTATACTTCCTTATCAATCTGATTTTTCGGATAACAAAAAATGTTTTGAGATAAAAAAAATTAATTTTTCAAAAAATGTAAAGTTTAAATGAGACACAGATTTAATACCATATAACGAATACACAGTTAAGTTATTCAGGTTAAACTTGAAATATTAATGTCAATAATAAGAACGCTGAAAAATGTTTCATTTATGTGCAGCACAAAATTATAATGCATGGTATTGCATTTTAGAATGTATTTAACTAAATATGTATTTTGTAAATTTGAGAAAACTTGGATACATTTGCGTTTATTTTAAATAAATGGAAAAAAACAGTAATCGTCTTAACATGTTTTTAAGTCTTCACTATAGTGATTAAGTTAACAGCTTCAAAAGTTTTCAGTTCTAAAAGTATGAAAACGTAACAACAGCTTAATTAACTAATTTCGTTATTAGAATCCATGTAACTATTCTTGATTCGAAAAGTAGCTTTGAAGCATTCGACAATTGAATTGGCAAAATTAGACAATTGAATTGGGTAGCATTTTAGTTAGAAAAATTGGTCGACTGGGCAACCAATCATTATTCCTTAATGGTGACATTACATAATACACTTAAACTTGAATATTTCATACAGCCGTGACGCGGAGAGAGGGAAAAGTAGTGAAATTATAATATTAGTGAATTATTTTATCAACTACAAAAGTTTCTTCTTCTTCTTCTTCACCTGAGAATAGAAAAACTATTTTAACATCAAACTCCCATATACAAACTACTGTTGAACAAAAACAATTTAACCATGCATCCAAAAGTATCCTTTACGATCTTGAACCTTTTGAATTTATCCAGAAGTCTCATGAAACTTCTGGGTAAAATCAAAGTCTTTGCTATGTTGAACCTCCAATGAGTCAGTGAAAAAGCAGAAAAAAATACAAAAAAAAAACAAAGAAACAAACAAAGAAAAACCCCAAAAGAATAAAAGGATTTATCCATGAGTCTCAGGGGACTTCTGGATAAAACCAAAAGCCTTTACTATCTCGAACTTGCAAGAATCAGAAAGAAAACAAACGCAAAACCTTTTGGATTTATCCAGAAGAACCCTCCCCCCCACTCGTGGTGGGAAAATGTTTTGATTTTTTTTGCATATTTATCCGTTTCATGCAATTTTGAACAATTTTGTTTTTTTTACCTCACCGTAAAAAAGTTTTGTGATTTTTGCATATTTCGCAGTTTTCCTCTACCGTTGAAGAATTTTGTGATTTTTGTATTGTTATCCGTTTCGGGCAATTCTGAACATTTTTGGTTTTTGACGCCCCCGTAATAAAATTTTGTGAATTTCGGATGTTAATCCGTTTTAGACAATTCTGAACATTTTTGGTTTTTGACCCTCCCTGGGAAAATTTTGTTGTTTTTGCATGTTTATCCGTTTTAGTCAATTCTGAACATTTTTGGTTTTTGACCGCCCCTGATTCATGTACAGGGAGATGATGTTTAGTCTCAGGAATCATTTCTCATCCCAAGATAAAATAACTAAACCTAACCTAAGCTCACTTGTGGTTAGGAGTAATATGTGAGTCCAAGCGTGTCGTTTGTCATCTCCTTGGACGAGAAAAGGGGGAAATCGAAAATTTTTAAGAAATTCATATCATTTGAAAGTGCAAGAGTGTCGTTTATCATCTACTTGAAAATATTCAACAACATTCATCAATTATACAACTACGACAGCTTTGTGCATTTATCTCATATCAGCTCTTGGCCCCAGGTGTTTTAGTTAAAGATGATTCTGTGTTCTTACGCTCTGTTGTCGTTGCATTGAAATGAAGTATGTGGTCAAAACTGCACAGTTGGGACAAGTGCTACAGCACTGTCTGTTTTGAGCAGCATGTGTGGTGATGTAACAGGTACATGGTGTTCACAGTATGTGCAGTCATTGTGTGCTCATGCACCTGTATTCTTTCAACCAACACCCACATGTAGAGTTGTCCTCATGTAGAGTTGTAAGCATTTGCGTAGTATATGACTCTAAACGAATACTGATCTTCTTCTTATCATGAAGGTTGACCACGACACAGGCATAGATTGAAGCTCCCTCAAAGTGCACATGTTCAATCGCCTCCAGCAGCCATCCTTGTGCAATATGATTTTTCCATATTCATCCATTTCAGACAATTCTGAACAACTTCCGGATGGGATAAGTCCAAACGTTTACTTTACTATCTTGTAAAACAAACCTTTTGCATATATCCATTGCCATTTTTGCTTTAAACAATTCTCACTTCACTGGGATAAGGCCTAAAAAGACCTTACCCCAGGGAGAGAGTCCATGCATAAGTTGTCTCACAGAAATGTATCACTGCATATTGCCAACTGCCGACATATGATATTTAGTCATATCAATCATTTCCGAGAATAACTAGACGTGAATCATACTCACATAAGTGCAGCCGGACGTGAATCAGGCTAACATGAGGGCAGCCGTAATGTGTCATGGTTTTCCTTCTACGGGCTCCCCACCTCCCCATTTGTGGGAAAATACATAAATGAGAGAACTGAGCCAAGCATAAACTATTGGACGAGAGAACTAGGCCAAGAATAAAGCATAGGATAAGATAACTGGGCCGCCTACGCCCCCCCCCCCCACTCCGTAGGAAAAAATTGTCTAGTATTGACTAATATTTAAGACATGCCAATTTCAACAGAACATAACTTCTAAACTATTAGGCCGATTTTAACCATTTCTTACAAAATGTTTAGCATTAACTTAGCTTTCTAAATAAAATATAGAAGTTCTTTCTAAATTGATCTATATATACTTTATGTTTGCTGAACTGGCAATCTTTGAATCTGCGGCAGAACAGCTTTGTCACTTACATACTTTTTGGAACATTGCACATTAAAACATTAATCCAATTGATTTACGTAACACGTTTATTCAGAAGTGTTATGAAACTGGAATAGAAGATAACTGATAACGTCATTGATCACGTTATTTATCAAGACACATTCGAGTAATTTTAAAAATGAGAAGAATTTGTTGACACTTTACTCTCCCTTTTACGTCACGGAAAAATTCCTTTCACAGAATCACCGACCAATAACAGATTGTTGCACTTGTTTTGTTGTTTTCAAGTGTAGTATTTAGATCATTGACTTCCTTCCAACACTTTTGCTTACTTTAGGTTCTAAACAAAAATTATAATACATATACATTGCTCATGAATAACATATTGTCGTTGTTGTTGTTGCAATTGTTGTTGCCGTTGTCGTTGTAGTTGTTGCCGCTGTTGTTGTTGTTGTTGCTGCTGCCATTTTTGTTGTAGCTATTGTTGTTGGAATTGTTGTTGATGAGTCTTCTATTAAATATTAAAAGAGTCAATATTGCTGAAATTAATGCACGTGTGCTTGTATAGAATGCGGCGCGTTATGCAACAACCACGAAACTTTATACACGCATATGAAGCAGTGTGGCGTGGGTGAAGATGACAACAGTTCTGACAGCGAGTCAGAAATAGACTCTGTTTGGCATAACATGGTTCAAGAAGACTATGATAACCATGACAACAAAATTCAAGAATTTTTTTTTTAAATATGAAGAACAAAGGCTTGAAGATGCATGTGAAAGCGCAAGTGATGACATTGAACCCATTTATAAGCATCGACTAAAACAACTGTTAATGAGGCTATTCAAAGATACCCAACGTCTAGAAACAATCAAATCATTTTAGAACACTTTAATTACTCTGTTGATGGAAAACATTATGAGTATTCAAAGGCACTAAAGGTGGCTATAAGGAAAAACAATGCATTCCTTAAAGAGTTTCCAGATAAGAAGGATGTTGACATCAATGATGAAAAAAGAGATATAAACAGTGAGGTGGAACAGGGTGAAAAAGATGTAGAACAATAGATTTATTTGACTTGACTTCGTAATATTGTTATTCATTTAAGCGCTTCAACGTCGCCAACGTGTATCAATGAAACTATTAAATAGATGTCTTGCTTTCTGATGTTTAAACGCTGAGTCAACATTCTTCACATATGACATTGCAAGAAGCTAAGGTCCATAGCGCGGTGTTATTCGCTCGTAAACTATTCAGTTTCATAAAAGAGTCCCTTGCGCGGTGTTAATGCACCCGTGAACCTTTCATTTTCATGTTTTTCATTCTTACGGACAGTCCCTGGTGGGGTGTTAATTCAATAGTAAACCATATATCATATATCATATATTATGTATTATAATTAAGTATTGTGCTACTATTATGTATTATTGTCAAGTGTTGTTTTATAAAAACATATATATTTTTATTTTATTGAATATCACAAATATTTACATTTATTGAGAACTGCAATGATCATGAACACCAAATTAAAATATTGACATTTATTGAGATAAAAAAAATATTTCAAATACGTATTAGCCCACTCACGAGAACTTAAATTGATATACGTATCATAAATGTTATCACCCCATTTGTAAATGTTATAAAAACCACATAACATTGTTCCAATCCAATCACTTTCACATCAACATAATTTGACAATGCCAGTGCATTTAAACCTTTCATAGTCTTTGTCATAGTCCACATATTAGGCTAAAGTTAATTTTATGTGAACCACGTATTAATTGTACATGTTCATTTGGTTCAAAACTAACTTTCCAGTTCTTGCCAAGCATCAAAAACTTGACTCCAATGTTTTGCACTGAGAGTGATGGAATCGATGCATCCGCTTAGCTCATCCTACTTTTGAAACCGTATACAGCGTTCACCATCATGTTAAAAGGCTCTCCCATTAAGATATTCTGACACCTGTAGAAGAAATCCTGGTATTGGTAAGGATTCAAAATAACCCCTCATCAGAGCTTGATGTTTAGGAGATAGGATAATGTCAGTTCCACAATAAGAGATTGTAAATCAGGTTTTATGTTCTTGAACTTATTCAAAAAAATATTTATATTGGGTTTTATTACGCTTGTAAACTAAAGAATATTCATGAAATAAACTGAGAGATAATTAGTTGAATATTAAATAAAAGGGAATTTAAAAGAGTAGATCTTTCTTTCAATTTTAGTTAGCTTAAATGAAACTTTGCAGCCGCCTAACCCCGTCGCAGCAACGAGAGCTACACAACTCGAAAACCCCAAAAACCCAAAAATCCCCGCTATAAAAATTGCTGGAGATGCTTTAAAGATCCCTTGCTGTGGCGATATTTTATTAATTCAGAATTTTCGAATTTATTTACAGCTCGTTTGCTTCTAAAATAGTTTCAGGAATATTGCTTCTATTGCTGAGCTTTCCAGTTTATACGTTAACGCATTAATCCAAGATTATTTTAACAGGCGCCTATACTTAAAACATTTATTTCTCTTTTAGAAAATATTATAGCAACGTAATTCTCATACTTTCTACTTTCCTAATATTTACTGTCTCTTTCAGATTCTGGGAAATTTTTATTTTTACTTTTAAATAACAGCAAAACTCCGATGTTCAACAACCTCAAAATCCTGAAACTAGTGCTGCGACACACGCTCTCCAAACACCCCCACCCCCACCCAACAGTTACAACAAAATAATCAAATCCCTGTGGCGGGACAGCCACAACAGCAAATTCAAGTCCCAATCCCGGAGTACTATCATATGCCCTTTAATCCAGGCTTTATTTCTTACAGCCACAACCTCTTTCATCCATTCGATGGCGAGATGTACAAAGCTAAAGCCTGGCTGGAGGACTGTCACAAATAATTTTTATATGCAGCCTCGCCAAGAGTCTCAGTTTGCAAGGCTATGTATTTTAAATTTTAGAGGGAAAGCCAGAACTTGGTGTAACATGTTAAGTCCTGAAACGAGAACTAACAAAGACCTTTTTATTGCACCATTTCGTGAACGTTTTATTCAAGAAACCATCACAGATTTACAAACTAAATTCATGCAACGAGAACAGCTTCTCGACGAATGCGTTGATAAGTACATAGATGCTATGTCAGCAATGGCTAGCATTTGAAACATTCCATTCTCTTTTGCCATGGAACAAACAATTTCAAACTTCCATGCACATATCGTGAAAGATATCAACTGCATTCAGATATCGATTCTTGGGAGCGACTCAAACAACTCGCCCGCACAGCGGAAAAAATCACATAAAAGGCACAACCTCTGCCTTCAGTAAAAAGAGTGCAATAAACTCAGCCACATCCAGCTCTTCAAATCACTTCAAACACATTGCAATAATTGCAATTGCAATAGAAATAAACACAGCTACAAAAAACAAAACAACAAACAGCACTCCGACAACAAACAACAACATCAACCCAAACAATCAACGGCTAAAAAACAACCAGTTCAAGTACAAAACTGCAAATATTGCACAGGTTCTCATCTATCCAATCCAGCAAAAACGGTTACTGATGCATTACACGGTGAAATTATATGCCGCTACGGCAGCTTCGAAACTCTCGTGTCGGATAGGGCAATGAACTTTATGTCCTCAGTTGTCAAAGAACTATGCAAAATATATGACATCGACAACAATTTTATCTCACCATACCATGCACAAGCAAACTCCATATGTGAACTTCAGAACTCAAGAATAGAGCAATCACTCCGTACAATGGTGGACAAGTCACACTCCAACTGGTCACGTGTACTTCCACTCGTCATGTTAAGCTACCGTGCAACACCTGCAAGCCAATCCACACACTTCTCACCACATTTCATACTTTTTGAATGTATTCTCCCACAGGACACAGCACTCACACCAAGCAAAAAATATTCTAAAAATGTTCAGAAATATGTAGAACAATTAATGGAAAACGTCCAACTTAGCCGAGACTTAACAAAGCAAAGTCTTAAGCGTCATATCACAGAAGCCAAATGTCATTTCGACAAACCATACAAAGATCCAAAACTAAGACCTGGACATTTTGTCGTCTTGAAAAATTTGGCTCAAAGGAAAGGACGCTCACCCAAACTCGATCCACAATATTCAGAACCATTTTATATCTCAGATCGTGGTTCCAACTACACCTACAGATTGCGTTCTGTCAAAAAACAACATACCTCACAAAAGTAGAGTTCACGCTAGCAATCTTAAATGATACTTCAAACGCGCGGAAAATCCTTTAAATATGCAAGGTCATCCGACACACGCAAATCAGGCTCACAAAAATAACCAAAATCAAGTTAACCCAAATCATATTTTACATGTCACAGCCGAACCAGACATGAACGCGTCAACAGTCAGAGTCAAACTCAAACAACTAAAACGCCCGATTACTGTTCCTTTCAACATAGTACCACAAGGAAAAATAATGAAGTACTATATCAAACAAACCTTAAAGGCTCAAAAGAAGCGTATAAATAAAAAGAACAAATGAAGGAGTTTCGACCAATAGCATAACCACATAAAACTATCTAAAATAACCTTTGAACCAAGATCCTTAGAACAGTTACAGTTAAAATCGGTAGTGAAAATATAAATATTTGCTAGCACAAAATAATACTCCAATAAACAGACAAATAATGGGCATGCACCGAAACAAGAGCGCAGATTTGTTTCTCTTTGTAGATCGCCTCTCAGGACAAGCACCGGCAACGCAAGTATCTCGGATCGAGTCATTACTAAGCTGCAGCACTTTCAAAAGTCCAAATTCAAAAATGGCCATTGAGTTCGACAGGTTTCTCAAAATTTGGTGTTCTCAGTTCTAGTTACAGTGGCGCTACTATTGTGTTTTAATTTACAGGCGAAATGGCAAAGATCATTCCTTTACTGTGTTTTCTGATGGTGTGGCGGATTGCTCAATCGCAACTGGTTGCTAGACTGATCGACAATGCTGAGTCTACCTGGCACCTTAGTTCCATCTTCCTAGTCCAGACCCGGACTTTCCAAGACGAATGCTGAACACTGATTTTCTTTCCAGAGAAACTCTTTACAGGAAAATATTGTCGAAATTGACACCGGAAAGATTCTTGTTTCCAAATTCTCACTTTTGACCACATCCTGCGATCAATCACAACCAAAAACTTCCCCGGCAGTACGTTTTGTATTATTAATATGTCCTGCGGCTGCTCTGTATCAGCAGGCCGATATTCTATCCCTAAAAGGTCGAGTCAATGACAGAACTACCAAAATATTACTATCACGCACCCCGTTAATATAATATTTCTCCAACATATGTTCTTCGCCAAACAACTTAAATCGATATCCTCAAACACAAGGCTAAGTGCTAGCTGGAACTTCTCTGTGCCAGCAATTAACATATTTAATAATGAATTTAGCGATAAAATGCTGCATGACAAATCACTGAAGTTAAACCTTGACCATAGTGCAGATCGAATTAAGGCAAACAAACTTATATATTCTTCTCCAATCGACCCAATTTACAGTGGTGATTGGAGCCCTTCTTTCTCATGATTTTCTCCTCAGGGGTTTCTACTAATATGGTCCTCTTTTATTAGCACCATATCTACTGTCATACTTAGCATTATGATTATTCGTAAAGGACCAAGACTCGCTCTTGCTATTTTGTCCCCTATTAGATCCGTTAAAGGTTTTCCCATCCTAAATAGTCAACCACCGCTGATATTCTCTTATCCAGCGCCAACTTCCAACAACGTTAGCAACTCCGGAATTTCATGAAACAATATTGTATATAGTTTGTGCCCTTTTGCTTATAGCTTTAATTGTTGAAATATTACGGTTCGTGCAAACTAGCCATTCCAGCGATCATGAAACTGATCAATGGACTCTGTTCACATTACTCTGAAGTCATGGCTCAAATGCCCTAAGCTCTTTCTTACGGAATTCCACCTCCATATTCAAGATCTGGAGTTAGGCGGGTCATATCTTCTGCCCAAGCTAAATATCAAGTGGAAAAGTACTGGTAACGAAAAAATAGTACCCTCGGTTCTCCCTGTTTCATATTACCAGGCGTATAAGATCCGTAAAATCATAAATAACAATTACTCCGCATATTTTCTTTACCGGTACGGGTCACTGGTCAAACAAATTCCATCTCTTCCCCCTGCAAGTCAAAATCAATTATATCCTAAACTGTGTTAATAGAGGTATCTTGTTCTGTTCAGCATCCTTATATGACTTATATTCAATTGGTTTAATCTCCCATTCTTAGTATGATGAAATAATGTATTGTTCATGTGTTGTTTTCTTATTGCATATTATACGGTAATTGGTTGGATAACCTCACAGGTGCATGGTCCGTAATATATTCACGAATGTTAGCCATCACTTGCTTTACGCTTAGGTTGTCGCTTAACTTTTGGCTCTACCTTAAACTCCATTTTTGGCCTTTTACACGGTGGCATGGTAGCTGGTAACTCATTACATTTCAGTTTTCTAAACTGTGGGCGCCTTTGAAGCTGTTAAAGTGGTAGTGACTTCAACTCAGACTTTGCCATGGGCATTGCCTTAGACTTTGCTGTACGATTTTTCTCTGGCTTTTGTGTAAATATTGTCTCAGACTTTTCTGTAGGCACTGCCGGAGATGGTAGTTGTTCTTCAGTCACTGCAGACATATTCACTATTTAACAGTTTGATGCTCTCTAAGTTATATAATGCCAATGGTGTAACCAAGCTACCGTTGTGTAATCATCATGCATTAAGTAGCAATCATCATTAAAATGGCGATAAACCAACCTTCTGGGTATGTTGCATTCATACATCTTTCCGATTCTGCATGCACTTTTCAAATATATACGATGACAATACAAAAAGACCAACGTTGCGCAGAATTGTCTGAAAAAAATGCAAAAATCAAACATTTCATACAAGGTGGCCGAGGGGTTTCCTCTGGATATATCCAAAAGGTTTTTTTCTTACTCATTGGAGGCTTTTGATTTTTTTTGTCCAGAAGTCCCATGAGACTTCTGGATAAATCCAAAAACTTCAAGATATTGAAGGAGACTTTTGGATGTATCCAGATATCCCCTGGGATATGGAAAAGTCTCCTCTACTCTTTATAGAGTAGTTCTTCAAGTCTAGAATGTCATAAAAGTTTTTAACCGTTACTAATGGTGATCGTATGAAACACATTTCTTGAAGTTTCAAAGTTTCTAATCGTGTCTTTTATCCTATATCCAGCTGACCAGATTTTGTCTAAGAATTCAAGAAAGCAAACGATGTCGTGTTATTTCTCTGAAACCTTACTAACTATTGCTTGATTATTTACACTGTCAACAATTTTTGAGAAGAAATTTATAACTAAGAAAATAGATTTTTTGTAATATTCTCGAGAATTCAGATAATAAACAAACCGATCTATAGTTATTGAAATGCGATTTATATCCATAACTAAGCAGAGAGAGAGAGAGAGAGAGAGAGAGAGAGAGAGAGAGAGAGAGAGAGAGAGAGAGAGAGAGAGAGAGAGAGAGAGAGAGAGAGAGAGAGAGAGAGAGAGAGAGAGAGTACTTTTTCCTAACCTTCATCCTATCAGAGAAAATACCTGAAGTAAAAGGCAAGTTACACATATAACAAAGTGATTTTGATGGCTGACAGGTTACGCACATTCAGTGGTATGTCGTCGTAATTTCGGGACGTTTTTTGTTGTGGAATTTCATAGAACATTCAGCAACTGGGCTGCATTAACAATGCTTTCATTTGTATTACAATTATTTCATTACAGTTGGAGGGATGTTTCTCTTAGAAATATTTCTTCCGCGTGGACGGACGTTCGTCTCAAAATTATTTCATTGGTAGGAGGAATGTTTCTTTTAAAAGTTTTTCAGTCCAGATGGAAGGATATTTGTCTTAGATTGATTTCAATATTATAAAGGGATGTTTTTATTTCATTCAGGTTGGAGAGTTATTGGTCTTAGAATTATTTCATTCCGTTTAAAGGGGTGCTTAGAAGTATTTATTCCCCGTGGAGGGACAGAATTATTTCCTCAGGGTGGACGGATGTTTGCCTTAGAATTATTTCATTTCAAATCTAGGAATACTTGTTTAAAACTATTTCATTAAGGGATAGAGGGATATTTGTCTTAGGACCATTTTATTGACTGACGAGGGCTTTGTGCCTTAGAATTATTTTATTACGGATAAAGGAATGTTTCTCTTATTATTATTTCATTATGGGAGAGAGGTGTTTGTATTACGTGTTTCTTTCATTTGGGATTGAGGGGTGTTTATCTAAGAACTATTTCATTCTGGGTAGAAGGATTAGTATTATTTCAGGTGAAGAGATGTTTATCTTAAAATGATTCATTCCGGTTGCAGGGATGCTCCTTTTAGAATTATTGCTTTCAGGCAGGGCTGCAGTTTATTTCTTCTGCCTGGAGGAATATTCGTCTTAGCATTATTTTATTCCAGGTAATGGGATGGTTGCCTTAAAATTAGTTCATTACATGTTTAAGGTTGTTTATCTTTTTAAAACCTTTTTAGGGCTAAGTCGTAATTCTGTGTGCAAGAAGTGGAATAGTTGACAAAATATCTGTGACCCTGGTCTTGATCAGAAGCCTAAAAATCCATGAAAGAAAATTCAAAACAAGAAAAAAATAGAATGAGAAAAAGTAGTACATTTTTTCGTACTTTTTAAATGTATATTTCTATTACTTATAACATCGCAACTGCATTGAAGTTGTTCACTAGTGATAACAATCCGAAAGGCAGTTTCTTAGGTTGTGAATTATATCCCCAAGAAATCTTCCTGCAATTCTTCTACTTTCTTGAGCCTCATCAGCATGACCTAGAATTTAGAGCATTTTGTTAATGCGGTTGTTATCCATTAAGCATTTCTGATGACGTACGTGATTTATTGACATATGGTCCTATAATCAGTATATGTGTACACTCAATTATACCCGAAAATGGCGCATTGCCATAGAATCCCCGAATGACTGTGTTTTTGCCCTTTTTTAACAGCAACGAATAGACCACGATATAGATAACCAAAACAATGAACCAATTTCCCACATCCTTTCATTCGAAAATGGCTGTGAAATGTCAAATCTGTCAATAATGGCGGATTTGACATTTCTGTTGCTAGGAAGCAAATTGTTTAAATAAACTTGATATTTGTCGTTACTGGGTATGATCACAATTTAACCTCCACCAAAGTCAACAAGAATTCCTTTCCTTTTTTGCGACATCTAAACCTTCCATATAGCATCTCATGTTCAATGTAAAGAGGTAGGGTTAACTTGTTCTCAAAATATCTTGACTTTATAATTTTATGTCTATGAAAGTATTTATATATGCTATACTGCAATTTTGTACACTTGACAACTGACCTCGGACAGTCAGTTAACTTTTTTTCTGTTAAATTCTCAATTTTAGCTCAACAGTTACGAATAGCAGATTAAATATTTGGTATAACCTGTGCAATTAGAGATTCAGTTTGTTGTATCGGTTAATTTTTTCTGTCAAGTATACATTTTAGCATGCAGTTTACTTGTGTGAACAAGACAACAGGTTAGGGAGTGTTGACAAACCCAAGCCGGATAGAAGGTGTTTAAAACATGCACACATATAGAACCCAAAACGAAACCCCAGTAGTTATAATACTGTCATGTCTGAAAAGACATATTTTATCACCCGAGGGGAATAAAAGCATGACTGGCTGTGTTTATTGTGGTACGCCTTACGTTGTTTACAAAAGTCAGAAAAGGTGTATTCATCTGATGCCAACCACACACTGTCGCCTTTTGCAACAAACGCCTGGTTCAGCAGAACGTTCAATATAAAGTATTTATTTTGTCTTAAATTTAACAGTTATTCACTGCAGAGAGATATTGCATGCAAATGACAACGAACATAAATTTGATTGCATTTAGAAACCACCCACTATGTTGTGTGTATTACCCTGGCCTTGGTATTTTGAATGCAACCGTGTGGTTCTTGAACACAATAGACTTAATGCTTGGAAAAAGGACTATGTGGGTCATTTGGTATTAAATTCTTTTTGCCATGCTGGAAAAATTAACCTAAAACATATGATGGGTTAATAAATAGATCAACAAAGTCATCTTATAGAAGAATCCATAACTAGACCGAACTTCCGTAAATAACGGAATGACACACACTTTTATGCCTTACCCATGGTCTTCGTCCAGTATAAGGGGGCTGTGTCAAACATCTGGGCTAAACTGTCGAAAAAGAGCCCATATCGTTTAGACTCTAGTGGTTTTCAAAATAATGGTCAACTTCCACATTTTGACCTTGACCATGATACAAAAAGATCAAGGTCAATAAGAAAGTTCATATATAACCTCAAAGGGTCCACGATCAATAGCAAAATGTAATACTGTAAATTGGTATTCAATATTGTCTTTGACGTAAAATATTAAAGCCAAAAAATGCACATAATTTATAACGCTTCTTACAGCAATAGTCAATATCAGGTTCTAGGACTTGAATTTAGACATTTCAAGGTCAACAAAATGCCTTTTATGTTAGAATTTCTAGTGTCAGAGTCGTAATGAAGCTCAAGATCCTTAAAAGTTTTCTAGATACAGAGAGCCACGTAACCAAATCAAAGTATACTCGGATTTAACCTATATTGCTTGCCGTTTGGGTGAAATTTTGTATAAGAACAGAGTCAAAACGCTTTGGGGTCTCAACAAGAATTTGTTGCCCACTATGGCTCTAATTTTTCACTCTATCACTTCAAAAATCAATGTTTCTGATTCTTTTTCTACATTGAAAACGTTTACAAGTTTAGTCATTTCTTTCAACAGTTTGCACTTATGCCAAATTTAATCTTTGTACATCAAATAGTCCAGGACGATTTCTATAAAACTTCGGAGGGAGAAAAAATAACGATGTAAAAACAAAGATACTTTCAGAATAACTGCATTGATATATTTGGGAACTGAGGTTTTCAAGTTGGAAGGGGTATGTAATATTTTTCATTCATTATAATAATTATTATAATTCATTATAACAGATATTTTAAATAGTTTGTATATTGCAAATGCAGCTGGGCTTCGATCGGATTTGGGGTTATTTAGTTTGATGGCAGCACACGGAAAGATGATCACATCTCTCGAGATAGCAACAGCAGGGAATTTTTAGGAGAGGTGAGACTGTTGCACGTAATATTTTCCTATATTGATCTCCCTCGCTCCCTCGCTCCCTCGCTCCCTCCCTCGCTCCCTCCCTCCCTCCCTCCCTTCCTCCCTCCCTCCCTCGCTCCCTCCCTCCCTCCCTCCCTTCCTCCCTCCCTCCCTCCCTCCCTCCCTCCCTCCCTCCCTCCCTCCCTCCCTCCCTCCCTCCCTCCCTCCCTCCCTCCCTCCCTCCCTCCCTCCCTCCCTCCCTCCCTCCCTCCCTCCCTCCTAAGTATACGGAAGAAGACAAAAATATGAATTAAAAAGATCAATGAGAGAAAAAATCACTGAAATGAGGCATGTCATAACAACCAAGCGTCACTCTATATGTGCAAAATGCTTTTGAGTCTTCAGCTCACTGGCGCATAGGGACCTGCTTCAAGCAAATGGAATTCTGCACACTATTACTATTATATTGATGACATTTAGATATATCATATGATCACTACAAAGGCTTTCACTAAAGTCCTGTACAGCTGGTCAGTGCTGAAGGAACATCTATGTTTAATACCTGAAATTATTTAAAAATGGGTAGCCTTCTTTGGCTTGTTAAATAATTTAAATGTATTATATTTCTTTCTGGATATTAAAATGAATGAGTTAAGACCTAATTTGCGTTTTCCAATTTTAGATGGTTGTTCTTGAAATAGTAATATTCTCACAACTGACCCATTCCACCAGTTTTCAAATGAAAGGCTAGTAGATATATATGTAATAAGTCATCAAATGCACACACATATCCCTTCCTGCCCTCTCCTAATTTTCAAACTCGTTCAGGCTTGCTGAGGGGTAGTGTTTGTGCGAGTAATTCTAGAAATGGAAAATGCGAAAAACGCCTTTACTCGTAAAAACTCATCAAGCGTATACACATATTCACTTCCTGTCCTATCCTAATTTTTAAACTCGTTCACTTCTCCCCACTTCTTTCCACTTCAAGATTAGACTAGGAGCAGAAGCAGGAGGGGAAGTGCTGTGGTCCTGAACTTCATAAAAGTTCATAAAAGTCTATGGCTGAAAGCAATGCAAAAGAAGAACTAAGTTTGCATTTCGTTCAATTTTCAATTAAATCTCTGCCGGCCCACGAAACCAACTTCCAGTTGGATGGGAGCCATGCTTCGAGCAAAAGTGATGAGAAATAAATAAACAAATAAACCTTTATTAATTTCATGTGCGAGCGAACGGATTATAGAAAGAACGGTTGACTAAGCTAACACATGGTGTCTCTACAGTGATTGGCCTCTGTATGACCTGTATCACAACCCAGATTTTAAACACTTTAGGTCAATACTCTATAAATGACTAGGGACGGGTTGGATTATCCATTTACGTAGTTTTGATTAAAATGTGGTACGTAGAGCCCCTATGGACTTCGCCCGTTTTTGATTTGATTGGTTTTAATTCACCACTCAAACTGCATCGCGCTTACGAAAACGCCTTGCTTGCAGTTATAGACTATTTGCTTTGAGATATCTGTATTGAATTTGGGTGCAAAGATATAAGGCTTGTAAGAGCAAAAGTGATCCGAAACTGAAAATAAATGGCGCAGCACTTTAACTGTACACAATTAAACCGTACTTTTTCTCTCTGCTCCCACTACAAGGCAAGGGAGGCAATGCTCAAATGTACTCAAGCCCTGGGTGTGGATTTTTGGGTTTTGGGTGTTCTTCCAAGAATATGTGATACTACATTAAAGTGAATTACGACAGCAGAATAAGCCTGGAATGAATTTATTTAGAATTCTCAAACTGCAATAGACGTTCATTGCGGATTGTTTGGGATTACTTTTGTGACTGTGATTACTTACTAGCTTCTTCACTCTCTTCATTGACGATCCCGTGTATTCGGCAAAAGATAGGATAGGAAAATGGAACCGTGATATGTCTATGCTACTACTGGCAGCAGATAATAATACATCTATTATCATTGCAAGACTTAAGTAAAATTGCTTGCAGGGGAAAATGTATAGAAAACCTAATTGTGCAGCATGACTGCTGCCGCAGCCTTCTGATCTTGCTTTGGCATGGAAATATGAATCTCTGGAGCTGGGTTGCATCTGGACTGCGTCTTCAAACAGAAACAAGGGTGTGGGCTCTGAAAGGAAGTAAGAGATAGACACACTCCTTATGAATGACCTGGACTGATATGGGGGCTAGGACATTCAGTTTGACTATCATGTGACTGGATATGATTTGTTCTGGATCTATGTGACACAAAACCATTGAAGTGTGACCAAGAATTCATGGAAGACTTCCATCTCCCCGAGTTTCGAACATGTTACCATAGCTCTCGCGATGAGTTGTATATCTGCACAAAGGAGCCAAAAATCAACAATCGGGGTTCTAAAACACTCTCACGTCTTGCGGATGAGCTCGGGCTTTTGGGGCCTTCATCAACTTCGCGCTAGGTGTGGGTAGGCTGAAGTGGGTACCAGAAATCATAATATTAAATATATCGGTTTTTGACTTTTTGAAAACAAAAATACCTTTTGGCTGACCGATACACGGATATGTGTAAGTAATCATAGTTTAGTATATATCCCTCATTCATTCCCGGAAAATTTTCTTTATCACTTGCGCCTTATCCTCCTGTTCATAGGGCAAGTATGTTTTAGAACCTGCCTCGCATGTGAACTGAGCGGTGTCTGACTGCAGCATTAACCATAATTTGTCCCGCTCGTCACCCCCGATCAGGTCTGGTTCAGAGATCGTCTCCGAAGTGCTTTCACCTTTGACTTCTTGCAGTGCCTGGTATCTGACTCTGTCTCCATATCCAGATGTATAGGTGAAGTCGCTTCTTCAAGAATAACTGATCTGGTTTATCACATAATATCCTTAATAAAGCCCAAAGAGACAAAAGACTGTGGGCACGCCTTTGTTCCATTTTTCTTCTCGTGACAGAGCACGCATTCAACACAAGTCATGATTCCTTCACAGAGAGGGTATCTATGGTCGGTCCCTCTCACAACGGGTGAGCGTGCTTGAAAGTAATCTCAGGCAGTCGTCGCAAACCGTTTTCTGACAATTCTGAAAAGCAAGAAAAAAAACATAATAAAGTAAATTGTAAATGGTACAATCAAGATGCAGTTAAAGCGTGCGCAATTGACATTTATTGTCACAACTTCAAACAGTCAACTGTATATGCCTGTTAGGCAAAGTAAATTGTAAATGGTACAATCAAGATAGTTAAGCATACGCAATTGACATTTATTGTCACAACTTCAAACAGTCAACTGTATATGCCTTTGAATACCTAACAACAGGAAAATTTGGGATTTTAGCACGCATGAATGAAAAGAGAGCGCAAAAAATACCGGCGCCGCATCATCTTCCATTTTCGGACAGTCAAAATAGAATGTTAAAGAAGGGATGGCCCATAACAGCAAGCATGATCAGACCATTAATCACAGGAGTCATAACCAATTACTTGTATCATGGACAGTCCTCAAACAATCTACAGAAGGCTCGAAATCGCTCTGTAAAAGGGGATGTGATCTGTGTAGACTACTATCTCAGAAAAGATGTAAAGGCATCTCTGTTAGCTCGGACGAGTATTGACAAAATGAAGTGGTGTCCGAAGTGAAGAATACTTCTCTTTCACAGTGTCCAAGCAACGCGACATTAGTGAAAGTGTAGACCCAGAATGCAAAGATAGCTAAAAGTCACGAGAGGCAGGACTGAAATGATTTATGACAACTCAGTTGAGTAATTTTTCAGTAGAGAAAATGACTGTCGCTCCTATAGACTAGAGAAGTTTAAGAGCCAACTTGGGTAGCTATCACCGTTACCTGTGATACCATTTCACAAGTGTTAAATCCAATGTATCCAAAGTTTAGATACTGGCAAGTTAGATCCTTATGTTTTAAATAATTCACAAAAGAAGCTAATTTGCAACCTTTCAGTTCTCTCTTAATTGTTTACGGAAACAGAGAATGATGTGAGTTTGAAAGGTCTGTTCGAGTGAAATTGATGACACTGTACAAATATATCCCTTGGTCTCTGATTGGATAACTAGTGAGTGGCAGGAAGTAACCATTCGAATTGCAGTCAGAAAATTTTGTTCTTTTAAGATAATTTTATTCGAAGCTTTTGAGAAGTAAAATGTGATTTGTTGCGATCAACAATACTCAAAAATGTCATTACTAAGTATTTCAATAAGATTTTCACTTGTTGTGTTCTATTTGAGAATAGAGCTAATGGGTCAAAATATAAAAAAAAAACTACAGTTTTCAAAGCCTAAAGTTAACTTTGCTTCAAAATTAAAAATAGGGATTGTCGGATGAAATGCTACATGGTAAATTAATTTTTTGAAACTTAAGTTGTTGTCTTTGGAAGTTGTTACTTGAAGATTTCACTTAAGTAAGGTTACTACCTAAAGATTGCAAATTTAAATGTTGCTAGAGAGTGGAATAAACGTGTTCGGAACTGGATGTAGTGTTGGCTATCAAACAGAAATCTTGGCACAACATTTTCCAAACTCTACCTTTATGGGCTATGATATTGACGAACAGGAGATTAGCACTGCGAACAAAAGAGTAAAATATTTGGGGCTGAGCAACATCACCTTTCGTGGTGTAACGTACCTGATGATTTTGGCAGATTGATGTTGAACATTACGTACCATACAGCTTAAAGTTTCTACAGGAGATCTAACGCTCGTTGGAGCCAGGGGGTCTGTTCTACATGGTAGACGTAAGTCGCATGGCAATGTCAAGGGCGACCTCACTTTTCCTTTAAGTCCTATGCTTTATAGCTACAGCCTGTATCATTGCATGCCTGTGTCGTTATATTTGAAGGGCGGAAATAGAAGGAATACTCAACTAAAGTAGAATATTCGGTAGTTAGTTTTTTGGATCAAGATGAATCATATCAAAACCACATTTCATGCATTAAACCAAAAATACTAGAACACGTATGAAAGAAAGTTGCAACACCACGAGCCCATAATTTGGGTAATTTCAATTATTTTGATATACCACCATACAATCTAGCTTTAATTTATTAACAGTAGCTTCTTACATGTGTCAATCATTCTGATGACATGTTATTTTGTAAGGCTTTTTATAAAGATAATTGCAAACTGATTTGAAGATTGGGACCGGAAGTAAACAACCATGCCAGAAGTCTTTTGAAAATATTTATATAAATTTCGCTTATCCCTCTAGACTAAAGTAGAATAATAACTAGTTTTGTGTTGCTTGAGTATTGTTAATATATACAGATATTTTGAACACGAAAAAAATTTAGAAATTTTGCGACTCTGAAGTAGAATTGGATAAAAAAAAATGTTAAATTGACACCGGATCGAAATGTGCCAACCGCCATCTTGAAATATGAACAGGCAATACAAGTAAACACTCCAAAATAATCCAAGAAATCCAAGAGAATGGCTTGTGAAATGGACACTATAAGTGTACTATCTAGCGCAAACATAAAGTTTACAAATGACGATTCTAAGATTCTTTACAATGCCATCCAAGAACTAAGTAAAAAAGTAGCAGAAAAAGGGTCATCGTTAGAAGAAGTGAAAGCACTTAAAGCCACTGTGGATAAGCAAAATAAAGAAATCCAAAGTCTGAACGAGAAAATTCTAGTCCTTGAACAAAATCAGGATAAATATCTAGGAATAGCTGCAACACAGAAAAAAATATTCAAAGAGCAGCAAGCCATGCAACATGCTATTGAATCGGAATACATCAACCAAAGGAAAAACAATTTGATACTGCTGGGAATTCCGGAAACAAATGGTGAAAAGTTAAAGGATAAAGTAGACAGTGTTATCAAAAACAAATTAAAATACCCAAGCCAAGTAGAGACGACCGATATTTTCCGCAGAGGGCAAAAGAAAAACGATACAAGCACGAGACCAATTGTACTCTCCTTGAAACACCAATCGGATAAGCCCAAACTTCTCGAATGTGCTAAAAACTTAAAAGGCGAGCATATCTTCTTAAATCAAGACCTGCCACAATCCATTTTAACCGCCCAACAGATACTAAGACCCGTCGACGAACTATCCTGTGCTCTTAAGGGGGATAAAATGCTGTTTCAAGGGCGCTTCAACCCTCTAAGCAACTTTTACCCAGCGACGATCTCCTATGGAGGCAAATACTTCCCCACCGCTGAGCATCTTTATCAGTACCGGAAGGCAGAAAGTCTGGGAAGACCAGATGTAGCAGCAGAAATAATAATTGCGAGCGATCCGCGTGAGGCGAAGAACCTATTTAAACAGTTGAAACCCCCATCCATATGGTTGCATGAGCACGGAGTGGGTATCATGCGCGAAGTACTAAAACGCAAGTTTGAACAACACCCTGAAATTCTCGATAACCTGCTATCAACCGAAAAAGGCGAAATTATCGAATGTTCTCCGTACGACAGCTTCTACGGCATAGGCCTGTCGCTAAAGGACGCTAAGCAGTGTGCCGTCCCCCCGAGTCCCAGGCTTAACACAAACAAGTTGGGCGAACTGTTGATGGAACTTATGAGATATAGCTCCAGAAACGCTGAAAAAGATGGGACACTAACTACTACGCCTAATTATACGCGATGAAACGCCCTCATGTAACGGTATACTCTTTATGTCTAACAATAGAAACCGCAAGGTAAGGTAACGTAAATTTTATGGAGTTACTTTGAAACTGGAATATCCTATATTAAAATCCCCCTATAGATAAATATACCCCCATTACCACAGCACAATGATTAGCTCTAAATTCTTACCTCATACACACACAGAAGAATCTTAAGTTTCAATACGAGATGACTGCATGATAATACACTTTAGGTGTACCACCATAAAATCAGAACACATTTTGATATCCAAGATCCCCGGTCTGTAAACTATTCCTCACGTTAACCGAGTATTTAAAATAAAGCGACTACGTGATATCTTTCCTAAAATGTCTCCTAAAAATGTCTCTGATCGTAAATATTCAAAGAAATCTGTCTGGTCAATTCGTCACACGCATCACTTAAGTAATGTATTTTATTTTGGAATGAACAATATTTTGTGAATTATCAACGATATCAGTTGTATTTCTCCATTCTGTGTCGTATTTAAACGATCATTTTCCATTTTAAGTAAATATATCTCTTAAGTTTTAATAGGGCCGAACCCGTAAATGAAATGATATAAAACCTAGCCCTCTCCAACTAAAATGTAATGAAATCTGTCACAGATCTGGCACAGTGGCTAATTTGTTAAATATTGAACATATGCGGAAAGAAGAGCTGAACATAGGCGTTTCAGTTTACGGGTTAGGCCGTACTAAAGATACTGAATAATATCGAAGGCCAATAATGAATAGATACATTTTATGGTGTGCATTGTGATAGGTACGTGTTGGGTAGATCTGTGGCAAGAAGTCAGACCCAAATAAGGCAATCAATAGTGTTCCCAGATCATGCATGTAAAGGGCTGGCGTGGGGTGTCGGAAGTGTCATGGGAGTCTATTCCAGATAAAATTAGACTTCAAATGTAAACATAAGGATCAAATTTTTGTTGAGCGTTTTACACCACACATAAATGACGTTATCATTATTAAGTACTAAAGTACGGGGTATTCGCCAGAAAAGCAAACGGTTAGCTCTCTTCAAAGAATTTAAAAACACAAAATATGATATTATAATGCTACAGGAGAGCCACTCAACAAGTGATGACCTAAATGTCTGGGAAGGCGAGTGGGGTGGAAAAATATTTTGTAGCCACGGGACAAACAGAAGCGCAGATGTGCTGTTCCTGACATCTAATAATTTGACTACCATTGGTGAAAAAAATTATGATGGTGGCAATATTCAATATATAATCCTTAAAGTCAACTCAATCCAACTGGGTATTCTCAATATCTATTCCCCAAACAAAGATGCTGACCAAGTAAAATTTTATCAGAACTTTATGGCAATATTGTCTGACATCAGGTGTGATGAATTTATTATAGGCGGTGACTTTAATTTGGTGCTTTCGCCCATTGATAAATTTGGCGGCCGTTCCCCATCCAAAAAAAGTCTTTCAATTCTGGAAAACATTATAGAATCGTTCAGTTTAACAGATATATGGCGTTACTACAACCCAAATAAAAAACAGTATACATGGTCTCAAAAGTCACCGAGAGTCCTCTGTCGACTCGATTACTTTTTGGTCACACAGGATATCGTGAAAGCCACAAAGAAAACGAACATTTCATACTGTCCATTTACTGACCATAAAAGTATTAGCTTAATAGTTGACATCTGTCTGGATAAAAGGGGTCCAAATTTTTGGAAACTAAACAACAGTTTTCTTCAAGAAGCAACTTACGTACAAACCGTTGAAAGGTTAATAACCGCTAAATGGGACGAGTTATCATATATCCGAGATATAAGAGTCAGATACGATCTCCTAAAACTGGAAATAATGCAGTATAGTTTAATTTACGGCAAAAAAGGGCCAGAGAAAAACGGGAAGAGGAACAGTCGATCAAATCAAAAATAGAAATTTTGGACAAAAAAGTAATTGATGACGAAATTAGTAAGGACGAACTCATCGAATACGAACTTTGCAAGCAGCAGTTAGATACCCTAATCGAACATAAGACCAAAGGAGAATACATCCGATCTAGACTTGAATTTATAGAAAAAAATGAAAAAAATACATCGTATTTTTTTAACATGGCAAAACAAATATACGACAAAAAAACAATCACCAAGTTGAAAACAATTGATGGATCCATTACCATGTCAAGCAAAGAAATTCAGTTTCAAATTAAAGACTTCTATAGCAAACTATATAGCTCACAGGGCCTCAAGTCCGCAGACCCATCATTTTTTGAACAATTTAAACAAATGCCCAAGCTTAGTGTTTTTGAACAACAAAGCATTGAAGACAAGATAAAAATAGATGAACTTTATAGTGCCCTAAAAGCTATGAAACCAAACAAAAGCCCCGGCGTCGATGCCCTGTCTTCTGAATTTTATATCAAATTTTGGAATAATATTGGTCCCATACTTACTGATGTCATAAATACATCACATTCAGAAGGAGCACTACCACCCTCACTTAGAAGAGCGGCTATAACATTGCTGCATAAAAGGGGTAAAGACCCTGAGATTATTAAAAACTGGAGACCAATCTCCCTATTAAATACAGATTACAAGATATTATCTAAAAGTCTAGCTAATAGAATCTCCTCATACTTAAATAAACTTATAAATGAAGATCAAACTGGATTTATAAAAGGAAGATACATTGGTGAAAATATTCGATTGATTTCAGACCTATTAGACTTTACTGATAATGAAGGAATCCCTGTTTTGCTCTTTCAAATAAATTTTGAAAAGGCCTTTGACAGTTTGGAATGGAACTTTATGCTGAACATGTTAAAAAAATTTAACTTTGGACCGGAACTCATATCTTGGATTAAGCTATGCTACACAGATATTTCTAGTACAGTAATGAATAACGGCTATAGCACCGGATGGTTCGATATACGAAGGGGTGTGGGACAGGGTTGCGGTCTCTCCTGCATACTCTTTGTTCTCGCAGTCGAGTTCATGGCCCAAATGATACGAGACAACGACAGAATCATAGGCTTGAAGGTCGGAAAAGGGGAATTTAAGTTAACTCAGTTTGCCGATGACACTACAGGTATTTTGGGTAGTGTTGAATCAATTCCAGAATTTTTTCAAACGCTAGAAAATTTTGCAAGCCAGTCAGGTCTTAAAATCAACAAAGATAAAACTTTACTTATATGGCTGGGACCTTGGAAAAACAGGAAAGGCGCTTATGATTTAGAAGTGTCCCGAAACTGTTTCAACATGCTTGGAATCTCCCTTGGATATGACCTTAAAAAATGCAACGAAAAGAACATTATCGATAAAATTGCAAAAATGAGAGAAATACATGTTTCAACGGGATTATCATATGAAATGGACACAAGAAGTGTTCATTGTCACACATCGTTATAAGAAGCAAGGAATACATTTGTATGGTGTGAAAGACTTTTTAGAGGAAGATATTGATGGTCATTTCTGTGAAGAAGAATTGCAAGCTGTTACAAAAGATATTGAATCCATCTACAGAATTGAAAAGTTCTTCCAAACCCGAAAACGACAAGGTGTTGAAGAAATATTTGTCTAGTGGCTAGGCTGGCCAAAGAAATTTAACAGTTAGGTGAAAGAAACATACATTCAAAAATGAAGCATCCATTCACATGTTGGTCTCTGGACCTACAAACCATAAAAGTATTAGCTTAATAGTTGACATCTGTCTGGATAAAAGGGATCCAAATTTTTGGAAACTAAACAACAGTTTTCTTCAAGAAGCAACTTACGTACAAACCGTTGAAAGGTTAATAACCGCTAAATGGGACGAGTTATCATATATCCGAGATATAAGAGTCAGATACGATCTCCTAAAACTGGAAATAATGCAGTATAGTTTAATTTACGGCAAAAAAGGGCCAGAGAAAGACGGGAAGAGGAACAGTCGCTCAAATCAAAAATAGAAATTTTGGACAAAAAAGTAATTGATGACGAAATTAGTAAGGACGAACTCATCGAATACGAACTTTGCAAGCAGCAGTTAGATACCCTAATCGAACATAAGACCAAAGGAGAATACATCCGATCTAGACTTGAATTTATAGAAAAAAATGAAAAAAATACATCGTATTTTTTTAACATGGCAAAACAAATATACGACAAAAAAAAAAACAATCACCAAGTTGAAAACAATTGATGGATCCATTACCATGTCAAGCAAAGAAATTCAGTTTCAAATTAAAGACTTATATAGCAAACTATATAGCTCACAGGGCCTCAAGTCCGCAGACCCATCATTTTTTGAACAATTTAAACAAATGCCCAAGCTTAGTCTTTTTGAACAACAAAGCATTGAAGACAAGATAAAAATAGATGAACTTTATAGTGCCCTAAAAGCTATGAAACCAAACAAAAGCCCCGGCGTCGATGCCCTGTCTTCTGAATTTTATATCAAATTTTGGAATAATATTGGTCCCATACTTACTGACGTCATAAATACATCACATTCAGAAGGAGCACTACCACCCTCACCTCGAAGAGCGGCTATAACATTGCTGCATAAAAGGGGTAAAGACCCTGAGATTATTAAAAACTGGAGACCAATCTCCCTATTAAATACAGATTACAAGATATTATCTAAAAGTCTAGCTAATAGAATCTCCCCATACTTAAATAAACTTATAAATGAAGATCAAACTGGATTTATAAAAGGAAGATACATTGGTGAAAATATTCGATTGATTTCAGACCTATTAGACTTTACTGATAATGAAGGAATCCCTGGTTTGCTCCTTCAAATAAATTTTGAAAAGGCCTTTGACAGTTTGGAATGGAACTTTATGCTGAACATGTTAAAAAAATTTAACTTTGGACCGGAACTCATATCTTGGATTAAGCTATGCTACACAGATATTTCTAGTACAGTAATGAATAACGGCTAATGCACCGGATGGTTCGATATACGAAGGGGTGTGAGACAGGGTTGCGGTCTCTCCTGCATACTCTTTGTTCTCGCAGTCGAGTTCATGGCCCAAATGATACGAGACAACGACAAAATCATAGGCTTGAAGGTCGGAAAAGGGGAATTTAAGTTAACTCAGTTTGCCGATGACACTACAGGTATTTTGGGTAGTGTTGAATCAATTCCAGAATTTTTTCAAACGCTAGAAAATTTTGCAAGCCAGTCAGGTCTTAAAATCAACAAAGATAAAACTTTACTTATATGGCTGGGACCTTGGAAAAACAGGAAAGGCGCTTATGATTTAGAAGTGTCCCGAAACTGTTTCAACATGCTTGGAATCTCCCTTGGATATGACCTTAAAAAATGCAACGAAAAGAACATTATCGATAAAATTGCAAAAAATGAGAGAAATACATGTTTCAACGGGATTATCATATGAAATGGACACAAGAAGTGTTCATTGTCACACATCGTTATAAGAAGCAAGGAATACATTTGTATGGTGTGAAAGACTTTTTAGAGGAAGATATTGATGGTCATTTCTGTGAAGAAGAATTGCAAGCTGTTACAAAAGATATTGAATCCATCTACAGAATTGAAAAGTTCTTCCAAACCCGAAAACGACAAGGTGTTGAAGAAATATTTGTCTAGTGGCTAGGCTGGCCAAAGAAATTTAACAGTTAGGTGAAAGAAACATACATTCAAAAATGAAGCATCCATTCACATGTTGGTCTCTGGACCTACAGACAGTTGTAAAACTTCTCTGATTAAGGAAATTCTAGAACAAAAGTTAATTGAGCCCTCTCCAAAAACCATTTCATTATTATTATAGAAACATTTATATATCCCGTTCATCAGTATTAGTTCGAAGGGCTTTAAAATATATAACAATGATCACATAATATTCAAAATTGATTATAACATTACCAAAGTGTAACTAGACTTAAACATTCTTAAAAAATGAATAAAATGAGTCTATGCAGAAGATCAGCCTTTGTACAAGGGAATGAAAGATGTGGAATTTTACCAAGGCATTCCAACGACATTGAAGGGCGCCTGAATTGAAAAAAAACAAACTTACTCATCATTGATGACCTGTTGACCAAATGTCATAGTGATGAGCCTAAAACATGCCTCTTTAGTGTTGGCAGCAGGAATCAAAATCTGAGCATCATTTTTATTGTGCATAATTTATTCCATCATAGTAGAGAAATGCGAAATATCAGTTTGAATACACATTACATCATTCTTATTAATCATTCTGTTTAAAAGTCCTAGAGACAGCGAACAAATAAGTACATTAGCGCGGCAAATGTATCCTGGAAAATCTCAATTTCTCGTAGAAGCTTATCAAGATGCTACCAACAAACCTCATAGTTATTTATTCATTGATTTGAAGCCAAAGACAAATGATCAACTGTGTATTCGCACAGGCATTTTACCAAAAGATACACATTATGTATGTGTTAATAAAGTAGCGTATGAGCAAGAACCAAGTCACTTGACCATTCGCGGTCAAGATAGCTAAACCTATTCGAGCTAGCCAGCCTTTTGTTTACTTGCTTGCACGTAGTGTGCCTAAACGTCGTAAATTCTAGCTACAACAAGTTGCCAAAGTGAAATTAACTAGCTTTTTTGAAATTTATTTGAATATATTGCCAGGACATTTACCATTAAGCTCAGAAAGGTTTAAGGAATTCAGGCCTGAGTGTGTGCTTCGTACCCTACGCACTCGGGCAGATAGGAAGATATCACTTCAAAGAAAAAAGAAGAAAGGAGGATTCATTGGAGCTATTGCTAAACTTACATTACCATTGTTAGCTCGGTTGCTGTCAAAATGAAACATACTTTGAAAATGGTCCTCATTCCTGAATATGAATATAAAAATACCGCCGGCTCACTAAACGCTCATGCAGTGAAAAGACCCGATCATGGAAAATATATTTTCAGGTTTTCATGTAAATAATGAAGGTGGTGAAATACCTGAAGCGGAAAATAATATTTTACATCATCGTTATTTGCATACGCGTCTAAGCTGTGAGTTTATGCATACAAGTGCCTTAAGAGTAGATTTGTTTGAGTAGGATCGTTACCTTCCCAATCGCATTAGTTTGAAATTGCTTTGGCTAAGGCAAAAACATGAATATGTATTAATGGCTGCAAATAACACCATTAAGGTAGAAGTGAGAGATTCGTTTTCAACCAAGTGAAGGCTAGTCCAGGTATTCAGTTAGGACATACAGATGCATTGATGAAAACTTCTGCCAAGTTTCCTATTACCAGAAAAGAATGTAAAATGTTAGTCATTCCCGCTTGATTTCAATTTTTTGTGAAGTACAACATCTTTTTGGGTCATTTACCAAAGCGTATTTTAATTGGCATGGTTTATAATGAATCCTTTGCTGGATCAGCGTTGAGAAATCTATATAATTTTGAACATTTTGGTCTTAACTACATGCAACTTTACACTGATGATGAACCAATCATATCCAAACCTCTCAAGCTTAACATCAATCGGGACAAATATATTGACGCTTTTGAAACTCTTTACAAATCTTTTGATAAATTGAATGGCGAGAAAAGGCTAGAGATGAATTTTGCTGGTCCCTTGCAAAATACAGTCAATGTCATAGTCTATGCTGAAGTTGACAACATCATTGAAATAAGTGCGAATAGCAGTATTCAATTCAATGACTACCAGTCATGAACACAAAACAGATAGATACCATATTGACCCATGATATCACGCAAAAGACTTATTCCACGGAGTATTCCCTATGGATAAACTGCCAGCATTACAGCAAGAGCCTATATCATCAATACAGGAGATCATGATGTACCTGATGAACATTGGGTTGCAGTGCAGTTTGACAAAGTTGTGGAATATTTTGACTCTTATGGACTTGCACCTATAGATAATCGTTCAGAAAAGTTTTTAAGTAACGAACATGTGTATAATCCAATACCATTGCAACAGCCATTTCCAATACTTGCGGTTTTTCTTGTGTATATTATATATTACATAGAGCTAGAGAATATAACAGGTTGGATATTGTAGATGTATTGAGAATAAGTGATTGCGATTTTGTGGTAAAAGATTTTTATATAGACATTATAAACCATTTTTTTTATTGATGTTGTATGTAGACCATTATTTAATGTTGTATTAGTTAGGGTGTCGCAATTGTCAAGCTCATTTATTATAAATAAAAACAAGACAGTTTTACACAACTTTCTTTTTATTGTGTTACAATAACAATTATTTATATTTCACTTTCTTTTTTATTCAACACATGACATGAGGGATTATTTACATTTCATAAAACTTTTTTTTATTCCAACTCCATACATAACATAAACAATTATTTTACATTAAACCTTTTTCAACACATATCTTACAACACATTCAATACATTGATACGTGAATGCCATTCATTACAATCTAAATTAATATATGTATCAGAGACATTATACCCACGTTTGTAGATGCTATGAAAACTTACATAACTCACATTAAAAGACTTTATTATTTAAACATTTTCATGTTCAGACAGTTTCAGTTCATATCTATGTTCATTCATGTCTATGTCCATCACCATAAAACACATTGGATGTGTCAGCTCAATATACTTGATAGCCGGCATGAGTTGCACAGCCAAGCTCTTTTTGAATTCAGTCGTCAGGTTCTTCCTAATCCAATGCTTGTAACAGAGCACACCATTCTGCTGTGTTGAGAGTGATGTAGTCGTAGCATTCTGTAAGCGGAATTGAACAAACACACAAACATGCCAAAAAAAAATACAAAAAAACCAAACAAAATTTTTCCCATCGAGGGAGGGCGGTTTAAATCCAAAAATGTTCAGAATCGTATGAAACGGATAAATATGCAAAAATCACAATTTTTTCCCACTGGGGGCGGGCAAAAAGCCAAAGATGTTCAGTATTGTCTGAGACGTCTAAATATGAAAAAATCATAAAATTTTCCCACGGTGCGGGGGAGGGGGGTGGCTAAAAAGCCAAGGTTGTTCAGAATTGTCTGAATCGGCTAAATGTGCAAAAATCACAAATTTTTCGACTGGTGTTTAGGTCTGACGACTGTGGCCTAGGGGGGAGGGCTTATAGGGGGAGGGGGTAGAGGGGTCCAGATCCCCCATTCATCAACTACTTCAAACATTTAAAAGTGGCAACACGTGCGGAACGTACACTTGAACTTGCACCACGTGCGGGTCACAAACAAACATGCTGCACATTAAAATCTATTTATCGATATCTCAAATAACACTTTCAAATACACTTTAATTTATGGCCAGGTCAACAAAGGTGAACTAACGCGTAAACTGATTATCCATTCCCTGTCGTAAACTGATGATCCATTCATCTGTACATTAATTGGCATCACAACATATGTTCCCCTTCCGAAGCAATTAATATAATAACATAACAAATTAGTTAAACTAAAGTTTCATGAAATGAAACACTTGTGTACATAGACTTACATACTTCGGCTAAAACATCGGCACCCAGATTGTCCTCACCCTTTATACACTGTGTATCTGTAAGGTTGGAGGGTCAGCACCTAACGCATCACACGCTGGTTGGTTAACTTTGTATTGCTAAGGTAAGCTAAAGATTGGTGGTCGGTTTCTAACACAAACATCTTTGCCATAAAGGTAAACTTTGGATTTGTTGAGTACCTGCAAAATTACTAAGAAATCCTTCTCCATAACAGAGTAATTGCTGTCGCATGGCAACAATTTCTTGCTGATATATACTATTGGAAGTAACATGTCCTGGTGTTTTTGTAGGAGCACAGCTGTAAGTCCAGTATCGGACGCATCTGTTCTTAAAACGAACGGTTTTTCCGCATTAATTACCTTGAGTACTGGGTCTTTACAAAGCTCAATTTTGAGATCAAAAAAGGCTTTTACGTGTTCAACAGTCCACTTCAGGAAATCTGGTAAATTCTTTCTAGCAAAATCTGCAAGGGATTTCACTTTCGTTGTGTAGTTTGGGATGAATTTCCGATAATATCCAGCCAGTCCTAACAGACATCTCAGTTCTTTCTTGGTTTGAGGTACATTTGCCTTCAGAATCTTCGGTACTTTGTTTTGTTGCGTAATTAGCATGCCTTCATTTATACGGTGATCAGTGAATTCAATGTAAGTGTATCCGAAGAAACACTTGGAAGGTTTTACCGTAAGTCGAGCAGCTCGATAAGTTAATTTTAAATAAAACTTTTGTTTGTTGAATGTTACTGAGAAGACCCTATCAATGCCTTTTCCGTCTTACGCCTTTGCCAGCACTGTACAGAATGTACAAATTGCCTTCACAACACTGTAGTGAAAGCAATGGGATCGAATTAAACGATAACGAATTCTTTTGTCTCAGTTGCAATATAAGATGTAGCAGAAAGCTTCCCTTTTTAAGCATGCGTACTCGAAAAAGTTACACTTCCGAGAAAGCTACAAATTCTGAACAGCAACCATCTCATCTTTTGTCTGCTGACTGTCGGGAAGAAAAACACCACGCTTGTATAAAATTATAAAATGCGAGACTTTTAAATAAAAACACAGATTAAATATTCAAACACAACAAAAATGAGTGAAAAATGGGGAGGAGCAGGCTGAAGATACAAGATCTGAGATCGTTTCTGAGGGCGAGTCTGCATGAGATGAAATGGTTCATGGAGGGTGTGATGATAACGACGAAGTATGTCAACAAAAAGTTCAATAGCAACGAACAAGGGGTAGAAGATGCGTGTGAACTATCCAGCGATGTTAAGCAATTGTCGCAAAGGTTGTTTGCTTACCTTTTAGTATACACTCATCAGCTGTCAAACAGTGAAACTGAGGCTCAGAAGATTTTCACTACAGTCACCGGAAAGGATTCCAGCAGAATAAAGAAGAAGAAAACCGAAAATTTATTTATTTACTCTATGGGGATGAGGGAGCCCGTGATGAGGAGGATAGTGGCAATCAACACTGAGAAATAGGCCAACAGTGAAAAGCAGAAGAAGAACAGATGTAAACGATAATGTATGCTATTGACTGTTTTTGACAACGATATGCGTGTGTTTATTCTGTATCAATAGAATGTATCAGAAAAATAATAGAATCTTTTAACTGTTTGATGTTAATGGACACTAGTGTGATGTTAATTCACCCTTGAAGTAATCATTGATTTTATTGATCACTGGCGCGGTGTTAGACCAGACCAAATCTGCAGATCAAACAGTAATCACGATGAACACTGGATTGTTGTTGATCAGATGGTAAACCAGACAGTCACCGAATTGTCGTCGTCGTTGTGGTTGTGAGAGTACAGCAATATTTTACAATTTGTGAGTGTATCGTATCGATTTATTAGCTAATAAATTTTTAACATATATTAAATAATACAATAAGTTCTCCAGAAGCAGTGTATATATTGTATAAATAAAACTATTAAATCTATCATTTTCAGTGTTTTCTGGTCTTCCCATGCTTAGTTTTAGCAAGTTTGTGCAATGCTGGTCATGTAAATATTCTATCAACACAGATTCATGTTCTTCTAGAGTGACGAGATGAACACGAGTTGAGGGATAACACGGCTATGCTGTTACACAATTAAATAAATCTGGATTAATATAGATCTGCAGAAAATTACAGATTAGAGTACAGTATAACCATTTAAACTTTTATGTGAAAATTGACAGCTTAAATTATTTTTTTTTGTAATATGGCAAATATAAGCATTGTCGAAAGGTCAAAAACGTATCAAATTTCTTATTTTTTGCATTAGCTTCAATCTGTTGCTGATGCGCATATTTCAATATTGAACAGGTATCGGAGCTAAATGAAAATATTCAATAATTACTGTTGATTACATTGCATCCTGTATTAATTTATGAATACACCCTTTGAACACCTTTAATATCAATATACCTTGTCATTGTATAAGCACATTTATTTATGAATATGCATTGAAATACCGTAGTGGACATCATGTTGGGAATAAAACCTTAAAGTAATATCCAACAAATGGATTACGCTTCAAGTGAACCAAGCGTTCATATCCAAACATGAACAATCAAGTTGTTTTTAAGCACAAGGGATATTATTTACCTAAAGATTAAGATAGAAAAAGCAAAAACAGCATAAAAAATTATCACTATGTTTGCGTTGCTATAACTTGATATGTATGAGTTTTAAGATATATACTGGAGTGAAGTGATAATAATAAAAAAAGATTAAGATGAACTATTAATACAAAATAACAGAATTGACCAGTGACCTTGGTGCTCTTGTTACCATTTTTATAGAAAATATGACCTTCATGTCATGCCATAAACAATAGAAGCTTCACGACTCATTGGTCGAGAACGAAAAAAGCGATGCTTCCACAAACACAAAAAATATTATTCTTTCGATACTTGGGATTTCAAACATTAACCATGAGATTCCTAATTGATGTCACATTATATCATCATGGTTTTACCATATTGATTGCCATGTTTAGATATACTGCTGTATGCCATCCAACTTACATCAAACGACTTTGTCTTTGACAGGAGCAAGCGCCGATGCCATTTGCTGTGTTATCCTCTACTCAGTTACAAAACTATATTTTACTGTTCTAAAGTGTGTAATATATCTGTACTTTAGTTACCAGATTTCGGGGTTCTTGCTTATGCTTGTTTTCTTGCTCTTGATTATAAGAGATATGCGGAAGGGAAACCAAAAAAGCTGCTTCTTGAAAAATTATAGCACAGCAAACATAAAAATACGACTGAAAATAATCACGCCGACTACTGATCAAGCTCATTTCGCTTTTTGAATTGACAAATGAGGTTCAGTACTTTAGTTGTACATGTTTGTTGTTTTGAGCAAATGCTGTTTGCGTTTGTGTGATATTTGAAATTTGTTTGCAATTGTTTTAATGATATGTTTCAATTTTTATGAATGCAAATTTAAGAAGATAACCTCTGTTTGCATGCAAGTTAAATCTTAGCAAGAACTCATGCGTAAGAGTGTATGAGTACGAAAACACACAAGTCTAGATTTAGTTTGTCATATATTTTTTAAAATATTATATTTTTAAATTTGTATCTTAACAAATCAAATTCACATCTCCAAAATATTGTGATTATTAAATTCAAATTTAACTGTTACTTTGAATTTCAAATAATATAGGAATATTTTATTTTCATATACATAGAAAGTTTATTGATGTGTTATACTACTGACATATAGTTGCAAGCTCATTTGATTTTCACAAAATAAGTTCCCGTTTATATTAAAATGTTAAAAAAACCAAAAAAATCCACATCTGCTTTAAAATAGTCATTGACGATATCAAACAGCTCATCTCTGATATGGGATATGGAGTCGCTCCCTCGGCTGCTGTTGATTGTCAAGCAGTAACTTCAGTAACCTTTGCTGGACACACTGTCAAACATGATATGACACAAATATTGCATGCTGTTAAAAGATACTGCTTGTGAATTGATACTGCAAAAAAAAAAAAAAAAATAAACAAATGTAATGAAACATGTCCTGGAATTATAAAAATGTTATTACAATCTATTGTTACCACTGCGTTTTATGTAACACTGAGTTTTGTGTTTCTTGGATTACAAGGCTTTATTTTACTGGTTTGTGTGACATGCAGGTGTTACAAGTATTTTGCTAAACTACTCTATGTGCTACTGTAGTCCTGATTTGTTATTGGCACCAAAGCGATACTATGTTTTCAAAGTTTCTTACCATTTCTGATTATCAGGTTTCCCACATAAAAAGTGATTTTGCGCTGAATCATCTGCTCCTAATAAAGTGATCTCTCCAAATCCCGCCTTTTCCAAGTACTCTTTCTGCTTCTCTGTACCCCAACATGTACCAAGACCTTCTCCGCCTTCAAAATAAAGCGAGACTGGCATACAGTGGTACAGGCTGCAGCCATAAAATAAAGGTGCTAGAGGCATGGCCAAATTGTCCTTCAATTTGCTTTGCATTTTGATATCCACCATGTAGAACTGCCCTCCAGGTTTTAATGATCTGTAGATTTCTTGAAGGAACTTCAGGCTGTAGGGAACGTCATGCACAACATCGAAGACAAAAAGGAAATCGAATTTTTCAGACCAGTTGAGCGGTAAGTTGCATCCGTTTTCAACGCAAAATGAGAGATTCGGGATTTCGATACTTTCAGTTCTATCATTTGCGTTCTTGATGGCCTCTTCATCTATATCAAATCCCGTGAATTTTGATTTAGGAAAATGCTTCGCCATAATTTCGATTTGAAAACCATTACTGCATCCAGCCTCACAAACACTGATTCCATTTTCTGATAAACACAAAAATAAATTATTGAGTTTTTTTGAGATGCATGAATAAACGTGCAAATCGTTTTTTAATATTTTCCCAATATTTTTATTCAACTGCTTTTCTGTAAACTATAGAGAGCACTAATTTACAAGTAAATCAAGGTTTTTACACCTGCATGGATTCTAAAATAAAAAGAGAATGCGATCCTTAGTTGTTGCATTGCTGTTATGTTCACTATGATGCTGCTGTTATGTTCTATTGCAATACACAGTATAACAGGAATATACAAAAGTTGTATTTTTCAACTATAAGGGCACTTAATAGGTAGATTAAGAATTTGGATACTTATTGATTGAAATGTTAAATAATACAAGGAAACTGATCGAACCAAGTCTTTGAAGCATCCCTGGCATTAAGTTGAGGAGGCTGTGCAACACCGGCCAGTTGTAGCTGATTTTGGTATGATTACTTTTCCACTCATGGAAGCCTTTGTAGTGGTCATATGATATGCCTGGACACGGTAACAAGACAATATAGTTTCAGAACATCGAGTTCAGCTTTAGGAAAAAGCAAATGCTACCAAATAGTCGTTTTTTTTCTATTAAACGTGCATAGCTGTGGAATCAGCAACCTTGTTTTGGCACTACTATTTAACTGCACTTAAGCATCAACTATTCTGAAATCTGTTCAAAGTCTAATGTGTGATATTTGGATGATATTTTGGAAAATGGATGTTTCTTATAAATGATAAAATGTAAGTATGTTAGATGTTGAGTTAAAATAAAATAACGTGACTTGTCCTATATTATATCTCAGCAAAATGGAAACCTTGACAGGTGGTATAAAATATTGACAGCGTAACATCTAAGAATTTAAAGATTGTGGGGAAGCTCGTTTATTTTCTTCAGAAAATGGTAATTAAACCGATAAGGTCAAAGAAATTGTCCGTAACAATTCCAAGAAATATTTTCTAGCTTAAATTTAAAAAAGGAACACGTATATTGAATGCTCATAGAGCGTTTTGTATTCTTTGGAAAATTAATTATAGAACAATTGAGGATGTTAAACTGGGAGCAACTGGCAAGGTTGAGTAAATAAGTCTAATGCAACTGCAGGTGCTTGGACGTTTCTTTACTCTGACCACCCATTTAAAGTAATAAAGATAAAAACCGCCTGGTCCATCCCGTTTGAAACACTTTTTTAGCTCAGACGGATCGCCGGTCATCAATGGCAAAGCTTGCATAAAAAGCATTGTCGAAGATCTTTGTCCACCTAGAACAACAATTGACTTTTTTGTTTGTTTTATTTACAGACTCTATGCAACTGAATACATTTAATATATTATTTAATTTGATTTGTGCTCTTAATGTGGCAAATAAAAATATCATATATTGCTATAGGTTACACGTTTCCAAACAGGTTAACAACATACTCTAAATTTCTATCCAATTCCAATCGATTAAAAAGTATATGATGCACACCTCTATAAACTAAAATTATGGGATGTATGATGTTCTGGGGCACTCTGTGCCTATATCTGCATTAAATTAACACGAAATAAAAGATTTAAAAAAAAATTGAAACCTCAGAATTTGTTTTAGTTTGACACAAACTGTTAAAAATATTTCGCAAGATACTCGTTTGATATAAGCACAATATTTACAACACCTTCCAGTGTGAGATGAGGTAGTTTATATTCTGGGATAAAATAGGTGTCGTTTTCTGCGTTGTGATCAACAACTCTGCCTGTGACCATTAGTGCTAGCCACTCTCTGACGTACCTTCCAAACAAGTCCGTTGTACAGGTTAATCATTATATGATTTGATCATTATTCAGCTTATACCATGACAACCTTTCGTACTTTCAACAGTTAAATTCTATATAATTTGCATTTAACTCCGTAGTTCCGTAGTAGTATAAAGGTATAAGGTTTATTGCAGATTTAATCTCTCCATTTTCCCACCTGTCCTACCTTCTGTGTTATATAGTTACGGAATATAATTTCTTGATCAGGTCAAATTTTACACAAACAATAAAACAAATTTCATTGGGATGAAAGCGTTAAGAATTTTTAAAATAGTACCAAGGGAATTTTTTCCATATCAAATATATCGTTATTGAAATGCTTAACAAAACCATTTTATAGCACTATCATATCTTGAACGTAAAAAAATTAAGATGGCTTTGCAACTGTAGCGATGTGCATGTAAAATATAAGGTCAATATTCAAATAATGTATTGAAGAATTATGTGGCAAATACAGTAGACTAAAAATTTCACACAATAACTTAATTATACTTTTCTGTTTTGAAGCTACATAAAACGAAAATTGTTTGTGCGAGATTTGTTTGTTTTTCGACAGGCACATATAATTATTTTAGACAATGCTTCTCAGTATATTTGTTCGTGTTGTTTAAAATTTTTTTTTTTTCAAAACACAACACAATGCACTACAAATGAGATGAGTAAACTTGAAAGTAAAATATAAAACCATTCAATTGATTACAAGGTTAGGCAAAATGTGATAAAGTCTACCTTTCCTTAAAATTCCCTGCCTTTGCGAGTTCCTCAGAAGTGATGGACTTTCCGTGAGAAGCCATCAAATCAAATAGGCCTAATTCCGATCCCACTCCAACGCCGTTAGCCACAAAGGCATTATTTAACATATCCATAAAAAATTGGCCGAATTTCTGTCCCTTTTTATCATCCGACATTCTGATTGTTACAGACAAGTGCTAGTTTTACAGAGTAAATACTTTCAAATAAATAGCCTCTAAAACTATGAGCAGAAACAGCTTACAACTTTTTGTCACTATTCATGGACAAACTGAACACATAGTTATGAAGAGGCTCTTCTTGTCCCGAATATGAGATGCAGTAGAAAGAAGTTCTAAACACGTATTACTTGACTTTTCAGTTAAAGCCAAATTCTTTCCTTCTCCAGTACTCCAGTACTCATTCTATTCACACGTCCATCTATTTTAATCTTAAATGAATAAGTCGCCTATATCTTGAACATGTATTAAAGAATATGTGAAAGAGAACCTACTTAATCTTTAAGACTATCTCTAACCGTGAACTTATACCATTTATGCACATTTTCAGCTAACCTTTTAGAGCCTGACCCGATCTAAGTTTCATTAAAATTGTCGGATATATTCTAAACCAGATAAACATGGACAAGTTTAAATGCAACGTTTGACTATCTGTACATTAAACATCAAGTGTTTTCATGATTTGAAGCGTAATAGGAGTTTTCGTGTTTAATAATTGGCTTAAATAAATAATTTATACATTTTACACTATTTTTCATTCATTCATTCGGTCCATTTATATTGCTTCCATCAAGCACATTGACAGTTATTTCAAACGTGTAGGTGTTGCCTGGGTACTCCATTTATCTACTGAAATGTGCACTTAGACCTGCAATGACAGGCATACCCATAAATCAACTATTTATAAGTACACGACTTTATCAAGGTTGTCTGACTTTTTCATGTGGCGAGCGATCTCTGTGATACTTATAGCAACCTACGTGATTGGTATTTGTAATTGCAAAGCGAATTTTGATACATTTTGACCTTATCACGTGTTTGATTAAAGGGTCAACAGAGACCGCGTCACGAGTTTCTGTGGAGTTTGCTGTTTATCTATTTGATATAGTTGAAAGTACAATCCTGAGTTAAATAATTGTGATCAATAATCATATACACATGTATGCGCACATTACAAACCGATTTGAGCACGTTACTGGAAAGATCGGCACATAAACTCTCACTCCTAATATTACAATAATAATAATAATAATAATAATAATAATAATAATAATAATAATAATAATAATAATAATAATAATAATAATAATAATAATAATAATAATAATAATAATAATAATAATAATAATAATAATAATAATAATAATAATGATAATAATAATAATAATAATAATAATAATAATAATAATGATAATAATAATAATAATAATAATAATAATAATAATAATAATAATAATAATAATAATAATAATAATAATAATAATAATAATAATAATAATAATAATAATAATAATAATAATAATAATTATTATTATTATTATTATTATTATTATTGTTTATGGTCACAGTATTGG
The DNA here is from genome assembly GCA_949752745.1 of Protula sp. h YS-2021. Taxonomy (NCBI): domain Eukaryota; kingdom Metazoa; phylum Annelida; class Polychaeta; order Sabellida; family Serpulidae; genus Protula; species Protula sp. h YS-2021. Next base: position 73,408,651 of record OX457029.1, read on the forward strand.
CGTAGTGGCTTTGTCTATTTTAAGGACGGATAGATGTTTCTGCGTGAATTATCTGCTTTGCTATGCCACGTGCCAAAATTAACATAATCAACTAGAACTCTAGCTGCATAAAGTTATGGTATCCTAACAGCCAAAATCTCCAAACGGTGAGAAATCAGCTTGAAATCGCCCTGTCTGCAACCGTTTTGTAGCTAGTGGTCAACTTAAGGTTTTCGACCTTATTCCTCGACTACACTTCCAAGTTCCCAAAAAGAGCCCTAATTGGAGAAAAAAAAAACACTCTTAAAATTAATTTGGCTTTATACTTTTCAGATAATACTGCCAACCTCCCATGCCAAAGGGTGTGAATAATATTAATTTTTGACTGTATGTGTAGCATTTGCTGCAGTAATCCTCCTCAACGTGTTCCACGTTCCTTTGACAAGATTCTTGTTTGAAGACATTTTCTCAGGGCTTGGAAATGCATTAGCTACCTGTGCTACTTTTAATCTCAAGCATAAAAAGAGATAGATTTAAAATGTCATTTTAAGACACAAAATAACAATAATAACAAAACTGTTTTCATTCATTTCAAACCCAAATATCACCACAATTTTCTTTTCATTACGATGTTGAAATCAACTCGTTTTTAGATAGCTCGTCTACCCACACCTGTGTACAGATGGAACATTGTAGTTACAGTTGAGTATTTGTAAGTTTCTAATAAACTTATTTAATTATGCATGTTGGTGTCTGTGTAATTCCGAATATAGCGAGTCAGAGTACTCTTTTGTTCGCATTTCATCAAAGAAGGTTTTAGCATACTAATAGCTAATAGATACAGGTGCTCTCAAGTATCCTTCTTGTTATGAGTAGGACATACACTTCAGTGATTGGTATGTAATACGAATTATTAATCATTCAAAATGTTAAATAACATACTTTAGTTGTAAGGTCCCAAAAGTTTTGTTCGTTTTTTGATCACTTTTGGACTCACTATTATCGGTCGGCACTTGCATTAAATGTGCATAATGCTGACTTGGCTATCGCATTTAAGAGTAACTATAAACTTTACTTTGGTGGCATTGCGTAATTAATGTTAATGTCCAAAGTGGTTAATTCTGATTTCTGATATAAAACGGGACTGTTGCGGTCCTGAGAGGGTATGATTTTTGGAAAGTCATAGTCACGCAGTCTGGTGTTTTTTAGAAAACATATTTTTGAAAAATACTGTACAAAAAGAACCTGGAAAACTCAATAAAACTGAAGTCTTATTTATTGTTAGAAACTGTACTGTTAGAAAGCAAGGTATAACTAGGTATAACTAGTGAAGGATTAGGTTCCAGGGATACAAAAGTAGTGAGATATTGCACTGTCTAGGGGTGTATTGACTCTTCAGTAAAATAAAATGACCAGATATCAGTCATGAATAAAGCTTATAAATTAAAGCTTGACTTTTTGAAGATTTAATAACATTCCTTGGTTTAATTGTCAAATATTTTTCTAGTCTCGTCCATTTTCGATTTTATGCGATTCCTTGTAAAAACCGGAGACAATATTGCTTGCATTTAGTCATGTTTGACTCGAAACAAGATGCCTTTACAAGATATTATAATTAGTGTTATGCTTGATTAGTAAAGTAATCATAACATAAATTAGTCATACTTTGACACTGAACAATGGCCCTATAGCTTCCGATTTTCCACTGCTCAGTTCATTGATTTGTTTTTAATAATTTCTCCTATCCAGGTTTAGGAGCGAAATTTCTATATTGCGTTTCCTCACATACATTTTACACGTAATACATAAGTGTCTTCTATCAACCACATAATTAAGTGAGTGTTTGATTTTTATATGCAAAACATAAGTTTACAGTTCAGGTTAGTAAAAATCTAACAACAAAAGTAAAAATATGTACACTGTATTTCTATAGATGAAATCAACAGCGCGGTTAAATATAATAAAACATGCGAACAATTATTGCAATAGTCCTAATGTTTAACTTTCAAACTGGTTTTCGAATAACTCTTTCACTCTTTAACACAGCATAAGGTGACTACCTTATTAAATTTATCAGATTTACAGGCTGCATTTGAAATTGACTGCCATTTTAAAAATTTCTTCTATTATAAACTTAGCTCATCACATGATGATAATGAAATCTTTAGACAACATTTTTTGTGCAGGCAAGCAATCTGTGTGCCCACTCAGAAAAGAATCTACGTATTAATTTCCACATTGGTGAGAAGACTGCAGTTTTCTTTTGCGAAGACCTAGGCCTTGGACGTAAACACGTCATTACGCCATATTCTGTTTCATCCAGTCACTGCATAGCTACAGTCATGGCTGCAACGGAAGTGAGCCTCAAATCTCGTCTTTTCTGACATTTGATATTGAGGTAATGTATGACAAGTTAAGTACGTATCCATCAGGCAAAATTATATCTTTTTGACATCTTTAAGACGTAATTTTTTGATAATGAAATCTTTAAGACGTAATAATATGACTCCTTCATGACGTCTGAAAAAGATGAATATTGCAAACCAAAACTGACGACGTTTATGAGACGTCGTCTTAAGACATAAAACAAACGTCCTATTTAGAGGTTAAAAGACGTTGTTTTGGAGGTGTTTGCGACGCCTATAAGGTTGATTTTGCAACAAAAAGGGACGTCTCATGAGGGAGGTGAAAATACATCATAGCTGGACGTGTTTACGACATCTCTAAAAGGTCGATTTTTCATTTTTTCCGAGTCTTATGTCAATTTTTTACAGACGTCTTTTTGGGAATAAAACTAGATAAAGCACAAGAAAATTCAACAGTGTTGCTCTAAGCAATTGGATTACTTCATTCGTAAATGAACCAAATGAATATGTAACCAAAATTATGCGTTGGTAATAAAAGGATTAAGAGTAAAATTGTTCTTTTTTCTTGATGAATCATTATTTTTAATATAAAATCAGACATAGGTCAATGCACAAAAAGTTTTTCTAGTCTCGTTTAATTACCCTATAAACTACCCTCCGCTACTGGGACCACAACGCTACCGAGGACGACCCGCAACTCGCAGCACGCCACTACTTGTGTTGCCCTGCTTGTGTGGCTACAAACGCCACCGCGCAACCGAGAAAACATAGTCTCTAGCTTCTATGTTTTATAGCTACAGTCTATACCTATGTATACCTCATAGCTTTTTCGACTTGATAAAGATCTTTTTACTTGTTGGGACACTAAAACAGCACTAATATATAGATAAGGCGGGATTTAGAGAGATGCTTATATTAAAGGCAGGTGATACAGTGCAAAATCATTTTGATGCACGAAAACTGAAATTAGTAATGCTTTACAGAGTGTAAAATACACTGAAAACAAATACTTCAATGATTTTTCTGTTCATGGTTCCTTAAACGAATAAAACTTACTAACACTTTTTAAATAAACGTGTTTCGAAGTTCTGTAATAGCATCATAACGTCACATAAAACTAAAAGAAAGCTATATAATTAAGTAACGTCAAACTCATAAGTGACAGCAAATCTTTGATTTTATTAACAGTTTTTACGTTTTAATTAGTTTTTTTGTAATAATTTTGGCTTTTTTACGCGAGATCCATAAAAATCGTTCCCTCAACAGTACTGAAATACTCGTATAAATAGTGCATTATATACTTTCAGCCATAAACCACCAATTAATATAAATAAGCTATTTTCAATTCACTTGATTGATCAAATATTGCATTACAAGTAAGTGACTGCCTTTCGGGATCACAATCGGATGAAGGGTACTCTGAAGAAGGCTAAATGTCTTCTTATATTTCCACCTACTTTCAGTAAACTCTCTTCAAGAAAGCTATCTAACTCATTCATTGATTAGACAACTGAACCTGCTGAGACTGAGACAGAAGAACAGTTTCTTTACCAAATGCTGAATGCTGTCCCTTTTCTCGTTCACGCACAACCAAGTCCAAGCTCTTCAAAGAAATACAATCGTACACAGAAGCTCAGGGCTTAGTAGACTTTCGAAAAAAATCTTACATTCCAAAGCATCTTTCCACAAGGCCACAAATCGTTTTAATCTACGCCAATTTAAAATGTGCCCGTACCTACTTAAGTCCAACAAATTAAAAATTTTGGAAGTGTATGATATATACCTCATATCACCTGACTGTCTATCCCGTAATATGTTGGTTTGATAGAAGAAACTTTCCCATAACAAATGAAACGGGCGGTTTTCCATGTCTATCAATCACGCGCAAATAACTGCAACCATAACCTGCCGATACGTCACAAAGGGAAAGTCCTTTGGCTAAAAACAGCAAGGAACAGAAATATTTTCCAGATCCACAAAACTTTCCAACTATTTAGATTTGATATCTTCGGCAATTTCGTCGTCCCAGCGTGTTCCTACAAATCAAAATGCTTAAGAAGAGGCTTAGCATTCACATCGAAAGCGGTTATAACATCAAATGGATCGCACAAGGCAGCAACTGTATACAGAAATCCTGTGTACAGAAATATGGGCCGGCGGTGTAACGCATCACGAAACTGAATGCATCAGACTGGATATGAAATTTGACACCCACTGTGCTCTCAACCGGCAAGTATTCAAACCGCAGATCAATGATGCCGTCCGAGTCTAACGTCTACGGATGAACGGAAGCTGAAACCTCCTCTGAATTAGAAAAGAATTTGTGCAAAGTCAGTGTCGCTCCCTCTTACATGGTCCCAGTACGACTAATCACGTCTATGGCCTGATCGGATTTTGCTACACTTTTGAACCTAAGTCGCCGTGAAAGTTTTCCCGAAGGAAATTACAATCATGAGAGTTTGTTCGAAATCTTTAGCGACCTGTCGAAAACAGAAATTGCTACACAACAGAGATGAATGCAAACCAAACGTATGGGGATTCATTGCATTCATACAAGGTCTCACCATCCTGTCACAAAAGAAATCACATATAATAACGATGCTTTTCAGATGCTGAATTTTGGTGATGTTGCATCCTAAAGCGACAAAATCTTTGCGAAATCGCTACAAACCACCAAGAAAAGAGTTAGTCAAATCCGAGCCAAACATTAATTCAATGGAGTGCCCTTAAATTTGGCGCTACAGTCGAAAATGATACGCAGTTTCTTTCTCGCATTAACGAGACCATGATGCCGCAAAACGAAACAGTTTTTTCAAATCAAAATAATAGACTTGTTGCGCGTAATTATTAAAGTGCTGTTATAGACGCTATGTATTTTCCCTTGTAATCGCTAACAGAACTGTTATATGACGTATTAGTTTCTTTATCGCGAAGGGGATGAAAGAGGAATGACATAATGATTGTCTGAGTCCACGTTTTACATTAGACTCCATCAGGTCCAAGAACTGGTTATCATCTCGTAAAGGACCTATGCCCTGAAATAAATTCTTGAAGTCAGTTTCCAGAATATCCAACACGTCACGGGGAGACACTGTCTCTTTGAGAGACGTGTAAAAAGCAGCTTGGGTAACCCTAGGTCAACGGCTTTATATACACTAACCCAGTGACTAAATCCTTCTTTATTGGAAGAGTTACAGTCAATCATTCCTACCATGCCCCAAACAAGATCAGTACGCTTCGCGAAGGTACCACTATGATCTGCAGTAATCTCTCAAGGAATCAAGCTCTGCTACAGTTGTATCCTATGAGAAATGCATGGTGTCAAACACTGGCATAATCTTAGGCCTAACTTTTTGTGGCATGATGGGACTAGAATTCATCACCGGTAAGTCTGCATCCAGCATCAACACCTAAAGACTTTCTGGTCTCTTCGAGGATATAGGACATATCAGATTGAGTGTCCAGAACAGCATAGACTAATAACTCCTTACAATGCTGCGATCTATGAGATGCATAAACCGGTACTATCATAGCACTAAGTGAATTACTAACAGTAGAAGTAGCACTAGAACCCACATGAATACTGCTAATGGGCACAAAATGTTTAGCGTCTTTATCGGACATCCGTTTATCGCTTTTATAAGCTTCCATACAGTCAAGCAAGAATTAAATTCCTGGGCGGCACTTTTGGGTGACCCAAGGGAAAATGGTCGTCTTTTGCAGGAATTGTCTGATTGGTTAGTACAACCATGGCGTAGAACGATGGATGATTGTTGACAAGAAAAATCAGATTTCCCTCCGTTTGAACTTAATATGCAGTTTTTATTGAGGGAATCTTGCACAGTCAATGATTCCCTTACGAATTTAATTTTTTGTTTGAGGTTTCAAAAACTGATTCTCCTTCACAAATGAAAGGCTCTTCTCACACTACTGGCACTAAAGGAGGACAGTTTGCTTGTTTGTGTTGTTGAAAAAACTGGTCATGCTTTGTTTAAATAATTCAAATTCAAGTTTTCTGTTATTGAGAAAAATGCTTTCGTGATGAACAACAAATTTTGTACAGGTTTTCTCGTTTCAGATCACATCTACAAGCGATGTAGACACAAATTGCAGTGTTCAGCGCCTCACAAGAGTCATCCTCCCTGTTTGCATGACTGACACTGCTGCAAATAATCAGCAAACCATCTTAATCCAAGAGCGTCCTTGTTCTGGATTTGTAGAAAAGCTATCTATTTTATCCCGCACACCTCAGCCAATGATAAAAATTGTTTCCAGACCTAGAATCTACGTCTCATAAACCATCGTCAAACGCTCTTCTAGAGTCTATAAGCAAATTACATTCCACGAATTCTTTGCTTCACGGCAGTATATAAGGTTAAGTGCTATCAACTTTCGTCTCTTGATATTTGGTATTTTTGGTGTTTGGCTAGATATGAGTGTCTGAAAGGATTTCTTCCAATCTGGGTATACTAAGACATCATCAGTAAATATTACAGGTTCAGGTGGAGGCAATCTTGACAAAGATAGATGAGTGCTCAGGGTACTGAATAACTGCTGAAAGTCCTGTATCAAATAGTTTTTCCAAAATACATTTTATCTTAGCGTTCAAAGCTTTTAAAAATGTGTTGGTTTCGTTTTCCAGGTTACTAAATATAGCCAAATGAGATAGCAGCAGATCTCCCGCATCATAAAATTCAATATATTGACAAGTATAGAAATCAAGTTGATCCAATAGGTTATTGCGAGCTAAGTGGTACTCAGAAACATCATGAACATCTTCCAAAAGAGCACGTACTGAAGGTAAACTTCCACGGAAACAACTTCCTCAGCTGGTCTTTTTTTTGGCAGTAGCGTATACATTAAGGCAATAAAAAGTAATTAAAATAATACCCAAAGGCAAAAATTTTGTTTTAAGGAACAAAAGAGGCAACGATCTAAAGAAGAAATAAAGCCTATTCATGTTCTCCAGATCCAAGATAAATATAAAAGTATGTCAAAGGCAAAAGAAATGAGCAAGCTGTTAGCAAGGCAAAATATAAGAAACAATGAGGTCTGCCTACCCACCAGGCATTTGAAAAGATAAGGAGAAAGAAGAGCAAGGGATGGCCACGGTATATGTAAGTATGCAAATAGAAGGATAGAGATTGGATCTGACTACAAATAAGTAAACAAATTCGTAGTATTATGTGATTAAAATATTTACATTCATATGAAGGGAGATTAAGGCACTGACTGTTCTTGTTTATAAGAACAGTGTTCTAAAAGGTATGATAAATGTTTAATAAAGCAGTATTCAATACTGACCATCAATACTTAACAAACCCTAGCAATGTATTATTCATACATAAACAGATGCACAATATACGATATACGATATTTAAAAGGAAATAATATGTTATTTCATTTGACAACCAAACGCAATCTTATTTTAATTTAATACAATAATTCAAATCGCCTTTAAAAAAATGATCAAAATTAATCTTTAAAGAATAAATTGTTTAAAACGAATCCAGAATGAGGTATTAAAGGAAAATGCGGGTATCTCTGCGCCATCTAGCGACCGAAATGCGCATTACATTGAATATCGCCGAGTTTGAATCCATGTTTACACAGTATAAATAACTACTAAACCCGTCTAGATCGAAAAAATTCTTTCCAAAGGCTAATAGGGTCGTGACCAGAAATGGTCTGTATTGATATTTTGTTCCTAGAAGGGCCTGTGTTGATATATTGGCCATTAAAAATCATATTACACTGTTTTCACCATTTATTCATTGAGTCAATGGGATTTTATCAAAACGATTGTATGATTCTGTTATTGATACGGTGACATATATTTTTTATTTGCTTAAAACATTTCGTATGACATGTTCCTCAAACAGGGAAAAATGAGGCAATTGTCAATTGTGATTATGTGTAAACTTTCTTGGTTTTCCCAATGGTATCTATAGTAAAAGTACGCGACCTTTCAGTGTGTTTTTTCTCTTATAATATCGGTGACCCCCTTTTTATTTTCAATTGTTGAATGTATACCCTCCAAGCATTAAACTGTGAAAGTATGAAGGAAATGTCAATTGTAGGTGAGATACCCGCATTTCCCTTTAATATTCACCTTGTAAACTTTAGACTTGAGGATGTTTGCGAAATGTGCTGGGAATTTTAATTGTATCGTACGCAAGGTAACGCTCTAGTTTCATTATACTTGCACATTGCATTAGTCAATTGTTTTAGATGATAAACAGAGAAGATAGACACAATGTGGGGCATTTACATTACATGGTACACAGCGTAACGCTCCAGTGTCTTTGTGCTTGCATATGGCGTGACATAGACAGCATTTCCGTGATGTGTGTATGGGGGAATAAGGTGGGGAGGCTGGATATTCAACATGACATTTAAAATCGAAACAGAGAAATATTTTAATTATGAAAGTTTATATGTACAGTAAACCAGAAAAACCATTATCAAAGACGAAATACTGTATAGAAAGTGGGGTAAAAACGCCGATGCCAGATCAGGAAATGACGCCGATTCCAGACCACGAAATGACGCCGATTCAAGACCAGGAAGTGACGTCATTCTGTGTGAACCCCCCCCCCCCCAGGCAAGCAACATTCTATCAAGTCAGCACGCTAAGTTACACACAACAATTTGATCACATGCAAAATCGGTTTGCCACAGGACAGGTGGCAAAAATCAAGAAATGACAAAGTTTACACTGGAGAAACAATTAAACTAAAACAGGTGGCAAAAATCAACAGAAGAAAGAGCTCACAGCGTGAGAAACAATTAAAGTAAGAGGTAAACCGTGAGACTTTCTCACAGGGAGAGAAAGAGGCAGCAAGTAGCAGACACAGAGTAAGTCGACTTCCCCCCCCCCCCCCGGGTCGAAAATGTGATTTTTGCATATTTATCCGTTTCAGACAATTCTAAACATTTTTGTTTTTTTTTGGGTCGACCTCCCCCCCCCCCCTCCCCCGGGTCGAATTTGCGATTTGTCCATATTTATCCGTTTCAGACAATTCTAAACATTTTTGTTTTTTTGGGTCGACCTCCCCCCACCCCCGGGGTCGAATTTGTGATTTTTGCATATTTATCCGTTTCAGACAATTCTAAACATTTTTGGTTTTTTTTGGGTCGACCTCCCCCCCCCCCCGGGGTCGATTTTGTGATTTGTCTATATTTATCCGTTTCAGACAATTCTAAACATTTTTGGATTTTTGGATCGACCTTCCCCCACCTCCCGGGGTCGAAAGTGTGATTTTTGCATATTTATCCATTTCAGACAATTCTAAGCATTTTTGGTTTTTGGGTTGACCTCCCCAACCCCCTCCGGGGTCGAATTTGTGATTTGTCCATATTTACCCGCTTCAGACAATTCTAAACATTTTTGGTTTTTTGGGTCGACCTCCCCCCCCCCCCACCCCCCCCCGGTTTCGAATTTGCGATTTGTCTATATTTATCCGTTTCAGAAATTCGAAAAATTTTTGGTTTTTGGGGTCGACCTCCCCCCCACCCCCGGGTCGAATTTGCGATTTGTCTATATTTATCCGTTTCAGACAATTCTAAACATTTTTGTTTTATTGGGTCGGCTTCATCACCCCCCCCCCCGAGGTCGAAAATGTGATTTTTGCATATTTGTCCGTTTCAGACAATCCAAAACATTTTTTGTTTTTTGGGTCCACCTCCCCCTACCCCCCCCCCACGGGTTTGAATTGGTCATTTGTCCATATTTATCCGTTTCAGACAATTCTAAACATTTTTGTTTTATTGGGTCGACCTCATCACCCCCCCCCCCCCCGAGGTCGAAAATGTGATTTTTGCATATTTATCCGTTTCAGACAATTCTAAACATTTTTGTTTTTTTTTTTGGGTCGACCTCCCCCCCCCCTCCCCGGGGTCGAATTTGCGATTTGTCCATATTTATCCGTTTCAGACAATTCTAAACATTTTTGTTTTTTTGGGTCGACCTCCCCCCACCCCCGGGGTCGAATTTGTGATTTTTGCATATTTATCCGTTTCAGACAATTCTAAACATTTTTGGTTTTTTTGGGTCGACCTCCCCCCCCCCCCCCCGGGGTCGATTTTGTGATTTGTCTATATTTATCCGTTTCAGACAATTCTAAACATTTTTGGATTTTTGGATCGACCTTCCCCCAACCCCCGGGGTCGAAAGTGTGATTTTTGCATATTTATCCATTTCAGACAATTCTAAGCATTTTTGGTTTTTGGGTCGACCTCCCCAACCCCCTCCGGGGTCGAATTTGTGATTTGTCCATATTTACCCGCTTCAGACAATTCTAAACATTTTTGGTTTTTTGGGTCGACCTCCCCCCCCCCCCACCCCCTCCCCCGGTTTCGAATTTGCGATTTGTCTATATTTATCCGTTTCAGAAATTCGAAAAATTTTTGGTTTTTGGGGTCGACCTCCCCCCCACCCCCGGGTCGAATTTGCGATTTGTCTATATTTATCCGTTTCAGACAATTCTAAACATTTTTGTTTTATTGGGTCGGCTTCATCACCCCCCCCCCCCCCGAGGTCGAAAATGTGATTTTTGCATATTTGTCCGTTTCAGACAATCCAAAACATTTTTTGTTTTTTGGGTCCACCTCCCCCTACCCCCCCCCCCCCCACGGGTTTGAATTGGTCATTTGTCCATATTTATCCGTTTCAGACAATTCTAAACATTTTTGTTTTATTGGGTCGACCTCATAACCCCCCCCCCCCCCCCGAGGTCGAAAATGTGATTTTTGCATATTTATCCGTTTCAGACAATTCAAAACATTTTTTGTTTTTTGGGTCCACCTCCCCCTACCCCCCCCCCCACGGGTTTGAATTTGCCATTTGTCCATATTTATCCGTTTCAGACAATTCTAAACATTTTTGGTTTTTCGGGTCGACCTCCCCCCCCCCCCCCCCAAGGCGAGCAACATTCTATCAAGTCAGCACGCTAAGTTACACACAGCAATTTGATCACATGCAAAATCGGTTTGCCAAAGGACTGGTGGTAAAAATCAAGAAATGACAAAGTTCACAGCGTGAGAAACAATTCCATTAGGACAGGTGGCAAAAATCAACATATACTGTGAGGACACCTGCTTGTATGCCGTAGTATATAAATGGGGGTTACAGACTACATTTCTTAAAACAAGCAACAAGATGTCTACAAGTCGTACAGTTACAGTGATGTGGAACGGAAGGGTAGTGACGCTGGCAACTGAATGTTATAAGTGTTGGGTGTGGCTAGAATATCCAGGGCAACCACACAACTGCCCGGTACACCACAATGCACCATGTCATGTTGCAAAACCTGTGGTTGTTTGCTATGGTACAAGTTCACTGCAAGATTACCTGGACAAGAGCCATGCACAGACTGCTGGTGGTGCGGTGCGACGCTGAAAAACTTCGCGTATTATAATTTTCATCCTTTCAAGTGCTCAAGAAGACCTTTCACAATGGAGCAGTTTTACAGATACCAGTGTAGTTGCGGAAATCCGACCTGTTGGTGAAGAGCCAACTGACTAAAATCTTTCGGCCCTTTTAAGGGCCATTCTCTGTTATTCTGTATATGTATGAGTGTGTAGAAAAGGAGATGTCTGAGATTACATCTCAGCATTTCAGTTTCAGCAGTTGACGTGACAACAACAACAATGGCATCTAATTCAGACACATCAGTCTTCTGTCATGATTGTAATGTGACATTTCCATCTCTGGAATTGTTCGTAGCACATACATGCAAACCAGCTAAGATGAAACGTGCTCATGAAGAGCTTGTTGAGAAGATTGAAGCCAAGAGACGAAAGACGGTACAAGATGGTGTTATCAGACCTGATCCGTTCCTCTGCTGTGAATGCACGTTAAACCATGGCATGAAATGGTATATTGTGGTGCATGCACGCTTTAAGAAACTGACGGCGAATGCAGAAGGCGTTATGGTAGAACAAGTGGATAATGCCTTCATTAGCAGTCCAATATATAAAGCATATAATCCAGCGGATATTGAGCAGGACTTGCCAGAAGCCTATAAAGAATTGTTTACCAAGTTTGATGAACATGAGCGACAAGGTTCTGGCTGGGTGTTGGATAACATACTGTATATCGAAGTGCATACAGCTAAGTCAGCGCCACTAGAAGCGAGTAGTTTTATTCCACTACCGAAGAAAGTAAAGAATACAGGAGGTGTGTTAAACATTCAGAATAAAGACAACAAGTGCTTCTTATGGCCCGTATTGGCTCACTTTCACCCTCATGAGAACAACTCACATCGCGTGAATCCTTACACACCATTTGAGAACGAATTGAAGGTGGAAGGCATGACATTTCCCACACCGATTACGGACATTCTAAAGTTTGAAAAGGAGAATGATGTGTCTATCAACGTGTTTGGATATGAACATGATGTAGTTGTTCCGATACAACTGAGCCGAAACAACAGCGCCAGAGAAATCAACTTGCTTTTGATTAGCAATGACAAGAAAAAGCATTACTGCCTTATCAAGAATTTCACCAGACTTATGGCTTATCGATCAAACCATCAGCATGTAGCATTTTATTGTTTCAACTGTCTTCACGGGTTTATGCGACAAGATCTTTTAGACAAGCATCGTGAAGTGTGTAACAAGCATGGAGCACAACGTTTATCATTTCCTAAGCAACCCCACATCAAGTTTAAGAATGTAGCCAAACAACAGCGAGCACTGTTTGTCATTTATGCAGACTTTGAATGTTTCACGAAAAAGCATGAGGAAGTTAGGTATCAGCATCATCGTCCAAACAGTTTTGCCTATGAAGTTGTCAACCAGTATGACACACGTGCACCAGTTGTGTATCGAGGAGAAAATGCCGTGAAAGTCTTTCTAGACCATATGGTGAATGAACGTGATCGTATTGTGCATGGCTTGCAGCAGCCAAAAGATATGGTGATGACTCGTGAAGACAAAGAGGATTTCAAGAACGCTGTTGATTGCTACATTTGTCACGAGCCTCTAGGAGCAGATCGTGTGAGAGATCATGACCACATCAATGGCAAATACCGCTGCACATAATGAATGCAACTTACAATTCCGACTTAGAAAGGATCAGCAGGTGGATAAAGATTCTTTTATCATTCCTGTGTTTCTCCACAATTTACGAGGCTATGACAGCCATTTGATCATGGAGGCAATTGGAAAATTTAAAAATGAAACGATTACAGCCATTCCCAACACCATTGAGAAATATATTGCAATCACCATGAGCAATCTAAAATTTACAGACAGCTTTCAGTTCATGAGAACCTCTCTACAGAAGTTGGTATCCAACCTTGCGGCAGAAGGGAAAGATAACTTCTACAACATGACCTCTCACATTCACGATAGCAACCAACAAGATTTGCTGCTGAGAAAGAGATAGTATCCCTACGATTACGTGGACGAACCATCCAAGTTTGCTGAAACACAGCTACCATCAAAGGACAAGTTTTACAGTCAGATTAGCGAAGAAGACATTAGCGATGAGGATTATGCGCATGCTCAGGTGTGGGATACATTCAATTGTACCACATTCGGTGAATACCACGACCTGTAGCTGAAATCAGATGTGCTACTGCTATCTGACGTGTTTGAAAATTTTCGTCAAGTGTGTCTCAACACGTATGAATCGGATTCATAGGATCTTACTCCTATACAGCACCAGGAATGTCGTGGGATCCTATGTTAAAAGCGACAAAGGTGAAGTTGGAATTGATCAATGACATTGACATGTACCAAATGGTTGAGCAAGGCATACGTGGAGGAATATCTGTGATCACGCACCAGTATGCGAAAGCAAATAATCCCTACGTAGCAGATTACAATTCTGAGTTACCAAACAACTACCTGATATACCTCGACGCAAACAACTTGTATGGCTGGGCCATGTCACAAAGCATGCCACAAAGAGGATTTATGTGGGTGAGCGAGCCAGAATGTATCGACTTCATGGATGTAGCTGAAGATGACGACATTGGATTCATTTTGGAAGTGGATTTAGAATACCCAAATTCAATCCATGATCGTCATAATCACTTCCCAGTGGCTCCAGAACGAAAATGTGTCAAAGTTGGAGAATTGCCAGAGTACAGTCAGAAGCTGCGGAAAGAGCTGAACATGAAAGACAAACCCAGTGAAAAGCTCATTCCTAACTTAACTGAAAAGAAGAAATATGTACTTCATTATAGAAATTTACAACAGTACGTCTCACTGGGGTTGAAAGTCACCAAAGTACATCGCACCATCATGTTTGAACAGAGCAAATGATTGGCAAAATACATTACCTTGAAGACAGAAAAGAGAAAATTGGCAAAGAACCAATTTGAGAAAGACTTCTTTGAACTGATGAACAACTCATTGTTTGGCAAATCCATTGAAAATGTGAGAAAGCGAATTAATGTTGAGCTTGTTCACAAGAAAAAGCGGTTCAAGAAATCTGTAGCCAAACCTTCTTTCCACAAATTCAAAATTTTCGAATTTGACCGCGGTACATTTGCGCAAAGTGGATTTGCTTCTGGATAAACCCATTCAAGTTGGCTTCACCATTCTCGACTTCAGCTAAGTGCTTATGTTCAACTTTCATTACAACTACATCATGGTCGAGTATCCCAATGCTAAGTTGTTGTTCAGCGACACCGACAGTCTATGTTACGACATAGAAACGGAAGATATCTACAAGGATATGCAGCAAGATGCTAACTTGTTCGACACAAGTAACTATCCGCTAGATCATTTCCTACATTCCAACGTGAACAAAAAAGTGCTTGGGAAAATGAAGGGTGAGATGGCAGGCGTCCCCATTGAAGAGTTTGTTGGACTGATACCGAAAATGTACAGTTTATTGTGCGATGGGAAAGAAAAACATGCAGCTAAAGGCATCTCTCGAGCTTGCCAAAGACGCATTAAACATGTGCAGTATAGAGAGAGAGTTTGTTCAAGAAAACTCACACGATGGCTACAGGACACATTATTCGAAGTCAAAGTCACCAGCTTTTCTCAGAGAAGATGACGAAAGTAGCCCTCTCCCCATATGACGACAAGCGATATGTGCTGAATGATGCCTATTCCACCTTAGCGCATGGACATTACAAGGCTGTGGTATAAAAAGGGGAGGTCCTCCAACGCAAGAGTTATTTGAGGTGTGAACATTGAAGAGTTGACATGGAACTTGAAAGTCGTAAGAGGTCTACAACTGATATGGATACTCTTGCAGATACAGTCAAAGACTTAAAAGTGAAAAATCCTGCCACTACCATGAATAAATTGAAAGTGGAGACGGCACCAACACCACAGTCGTGGGATGGAATGCTTTCTCTACGCAATGGAAAGTATATCAAGATTATGAAACAAAGCAATGAAGGAGTGGTAAACATTCGCAAGTACCTCAGAGATTAGGGGACTGGAAGAAACCGTCCTACAAAAAAGGGTATTTTGCTGACAATACCTGAATGGAAAATGCTGAAGAAGCAAGTGAAAGAAGTGGATAAAAGGCTTCGAAGACAAGAAGACAGCGCATAAAAAGGTTAAAAACATAAATGCACTTATGTTTAACGATGGTGCTTACCTTACTGTAAATGATAGGAATGAAGTGATAATAAGTTCTCGGATAATTTCTGATTATCGGTTTAAACCTGAAGTGTGGAAAGACTTTAAAAACATGCCGCTTAAACATGGGTTGAAGTGGTGGTGACTGAACATGATTCTAACATACGTGTGACATTCTAGAGAAATCTTTTACAGATTATCCAGAGGACAACTCCCTTATATAGATATGATTCACTTTGATATGAAGAAGTGGCGCGCAATCTTACGATTCCTACAAGCTATACAACATCCGTTGTTCGCCATCATTCGAGCATAAAAACGTCTTTGCCGAGAAGGAGACAGCTTATAGTTGATCTGACTGTTGAACGAGATGGAAGACTATTTGTTGGATTATAAACCCACTACACCAGGATTCTCATATATGAGAAACTTGTGTGATGACATTGTGCTAAAACATTTTGGAAAGTATATCATTCTATCACCTGACGAACAATCTGTGTTGAAAGAACATCTAGAGAAGTTGAGGATACCTGGCTTTCTCCTAATACTCTCAAATGAATTAGAAGTGCGTGTGACTGAGAACTGTCTGGACGTGTTTGTACAATTTCGCCAATATGACGAGCTTACAGAAAGCTACGACTACATCACCCTCAACACAGTGGAATGGTACGCTCTGTTACAAGCATTGGATACGAAAGAACCTGACGCTTGAATTCAAAGAGGAAGGAGTGCAACTCATGCGGGGCACCAAGCCCATTGAGCTTACACATCCCATGTGCGTTATGGTGATGGACATTGACATAAATGAAGATGGAAATGAACTGAAACTGTCTGACCACGAAGAATTTAAAATAATAAAGTTTGGTAATGGACAGTGTTATGTGAGCTTTCACAGCATTTACAAACGTGAATGTAATGTCTATGATACATATATTAATTTAGATTGGTATGAATGGCATGTGTTTATCGATGTATTGAATGTATTTGTAAAATAAAAGTTTAATGTAAAAAATAATTGTAAAAATGTAAATAATGTATAATACAATATACATTATTTACATTATTTACATTATTTACACAAAAAAGCATGTCGTATAAAACTGTCTTGTTTATTTGCAATATTCATAATACAATTCCCAATTACCAACTACTTAACTAATACAACTTAACTAATACAACATCAATAAAATAATGGCTTATAATGCCTATATACAAAATCCTTTACAACAAAATCACCATCACTTCTTCTTAATACATCAATGATTTCAAAAGGACTATGTCCTCGAGCTCTTTGAATTATATAATACACACAATAAAATCCACATGGAGATGATATCCGTGTGTGTAATGGAACTGAATTATAAATGAAATTAAACATTAAAAACTTATTCAAACGACTGTCTATAGGCAAAAGTCCATAAGAGTCAAAATATTCTGCAGGGTCTTCGTCATAATGTACTGCCACCCAATGTTCTCCTGACTCATCATGATCGTCTGTGTTGATGACATAGGCACCACGTTGTAAAGATGGTAACTGGTCTATGGAAAACACACCTTGAAACAAGTCTTTTGTTGCGGCATCATGGGATAGGATGGCTTCTATCTGCTTCGTATTCATGACTGGTAGTCGAATTGAATGCTACGATTTGCACTTATTTCAACAATGTTATCAAATTCAGCATACACTATAACATTGACTGCATTTTGCAAGGCACCAGCAAAATTCATTTCTAGTCGCAAATTCCCATGCTTGATAAGGGCATAACGATCATCACCATTAATACAAGTGTTGAGTCAAAAGAAAATAAAATTTAACCTCTAGGCCAGTCTTCCCGTTTTATAATGGAACTTTCCTCACCATTCAATCTAACAAAAGATTTGTAAAGAGTTTCAAAAGCATCAAGATATTTGCTTCGATTTATATCAAGTTTTTGAGGTTTGGATAGGACTGGTTCACCATCCGTGTAAAGTTGCAAAAAGTTTAGAAGAAAATGATCAAAATTGTATGGATTTCTCAATACTGTTCCTGCAAAGGCTTCATTATGAACCAGTCCAATGACAATACGTTTTGGTAATTGGCCTAAAAAGATGTTATCTTTCACAAAAGATTGAAATCAAGCTGGAATAGCTAAAAATTTACACTCTTTTCTAGTAATAAAAAACTTAGCATCAGTTTTCATCAATGCATCTGCATGCCCTAACTGAATACCTGGACTAACCCTCACCTTGCGAATGATTAAAAACGCATCTCTCACTTCTACTTTATAACCATTATTTGCAGCCATTAATACATATTCATTTTTTTGTCTATGTAAGCGTAATTTCATACTAATACCATTTGGAAGATAGCGATCTTGCTCAAACAAATCTACTCTTAAACTACCTGTTAGCGTAAACTCACGGCTTAGACGTGTATACAAATAACGATTATGTAAACCATTATTTCCCTGCAGAGCTACATCACCACCCTCAACATTTACATGAAAACCTGCTACATATCTTTCATGATTAGCTCTCTTCACCTCATGACTATTCATTGACCCTATTCATTGCATAGAGCGCTCAGAATGGAGACTTTCTTCCGAGTCATGAATGACATGAGAGATATGATGCTGGTATATCCAGGGGTATTGTTACTATGTGATACCAAACGATCATTTAGAAACAATTCAATATTGGACCATTACCCATTAAACAAATCATTGATACATGATACATTATCATCTACATCACATGGTGTTCCATCAGCCTTTACAATAGCGCATACAATATGAAGTCTACTGTTCTTTAAACCTTGATATTCTTCTGTACTCGCAGGAATGTAGAATTCTATTGGAGCGCCCTCTCTAATGGTAGTTAGTGGTTGATTGTCAACATTATAACTTTTTTCTACAGCAGTCTTTCTACTGGAGAAAGCCTACATTCACAAGAATGATTATGAATTAAAGACATGATTAAAGAATATCTTTCTTACATTTTGTTGAAGTTATCCGTTTAGCTGCCTTTCGCCTTCTGACAGGTTTTGCTGGTTGTGCTCTCTTTTGTCCTTCTAACACATCACCAATTACACGTTGTGCTACTCGGCCTGTAACATCTTTCGCGACATCTTTCGCAGCGTTTTTAAGATGTGGCGCAACGATTTTAGCCCCTGCCTTAAGCAGTGGAATAGCTTTGCGAGCCAATGATCCCAGTATTGAACCAATGCCATCTCCATATTGTATATGCAGACGGATCGTGTGTATATGCTCTCATAATGCTTTTGGTCGAAAATGAAGTTTACATATCACTTTCCGAGTTTGAAATGAAACATTCTGACCTGTGTCATCCTTAATATTCATTTCTATTGTGTCAAATTTAGATGTGTTTACAGTGACGTAATGAGGTTCTTCATAAGTTTTCATAATAATATCACCATCATCCCCTTTAATGGGAACAGAACGTAGTAAAGGAACATAATAATCTCCAACTACTTGTGGCTCACAAATACTACTGTATTTAACCGGGGCCGCCGATATCCGGGTATACTTTATGAGAGCAAAGACGCGTAGTTACTGTTGGGACGTAAAGAATTAACTGACCACTTAAGTTTACGTTTAGTCTTTTATTGACGAAATAACCTTTACATTGTAATGCACCGCTCACACGCTTCAACAACCAAGAGCGTACGCAAAAAATAACAACTAGATATCGTTCGTAAAAACAGACAGAAAACAGAAACAGAGCTAGCAAGGCGAGGAATGCGTCGCTATGGCTTTCTAACTGACAATAGAGAGCTCTTAAAGGTCCTCGTATACGCCTGATATAACTGATCAGCGACGTATAAACTTTCGATCACCTTCGACGATTCTCTGCAAGCAGAGAAACAAAATACCTGACGTTTAAAAACAGAAAACTGACATATTAAAACAGAATTACTCACTCATTTAAATGCTGTTATCCTATTTAAAGGCGTTTAGAAACGCACCCATTATCCGTTATTTTCACCATTGTATAATATCCCTTGAAATAATAACACGACGACTACATCAATATGGAAACAAACACTGTTTAAAACACTTCAAATTCACGATTTTCACAATTTAAACTAGTGCAATAATATCCAAATTCTTCAGTATTCACAGACCAATCCGTGCCGCACTGCTCTTCCTTGTATTCCTAATCTTTCTAATTCCGTGATACTCCAGCTGTTAATACTTCGATGCTTCAGTGAACGATGAGGAACAGTGCGATTTGACCCGGATTAAGAACTCGAATGCACAGGGATTAAACCACGTGATCGGCAAAAAGCTGCATTCTGACTGGACAACTTTCGCTCCCCTCGAAACGTTTCGGCCCGCTATATAAGCCGATAACCTCAGATGCTCATGAGGCATTTACCATAGGGGCTAGAGCAAGGTCTAGAGCCACAAACAATTACAACCATACGAGGACCCTGCCGCTAATTGCAATTAAGATGGACAGTTTGGGCTTTGGCCTGACACTTATACATTGAATACACACGCATATCAGGTTATGCACCACTTTCTGTGCATTAAAATAAAGGCAATAAATAAACATAGAGACAGCAGTAGAACTGACGTTTCCACAAAACCTCATTTAAACGTCGTGATAAGACAAACGCTACCGTAACAAAAAAAAAAAAAAACATCTTTTCTGAACATCTTTTCTGGGCGGCCACGCCGACCGACAAAACGTACGCACGCGGAGACAAAGCTCGAAGCGGTTAGCGAATGCGTTATCTCGAGGTGTACAGCCCTGGACGTTAGGCAGGTGAACATGCAGCCGTATCGTCCTTTTGACCGTCGCTCGTCCGCGGAGAGGCCAGAACTTCTCCCTCACGTTGCTCAGCACCTGGTTGGTTACGGCGTGACCGCACCTTGGCTGCACCTACAATCAGATTGGTAAGGGGGTGCTGCTCTGGGAGCACCTGGGGCTGCTTGGCTCTGCCAGGTAGGTCTGCTGATTGTAGTCGACCCCCTAAGGTCATCCAGCCGTCTTGTATTCTCGGGCTCAGCTGGGCTAGGCGGCTCCGGGCCAGGACGGCTTCACCTCTCCCCAGACGATCCCATTCTTCACGGAAACAGCCCCTTTGAACGTGCCTGACGAGTGATTTCTCAGCTTGGCTGACGTCATCGGGAGTGAGGAACGTCTGAGTCGGCGTTGGATCGCCTCTGGCTTTGGCCTGGAGCATCTTCCTAAAAAGTAAGAAATAAGCAGCGGCACGCTGTAGGCGCCGCCAGTCACTAGAGTAGTTAATCAGGGCGTCGAGGCCTCGCGCTCTTGGTTCGCCAGTCAGATTGCTTGTTTCGTCTTCACCTCCGGATCGCCCTCGGGCTCGACGATATGGTGGGGGGTCTTGGGCCATTCTGCTTCGGGTTGTCTCAGGAATTCCGGACCGGACAGCCACGTGTCTAACCCGGATAGGTCGTCTGCGCGCAGGCCTCTCGACGCCACGTCAGCGGGATTGAAACGGCCTTCTACGTGCCGCCACTGGTCTGGGGACGTCAGTTCTAACATCTCGGCCGGTTCGCCACGAACGTTTTAAACCTCTTGTTTTCGTTTTGTATGTACCCGTATACGATCATCGAATCGGTCCATAACGTTACGCCGTTCAGTGTCCAGTCTAATTCGTTTTGGACGTGGCGAGCTAAGCGGGCTCCAACCAGGGCAGCTGTCAATTCCAGGCGGGGCAACGTCTGAGTCTTAATCGGAACCACCCGGGACTTTCCTTTTACGAGCGAGTAGGTCACATTGCCTTGGTCGTCTACGAAACGTAGATAGGCACAGACGCCATAACCGACATCACTGGCGTCACTGAACACGTGCAGCTGTATGTCTCTGGCGTCACCAACGTGTGTTTTCACGCATCTGGGGATCTTTAGTCGCCGCAATGCCGGAAGCTGACTCCTCCACACGCTCCACTTCTCAGCCGTCAATTGCGAGAGCGTGTCATCCCAGCCTAGTCCCTCGCGACACATCTCTTGTAACAGTCTGCGGGCTGGGAACAAAACCGGGGCCACTAATCCCAGCGGGTCGAACAAAGAGCAGACTTCCGAGAGCACTCCCCGGCGGGTGAGGGGCTTGTTTAACTGATTAACCCCGAACCGGAAAACGTCACTCTCTACCTCCCACACTAGTCCCAGAGCGCGTTCCTGAGGTATTTCGTTTCCTTGACGGAAATTTTTCACACTTTTGGCTCTTTTGTCTTCAGGTACAGACTCAATTACCGAGCCGTCGGTACTTATCCACTTCGTCAAATTGAAACTCCTACGGCTCAACAGTTCGGTGACGTTACGACAGAGCTCTACGGCTTCTTTTGGGCTAGCCACGGACTTCAGGCATTCGTCGACGTAGAAGTTCCGCAGGACGATATCTACTGCGTTGGTAGGGTAGTCGTTCGATTGGTCCTTGGCGGCTTTCCTGAGGGCGTAGGCCGTACAGCTGGGACTGGACGTGGCTCCGAAGATGTGAACGTTCATCCGGTAGTCGCGAGCTGGCTGTTCGATATCTCCGTCTGGCCACCAGAGGAAACATAGAGCGTAGAGCGGAACAGATTTTCCACCAGGGGGCGACTCTGACCTTGTGGAACATCTGTTCCACGTCTGCTGACAACGCGATCTTCTCCTGTCTAAACCGTAACAAGACGCCCACCAGGTCGTTTACCAGGTCGGGATCCCGGAGTAATCTGCTGTTGAGCGATACCCCGGAGGTATGTGCTGTCCCGTCGAAAACCACCCTCAGTTTTTGCTTCTGGGGATGTAGTACTCCGTGGTGCGGGAGATACCATGTTTTGCCGGACTGGCTTTCAGGAGGCGCTAACTCGGCGTGCCCTTGGTTCAGGTATCCCTGCATCACTTCGGTGTAGCGCTGCCTCAGCTCCTCGTCCTTCTGCAGCTTGTCTCGTAGGGACGCCAGTCTTCGTGCCGCCATTCCTTTGCTGTATGGCACCTCTGGGTCCGACTGTCGCCATGGCAACTCGACCTGGAAACGACCGTCAGCGTCGAGCTTGGCTGTGTCTTCCATTTTCTGCAGCGCTTTCACGTCGTCCCTCGACATCGCCGACGGGCCCCCTCTCAGCTCGCTGAAATCCGTCTGCCACATCAGGTTGAGTTGTTCCTGCAACAAGGTACCGCTTGCTTGGGTGAAGTTGACGTGGGCTCTTGCTTCCGGCGTTGCTGGTGTCTTGTCGCTCGGCCCCCAGACTGCCCATCCCAGTTCGCTGAGCACTGCGTATGGCTCGTACTTGTTGGACGTCCTTATCTCCAGCGGTCGGTGGGTCTGGGGTGCGTCAATGCCGATTAGGAGTGTCACACGGCCTCTTCTGAGCTTGGCTGGTTCCACTACGTCGTGCATGTGCGCCCATCGGCGCAGATCTTGTTCACAGGGCACGTATCCCACCAAGTCGACTTCTGTGGACCGCCTGAAAAGGCGCGCACAGACAAGTCGACTACTGTCACCACTGGCCAGGCGTAGGAGGTGACAGTACTCACACTGAAGTGGGTCGGTCTACCTTGCACTCCTAGCTCTTCCAGAAGCTCTTCACTGCACAGTGTCTTGGAGCTGCCGTTGTCCAACAGGGCGTATGTTGGTACACTGGCGCCTCCGGCTTGCACAACCACGGGCAGGACACCTAAAAAATTCAGTCCTGGCTCGGCCATGGCTGAAAAGCTGACCACTAAGGTGTACTGGTGCAGGAGCTGGTGGTGCTTCCCGTTGCACTGCTGTACTGGACATCGCTGTTGCACCCTGCAGTCCTTGGCGAAGTGCCCCAGCCTCAAGTAGTTGTTGCATAGGCGACCTCGTCTGCAGCATTCCTGCCTTTCCTCCAGTGACATCGCCTGAAATTGCAAACAGTCTATTACCACTGCACAACCGCCGTCACAGGCTGGGCAACGCTTCGGCTTGGACTGGCGGGTCTCCTGCTGCTGGGGTGGCGGATAATGATGCGGTCTCGTCTGCTGGGGCCCAGGCTGCAGTCGGGCACGCAGTCTCGGCTGCGGTCTGGGTGGTGGAACCGGTTGACCTTCTGCTGCCGTCGTCATTGTCGTCGCCTGGGGCTTGTAACTGGGCGGGTGTCGCTTCTCGGCCTGCCTGTCTGGCTTCTTCTCCAGGAGGAAGTGGGCGTAGACGTTGCAGGCCGTCTCTGCGGTCTCCTTCACCAGACGCATCAAATCGCGGAAAGTGGGTCGCTCACCTCGCTTGAATATGGCCCCCGTCAGCTTGACCCACTCTGTGCGCAGGTACGATGGGAGCCGCTGAGCCACCTTCACTAGTACGTCAGTGGTGTTGGCCAGATCCTCACACCTTATGGCCGCCAGGATGGTGATGGATTCGGTCATACGTCGTCCAAGCTTCATAAGCGCCTCGCCGTCACCAGACCTGATGGCGTGTCCCTTGGTCAACGTATCGAGGCTTGCTTGGGCCACCAGGTGGGGTCGGTCGAAGCTTTCTTCCAGTAGCTGACGCGCCTCCAGGTACCCTTGGCTGGCTGGCAGGATGCGGCAAGCCTTGATGGTCCTCCAAGCTTCCCCCTCACAGGCCTCAATCAAGTAATTGAAGCGCTTCCGGTTGCTGCGGGTGCGGGGGTGCACGACAGTCTCAAAATGATGTATAAATTCTGCACAGTCTAGGACTGTCCCTTCATACTTCGGCACCCTGCAACCGGAAACACCGCGCTCGGGGGACGAATCACTGTCTTCGGCCTGAAACAGAGAAAGTCTGGGCGGCGGGGTCGGAGTATCCCGCACCTTCGGGTCCGTAGCCGGCTTCTGTGGTCTGTGACGTCCGCTGGTGCTCGGCTTCGGCGGGGGAGGCGTGGTCTGTTCGTCATCTGAAGACTCCGGGTCCTCACCGGCCTCGACCCGGACGAGCTGGTACTCGGCCCTCGCCCTGGCAAGCTCCACCTCCTGGCGCGCCCTCAGTTGCTCGCGTTCATAGGCTTTCTCCTGCTTCATCACACGTAACCGGATCGCTGCCTTCCTCATCTGGGCCTTGGGATCGGAAGGCTGAAAACTCACGACTTCACCAATAGAGTGATCTCGAACCATCGTTTTCCCATTACTTGTGCTCCGGGTCTTCGCGACTGAACGGGGCGGAGTAGCAACTGGTGCTACTCCGCAACTACACCCTACAGTAGCAACTACACCCTCTTCCTCGTCTTCTTCGAGTGCTACGCCCTCTGACGCCACCCACCGCTGGTAGCGTTCTTGGACGTCCTTCGCTGAGGACGTCACGGCGTCGCACTGCCTTTTGAGCTTTCTCTGCTCTACCTCCAGAGCAGATGCCAAGCACTCTTCCTGAGCCTTGGCGAGCTTCAGGAGGTGTTCCTTCAGCTTGCTGTGGACGGCCTGTACCTGCTCACCAGGCTCCCCCTCCATGGCCATCTCTAGTTCCTGACACCATTTACTCATGGCGTCAAGCTGCCTGGTTACGAGCTCTCGCTGCCATTGTCAGAAGTTAAGCCAAAGCAACGCGAGAAAGAAGATAGAAAATAAGAGGAACGTTAAGTACAAAGACTAACGAAAACGTAAACGAAACGTAAACGAAAAAGGATTAGGTGCATGAGTGTGAGAAAAACTACGCATCTACAGGGTGACCGGATTGAGAATTGTAATTAACCGGGGCCGCCGATGGCCGGGTATACTATATGAGAGCAAAGACGCGTAGTTACTGTTGGGACGTAAAGAATTAACTGACCACGTAAATTTACGTTTAGTCTTTTATAGACGAAATAACCTTTACATTGTAATGCACCGCTCACACGCTTCAACAACCAAGAGCGCACACAAAAAATAACAACTAGATATCGTTCGTAAAAACAGACAGAAAACAGAAACAGAGCTAGCAAGGCGAGGAATGCGTCGCTATGGCTTTCTAACTGACAATAGAGAGCTCTTAAAGGTCCTCGTATACGCCTGATATAACTGATCAGCGACGTATAAACTTTCGAGGATCACCTTCGACGATTCTCTGCAAGCAGAGAAACAAAATACCTGACGTTTAAAAACAGAAAACTGACATATAAAAACATAGAATTACTCACTCATTTAAATGCTGTTATCCTATTTAAAGGCGTTTAGAAACGCAACAATTATCCGTTATTTTCACCATTGCATAATATCCCTTGAAATAATTACACGACGACTACATCAATATGGAAACAAACACTGTTTAAAACACTTCAAATTCACGATCTTCACAATTTAAACTAGTGCAATAATATCCAAATTCTTCAGTATTCACAGACCAATCCGTGCCGCACTGCTCTTCCTTGTATTCCAAATCTTCTTAATTCCGTGATACTCCAGCTGTTAATACTTCGATGCTTCAGTGAACGATGAGGAACAGTGCGATTTGACCCGGATTAAGAACTCGAATGCACAGGGATTAAACCATGTGATCGGCAAAAAGCTGCATTCTGACTGGACAACTTTCGCTCCCCTCGAAACGTTTCGGCCCGCTATATAAGTCAATAACCTCAGATGCTCATGAGGCATTTACCATAAGGGTTAGAGCAAGGTCTAGAGCGAAGCCACAAACAATTACCACCATATGATGACTCTGCCGCTAATTGCAATTAAGATGGAAAGTTTGGGCTTTGGTTTGACACTTATACATTGAATATCAGGTTATGCACCACTTTCTGTGCATTAAAATAAAGGCAATAAATAAACATAGAGACAGCAGTAGAACTGACGTTTCCACAAAACCTCATTTAAACGTCGTGATAAGACAAACGCTATCGTAACAAAAAAAAAAACACAAACGCGGGAGGCGTTTAAAACTACAGTACAAATAAAGTGTATAAAATCCATGTTTCACATCGGATTGATGTTCAGCAGGACCGATTTTCTTCATACCATTTATCTGGTTTAAATCCTAAAATCTCAGCTAATCCAGTAGAAAAGACAATAGCATAATCATCTCTTAAAATAAGGTAAATTTTTCGACTAATTTTGTCATACTTTAACTGAATAGGGTTTGCATTAATAGATTTTTGTAATTCATCATTTATTGCAGTACATATTTCAGGTATGGATCTGTAGTAACCATATGGAATGGTAACTGCATAAAATATATCTAATGATGATCGAAAATGAAGAGTATAGTCTATTCCTGGCCTCGTTGTCGTCTATGTGTGTGGGTATTGAATTTCAGCCAAGGCTACTTCATATTTCTCTTTCAAATATATTGTACGAGGTAAACGAATTTGATAAGTAGACGCCTTATTAGTAGGATTATAGTTCATACTAGCATTGCTAGGTAAAGTTATATAAAAACTTGTTAACTCCATGATGGCTAAATCGTTTGTGTGATGTAGATAGACTAGATGTGTTTATACATTACTTTATGTTTGACACTCGTCATCTCCATTGCTGTCTACATTGTCGTCTAAATTGCTATCTACATGATCTACATTGGTATCTGCTACTTCACCTTGACAACAATCGCTGACACACCTAACTTTTACAGGAATAGTATTTTTATTTCCATTTTCTTTACAACAACAACACAATAACTCTTTAATCCATGTTAAAACCTTCCCCATCCTTCTGGAAACAACCTTTGTTGACGTTGTTGTATCTCTTTTGTAATATCTGCACGAGTTGTCTTTTTACCAAAAACAGTTTTGGGAATATTAGCGTCTACAATTTCCTCAATAAACTGCTTCCAACCATGTGGTGGTTCTCGTCGTTCTTTTCTTCTTGTAGAAACCAATGCTTCTTTCAACAAATCAATAATGTTGGAATTTGTAATGACAGTATCCGTTTTTAAAACAAGTTCATTTTTATCTTTCCATTTCGTACCGTATTTCTTAAGTTCTGCCAGAAATTGTGTTAGTTTTATATGATAAAAAGGTTGAAAATGGTTTAGAAACTGTTGAAACTTTTCTGATTTTTTCTGCTTTGGATGGTGTAACAGACTTGAGAACTTGAGACATTTCTATTGCCTTTTCACGAGTTCGTTTCCAACGTAAAAGTTTATTCACTTTCGTTTTGATTTCACCATCTTTTCCCTTCTTTTCTAAAAACATTTTATATTCATATTCAGGAATGAGGACCATTTTCATAGTATGTTTCATTTTAACAGCAACTGAGCTAACAAAGATAATGCAAATTTAGCAATAGCTCTAATGAATCCTCCTTTCTGATTAACCAACTTCTTTTTTCTTCGAAGTGATATCTTCTTATCTGCCAGTGTGCGTATGGTATGACGTTCACGCTTGAATTCCTTATAGCTTTTTGAGCTTAAGGGTAAATGTCCTCGCAATTAATTCAAACAAATTTCAAACAAGCTAGTTAATTCCTCCTTAGTAGCTTGTTGTAACAAGAATTTACGTCGTTTAAGCTCGCTGCGTGCGAGCAAGTGAAGAAAAGGTTGATTCGCTTGAAAACGTTTAGACATCTTGGCTGCGAATGGTCAAGTGACTTGATTCTTGTTCATACGCTACTTTATCAACATATACGTAATTTGTATCTTTTGGTAAAATGCCTGTACGAATACGTAGTTGATCATTCGTCTTCGGCTTCAAATCAATGATAAATAGCCATGAGGTTTGCTCGTAGCATCTTGATAGGCTTGTATGAGAAATTGAGATTTTCCAGGACACATTTGTCGCGCTAATGTACTTATTTGTTGACTGTCTCTAGGATTTTTAAAAAGAATGATGTAATGTGTATTCAAACTAATATTTCGCATTTCTCTACCATGATGGAACAAATTATGCACAATAAAAATAATGCTTAGATTTTGATGACTGCTGCCAACGCTAAAGAGACGTGTCATACGCTCATCACTATGACATTTAGTCATTAAGTCATCAATGATGAGTAAGTTTGGTGTTTTCGGGTTAAAACGCCCTTCAATGTCATCTGGAATGCCTTAGTAAAATTCCACACCCTTCATTCCCTTGTATAAAGGCTGATCTGCTGCATAGAGCCATAAAATGGTTTTTTGAGAGGGTTTAATTAACTTTTGTTCTAGAATTTCTGTAACTAGAGACGTTTTACCACTGCCTGTTGGTCCAGAGACCAAACATGTGAATGGATGCTACATTTTCGAATATCAGTTTCTTTCACCCAACTGTTAAACTTCTTTGGCCAACCTAACTACTTCACAAATAATTCTTTAACACCTCGTCTTCTTCGTGTTTTCAAAACCCTTTCAATTCTGTAGACAGATTCAATATCTTTTTTTACTTTCTGCAGTTCTTCTTCATAGAAATATCCATCAATATCCTCGTCTAAAAAGTCTTTCACATGATATAAGTGTATTCCTTGCTTCTTACAACGATGTGTGATAATAAAGACTTCTTGCGTCCACTTTATATGATAATCCTGTTGAAATACATATTTCATGTGGGAAATGCGAACCTGATCACCGATGTTAAATTTGTAGGGTTTTTTCTTCTTTGGTTTCAATTTCAATTTGTCTACATACATATACTTCCACACTTTTGATTCGATGTCTTTACGAATATCTGTTGGAGCATACTTAGGGAGGGAATCATGAGTTCTAT
Source organism: Protula sp. h YS-2021 (assembly GCA_949752745.1). Lineage (NCBI taxonomy): Eukaryota > Metazoa > Annelida > Polychaeta > Sabellida > Serpulidae > Protula > Protula sp. h YS-2021. Next base: position 73,438,069 of record OX457029.1, read on the forward strand.
GGTTGTAATTGTACACTAAGTCTGGAAGGATGTCCATATAGCGATAAGTTTGATTATGTAGGAAATATCGATACATCATTCCCTTTAGAGTACGAATGACTCTCTCAGCAAAGTTGGCTTTGGTTTCATTCTTTGTTGTATAGGCATGTATTCCCTCCTTCTTCAAAAATGCTTTTACCCATCTGTTTTTAAATTCAGTTCCTTTATCTGACCTTAGAGTTCGTAGCCTGCGTTGTGTGTCATGAAAAATCTTTTGAAAGGCTTCTATGACACTGGTATGTGATTTATTAGGTATTGGTTGCACCCTTAAAAATTTGGAAAACACATCAATGACAACTAATAAAAAGTGGGTGTCATCATTATAGGGAGCTATGTTTCCCATGTCAGCTGAATCAATATCCAACATGCCATCTACGTGTAATGACACGTTGCCTTGTAAACCTGTATTTTACAGGTTGTAGTAAACTGAAGGCATCTTGATCCTGTAACCATTTCTTCACTTGCGAATGAGTGACTGGTTGATCATGTTTTTTAATATGTGATAAAGTTTGTAAGGGCCAGCAAATGCCCCAGGTTGACCAGAATTAAAGTAAATATTGGTTAAGTAGTCTTTCCACGTCGACATGTTAACACTAAATGATTAACACTTGTCTTGCAACTCAATCAGCATGTTTTTATAACTCAATCAACCTATCTTACAGGTCAAGAATTTATACAATGGTGTGAATAATTGGAGTCCATTGATCTTCAATGAACACTAACCAGCTACTTAATTCATCTAATGCGATAGCATCTACACCATATTTTTCACAACGTTGATTTGTATTATCTAACACTTTATCTAAATGAATATAATATTTAGCTTCATTCCAGTATGTATAGGCACCCGCAGAATGACAAGTATGTTCTGAACACTCTCCGTTTTGACAAGCAGGACATATTAAACATGCAAACTTTTTAACAGCTAATAACATTTCTTCATAATATGTTTTTTGCACAATTGTGTCAATGTAATGTCTGTCATTATACTGCAATGTAGATTAACCATCCTTTCACTTCATCAAACAGTCTTGGATCAAATCGAGCATAGTGATATGCTGCTTCCACATCAAACTCCTCAGCTCCGTCAATGTTTGAAAGCACACACTCTTTGATGAAATCCTCGCATAATTTTGGTACGTTCAGCGTGGAATGAGCAAGCTCCCAATAGATGCCAAAGTGTTCCAGTTGTTGTTGAATAGACCCAAAACGCGCCAGTTCACTTATCATGTAGTCCACATTTCCTTGAAAAACGTTTCTACATCCATCTTTCACATATCCATATGACACGTGTGCACACTTTGACGGCTGGCAAGCAAATGACTTGTAGTCTTACTCGACAGGTACTGTTAGTGAGCCGCACTTGTTGCAGAAGTTGTCAGGTTCACACAACTTGTAATTGTACTTATAGCAGTGACAATCATAATCCTCAGCATATCCGTAAGCACCGCAATATTCACAGGTAAGTCCAAGTTGATTTTGAACGTTCATATTCTCCAATCGAACTTCAGCCAGTCTGTCCTTGGATAGCTTTGACACTTTCATTCGCTGATCCTTTTGCAGCTTGATAGGAGTTTTCTTCCCATGACATTTTGTACATGGCTCAGGTTTAGCGAATAAGACTGAGTTGATGTTCTCCATTTCCTGAAGCAATGTCTCCCATTCACCATCATTCATGTTGATATAACGCGTATATTCTTTCCCTTCAGACAGTGATGTTTGCACAAAACTCACATAGCGCATATCCAAGTATGAAATGACTTCAAGCCACTTTGTTTGCGTTAAGTACAGTTTGAAGCCAATGTTGCGTAAATTTTTCAATCTCTCACACACAATCTGCCACAAGGATGGTGATAAAGCAAGCCATCTCTCTCCACGTTTGATTCGAAGAAATGGTCCAAATTGTCCATGCTCTACAGTAATGGTTAAGTTTACACTAATTTTAAAGCTGCCTGTCTTGTTCTCCATGACTGCACAATGTACTAATGCCTTTGAGTCCACTCCCTTTTATACCCAACTATTTGCTGAGTCATCAAACATCTTGCAAATTTTGAATTCACTTCAACTCGTCCATGGTTGAATCAAACAAGTTCCGATACATTCGTCGTCAATTCAATGTCATCATCATAATGTAAAATGATTCTTGCAGCTACATCTAACATGAGGTCAACTTCCCAAATTGTATTCGTGTTGATAAATGCTGAATCAATGTCGTAACTTAATAGTAAATGCAGTTCTTCACATTCGCGTAGAAACGAGTGGATGAAACAATCTCTTGGAATGGTCTTTCCAACAGCTTCCCAATGCTGATGCAAATTCTTCACTTGTAACATCCAATCCGATTCAAAAGCAGGAAGCTTTGAAAACACATAGTCAGCATAATTCACTTTGAAGACGTCATCCATGGTCTCAAGCAATGTTGACATTGTAAATGGGGGTTCACTCCTTTTATACAGGTGTTACATGTAGGTTTTCATGAGATGTTTGCAAAATCGCGGAGTGATCTCGTTGAAACCATCCAGAAAGGCTGTTGGCAAACCGTCTGTTAGAGATTGTCTCATGACAATCATTAAAAAGTCTCCTCGTTTGTGACTCCCAATTATCCATCGAAAGAGCATTGGTATGGTGAAATGTCCTTTTTCATAGAGGTAGGCCATCATATCATACACCTTAATACGTTCTTCTAGGTACTTGAAGCCATGTAGCATGGACTTTGCACATTTGAAATCGCGATACTCATCAACACACTGTGGTGCCGGTAGACATAAAGTCTTAAAAAGTTCCTCATGAAGAATTCTAAAAAGTTGAACGAAACGTCGGGTCATGGCTTCGGAGAACTGTGGCTCTGACGTGGAAAGATGCTCTATGTTTTCTTCTAGCATGTAGATAAGCTGAATGACAGTGTTCACTTCTTCCGTTAGGTACATGTATGTGTGTTGATCGAAAAAGCCTTCTTCACATAAACGCCATAAAATGTTGCAATCCATCAGAGGAATCACTACTCGAAAGTTTCGTTTCAACAGCGTGGCGTCTTCCTCAGTAACAGGAATAATTTTGCTCAATTCAAATTTAGATTTGAGCTGCGTGTCATCGTCGTCGCTGTCGTCATCGCTGCCGTTGTCGTCATTGCTGCCGTTGTCGTCATCGTCGTCGTTGTCATCATCGTTGTCGTCATCGCTTGACATGACCACTTCTTTCTCAAGATGTTCTAGATGCGCCTTTAACTTTGTACTAAGTGGTTTAGCGCTACCATTTACAAGCGCATTTGCAACCCAGAACGGGCAGGTAGATCCCTCAGGATCTGGCATTGCTTGCTGTACTGGCGAAGCACCTAACGCTTCCTCAGGTTTTCTTTGCTGTACTGTCGACACGTCTGACGGATGCTTCCTCCAAGGCTTTTTCAGCTTCTACCAGTGTACTTATGAAGGTAGCAGTCTCCTCTGCAGTTAAAACTGCATCTGTAAAAGCCATTGTTTGTTGTTGAACAAGCTATCAATTTCCATGTTGGTAGCTGAAAGTGCTATCGGAGACGTTTCCATGATGTCTTGTTGATTATTGTCATAGCATTCAAGAACACTCACTTTTATACTACTCATTCGTGAAGAAGAAGCTCTTTTTTTTTTTTTTTTTTTTTTGGGGGGGGGGGGGAGGGGTCCCTACTTGCTTGTGGCTCAGTGGGGGGGGGGGGGTCCTTACTTGTTTGTGGCTCAGTGGGGGGTCCTTACTTGCTTGTGGTACAGTGGGGGGGAGGGGGAGGCCTCACTTCAAGTGGTATATAACTGCTAGTCATTTCAGTTTGGGTTCACAACCGCTTTGCAACATGGAGTGTTTCTTTGCCTTGAATGATGCGCTGACATTGAGAGAAGTGAGGGAAGTTCACGTGCCTGTGACTCCGCCTGCAACACCACCATACGGATTCTTCTTCTTCCAGCTGCTGCCAGACCCAGCCAAGGGCTCAGTGCTATGCCTGCCTGTGCTTTTTGATAGGATGGTGACTCTTGGAAAGCGACTGCGAGACATTGAAGCTGGAAATTATGACCAGGTGTTTTTCAGATGCATGATACTGGGGGAGGCATTTCCCTCCCGCCTGGAGGAAGAAGAGTACCCGGCCTGAGGCAGATACTACCTACAACAGGATCTTGAATTCTGTGTTGGATGCGGATGTATGCTCTCCCCAGACCGGGTATTGGCAGAATGCGGTCAACAGCTCTGCATATACTGTGCATCGCGTTGGACGCAGCTAACGGCCTTGCACGGCGACTGCACGATCCGGTGCTTGTCTTGCGGTATATCAAGCGATCACTTCCTCTTCAATAGTCAACAGTTAACGCAGTGCATCAGACCTGTTCAAGATGTGGTGGAAGTTTACTGAGTCCCGGCAGCAGCAGCAGCAGCAAAAACCTTCCGGCCCCTCTAAGGGCCACCCACTATTACGAAATAAGCGCAAATCGTGTTATGGAGTTAGTATGTCTGTGTGTGCATGAGAGTGTGGGAAATGCTAAAAAAATAGAAAAAGGGGGCTATTTTTATACCCCTTTTTTATACCCCTTTTGACATTAAGGGGACTTATAGGTGAGCTCTAACCATGTAGCTATGAGTCTCTATTTATAAAATGGAGAACTTGTACGTTTGGGGAGGTGTCTCATCTGTCCGTCTGCCGTTTGAATGGTCGTTTGAATGTCGTTTGAATGGCCGCCCGTTTGAATGGCCGCCCACTATCCCTATTACGTCATTATGACGTTCATATGACCTCCATATGACCTCCATATGACCTCCATAACACGTCCATAACATTTCTATATCTCATCTATATCACGTCAATATGACGTCACTGTTTTCAAAACCCCATGGGGCTCCGAAAACACCTCCTGACCTCATTATGACGTCACTTTCTGTCGTGTCGTCTGCCCGGCTGTCCGTCTGCCCGCGTATGCCCGCGTCTGTCCGTCTCTCTGCCCACGTCTGACCGTCTCTCTGCCATCCATGTGACATCATTATAACGTCACTGTTTTCATATGTCCATAGGCGTTCTAAAACAGCCGTGTCGTCATTTTAACGTCACTGTTTTAATTTACCCATTATATATTGATATGAGGCGCCCCTCCCCCATTTTGCATTTGATCAAATTGTGGTGTGTAACTTATGCTGACATGGCATGCTGACTTGACAGAATGTTGCTCACGGGATGGGGAGGGGGTCCCCACTTTATAACCATAGGGTCTGTCCCGACTACCGCCTGGGGGGGGGGGGGGGCGGTCCTCACTAGGATTGCTATAGCTACGTTGCCTGGTCTGGAATCGGCGTTTTACCCTACTATAAAAGGAATTTAAAAAAGCTTTTGGTAGCTATAGAAACAAGAATAACGGAGTTAGCCGCCTTTGATGTTTAAAGTTTTTAAATAAGAAGAGGATTCGTCACTATTAATATAGAAATACATGAAGAAATTTTGCAGTATATTTTACCTATAATGCAGTTCCATTTAAAAAAAAAAGATACCTTTCTGAATAGTGTCAAAACTTGGCGATCCTTTTATAGAATCGCGTGATGATTGCCCAAAGTCAAGCGTTATTTTTACAAGCTCACGCATTATTTTCAAGAATATATTGTACTCGCAAAAAATAACATTTTTAGTCATAAGGTTTTTGGGATAAACTTTTATCATTTCAGCTATTTCTATCGTTCAAATTCAAATATTTCGAATTTAAATAAAATTTAATTTATGCAATTTATTTGATGAGGTGTCAGTTCACCCCACAGCGAGCTAAATTTAATCCGTTTACGGAAAACTTTGTATTCTTGTATGTCATTGTTCTGCGCCAGTGGTCCTAACAATTAAACACTTAGGTCTAATAGTAAACGGACGTTCTTTTAGTGGGTGGCATGTTCAATGGCCCCATGTGCCATTTAGGGAATAAGGGTAAATTCGCTCTCTTTGTGCTCTTCTCCTTTTAACTCAAAATTAAACATAAATAACCCCGCATAAATTAGCACGTCCGATGGTCAGCTTCGTGATTAAAGAAATTGCACAATAAAATTGAATCAACCAATAATTTCAGTTTTACGTTCCTGGGCCAAACCAATCAGGGAGCGCGTTACAACGCGCCCTACCCCCCAAATCTCGGAACGGTTTTCGCTCTAAAATTTTGAACGACAGTTGCGTTTTGGACTTCAAGAAAGGAACATTAAAAATTACAAAATTGTGCCTTCGGCGTGGAAATTCAACTATTCGAACTTAGGATAATTTGTGGAAAATAAGGAATAAAGCATCTAACAGTTAAGCTACCAGGAAATCGGAAACCCGACAACGAGCAGATCTCAAGGAGCGTCATATCCGTAGATAAGTGCTTTGTTTTAATATTTGGTTTACAATTGACATTTATTTTGGGTATAAAATTACTTCTCTTTTCGGCCATTCTCTTATTGCGTCTGTTCAATTATTTAGTTTACTTTTGTAAGGAACATAACTTAATGAACGCTGCGCAGTGAATTATGTATATTCTTGATGCGTTATATTGCGAATGATAAATAAAAGCAGAATTTAGGGAAGTTAATAAAAGCAAATAAAAGCAATTGATTTAAAGTAATTTGTAGTTTCCTTCGTTGAAAAATAAAGTAAAACTGAATAAAGATAATTAGAAAAGTCAGTTCATATAATTTAATTCGTCAGCCCCATCTTCTACAGCGTAACGACTCGAGCTACTTCCCCGGACCATTTCCCCGTCCCCCGGACAAACTGCCCTGTTCCGGACAAACTCCCCTTATACCGGATACCCCCAAAGGCAGGTATAATAATTGGTGGAGATGCCTCAAAGATCCCTCGTCGCGCTGTAATATTTGAACGTCATTTTATTCATGTGACAGGGAATTCATAAATTTATTTCTTTTTTCAGATTTCCTTTTGTCGTAATTATAACTTTATTTTCTTTGGGTTTCTGTTTTCCCTAATAACTCTATTTCTCCTTCCAGATATTAATCTATTCTACGTATTCGTCTTTCAGGTTTTATATTTCGCCACTTTTCTTATTGTTTCATATTATTTTCTTGATCTTTTATAGCCTATCAGGTTGTCGTCGAGTACTTTATTTTATACTGTTATTACTTACGACTCATTTATTAACTATCATGTCGGCCCCCGAAAATCACATCGTAACACGCAGTCAAGCCCAACATGGACAACAAGCAAATGTCCTTCCGCAGCCAAACATGGAACAGCAAGAAGGTCAGCCGGCACCGCCCGCCCAATCTATTCAAGCAGCCGCCCTCGCGCCAGCTCAGAATACTCCAGCAGCCGCCCCGACACAAGAACCAAACATTTCCCAACCCTCCCAACACACCTTTAGACCCTCATTTACTTTCAGCAAACATCCTGTCGACTTATTCGAAGGAGATCCGGAAAAGGCAAACAGCTGGCTCCGCGACATCATGGACATGGCGGTGCTATATAATGTGTCCGATGCCGAATTTGCTCGGTTTTGTATTTTGCATTTTAGGGGCACTGCAAAAACGTGGTCGTCTACCATAGTAGACCCCAGCGTTAAAGCAAATAAAGAAAATTTTATTGCAGCGTACAAAAGCCGTTTCGTTACCGATTCAAGCGAAATTACAACTCTCTTCCAAAACACACGCCAAAAACCAGAGCAGCGAGTATCGGATTAAATCGATACTATGTCTTCTCTAGCCCTGGAGGCTAATATACCATTCGCATGGGCCATTCAAATAACTAAGCAGAAGTTTCTACCAGAAATTGTCCGCGAAATCGCGGCAAAGCAAATAAACTCATGGGACCAACTTAGAAAACTTGCTCACGAGTCACAATTAAGCATAAAATTACACCAGTTAGCACTAAAAGCGCACGCTTCTGAAACACAACCCAACACATCAATCAATTACATACAGTCAACACAATCGCGTGAACAACAAAATCGCCAACAACACAAAAGATCTTCACATCAACAAACTTCAAGTCAACAAAAAAGGGTTACAAAATAAACAACCTAAGTACATATCCAATTGCGGCAACTGCCTCTCGTCACATATGTCGAACAACTGCCCCGCATTTCAACAACGGTGCACTTATTGTTCAAATGAAGGCCACTTTAAGCGGGCCTGTCGCAAATTTAAAAAACAACAAACACCAAGGCACTTCAATCACCCACGGTATCAACAACCACGTTTCACTTACCCACAACAACACAATGCGCCCATGTTCAATCAACCACCACCACACATGAATCCATACAACACATACCCGAGCAATTACAATCAAACTCAATAGGGACACGCGCCTATCTCCGGCAATCGGGATAGGCATACTTCACAACAGTATGCTGACGCAAGGAGACAAAAACATGTATCTAGAATCAAGCAAGAAAGAATACATACTAATAAACCAGCACTGCACTTACCAAACAATAACACAGCACAACAACACAATAACAATGCATTATTACATAACAACAATGCAACAAAACCATTAACAGGCAACCACACAGCACAGCTTTACAATAACAATGCATTAATACAGCACAACAACAATACAACAAAGCAATCAGACGGCAACAAAACAGCACAAATATACAATAACGATGCATTAATACACAACAACAACAACAACAATTCACCAATGCAATTAAGAAACTACAAGACAACACAGCTATACAATAACACTACATTCTTGCACAACAACAACAACAACAACAACACAACAAAGCAATTAAGAGAGAACAAAACAACACGGCTTCACAGTAAAAGTGCATTATTGCACAACAACAACAATACACCGATCCAATTCAGAAGCTACAAAACAACACAACACTGCATTATTGCACAACAACAACAACACAACACAGCAATTAAGAGGGAACAAAACAATACAGCTTCACAGTAACAGTGCATTATTATACAACAACAATACACAAGTGCAATTAAGAGGCAGCAAAACAACACAGATTTACAATAACAATGCATTATTACACAACAGCAACAATACACCAATGCACTTGACAGGCAATAAAACAGCACAACACTACAATAACAATGGGTTATTACACAGCAACAAACCAATGCTTTTATCCGATAACAATACAAACAACAATACAAAATGGCCAATGCCACATAATATAACAACACAATTACGCGATGACAGTGCAATATTACACAACAACAACCCAACAGTGCAACCAGCTGCCCAACAAAAGCCACAACAACACAATAACAAGGAACCATTACAAGTAGACAACAACAACACAGCATTACAGGTTAACGACAAACACACTCAGCATGTCAACGACACACAACAAACTACAAACACACTCGAAAAACCTAAAAAGAAAGCACATAGAAAGAAAAAACGAAAGGCAAATGACAACATCAAAGCAAACAAACAGAACAACAGACAACAACCGCATAACAATTCTGAAGTTTATTACTTGCAATCCCCTACAGTTAACAACACTGAACAATCACCCCCAATCACAATACAGCGCAGTTACACAAAAACAATTATTATGGATCAAGACAATATCGCAACATTATTAGATACTGGCGCACAAATTTCATGCATATGCAAATCACTATTCGATACATTATTTCACGAAGACGCGCCACATTTAGAACGCACAAACCACCAAGTGAAAGCCGCAAACGGCAATACATTGGAGGTCTGTGGTACTTCAGACATTACCTTCCAATTCAAGGAATCACCACAAAAATTCACTCATACCTTTTATGTCATCAAATCGTTGTCAAAGAAACTCATACTTGGAGAAGATTTCCTCACACAATACAAAGGCATTCTCAATTTTGACAAAAATATGTTGACATTCGCCAACCCACATAACAAAACAAAACATACAACTGCATCATCTGCACACCAACCAACACTCCATCACGGTAAAACAACCTTCCTTGCCCGATCCCGGGACGAAGTTCTTATACCTGCTACTTCGGAAGCAGTGTTTTGTGTCAGAATCACAGACGACACCAATACAAACGTTACGGGAATTATATCCCCAACCAAGGAACTAGCACGTAAATTTCGTCTACAAGGAGCGAAGTGCCTAGTGACAACCAATAACAACGTGGCCTACGTACGCATACTTAACGCAGACGTACGCGACTGCACGGTACCAAAGAATTATCCGGTAGCAGTCTTCGAACACTTAACAACCGAGTATTCTGTACACAGTCTAAACATTCCAACGCCCGACGCCGAACTTAATAATGTCGAAACAACTTCCGATAACGTTCTCTCCGATGAAGAATACATACGCAGCGCTGAAAAACTTCATTTTGGCTCTGATATCCGTTCCTCAACGTTATCCAAGCAACAGCAGGATCAGTTATTGCTTCTTTTGGGTAAAAACAAAGATGTTTTCGCAGATGATGATTCCAGCGTTGGTCTTTGTAAGGGTTACCAATATACAATCGAAACTGGTAACGCAAAACCCATTCAACAACGCGCATACAAAACTACTCCGGTTATGCGACAAGAAATGGATAAACTCCCGGATAAAATGCTCGCGGACGACATTATCCAGGAGAGCTCCTCTTGTTGGTCATCGCCTTGCTTACTCGTCAAAAAACGTGACGGTTCATATCGATTCGTTGTAGATTATCAAAAACTCAACAAACTTCTAACGCCTGCTGTCCAAGTACTACCGGACATTGATACGATCTTAGAGGAAATTGCTTCTAAAAAACCTGCGTTCTTTTCAACGTTGGACGTTAAGAATGCCTTCTGGAACATGCCACTCGACCCCAAAACAAGGCATAAAACGGCATTCGCAACGCATCGCACAATTTATGAATTTTTACGTCTTCCCTTCGGGTTGTCCACTAGTCCGTCTGTATACCAATCGGTGCTACAGCAAATATTCAGCAAACTTGCGTTCCATATTTTGCTCATATACATGGATGACATCCTTGTTTTCAGCTCTACATTGCAATCACATCTTCAGCACTTACAACAAACATTTACGGTCCTGTGTCAGCATAACTTAAAACTCAACGTTTCAAAGTGCAACTTCGCGGTGCACGAAGTACACTACTTAGGACACATAATCTCAAGTGAAGGTGTCAAAACAGCACCCTAAAATACCGAATTGGTTCGCACGTTTCCAAGACCCACCACGGTCAAAAAGGTTCAGCAGTTTCTAGGCATGTGCAACTACTACAGGCGATTCATTAAAGATTATTCTCGCATTTCTGCGCCTTTATTCAAATTGATCAGAAAGGATGTCAAATTTGTGTGGAGCGATGAGTGTCAAAAAGCTTTTGAAACTCTGAAAATCGCCTTAACAACAGACCCCATGCTGTATATGCCTTCTTTTGAGAAACAGTTCATCATGTACACTGATGCTAGCGATTACTCTCTCAGTTACATCCTAGCACAGAAGGATGACAAAGGTCGTGAACGTCCAATCTGTTATGGTGGAAGAGCAATACGAAAGCATGAAGAAAACTGGCCCACCTACGAAAAGGAAGCCCTTGCAATCGTTGCTGGTTGTAGCTTTTACCGAAAATACTTCGAACAAAATAATGCACGGAACATTCCATTCCTCCTCTACACTGACAACAGTGCCGCCCTGCACCTACTCAACAACGGTTCTAATAAGGGAAGTATGAAGAGACTCCCGACGAGAGTATGAAGAGACTCCCGCTCCAGCAGATGACGTAGATTTTCCAGAAATTGCCCGCATCACAACGGCTCCAGAAGACAAACACTTCTGCGTGGTGCACCTCCACTTTCGTGGTTCCATTAACCGCAACCCCAAACCACTCAAACAGCGAAACGGCCAACCAGTTTACACGAACCACGACATGTCTGTAGCATTGCAAGATTCTGTCAACTCTATCTTCGCTATTAGAGCTAAGTCTTTAGCTGACTATCAAAAAGAAGATACTAGTTGGTGTGGTCCTATGATCCTGTATTTGAGGGAAAATGTGTTGCCGGACGACCGCAAGCTCGCCTCTTTGATTCAGAGAAACGGCCACTTATACGCCATTGACGAAAACGGCATACTGGTTAGATACAAGGAAGCCAGACTTGCGAAAACCAAGTATCCTAAAATGCCAGGGAGTACCTGTGTAATCATTGTACCCCCTCCGCTCCGCGCAGATATACTGCAGGCGTATCATGATAAGCTGGGTCACCAAGGTGAACAGCGCACCAGAGACGCTATAGCTCTTAAATACCAATGGAACAGGATGACTGAAGATATTAAGGAATATGTGAAGTCATGCGAACCCTGTCAGATCTCTAAAAGAGCTTTTCACCAAAGACCCACACCCCTCCGCCCGTTCCCCCAACAGATATATTTACGAGATGGCACATGGATATACTCGGTCCAATAACAAAATGTGCCGAAGGCTACACGTATATACTCCTCATAGTGGACTCCTTCTCAAAATGGTGCGAAGCCATCCCGTTAAAAGAAATTAGTGCTAAAACCGTCGCAGATGCTCTCCACAGGGAAATTATATCACGATACGGAAGCTTCGAGACCCTGGTCACGGATCGAGCTCAAAATTTCATGTCGTCAGTCTTAAAAGAACTGTGTAAAATATACGACATACAGCACAATTTCATATCCAGTTATCACGCTCAAAGCAATGCAATCTGTGAAAGACAGAATTCCCGCATTGAACAAAGCCTTCGCACTATGGTAGATAAAAACCATTCCAATTGGTCTCGTGCCCTGCCTCTGGTTATGCAAAGCAACCGCGTGACTCCGGCCAACCAGTCAAGCCATTTCTCCCCTTTCTTCATCTTATTTGGCCGCGAATGTGTATTACCCTCCGATACCGCCCTTGTAGCTTCCAGAAAATACTCTAAAGGCATCCGAGAATATGTGGACGACATTTGTCAAAATGTCCAGCTAAGTCGCGACATCGTGCGCATAAATCTTAAGGCTCACGCAAAGGAAGCCAAAGCCTATTACGACCAGTTCGCCAAAGAAAACAAATTTCGCACTGGTGATTGGGTTTACGTGTCAAACCTAAAGGCTAGAGTGGGTCGCTCCAAGAAGCTGGATCCCTTATATACCGGTCCTTACTATGTCTCGGACTGCGGACGCAAAGACACGTACAAGCTGCGCAGAACGGACAATAACAAGCCGCTTCCATCACGCGTACACGCAAACCGCCTTAAACGCTACACACCACGAACGAATGCTCCAATTCCAGATCCTGTACCAGCTCCCAATGCGATCCAGACGCCAGATGCGAATCCCTTACTGGTGAATCCAGACCAGATCATAAAGGTTCTTAGCGAAGCAAGAACAACAGGTGACATAAAGGTGAAAGTTAAAGGAAGTGCTCGTCCCATTTTTGTGCCTCGGCAATCTGTCCCTGATGACTTAGTCCGCAAATATTATATCAATAAAGACGTCAAATGCCAAATTAAACGTAGGAAACAGAAGATAACTCAACGTAAGTAGTGTATATAGAGTGTATATATGATGTGCCTATGTATATAATGTGATTCAGATTATTTCTAGCTAGGTAATTACTTGTACTACTTGTATTTACTTGTCAGGTTTCATCCTCGGTATTCGATGCCTGACTTCATATGATTTTGCTAGCGCTATTCTATTCAATGAGTTAATATTCGTCCGCTAGCATTATTCTATTCAATGAGTTAATATGCTTTGTTACAACCATTTTATTCCACTTAATGTTCTTTTGCTAGCACTATTCTAGTTTACTCTCACTAATACTGACGCCAGTATAAATCCTGTGAGCTGAGCAGACGCTACCGCTAAGCGCATAGAATGTGTTTCTCATTGCAGCTTTCTGTACCATACAACACTGGCAGTGGAAGTAACCAAGTGCGGACTCACCATGCCGGCAAACGTTTCGAGTCAAAATTCCAAATTCTGCAGTCCTTGACATTTTTACCCAAAAATTTGGTGTTTCTTATCTAGTTACAATTGCTTTAATGAGTGTTTTAATACTACAGATTTCGCAATGGCCATCCTCGTTCTTTGCCTCCTGGCTGTGTGGCAGACTGCTCTGGCGGATTCGGTGACAAGGCTCAACTACGGTGTAATCTTCCGGCCTGAAGCACTAGTCAACAGCGCCGAGTCCACGTGGCACCATAGCTTCCGTCTTCCCATTCCGGACCCTGCCGTCACAGAAAAGCTGTTTAGAGAGACCATCTCCAGCAATATTTCCTACGTCCTCGACCACACATCCCGGGAAATCGTAGCCATTCTAAATTCTACGCGCTCGTATCTCACAGACACAATTCACGCCATCAACGTACTCGTGCCAGAACAAAGTCGCGAGGTCTCTAAACGCCGACACCGCTCAGTCCTTCCCTTTATTGGTCAAGCCTCGCGATACTTATTCGGCACCCTCGACGAACAAGACCTTCAAAAAATGAACTCTCATATCTCGCACATCTCAAGACAACAGGATCAGTTATCGAGAAGGTTCCAGATTTTTAGAGACGAAGTCTCGTCATATACCTCAGCAGTGACTTCTCGAATCGATAATCTTGCCCAACTGGTTCAAAAATACCCATGACGAGATTGGTGCTGTGGTGTCAGACTTAGAAGGCATCGTTAATAACCAAATTTCTCGCTCGAACAGGTATCTCCGTGCTCTGGACCGCACGATATACAACGCTCAACTCCTCCGTCATCAACTCGGTACTTTCATGAGCGGACTCATCGATGCTCAACAAGGACATTTTACACCCGCACTAGTTCCTCTCTCCGATTTAGAAGAGGCTCACAAAATCATAAACACTCGTCTCCAAGCCAAAGGTCTTCGACTTTCGGTAGACCCCGACAATTTAAACGACATCCGTAGCATTGTTGTTGGACGCTATAATCATTCAATATTTGTAACTGTTAATTTTCCTGTTTCGGCCTCCTCACAAAATTTCCAAGTATTCAGCATTGAGACAATGCCAGTTCCCATAAACAATACAGTGGCACATTCCACCCAAATTGAAAATTTGCCCCAATATATTGCTTTCGCTCGCCATTCTAACTCCTATGTAGAAATGACCGCTTCCGCATTTGCGCACTGTATGGGAATTAAGAAACGGCATTGTCCTTTACTGCTCACAAGTACAACTAAACCGTCTTGTGCCAGCGCTTTATTCCACCAAGATATTTCTTTGGTTAAATCCCTATGCAAATTTTCTTTTACGTCCAATGCTTTACCGGAAAACATCTTCGAAGTCGATGTTGGTAAAATACTTGTTTCTAATTTTAAATTCTTCTCTACAACGTGTAACGGTGTTGCTGAATTAATCGACGGTTGTATGTATTGTATTATCAATATCCCGTGTGCTTGCTCCGTGTCAGCCGGTCAGTTCACTGTTCCCCCGCGTTCTAGTCAATGTCAGTCAACGTCAGAAATATCCCTTTCCCATCCGGTAAATTTAATCCTCTTACAAAATATGTTCGATCCAGATCTTTTGAAATCTATCTCAGGTAATACCCTTTTAGACTCACCTTGGAACGTTTCTCTACCCACTCTTAAAGTGTTTGAAAACCAATTCACAGAAAAAATGCGGAAAGATTCAACTCAGAAGTTAGATTTGGATCATGTTATTCAAAAAATCAAATCAAACAAAGTAATTTACACATCTCCCACGGATCCAATTTATAATGGTGATTGGATTCCGTCTTTTAACTGGTTGTCATTTCATGGCTTCGCTTTAATATGGTCAACAATTGCTAGTACCTTGTGTGTCATTATCATCACCACAACATTGCTTTGTAAGGGACCAAAATTGGCTTTCGCCGTTCTAGCCTCCACTAAATCTGCTGATGCATTTCCCATATTTACACAACCACCGCTTGTTTATTCTTTGCCATCTGATCCCAAATCTAGCCCCATTATGGAAATCCCTGAATTTCATGAAATCTTTCTCTATACGCTGTCTGTTATATTCTTAATGCATATTGTTTATTCTATTTATAAAGGTTTTGTTAAACCCCATGGCTCTGTTATAATGATTCTTGCAACCCAAGCTACATGTGTGCATGTCTGTCTCAAGACTTGGCCGAAATGTCCCAAATTTCGCATGGAAAATATGGTTTTACGCATTTTTGCACTCGAATTGAAGGGATCGGTGCTAAGTCCTAAGTTAGTCGCCACTTGGGACCATACTGGCCACGAAGGTTGGCATCCCGGTCCATCGCTTCCTGTATCTTGCTGGCAAGCCCGCAAAATACGTCGTATTCTTGATGGCGGCTATACAGCCTATTTTCTTTACCAGTGTGGCCCCCTAGTTAAGGAAATCCCTTCACAGCCTACTTCGGATCCATCGCCCTCGTATTACGCAGATAACCAATTGTATCCTAACCTTTAATCTCTTTAATGGGAAATGTGTATCGGAACACGTTTGTTTAAATTCTTGTAATATTTTCCGGGAATTTATATGGATCTGAGCTTATCATTGTATGTATATTCGTAGTTTTCCACTCTTGTGTAATGTACTATAATGCTTGGCACACGCTCTTCGTATGGACTTGTCCGTGTATGCCTATGATTATATGAATATCATATTTATGTATGTGTATATATATATATATCTTAAGCAAATATTTCGGGCATGCTCTTGGTTTTGCAGCTTTTCTATGTATCCAGGTTATTAATCTTCTTGTAAAGTGTGCTTTAGATGTCTTAGATCTTACTTATAACTTTATTACTTCTAATAAGCACAGTTAAGCTTTTATGTTAGTCTCTTAAATGTCTCAGGAGAGACATTTGCTGGCCGTGGGGTGGATATTGTACTCGCAAAAAATAACATTTTTAGTCATAAGGGTTTTGGGATAAACTTTTATCATTTCAGCTATTTCTATCGTTCAAATTCAAATATTTCGAATTTAAATAAAATTTAATTTATGCAATTTATTCGATGAGGTGTCAGTTCACCCCACAGCGAGCTTAATTTAATCCGTTTACGGAAAACTTTGTATTCTTGTATGTCATTGTTCTGCGCCAGTGGTCCTAACAATTAAACACTTAGGTCTAATAGTAAACGGACGTTCTTTTAGTGGGTGGCATGTTCAATGGCCCCATGTGCCATTTAGGGAATAAGGGCAAATTCGCTCTCTTTGTGCTCTTCTCCTTTTAACTCAAAATTAAACATAAATAACCCCGCATAAATTAGCACGTCCGATGGTCAGCTTCGTGATTAAAGAAATTGCACAATAAAATTGAATCAACCAATAATTTCAGTTTTACGTTCCTGGGCCAAACCAATCAGGGAGCGCGTTACAACGCGCCCTACCCCCCAAATCTCGGAACGGTTTTCGCTCTAAAATTTTGAACGACAGTTGCGTTTTGGACTTCAAGGAAGGAACATTAAAAATTACAAAATGGTACCTTCGGCGTGATTATTCAACTATTCGAACTTAGGATAATTTGTGGAAAATAAGGAATAAAGCAGCTAACAGTTAAGCTACCAGGAAATCGGAAACCCGACAACGAGCAGATCTCAAGGAGCGTCATATCCGTAGATAAGTGCTTTGTTTTAATATTTGGTTTACAATTGACATTTATTTTGGGTATAAAATTACTTCTCTTTTCGGCCATTCTCTTATTGCGTCAGTTCAATTATTTAGTTTACTTTTGTAAGGAACATAACTTAATGAACGCTGCGCAGTGAATTATGTATATTCTTGATGCGTTATATTGCGAATGATAAATAAAAGCAGAATTTAGGGAAGTTAATAAAAGCAAATAAAAGCAATTGATTTAAAGTAATTTGTAGTTTCCTTCGTTGAAAAATAAAGTAAAACTGAATAAAGATAATTAGAAAAGTCAGTTCATATAATTTATTTCGTCAGCCCCATCTTCTACAGCGTAACGACTCGAGCTACTTCCCCGGACCATTTCCCCGTCCCCCGGACAAACTGCCCTGTTCCGGACAAACCCCCCTTATACCGGACACCCCCAAAGGCAGGTATAATAAATTTCTAGTACATTTTTACGAATTCTCACCACATTTTCATGATTTTTTTACAATGATAAGTTTTTCGATTCAACAGAAAAAAAGAAACAACTCCTTAATTCGTTTGCCTGGCATATATATTTTGTTAAAATTTACTCTGAGCGATGATAGAATATTATTAGATAGACGGTACAGGCAGGTGGTTCGCCAAAAGAAATGTTAAAAAAAAAATTAAAGTTAAATTGTTAAATATGTCCCTTAGTACACCCCGTAGAGAGTTCAAACCAGCAAGTGAAAGCTTCTGAATGTCACTTAAACACACAGATATCAATTAAAATGTCCCAGTATAAGAATCAATGGAAAGGGGACAGTATTGATAGTTAGATGGAAGCATTTGTCAAATAACTGTACATTTTTGCTCACATAATTGTGGGGTGAGAGAGGGGTATCTGAAGCAACAAATACATTAAAAACACCACTTTACGCGCAGAGCTGAGCTGTTGGGGTTTAGAAGTAGTGGAGTATAGCTTTTAGAAACATGTACAAAAAAATATATCATTTTTTGTTTAGGGGGACGGTGGGTGGAGAACATTTTCTATAGCAACAGATACACAATATCACTCTTTACGTAGGGCCGGAATAGGCCTGGAAACTCAGCAACTCCCAACGTAAAGTTTTGTTAAGACTATGGTGTATACAATTAAATGCAAGATTCCAAAAATATAAACAAACAGCAGAAAAGTTCTCTAATATGCCAAAATATCTATAAGAAAGTTGAGAAGGAAGAAAATCTAAAAGGACGACGAAAAACCAAAACAAAGACATAAATAACTCTAAAAATATTAATAAACTGGCTAAATTTACATAAAATTTTGAGACTTTTTCTAAGGTTGAATCATTTATAACCTGATTGGATTGTACCCGAGCGATGCCACTGATTTTAAAATCACATTCATATATATATATATATATATATATATATATATATATATATATATATATATAGAGAGAGAGAGAGAGAGAGAGAGAGAGAGAGAGAGAGAGAGAAGAGAGAGATCTGCAACCAGTCATAGGGGGACTATGCCTTATATATAGCACTTAGGGAGAGCATTTGAAAGAAATAATATATGTTTTTTTTTTAGCTTTTCATCTAGTGGTAACACACAAATTTAATTTTAAAAGACAATATATTATATTCACTATGTTATAGTGTCATTCTTTTTTTGTTTACTGTGTAGTTTAAACACGCAAAGAATTAAGGAGACCTACTTTTAGTCTCCTTAAATGTTTGGTCCCCCTAATACTGTGGTTTTTAGCAAAAATGGACCCCCTATTGCTGGAATTACAAACGAGCGGGAGAAGCATCATGCCCGTGTGAAAAGGCTCGAGAGACAGTGCAAACGAGCACGCGTAGGTAGGATGTGTTATTAATAAACGCGCGAAGACAACTCTGCGAAACCATTCCAAAAAACTGCGTGGATATGGGGCGTCTAAACACCATCAGCCCGTGGCTTAGTGGCTGGTCCGTGGTTGGCCCGGTTCAGAGGATCTAAAACTCCATCGGAGGACTGTTATCTCCAAACGGCTAATTGTCTGCTGTGCGGGGCGACGAAAATAATGCGCGTTACTTAAGTTCATCACCAATGTCACGTGAACTGGCGAAATAAAAGAGATACAATTTATATAAATTGCCCAGTGACGTTCTGTTGTAGAATCTAACATGGAAATTCTACCACTGACATGCATGTGCTTGCCATCACAAATTGCTATCAAAATGATTATAGAATCTCACACGGTATGTCATTACAAATCACTGCCAAAATAGCATAAAATAATATTTAATATTTCAATATTAAACTTAGTCAACAGTAGATTTACAAGCTTTCCAGCAACCATTAACCTTAATTAATTTTACACAAAGAACAATAATGTTTTACCGATTGTGCCAAAATGAAGACGGAAATTCTTCAAATTCACATACAGTTTTATATCCTAACTGATCCGCGTAAAAATGAAAATGGCAATTTGCCACGTGCGAGGGACCATATATATATATGTAAAACGCCACACGCAAAAAGTCAAGCGGATTATACCAATGAAAACGTGGAATGCCAGGTGCAAAAATCAAATTCCCCGGGAAACTACCAAGGAGAATTTAGTCAATGAAAAACATATACAAAAATACAACCAGATCAACCGCATCCTCTATGAAAAGTTGCTTTGCTCAATCAAAGTATATGACAATGCATGACATTGCCTGACAATACCCGACAGTGCATGGCAATACCTTACAGAATATGACAATATCTGGCAATTTTCTGGCATTACTTGACAGTCATGGATCATTCTCATGCGGTGGAGAATCTCCCTTTACTACGCATCTGTCCATTTACAAGTTATGATTTCTACGGAGAAGATTGTGAGACTCCCAACGTAGCTGTGCATAAATCGATAAATTGGTCATGCGGGGGACCGTGTTGGAACCTCACCTCTACAAGCGCATAAAGCATGTAAGTCACTGGTTGTGCGTTAGAAGTATGTGAGGGAATCTGCTCCACATATGTGTGTACACAAGTGATCAACATTACCATCCTGAGAAGCCGTGCTATCCTGCTTCACTGTCTTCTCCATCTCTCCCACTCCCCCATCATAAAACACACTTTCGAAAAGCATAGGCTCGTCATATATTGTTACTGATCCCCTCCCAGGGAAGTATAAGCTGTGAGGTGTATATATAAAATGGATCATCAGTTTTCACAGTTTTTACACACACAATTATTTATGCCTAAAAGATGTACTCGATGATAAAAACCTTCCGGTATTTAACTTAAAAGGCGGTTGATAACATTCTTCACCTTTATAAAAAGACTGTGGCCAGCTAAAAAGAAGTGATCGGTTTACTGTGTGCTGCAATAAAATTGAACAAAACTCACACCAAGCATTAGTGCATTCCAGGCATAAGAATTATTTAACATGTCCACTACCGACTTAACAAATCTTTGACATTTGACATGGTTGTTGTGTCTTCTGCCTTCTATTAACACATAAATAAATATACGTAACAAATAAATATATAAAAAATATATAAAAACATATGTAAGCACACTGCGTAAAGATAATAAAAGAGTCAAGATGAAGAGGCAGGCCTAAATTATTGACGAGTGTTTTATAAGTCGACTTTTTTAATGTGCGGACTGTTGATTGATGTCCTCTATGTGGTAATTTTCCCTATAAAAATGCAAAAGGGGCGTGCTATAAAATATCAGCTTCTATAGAAAGCTTTGCTATGATAAATCTACAATAGCTACATCAGATTTTAATATCAAAATAAAATATGTATTTTGAATAAAGAACATGAAGCAGCTAAAGGTAAAATATAAATTAATAAATGAAAAAAAGTTATTGCTGACATTATTACATTTTTAACTTGCGTGGTATTAGACAAGAAACCATAATGATTTTATAATGCCCGTTCCATCAATTAAGTTCAATTAAACATCGGCAAAATGACGGATTTTATAGCAAATCAATCGATGGTAACATGAGCCAGAAATTATATTCCAACAAGATTATGTAGGTAAATAAAAGATCACTAGCCGCTATATGTTATTTTGTGTATTTTATGAACCAAATGCCCTAAAGACTAAGAGTCACTTCTTTGTTATTCCATTTTATGAGATATAAAATGTGATGTTAAGATGCAAAGCAGTCACTCGAGGTCGCAAGCCTTTACAAGATAAATAAGATTGATAAGATAAACCCTATCGAGGTAAATTCATGCAGCTTTTCATAGAGGATGCAGTTGATCTAGTTGTATTGTATATGTCTTATTTTGTACAATATTTGCAAAATATGACAAAAAACTATTGACTGTGTTCATTCACAAAATATTGGATTGACAACGATTTTAACTTTTGAATAATGTCGTTGTTAAGATGCTATTTCCGAAATGAACGCAGTACATTTATTGGTTAAGTGTGTCGTATATGATTCTGCACACAAATTTGTTTGAATTTAACTATTTTCAGCATTTAGAAACTTGCAACGTTTTAATAATACAGCCATTAATGTACAGTCAATCATGTGGCTGCGTTCAGCAACATTGTTTTGTTGTGTAAGAATTAAAATAATGTACTAAATATATTAAATAAAACAACAAACACATGACAGTATCTACTTTGTGGATTCACCTGACAAAATACAATTAAAATGATATCTTAATGAATGTGGTGTTAAACAAATATCAGGTTGTCAGCTTCTGATGACTATAATTTTGATAACTGAAATCATTGGTACATAATACAGATACAGTTACAAACTTGAGATGCTTTGTTAACCAGAGGAAGTCCTATGCATATTAGATTTGGTATATTTTGAAAAGTCAAGAGTTAAAATTTAAAAATAGGTTCAAGTTTGTGCCGTGATGTGCACTATTTCATTTTCTTGGGTGGCTTAGCCCAAAGCCACGTTGTTGTTTTGGAAGTACTCATGAACAAGTCTAGAAAAACAATCAACTTTGCTTTTAGAATTTTGGGTTTAAAATCAACAGTTTCTAAGATAATTTTCTTAACAATTCGCAAATATTCTATAGATGTCAGATATTAGCAAAACATATTCATGAGAGGAAATGAATGCTTGGTCATATTATGAAATATAATTTTAAACGTTTTATTACTTAACATTCCCCGTAGCGCTGATTAGATCGACGCTCTTGGAGAAGATACTGCTCAGACGACCTCAGGCTACGTGAAGGAGTATAAGGTGAAAGGAGCTCTGTAATATACTTAGGTGCCGAACTGTTGAGGGCTTTATGAGCCAAAAGGGCGAATTTAAACGCAATACGCTGCTCAACTAGTAAACAATGGAGAGTCATGAGTTTATTCTTAACACTTTCTTCACTAGATGGTCTCACAAGGCGCGCAGAGTGATTAAGGATGCGCTGAAGCGGTTTAATCTGCGTTTTGGGGAGGTTGATTAAAACACTGTTGTCGTAATCGATAACAGTGTTTTAATCAACCTCAACCGACCACCAACGCATGCACGAGTGTCTTTGCAGCATCGTCGTTTAAACGCGAACGAACATCTCGTATCCACCGTAGGTAATAGTTGTACTTTCGAACAACCGAGTTTATATGTGTCTCCATTGTTAAATGCGAGTCAGCGAGCACTCCCAAGACTCGAGCAACGTGGAAACGTTTAACTACGTCATTGTCTAGGTGTAGGCTATGAGTACTGATAAATTTCTCGTTGCGTGCACCTGCTTTAACCAATAATTAAGTTTTGTCCTTGTTCAATTTAAGTCTATTAGCGGTCATCCAGGACCCGATATTTTTGATGGCGTCAGAAACTTGAGCAAGGGCAGTGCTCTGTTCTGAGACTGAACGTGGATTAAATACATTTTCTATACCAGAATCATCCGCATAAAAATGATACGGTAGTCCATGCGATTTTATCAGAGAACCCAATGGCTTCGTATAGTGAGCATATCCACGTGGTCCAATTTTGGAACCTTAGGATAGGGCGTTATACAAGGTAGTAGAGTCCGAAAATGCACTTTCAACCTTAACACGTGCGCTGAGATCATGAAGGTAAGATGATATCCAATCAAGGGCTCCACCTTTGACACCAAAGGAGCACTCCAACCGGCGTAGATAGATCTCGTAATCTACGGTGTCAAAGACGGTAGAAAGGTCGAGCAAAGTGAGAAACACAGCTTGGCGGTTATCCAGTTGGATCAAAAGGTTATTGAACAACCGAATAAGGGCGGTTTCAGTACTATGACACGGTAAGCTGATTGATACTTTTCTTCCAAACTATTGGAGGTAAGATGGACATTTAATTGTTGGCATATTGCCTCTTCAAGGATTTTGGATATAAAGGATAAATTGGAAACCGCACGATTTTTTTTTTTTGGATTTTAAGTTTTGATTTGACAATAGATAGAAACTTACTTTATATTTATGAGTGTGTTATAGGCTAAGCACTAGTATGTAATGTTTGAAACGCTTGTCAAAAATCTCCAATGTTAACTGCAATAATATTCTTCCTATAAAATATTATTGCTAGCACCTGTGATGCGTTGGAGTTAACGTTGGAAATTTTTGACAAACGTTTCAAACATTACATACTATAAAGAGTAGGTTTCTATTAAGGCAAAGAAGCATTATTGTTTCACAGTTCCAAATTTTACATTTGCAAAATTTTATACTATTGTTTTGTAAAATAACGAGTTCATTCTTTGTGAGAATCAATGCTATCCTTCACGCTAATGTGGATTGAATTTCATTTTATTATTTGGTTACAAAAACGTTCTCCGATATACTCTGTAATGTTCCCATGGTCACCTTGTTATGACGATGCCTAGTAACCACTTTCAGTAAAGTCTGTCGTTTTCGGTACTGGAAGAGCGATGAGTACGATTTTGTGTCTCTATTCAACATATGCATTGCACAATATACATGTTCTGTTGCTATTGTCCAGTTCGAGTCAAAGGCAACGTTTTGAAAGATGAAAAGGTGAATAAATATTTTTTTAAAATAGTTCGCACACATTAATAATAATATATCTCCCATACTTTTCACAAGAAC
Organism: Protula sp. h YS-2021; assembly: GCA_949752745.1. Classification (NCBI taxonomy): domain Eukaryota; kingdom Metazoa; phylum Annelida; class Polychaeta; order Sabellida; family Serpulidae; genus Protula; species Protula sp. h YS-2021. Next base: position 73,462,615 of record OX457029.1, read on the forward strand.
AGCCAAATAACATAATAGAAAATAATAAAATTCATTTTTTTATTTAGATGGATTACACTAAACTAAAAATGTCCCTCTTTTTACATGTTTGTATGAAGAATGTAGAATTCTATTATACTTTCCGCAAAAAACCATGGCACCACACAAATTACAGCTACTTTTATTATGTTTCGTAGTATTCTGCGCAATTCCACTGAATACAATCCAACCTGTTTGAATGTAAATTACACCTCTAAGAAGCTCGAAGCTTTTTTAACATCATTCGCTGTGTCATAGTGACAAAGCGATTTTAAAATGCGTCATAGTTCTTTCTATTACAGCTACTTCACTTTTTATCATTTAAGGAAGTGCTTGTTGGGCTTTTTTGGTGTTAGAGTTGTGTTAATATCGGACATCTGTGTTTGAAGGAATAAATTGGGGGAGAATTTCGATGGTCACTGTCGCAAGATCCATACTGAATGAATTTGACGGTCTGTTTTCTCGTCTGACAATGGGTGGCTTCCGTCTACAGCATATAATTTTTCATCGTAAATATCTTAATTAACATAAATCATGATTTTATCAACAGCACCTAAAAAAGAAGTGACATGCATTCTCGTGGAATAATTAAAAGATTTTACTTTGCTTTCACTGCCATATTCAAGTAATAATAAAATGCCATTAATAAACTTAGTTATTTATTGTAGAAATCAGCAGGCCAATTGGATTTGGCGTTAATGCAAGCTGAGAATGCCACCTCTAAAAAGGCATCCCAGGAACACATCTATCAGACTATAAAGGATGTGACTTAGAACCCAATGACCCCATGTTGGCTGTGCTTTTAGCTTTCAGCCAGTGTTTTTATCTGTAAACTTTTAAATTACCCCTCTAGTATAAGGATGTATCATCCAGCTGAACGAACTTTTTATATAGTTTTTCTCTTCAAGACATAACGCTCTAAAATCAAGGCATCAGCCTATCATGTCGAGAAGGGGGTGCCAAATGAAGGTGGGGGAGATGTTTGTTAATAACAATGAGGCCAGGCTTATTTATGGCCTTGTTTAAAATTGTTTACACAAGCATATATATAAAGAAACTATTATATTTGTCGCAATATCAGGATCCTGGCCCCCACTCACCCGTTTTCTCACAACCCTACTCTTCCACCCCATCATCTGTATCTTTTAGAGACGCTAGCAACTGAATATGAATAAGGGTTGATTGAAGCTCTTCAAAAGTGTTCAATTTCGGGCCCATCAGTTATTAGAAATGGTATGAGGGAGTGCTCTAACAATCCCCACCTCCTTCCCCGTCCATTTTCATCTTCAGTCTATTTGAGCTTTGACAATTATTTCCCCAAGAGATCGTTTTAAAATGTGAGCAATGTTTCTAATTAAGCATCGATTATTAGTAATCTGGCCTATTTTGTGTCAACCCCGCTCCGGCCTATTATACTGTATGTTTTAGAGATATTTTGTTGTTACTGTCAATTTTAACCCAATTTTAACCCCACTAGATTCAGAGAGTAAATGTTGAGAGCTGCATTTACATGCCACTTTGATAAGTTTTACATGCATTCCTATCACACAATTGCACTCCACAAAATATAAAAAAAATAGAAAAAAAACTAAACGAGTCGATAATTGTTGCTGTGCAAAGAGTTTAATCATGCTTGTTTTTCCGACACATCAGACCATTTTACTCTCAAAGTGTCACGATAATATCTGCTAACGCCATTAATGAATCACTTTCGCCCAAAGTTTATTGACTACGGAAAGAGGTTTCTATAATTAGATATTATGCGGTAAAATTTACTGTTTCTCTAGAGCTCTTGTTGCCGCTTTTGAAATGAAAATGCAAATTTTGTCGTTTTAATTCAACTTGAAATGCAAGAAAGCATGCAAACGAATGAATAGATTTATAAAATGATGAATAATTACTAAACATATAGATAGTTATAGATTAATAAATAATAAATTACTCGATAAAGAATATGTCTGTGGATTGGAATCGTGAAAGAAGTGCGCTTGAGAATTATGAAGCACCTGACTGGATAGCAGATTCGCTTCATGTGCCGAAGCACCGTGTTAAGGTACAAGTCATAATGAATGAAAACAGCGAAGCGCTGTACAAAGGCGGGTGGAGACTCGCGAAAGAGACGAGGGATAAGGTGGGGAGGGAGAAGAAGAGGGGATGGAGGGGGAAGTGGAGAAGAAAATCAAAGTGGACTGGGAAGAAAGCCTGGGAGGGATCAGTAGGGGTATCCGTTTAAGGCAAGAAGCGGGGTCGAATATGGCTCGGAGAGTAAGACAGAAGACAAGGCGAGGAGAGAAGCGGGTGTCAGAAGGAAGCGGTGGATTTGTCGGGTAGGAGTGGGAGGAGATATGGACCCTTGAAATATGACGCCACAGTTCGTACGACATCGTTATAGTCATTGGGTACCTCGCACATAGAGGGTGCAGATTGGATGACAGAGAGGTGAATAAACGTTCTACCGTGAACGTGCTGTATTGATGCCAAGCCGATAGCATCACATTATTTTTAATTTCAAAATAAAATGAGCCATTAGTTTTAAACAGTGCCTGAATAAAGGTTGTCAATATCCATTTACTCTTGTTGTGTTAACAGTTCTGCGCTTAAACGAGAAATTTCTAAAATTGTAATTTTTACCTATACTTATTTTTTTGCTATCAGTTATGCGCTGCGTGGGCATAAACTATAAGGACCACTTACAATACAATATATATGCATCTTTAACAAGTGCGGCGTTTTGTAACCATAACTTTGCTTGTCAAAAATCACGATTATGGGAAAAACAAACAAACAAACAGCTTATAAATGAATCACAAACATCCATCAATATATCAGATCCGCTTCTAGGTATGAAAACACTTCGCCAAATCGGTTGTGAAATAAGGCGGCCTGAAACCAATTTTCTTAAAACTTATCTCCAAGGTTTTTCATGGAAACGTTGCATTATTTTGAAAGAAGGTAGGATTGATACGTATCCTCCTTCGGATGAATAAAACGTAATTGTTTCATGTAAAATCTTAACCAACTCCAGAAAAATAATCTTACTGTCTTGAAATTTTACACGAAAGAAGCATTCGTTACTACATGCCTGAGTATTATTTGTTTTGGTAATTGGCAAGAAATAGGAGCATTCCTTGGTAAAAAAAAAACAAAAAAGGTTTTACAAGAGCGGCGTTTTCTAACAATAACTTTGCTTGTCAAAAATCACGATTATGAGAAAAACAAACAAACAAATAGCTCATAAATGAATCACAAACATCCATCGATATATCAGACCCGCTTCTAAACTTGAAAACACTTCTCCAACATAAGTCCATTTCAATATTAATTTATCATTAGATCATGTTTGCAGATCTGCGTAATATCGTAATTTTGCATTTCTAATAAACACTCTCTCCTGGAAATTTTCCTCATTTTCCACCTATACTTAGTTAAGTTTTGTGATTTTCAAAAGGGTATTTTTGCATGTATACTCTGGAAAGGTGAAGGGATTTCCATTTAACTTTATGGAAATGGTCCATTATATGTGATTCATCAAAAAAGAAAGTGTATGAAAAATGATCTTATTTGTGAGGCGGTCCTATTTAAGGGGTAGTCCTGTCCTGTGGTTTCATTGTATGGAGAGGAGAGCTAAAGGTAAGTAACAATTAAATCGGTTAAATGCATCGGACACGGACAGTGCAGATTTACAATTCCATTGGCAGATACAAACGACGATTTATAAAAAACTAAATATCTTTATTCATACTGATGACATTTCGACCCGGTTATACCACATTAGACTAAGCAGATTGAGTCAGCTTCTGCAAAAACACCTCATGATGATGCATGTTTTACAGATAGCTCATGTACCTACTCCGGTGCACCGATGGTACCTACCAGGCGTCCCCAACGGTTTCAAAGTGTACATCAAACGAGACGACTTAACCGGATGCGCACTGTCAGGCAATAAGGTATGCTATCGAATATAGACAGAAACATCACAAGTGGCCAGATACTGAATTGTCAAGAAGTTAAATAACAATTCAATGTCGGGTATTAACATGCTGCAATGTATATGAAAAGAGAAACATTCGGGTAAAGCAAAATAACCTCTTACATGAATGTCAGATTATACTGCAACTACGTGCAAACTAATACATCTGTCACAAAGTGATGGATTCTCTTCTATATTTTTTAAAGGTTAGGCGCTCGTGCAGTTTTTATAGTTTGATTTACATGAGGTCGTTTAGTACAGATCATCTATTTAATTGAACGAGTAAAATCAATATTGACTACAAGGTGTAAAGTCAGTATTTATAATCCTTAGTACCCTCGTGTTGAATATGTAAGGTGACTTTTGGCACGTCTTTGGGTCAGTTTGGAAGTAAACCATGCCGTGGAAGTAAACCATGAGTAAGACGTAATGCTAAGTTAGTTATCAGCCTAAAGGCATCACATGTATGGATTTATGAATAATACGACTTACGCAAGACGACGGGGACTGGGACAAGGAGAATGGGAGCCCCGATGTGTGCAGTGTTTTGCTGAGGGTGATACGCATGAGGACCGTAAGGGCTGGGCAACGTACCAACAAGAGGCGGGAACTCCGACCGACAGACGTTTCAACGGGTACCGTGAGGGACTTGTTCACTCAGCTGAGAAGGGACAATTCTCGTGTGCGTGGTGACGCACGTGGATTGGGCAAGTACAATGTTGTAGCGTAGTCTTGGGGCCGGAAACCGTGAGGGACTTGTTTACTCGACCGAGAAGGGACATTCTCGAGTGCGTGGTGACGCACGTGGAGTGGGCATGTACGGTGTTGTAGCGTAGTCCTTGAAGGCCTCGAGTATCGGTGGCGAGATTACTATTATTTTTTCCATGTAAATTGTTATGTATTTGTTTGTTAATAAATAATATCTTTTTTTCTTTAAAAACATCATTTGGTTTGTTTGTTTATACTTCCCTTAACCACAAATTCAAAGCAATTTGTGACATTGGTGACCCCGACGTGATAAAAAAAAGTGCATGGAGGGTTAGTAAAACATTGATTTTGGGTTAAAGAAAAGAAGATTATTTATTTTAAAAATGAAACTTCCACTTGCTTAACGAGTTTGAATTCAAAGCCCATGTGTATATAAACACAAAGCACATGTTGTTGAAAATGACGTGGCACAGTTGATAGGTATTTTTTTATTTGTATCCAGTAGAAGTAGCTACCGTTTTTTTTAAGTAACGGTGTTATATTTTGGTAGAAGTGAGCATCAGTTAATAGAAATATTAAGTGACATTTTTAATAAATGTTTGGTGTAATTGTGTATCGTTTTGAAGAGTCATAAAGGGACGTTTTCAGTAAATTTAGTAAAAGTGTACATCGATTTAGTACACGGTTTGTTTATTGAACGTTCTTTAGCATCACTTCCCGCGTGTTTTCTCTTATATGAGCCTGAGGTATGTTAATGTTTGTACAAAATGGCAGAGACTAAACAAATGAAAAAGTTCATAGATATTGGGAAAGAGATGGGGTACTCTGGTGAAAAACTTCAAATGTTTGTAGAAAACGAAAGCCAACGTGCACTAGAGTTGCAACGGGAACGTGAAGTAAATGAACGCGACGAACGTCAACGGCAACGTGATCATGAGCGTGTAAAATTGGCTGAGATTGAATTAGCTAAAATGCAAGCGAATAACAGCGACGCTGTGATGAACACGGCTGTTGACAAAAGCATACCATTGTTGCCAAAGTTACCTAAATTTAATTATAAGGTAGACGATATGGACGCTTACTTGCAAAGACTTGAACGTTACGCTGTTAATCGTGGCTGGGAACAAAACCGATGGGCAATATCTCTTGGAGCATTGTTAGAGGGTAAGGCCCTAGAAGTTTACTCTAGAATTCCCGCAGTTCATCCCGACGATTACACCGTTTTAAAGAACGCTTTCCTGAGACGTTATTCTCTTCATGAGGAAGGATTTAAACGAAAATTCTTTTCATCGCGACAGGAGAAAGGTGAAATATTTTAACAATATGTTTGCCGAATGGAGAACTACTTTGACCATTGGGTCGAACTTTCAGAGACGAGACGGACTTACGAAGATTTACGCGATCCTATTGTTCGGGAACAGTGCATGGCCCCTCGCGATTTGTCTACGTTTGTTTGCGAGAAGGATTCTCTTTCGCTTATCAAAGTTACTGAATTCGGAGACCTTTTCGAAAGGGCGCATTTTGACAAAGAACGTCAAAAGCCAAAAATGCTGAACAAACATCTGGAAGGTGACAATGCACAGGTTAGTAAACCTTCAAATACAAAATCATTTGCCGATGTCCAGTGTTACAAAGTGGGACATATTGCTTTAAAATGCCAAGAGAAGAAATCAGAAAAGGTGAGTACAGCAGTTGATGTAACATACTTACCTAAGTCCTAAGTCTGAATGTGAAGCAAGTGACGATAGAGAGATCGAACCTGTGGAAGTTATTGAGGCAGAGAAACGAGAAATATCTGGTGCAGTGGATGAGCTGTCTGATTTTGATGTCGGAGAAGGGACTATTAATGACACTAAGGTGCGTGTCATGTTTGATACAGGTAGCTCTACAGTGTTTACTCGCAGTTCCTTGATACATCCACACCAGCTTACTGGAGAAACAACGAAGTATGGGACCGGCAATAGTGTTTTTTTCGAAGCACCTGCTGCAGTTGTTCATCTTACCTGTCCATGGTATACAGGTACTACGAAAGTGTTATGCCTAGAAAACATTGTTTGTGATATTGTGTTTGGTAAACCGAAACTTCCAAATACGCCTTCCCAACAAGTGAATGAGAGTTCAGCCGTACAAACTAGAGGCATGATTGAAAGAGAAACGCAAGCCAAAACCATTGACTATTTTAGAGCAAATTGACATCTCTGTCACGCCTGATCAGTTTCGCGAGGAACAGCCAAACGACGAAACCCTTGCAAAGGCTTTCGAGCTCGCAAAGTCTGGGAAAATAATAAAAGGGAAGAAAAGTTCTGAGTACTACTACCACATGGAGAACAACCTTCTATATCGATCTTTTAATCAAAGCCAAAGTACTACTGGAACAATAATGCAGCTCACGGTACCAAAGAAATACAGAGTACAGGTGTTAAAATTTGCCCATGACGCTGTTATATCCGGTTATCTCGGGATCGATAAAACAAAAAAATAGAGTCATCAACCAATTCTTCTGGCCAGGTGTCCAAGCAGACATTGTGCGCTATTGTCATCATGTGATGCGTGCCAAAGAACCGTACCAAAGGGAAAGATTCCTTAAGCTCCGTTGGAAAATCTCCCGACGATTGACATTCCGTTCAAGAAAGTAGCCATCGACATTATGGGTCCGATTAATCCAATGAGTGAGTCCAGAAAACGGTATATTCCTACCTGCATATATTATGCTACTCGATACCCAGAAGCCGTAGCCTTGAAAGATATCACTTCAACTTCTGTTGCGGAAGCATTGTCACACATTTTCTCGCGAGTTGGTATTCCCGAAGATTAGATGTAGCCTATATGCACAAATATTTCCATTAAGTTAACGGGCACAGTTACGTAAAGTTGTAGTGGTAAGCGGGGAAGTTACGTTCCCTACAATTACCTCAGTTAAAGGAATGCAGTGGGTTAGATCACCAATTATGGACTTCCTTGACAAACTGCAGAAAAATAGTCTTACTGTCTTATAAGGCAAAATTACCTGGCTGGCTATTACTCTTTAGGTGATTGACAAAAAAACCGGTATAAATTTTGGCTAAAAAATTCTTTGTGAAATCTCAGCAAACTCCAAGAATTAAGTAACAGAAGTACATGTTACCACCCAAGGAGCTATTACTTTGTTTGGTAATGTCCCAAAAATTGACCGCAATAAGGCAACCTGAATCCAATTTTCTTCAAACGTATCTACAAGGGTTTTCATGGAAACGTTGCATTATTTTGATAGAAGGTAGGACTGATACATATCCCCCTTCGGATGACGAAAAACGTAATTGTTTCATGTAAAATCTTAATTAACTCCAGAAAAATAATCTTACTGTCTTAAAATTTTACACGAAAGAAGCATTCGTTACTACATGCCTCAGTATTATTTGTTTTGGTAATTGGCAAAAAATAGATTATTCTTTAGTGAAAAAAGCTAAATCTTAACTCAAGAAAATAGGCGTATTTTCCTGAAATTTTAAGCAGAGGTAGCAAGCATTACTATCTACCTAACCGTCATAATTTTTGGTGATTGGCTAAAAAAGTGGTAAAAATTTTGGCGACAAACCCTGAATTTTCAATAAAATTTTGATCTATTCTATGAAAATAGTCTTACTCTCCTTAGAGAAATTCCTAGGAAAACTAGTGGGTCATTCTATGTACCTAGCTGTTACAATTGATTTTATTTGGTAAAATATTCACGGAAATTTTGGCGGAAATCTAAAACAAATCAGTAAAATCTTATTGGACTCAAGGAAAGTAGCCTTGCTGTCTCGAAATTTTATGTAAAGGTGGCAGGCATTATTATCTATCTTGTTATTACCCTTTGTGATAGGAAAAAAAGGAAATTAAAAAAAATTTTACTCACTCCCGGAAAATAGTCTTGCCGTCTTGAAATTTTAGGAAAAGGTTAGGAGGCATTGCTTTCTACCTGACCATGACTTTTTGGCGTAAAACTTTGGCGGAAATTTTGGCAACAGACAAAATAAACACCAACAACAATAAAAACAACAACAACAAACAAAAAAAAATCTTAAAGAACTAATGAATGCAACTTCCTTGCCTTGTAATTTCAAATAACAGTAGCACCTATTACCACCAACCTAGCTGTTTTCTTTTTCTTTTTTTTTTTTTGCTAATTTGCAGAAAATGTGGCGCAAATGTTGAAGATATAAATATTTCCTGGTGTTTTCATGAAACGTACAAAGTTTTAGTGGCATATGGGGTGTTCACTTACATGTTACTTGCTTTGGTCATTCGCCAAAAATTTGGAGAAATTGCAGCTAAACGCCCTCTCTCCCAAACCAGTAAAACCTCCAAGAAAATAGCCTTATTATCTTGAACCTTTAAGTAGCGATTATTAATACTCACATACATGCTATTTGTTTTTTGTGATTTGCTAAAATTTGGCAGAAATATCAGCTGAAACAGAAAAATATCAGTAAAATCTCATCTCACATGACAGACATGTACTTGTTGTCTCCTAATTTGAGATGTTTTTATTTTTGATTCGCCAAATTTTGCCGAATTATTGGCGAAATAGATTTTTTTAACTAACGTTAGAAAAATAACTTCATTGCCTTGTAATTTTATGTGATATTTGCACACATTGCTCTCTACCTTGCTGTTACTGTTTTGGCGGTCCACCAAAAATGGGGAAATTATCAAGCAAAACGCAATTGAAACGTATATGCTATGCTTTTAAGGGAAAAGTTAAGATAAGTGCATATCTGGCTCTTACTATTTTTACTGTTCGCCAAAAATTCGAAATATTACCTATAAATGTGTTTTATGTAAAATCTTAGGTAGCAGAAATTACTGCTTACCTGTCCATTACTTTTTAGTGATTGGTAAAAAAATGGCAAAAACATTGACGAAAATCTTAGCTAATACCACAAAAATGGCCTTATCATCTTCAACCTTTGCTTAGGAATAGTGGTCATTGCAAATTACCTGTTTATTGCTGATTTTTTTCTCGTGATTTGGGAAAAATGGTGGAAATATTGGACTAAAAGTCTCACTAATATCTTTACTAGCGCTAGGGATATAATGTTACCTTATTAATATTTTTATCGAAAAGGAAATTAGTACCTGGTTACAACTTTTGGTGATTCCCCCCAAAAATAGGCGGATACATTGGTGATATTCCATTTTTCATTGAAATCTTGACTGCAGCCTAAGAGTTTTGAAGTTTGGTTTGAAGGTTATACTTAGATGTCATAAATCGTGACATTGGCATCGTGAGCCGGGGCATTGTCTGGATAATCTTGTTTTAAATAAGGCATCAGTCCTTTAATATTTATTCGGTTAGAAAGCGGCTAAAACAGATTACAACAAATACCCAGTAATGATTTTATTTGTCCCCAGCGGGGAACAACAGTTTTCAGGCTTTCCGTTCGTGTATCTGCCTGTCGTAACTTGAGGTACATGATTTTGTGTAACCTACATCTCAAACGCGGCGGCGAATACAGCTCCTGTGCATATGGTATCTCACCGTTTGCAGATGTGCAAGAATTGCTTTGAGTTTGATACTTTCATCCATTTAAAATATTTTAAAATATTTGAAAAGTCAAAGAAACTACAATTAAACATAAATATCTCAAACAACAATCACAGAACTATCATTTCACGTCCCCGAACGTATAATCAGGTTAAAGTATATCCCATAACAATCATTGCAGTTTTGCCCTTTCTTAAGTTAAGTTTAAGTCTTTCACATAATAGGCATTACAGTTTTATCACATATATTGTAAGAAGCTTTAAATTACACTTAGGAAGCATAGCGCTACTGTCGCTGAAGGAACATTTGACATAAAAATGCCGAGTGATAACTTGAGATGTGTACATATTTTTCTTTTAAAAAGAGCAACCTGTTCATATGCTGAGGTGATGTAGTTCAGCATTAACTTATTTCATAGCTGTTCACTGTCAGCAAAAAGCGAACCGTAACAGCCCCACAGTGTAGACAGATAGACGTTATTTCGTGTTTCATTTGCACCCTTTACGCAAATTTGATTATAATATAGTTTATACAACATCAGAAAGTAGACGTTATTTCGACTTCTATAAACAAGCAAAATCGACGTTGATCCGAAGACTTGAGCAGCATCTGCTAAATGGTAATACATCATCGCAATGTTTATTTTAACAATTTAAAAGCCTGTTTTTTCAAAGACTTGTCGTTGCTGCTGATAACATATAAAAATAAAATATAATTCAAAATCACCCTTCCGTTATATTGTAGCCACTAAATTTTGTAATGACATCGCATCTAAACCTACCACGTACATTTTTTTTGTTCAAGTTATATTTGGCCAATACTTTGTAAAGAGTGCAAACATGATTTAAGGGTGCGATGAATGGAAGCAATTTAATGTCTCGTATTTAGAGAGCAATAAGCGAGGTGAAAATTACGTTCTAAAAATTACATTATGTTTCACGCCGGTTATATTTTTATTTCAAGTGTAAAACTGATAATATCGCATACATATCATGTATATGTAATCAAGCAAAACTGAATTAATTTTACGCATATAATACATAGTTTTATTAAATTAGTAATTTTATCAATTAAGTTCAGGATTTATCAAACAGGCAAGGAAACTGGAGTTTATTTTGGCGGAAGCAATAGCACGTGGATGCAAACACGTGATTACGTCAGGACCTGATTCGTCCAATCACTGCAGATCTACAGCGGTTGCCGCGGCGGAAGTAGGCCTCAAGTGCCATCTTGTTTTAGCATCCAATATTAAGGTAATAGGATTATCAGTAATCGCTGTCAATGAATAGAAAACGAGGGTATAAAAATATTTCGTTTCGCTTTGTGTTATCAGCGCCAGTCATAGTATGCTTTTATGGGTGAGTGAAATGCCATCCGCCTGCGCTGGCTAAAATAAACATGTATTTTCATCGGCCTCACAGATCTACTTAAGTGTAATCATCCTCATTATTTGCTGTAAACATTAAGACAGTTTTAAATTATACTAACATATGGGTTATGTTATACTGTTTGGAGGTCACAAAGACGTTCTTTCATACATTTAATCATCAAAAACACATGTATTGTCACTTGTTCATCTTCCTCACTCACTCTGTCGCGAAATTAGTTCATTGACGTCACTAAAACCTTGAACCAATCATAGCACGCCTTTTATGGGTGATTTAAATACCACCCCTCTACACCTACTAAAATCAACACGTACTTTGTCACAGATGTACTCATTATTTGCTGCAAACATGCTCATAGTTTAAAAATATGCCAACAATATGGCTTATGTTTTACTGTTTGGAGGTCATAAACATGTTTTTTCATACATGTTACCAACAAAACTGAAAAATATGGACATACACTCAACTCGAGTGAAGCTTTATATGTTTTACTGTTTGGAATTCATAAACATGTTTTTTCATACATCTTATCAACAAAACTGAAAAATGTTGACATACACTCAACTCGAGTGAAGCTTTATGAGAAAGCCGTTTTTCATAACCGTCAAGATATTGCTTTGACAGTTGTTTTATGCAGAAACAGATATGAAGCTAAACGTATATATAAAGAAACAATGAAGATTATCAAAATACGTAAATTACATCAACAAAATGTGTAAAATTACATCAGTATGTTGTTTCGTAAAAGTTTGAAAAAGAGACGAATGTAACGATTAAACCTTAGTTGAGGCAACTTATGATAAATGGTGGGGAGGAGATATCAAGAAATTATCGTATCCACTACATTATAGAAAGAATCTAATGGAAAAGTTGTTAAAATGTAAGTATGTACGTTTACTCAGAGAGGCACAATAAAGAACACATGCAGTTTTGTCACCGATCTTTCGTCAAATGACACATGTACTTTTGTCACCTGGAATATGGGAGCCGGTAATGAGACGACATCAGCTATGGACCAACGCAACGTAGTGATCTATGATGTAGAATATGATTTTATACAAGAGTGATCAAGAGACGCAAAGGATTAAGAAACGAAGAAAGCAGAAGAACCAATTGACTGCTGTTCCTGAAGATGCCTATGCCTAATTGTAGATATTTAAACAAAAGACTATAACACATAGAGCAAAGTGTACCGGCGGGCCTTTAATTTTCACATTGTTTTAGGCATGGGAATAACATATAGACAAGAAAAGGAAGAATATCCTTACCAGAAAAAGCAGCGTAAGAAATATTTGAATGAAAAGTGTTTCATATTCAACGACAGTGTGGGATTGAGCCAAGCATATACACTAGGCGATGCACAGGTTCATTAAAATATCGTGATTGTGCTTGGGCTAAAACGTTTTTTCTCTGGCATAATTATGTCTGCTTTTTCGATAAACACGGTCCACTTGTATGCCGTGTAACTCTTTTTCTTTCTTTCATGCTTTCTACTGGTAAATGTTTTTGTCACAATCTGTACACACCACAGTTATGCCTTAATCATTTGTGCTATGATGTTGCTGTAGCTTCTGCGAAGAAGTAAAATGTCGACTGCATTTGGAACAATTAATAAACCCTTTACATTTCATCACATATGGAAAATCGCATAATGTACTTGTAATCGCTTATTTCACGCACAGTGCTTGTCTGCAATTCATCAATTTTGTCTTCAGCTATATCTTTATAATACATTAAATTTGTGCAATTCACTATGTGGCGTCCCCGAAGGAACCGGAACATAACATTGAACATCATTTAAACGAACAGATTTAAAGGAGGAATCAAATGCATTTCCCTACATACAGTATGTACCAAAATGGTGCAAAAATGAACAAAAGTAATAGGTTAGAAAATATGCATGCAATTTATCAAAGCAGTAAAACATACACAACATTACAACCAGAGGAGATTCAAGATGGACTATTCGAAATTCAGGAGGGTTCAGGATGGCATTTAGATAACGTGGATCATATTAAAGTGCATGCTGCTACATATGATTCACTGGCAGGTACTTCTTATTTGAAATTGCCTAAACAAATAGAGAGAAAAGGAGTAAATATGACCACAATAACAACGACCAGAAGTATTTTCTATGTTCAGTCTTAGCACTTTAAAGTGCTGAACTTCAAAATTCCAACCGCCTGAATTATTACACACGCTATTACAATGAGCTCAAGTGAAAAGGATCTGCTTTAAAGGGAAATGCGGGTACCTCTGCGCCATCTAGCGATCGAAATGCGCATAACATCGAACATGGTTGAGTTTGAATCCATTTTACGCAGTATAAATAACTACGAAGTCCATCTAGATAAATAATGGTATGTGTTGATATTTTGTTCCTAGAAGGGCCTGTGTTGATATCTTGCCCATTAAAATCATATTACAATCTTTCACCATTTAACCATTGAGTCAATGGGAATTCGTCAAAAAGAATGCATAATTCTCTTATTGATACGGTGACATATATTTTTTATTTGCTGAAAACATTTCGTATCACGTGTTCTTCAAGCACTGAAAAAATGAGGCAATTGTCAATTATGATTATGTGTAAATTTTGCATTTTGATTGAAATTTCTTGGTTTTCCCAATGGATTCTATAGCAAAAGTACGCGACCTTTCAGTGTCTTTATTTCTCTTTTAATATCGGTGACCCCCGTGTTTCTTTTCAAGTTTTTAATGTATACCCTCAAAGCATTGAACTGTTAAAGTATGAAGGAAATGTCAATTGTGTGCATTTCCCTTTAAAGCACCTTTATGTGAAGTATAACTGGCACTATTACTCTTTCAATGTATTTAGAGGAGACGATTTTCTGCATGAGCACAAGCTAGTCTGCATGAAAAACTCCAATACAACTATTGTCTTTTCTGCAAGAAAGAATTCACCATTTATGCGGATTTTGAATGCGTTACGAAAAACGAAGGAAATGATGCCAATTACCATTATCATAAAACAATCAGTTTTACCCACGTTGTTGTCGGTATCGATGTCAAATATTCAATATCACCAGTGTTTTATCTAGGAGACAATGCCATTGTTGTATTTTCACGAAAACTGGTGGAACAAGAGATATGATTAGAAATATTTTAATAAATGCTAAATCACTGGAAATGACACCCGAAAACGCACATGATTTTGAAGCTGTTACCACTTGTTTCATTGTCATAATACATCGTGATCTGAGAGAGTACGAGATTGTGATCATGTAACTGTATCGTTTGATGTTATCGGTTTTATTCCAAGCACTATTGCAAAGTACATAACTCTTTCATTCAGTAATTTACGGTATATTTCTCAATTTACAGGAGCATCTCTTAATGGCATAATCACAACTTTGGAAGACAAGGCAAAAATTCTAAATAACGATAACCATTAAAAGTATTAACCAAGATTTTTTGTTGGTAAAGGGACACCCATATGATAGACCTGAGAAATTTCATATGTCAAAAGAAAACTGATGGACCAGGAAGTATTTTACAGTACAGTGAGGAAGGCATTAGTAAACATGGCTATAATCATGCACAGAATGTATGGGACACATTTAATTGTCACTCGTTAGGAGGCTATTATGATTGGTACCTAAAATAGACGTCATGTTGTTAGCCTCTCCTGTAACGCTGTGCTCCGACATACAAACATTGCGCCATCTTTTATCAATGGCAATGTGCCAAACGATATAACAATCTATATGATAAGTCACAAGTACGCCAAGACAAAGATTCCAACCAACCAGAGATATAAATTATATATCTTGATGCCAATAATTTAATAATAATTTGATGCCAATATATATTTTTAATCTGAACAATAAATCAGTGCGCTCAAGAAGGAAGTTTTTCATAGATAGAAGACTTATATTTCATCGATGTCATGGTTATTCCAAAACCTGGAGACAGGGGTTATATATTGGTAACAGACTGAGACAATCCATATCACATTGACGATCTTCACAGTGACTACTAAATAGCGCAACGATCTGTTGAAGACTAGATACTGCCTCCGTACAGTAAGGAACTGCGCTACGAATTAAATTTGAAGGGGAAACAGGGTGAGAAACTGGAGTCTACTCTGTATCATAAAAGAGGTTATGTTGAACGTTACCAGGAATTTGCAACAGTGTTTATCATTAGGTTTGACATTAACAAAATCCATCGATCCGTTATGTTGAGACAAAATAAATGACTAAAGCCATACATTACACCGAATACAGAAAAGCGTAGAGAAGCTATAAATCTCAACTTGAGAAAGAATTTGCATACTCGTGAACATTTCTATATTTAGCAAAATAAATCACATTGTATGGAAACGCAATAAATTAGAATTAGAGAATAATAACAAACGCATTACGAAGCCCATAACAAAACCAACATTCCATCGTTTCAAAATTTTTTCCAAGCCCTTACTTGAAATAAGGGGAACTCCTGTTGAACAAACCGATTCATGTAGGTGTCATATTACATCTCCATCTAGAGCAAAACGTTAATATATGACTTTTTTTATTTTTAACCCGAAGCAAAACTGTTATTTACTGATATAGAGAGTTTGTGTTACTTAATTTAAACAAATGACATGTAGCAAGATATGTTGCAAGGTGCGAGTTAATTTGATGCAAATGATTAGCTACATCCCATTTTCTTTGTTCCACTGCCAACAAAAAAGGGATAGGAAAGATGAAAGATGAAACTGGTGGCCTGTCTATGGAACAGATTTTAGGTCTTCGATCCAAAATGTACAATTTTGCACAATATGAAATAAAAAACCGCTAAAGGCATTGGCAGGGCCCATATAATAAAAATTAGACTAGAGTACTGCAAAGCAACTTTGTACGGGTGAAACCAGATCATATCGAAAACCAATATGGTAAAAAAAAATCAATAGCATGAAGTTTATACAGAACGAGCTGTAAAAGTAGCACTGTTTCCAATCGTCGATAAGACGTATATGTTGAATGATGGCATTAGTATGTACACTTATGGGTTGTTTATGACTTTCCACAAAATTCATCGAGAAAAACGACAATATGCACAACATTCACATCTATGTGAATGAACACGAGTGGAAAATATTCCTAAACAGTGTAGTGGTGTGATTCGAACCCTAAAACGGGGCTCGAATATTCGAAAACATTTTCGAATATTATTCGAATATTATTCGAATATTCGAATATTATTCGAATATCTGCATGTTTTTGCAAATTGTTGTTTACCTCTACGACAAATATTTACGGATGATGTTTTATTGTGAAACGTCTTTTATTTATTCTAAAAGTCAAACATTTGATAAATTTCCTTGCAATTTCAACAATTCTAAACTATTTTTATTCCGTAATTTACCAAACGTACAAGCATTATACTTGAATATTATGTGAAACCTAAAACAACAAATTTATATATATATATATATATATATATATATATATATATATATATATATATATAGATCTGCAACCAGCAATAGGGGGACCATGCCTTATATATAGCACTTATGGAGACCATTTGGAATAAATAATGTATGTTTTTTAGCTTGTAATCAAATGACAACACACAAATTTAATTTTAAAACAAAAAATATTATATTCACTATGCTGTAGAATCATTCGTTTTTTTGTTTACTGTGTAGTTTCATAACGTTTAAACACAGTAGGAATTAAGGAGACCTACTTTTGGTCTCCTTAAATTTTTGGTTTCCCTAATACTATGGTTTTTAGCAAAAATGGTCCCCGTATTGCTGGAATGACACTTATATATATATATATATATATATATATATATATATATATATATATATATATATGTGTGTGTAGATCTAAAACCAGTCATAGGGAGACCATGCCTTTAATATAGCACTTAGGGAGACCATTTGTATATTTTTTACCTTTGAGTTTAGAAAGACAAAAATTACCAAAAAATGTTCCTATACGTTGTAGATAATGGGTGTGATATTTTCTTCTTGTCATATTAAGTAGCAAAAAATAAACAAAAAAGTTGGTCTACGTATTTTTTCTAGATTTTCCTTGGCATTTTAGGCGACCTGGCTAAAACCACGGAATTTCCCGGGTCTCCGTAAGTGTGTGGTTTAATGCTCTGTATATTTGGTCTCCCAAAGTAGCATATTTTGCTACTAGTTGGGTGTTTTTGAAGATTTATTTTAAACCTGTGTTTATTATTATTGTTATTTGTTATGTATATGCATTGTGTATAAGTTATACGCATGTACGACAGCCTTGATAGATGACACTATGCACATATTACCAATGACTGTGCCATTTAGTTCTACTTAGCATGCAAATATGTGCTAGATGCTTCGTGTTTCTGGTTAAAATATTGTTACGTGACATTAAAACTCTGTAACATTACTTAGGAAAGAAAAGAATTGAAGAAGAAATTAATAATAAACAAAATGTCTCTTCAAGTTGTATATATGGTCGCCTTAAGTCGGTTTATACACCCAGAAATATAAAACCAGTAATAAGGAGACCATATATTTTTCATGAATATGTGCAAGATTTTTATATTATTAAGACAAAAAAGTGCTAAATGTTATTTTAAATTCCTTAGAAATCATTTTGGTGGGCAAAAAAAGAGTAATGAATATAAAAAATGACCTTTGAAGTGTTTTGTATAAGTGTGAAGCATAGTCCCCTTAAGTCGGTTTACATACTGCATATATATATAAAGTAGGGATACGTTTCATTACGTCATAATGTTTATTACGTCATAATATATCTTGCTCTCAAGTGTTCGTTTCTTTGAAAAAATGCCTGTTTACAGTGCTAAATTATCTTTTTCTTCAATTTCGTGCTAAACCAAGTATAAGCATGTTGAGCAGTTAAGGAAAAAAATACTGGTTGCTATAATATTTTTAAATACATAATATATAGCGGATCTTAAATAAAAATGGCAGTTTTTCCCGGTCTCCTTAAAGCTGATTTTTTGGCACTAATGTTTATACAAGGTATAAAGTTTAGGATCAAATTGAAACCTTGTTATCAAGTTTCAACACACAAATTTAATTTTAAACCAAAGTATGTTATATTCGCTATGCCATAAAATCATTCGCTTTTTGTTTGCTGAGTAGTTTCGTAACGTTTAAACACGCTAAGAATTAAGGAGACCTACTTTTGGTCTCCCTAAATTTTTGGTCTCCCTAATACTGGTTTTTTAGCAAAAATGGTCTCCTAATTGCTGGAGGTACACTTCTATATATATATATATATATATATATATATATATATATATATATATATATATATATATATATATATATATATATAATTGTAATACTATCTTTTTATTTGCTGTTTTACTTTCACAATTGCACATTCAATGAGTCTGTTTTCGTTCAAATGTAGCACAAAATGAAAATTTTGCTGTGCCAATCAACACCTACATTTAAAACGGCTAATAAAAAAATTCAATTGCAAGTAATTCCTAATGTTACATATCTGGATTCTACAGAGGTATTCAGAAACATAAAATTATTTTGATAAACTATGTTGAAACGAAAATTTAGTTTTTAATGCGTCAGATAGTTTTATGCTTGTCTTTGACTTCATGATATAGCACATAATATCTCTACTATAATTTGTGCTGAGTTTAAAACAAAATATAATATAATATAATCCTGCGAACTTTTCAACTTTTTATGTAACAATGCTCTTAACTAGGATTTGTAAAACTGCCATTGTTAAGGAAGGCTGTTGCGCGAGACCAAGATATTTGTATACGCTTTCTATGTTAACTTGTTCAAGAACATGAGTAAATTCGAATTCTCGGGTTTCAGTTGTGATCTCTTTTTTGTGACGGTGCTTCCTGCCAGGCTAAATATTCTTTCAACAGGCACTGGTTTTGCAGCTATGGCTAGTGTTTTCTTCGCACCAGTCGATGTCAATGCGATATCAATTTTGTATGATTTTCACGCCACCACGTCAGAGGACATAAGTTAGTGTCTTTTTGTGCTTCAGACAAGTATCGTGCTGTTTCAATTTCAATTATTTCGCTTTTAGTAGGCGTCTGGTCGGAGCATCGAATGATGACATCAAACATGTCAGTTTTACGTGCTTTCGGTTCTGGAGCAGATAGTTCAGCATCCTGCGACGCCTCATCCGGGAGGCATGGCAAAGGTGGCGCATTTGTTTGGACTTGGGGTTTTGGAGTTCGAGCTCTGTTCTGTCCAGCTTCATATGTTATGTCGCATTGCTATTTCAATGCATTGGCAGCCTTATCCCTTTCTTCTGTAGTTAAGAATAAAATTCGTTTTGTTCTGGGGTCAACTAAAGATAACGCGTACATTGCAAAGTTGTCCTTTTGGTTATCGAGATTCGATAACATTGAGCGTTTCAGTTTTGGGACAGTTGGAGGGTCATCATCGTTCTGATCCAGTAGATTTTCAAGTTTCATCAGCACAGGAAGTGCTATTGAAATGGTTGGGGACTTGTCCGCTGACAACTTCTCAGTGGCAAACTTGAAAGGGCGAAGAAGATTCACAATTGCGTCAAAAACTATTTGCTCATCGTACGTATAGAGGTTTGCCCATACAGTAGCACCTTGCTTGAAATTCGGGTTAGTAGTCACTGCATGCAATGCCAGTGTTTGCTCAATTATGTGCGCAAGCATGTCAACTGTGCTAATCCATCCTTTTTTCGACGTCAGCGATGAGCTTGTGGTTATGTAAATGGTTGGGTAAAAGAAGCTTCTGCAAAAGCTCCTATGCGTATGAGCTGTGATGGAAAAATCTTACTAAATTCCGACATTTTTAAGTAGCCGTAGCACTTCCTGGAGGCCATGTCGAACAACTAAATTCTGGTTATGTCCCATACAGCTGAGCCGTGTCCATTCAAGGAGTGGGAAAGCCTTTACCTCATTCGTGGCGTTATCTGTCACAGCATCAGGTATGATTAATCCCCAGGCATCCTTTGTCCGTTCGAGAGCCTGGGCTATAATATAATATATATAAAATATAAAAAAAAAGGATTACATATCCAAAAATGTAGCAACTCTAGCAAACGTATTGATTCTTTCATCTACATCCAGCCCCCTCGACCCTGTTAAAATAGGGTCATAATGACCGCAATGCAAAAAGATAATACTTATCTAGTTAGTTCAGGTAACTGGCGCGAAGGAATGTTCGCGGGAGGGGGGGGGGGTGTCAGACAGGAGTGACAGCTAGTTATCAAAAGTTATTTAATCTGTCTTTTTAGGCGTTTGGATACTTTTTCGAGAGCATCGATGTGAAGGTATTGTCGTATGTAGAGCAAATTTATGGGTCCAGTTATCTTGGATTAAAAATTCAAAGAAAACTGGCAAAGTAGTGAGTTGAAGAACGGGTAGCTATTTAGCGAAGATCATAAATAAACTCTTAAAGTTGACTTTAATTAAACCTTTACAATTTTGAACCGTCGAACTTGCGAAAAAAATTACGAGAAACTGAAGCTGAGACATTAGAAATATTAAGCTATTTGATGCTACATACCATTATCTATAAAAATATATAAAAACTTTACCTCTTTGCGAGATAGTTTGGTTGAAATATTCATCAAATCCAACTTTTTTCATACATCTTCTTACTTGTTTTTTTTTACAAAATGGCTGCCACTTGTAGAATCTACGCATGCATAATTAATGAGCTAAAGAGCAATCTGATTGGCTTAGAGAGATCAGGTAATACATCTCGAGACTTCGTGTCTCGTTCTCGTTTATAGCGTGTGTCAATCGTGGCAATAACATGTTCTAGTTCACTGGGAAATGCGCCGTACGTTCCGCGAACATAGGGTTTAAAATGTTTTACTGAATGCTGTTCTTGCAGATCTCAAGGGATCCCCTTGGATATTTTTATTTTCCTATGAAATAGTTCTTAGTAGATAGTAGATAAAACTCGATTCCAAGCATGCATTACCGTATGCATGCATGCGTGGCATAATGTGTGCATATATGATTCGTTTGTTAATTAAAAATTGTCATTTGATTTGATATAAGTTTTGCACAACTTCAAAATGAATTGGCGTTACTGGTTTGGTCAAATAGTAAAAAAAACTAAGTACATAAAGTTTTCGAATATTCGAACCCTGTCAAAACGAATCGAATATTCGAAAATTCGAATATAATTCACACCACTACTAAACAGAATGCCATGGATCACATGTTTCACATTCTATCGGAAAGAACAATCCCATCACATGAACAAGAACAAGCTAGACAAGAAGTTCAAAAGGTGCTGCACCATAATAAAACTGTAAGGAACGAACATAATTTGAAGTGTAAATTCAGTGGTTGGTTCCATGACTGTAAGGAGTGTGAATCAGACAATTTTTGCCAGAATGCTTCATTAATGTGTTTCCGATGGTTAATGTTTTTATTGCATTTCAATTAATTTGTTAATTTTAATATTGTTTGATAAAAATCTAAAAACAATAACATTTTTGCTGTTTGAATTACTTTTATGTGATTAGAACAATGCATTTTCGTTTGGTTGTTGTCTACCAATATTTATGAAAGTCATTAAACAAGCTTATAAGAAAAATGACAGATTATGTTCTAAAGAATTTGAAAATACTTTACTTGATGACAAGAAAAAAATAAATTCTGGTTTCATTCTGTTACATTAATTTTATACTCACGCACATTAAAACGTATACACAATTTTTAAGTTTTGTATCTCTAAAACTATTTAACATGGATGAAACATTTTCACTGAAACAAGATTACGAATTCAAAGAGTGGCAACGTTTTGAGAGGTCTTAATTTGAAACAAAGGCTGGTACAATTTTCGCCGTTCACAGTTTCAGCGAAAAAAAACCAAGCACTTCAATAACGTGTGTGATCACCTCCAGAGCACCAATACTTCTTACCATCGAGCATATGAGACAGTTTATGCTCCATTGATGGTCACGGTGCCATTCTTGAATCAATGCTTGGTGCAGTTCGGCATGATTTCTCGTAGACGGATCCCGTTGTCTAACATTCCAATCCACGTAATTCATGGTTCTATCGGTTTTATGTCTAGGGAGTAAGGTGGCCACGGAAAGATGCTAACTTTATTGTGTTGAAGGTACAATACACTGTCTCTGACAACATGCGGTCTCGCGTTATCCTGCATAAAGATGGCGTTGTTGTTTTGCTGGATTTGGGGAACAACTTGACTTTCCAGTACCGTGTTAATGTAGCGTGCTGAGGTCGATAACGGGTAGCTGAGACTGAGACCATAACCGATCCACCTCCAAATCGATCTGGCGTAGCGCTCACCATTTTGCTGATAAACACATGCCTTTAACCGTCGTTTCTGTACAATAAAAACCTGAGATCATCGGAAAAGATCACTCGCCGCCATTTGAGCTTTAGCCAGTCAGCTTCAGTGTTGCTACGCGCCCACTCCTGCCGTAAGCGGCGTCCAGTACCACACGTTGATAAGGTCTGCGAGCACGTATCCCGTGCTCCGCCAAACCTCTGAATACTGTCATTTGGCTTATCCGCTTGTTCCGTCTGCCTGGTGTTACTGCCGCCGTTTGCGTAACACTCTTGAACCTATTGCGCAGTGCACTAACCGGATATGTCGATCCTGTTGATGCGTCGTTACATGGGGTTGTCTGGGTCGAGATCGATCATGGATATTCCCCGTTGCTCTGTTCCTTTCATGCAGCCGATAAACCGTTGCTCGAGTACAGCCAAATTTGTTAGCGATGTCCCGTACAGAAAGTCTACTTTTCAGCTGACTAAAATCCAGTTCTTCTCGTTTTCGGAAGGCCATGGCACTGCGTTTATAAATTTCGCACAAAATGTTCAATGAGAAACCTTAATGCATTTGTCTTAACTTCTTCGTACTACAAAAAATTTCGTGATCTACCCTCAGATCAAGTTCTACATAAGTACAAAGGTTTGTAAGGTTTGTGATCCTAGGGCCTGTAGGTCATAGAAGAAGCTGAGACAAGATAATGGATTTTACTGTCAAGGACAACGCACCAACGGCAGCCCGCACAAATTCATGTAAGCATTGATAAGGTCCAACACTTGTCAAGTGTTAAATATGAAGGTGAAAGAGGAACACTGCTTTGTACTCTCCTAATTCCAAGGCTTGCACGGCGGAGTGTTTATCAGCTCCTGATACCGCATTCCCACCCTCTCTCCAACCTGATTCGTAACGACAAAGTAATTCGTTCTTTTTAACATTTTATGCTTGTGGTCTGACTGTCCTGAAATAAGTCTAAATGAAAGCAGTTCTACCAAGTCTCAAATTTTATTCTGTCGCATAACGACTTGACGATTGGTGCTTTCTGACGTCACGTCACTGTGCTCCTGATGCTTTGAAAAAAGCAAAAATGCACTCAAGGTTAAGAAACTAAGCTTCTCCTTTTGAATTTCATTCGCCAGCAGCAATACCATTGGATGTTGTTCTTTGCATTGCTTGCAATTTTTCATTGCCTCTAGGAACTTAAATTTACATTGCCATTTACAATATTCTTCCATGCTGAATGGGCAGCCAAAATGTTTAAACGGATGATGGTTGAAAAATAACCCATGTTCTTCAGTGCGACCCCGCATCAGTCTTACGCTTGACTTTTACTATTCTGTTTCTCATACATCTTCTTGCTATTTTGAAGGGGAAGGGATGTCAAATAAAAGTTCACTATGAAGTAGTAGGAAAGTAAGGGTTCTGGACCACCCCCTCATTTCCCCTCCCCTCCCCCAGGCGAGCAACATTTTCTCAAGTCAGCTGAAAACAAGAGCTGTTTGACGAGGTCTGAGTGGTATATAAGGGATGAGCACCAGACAACAACAGTGACAGCCATATCGGTGAGTGGTTATTTGCATAAGTGGTGGTAAGCATTATTGGAAACTTTGTAAACAAAAAGTGGAAAAACTGGAACAACTTTTGTTATACTTGACCGATTTACCTGGAAATTTCACCATTTGATTCAGTTTTATGTAAAGTTTTGTTATAAAATAGTCATGGACTAGTTGCCCAGCTGGCTGTATGCATATTTGTAACATGCCGCCATTTTAACTGAAAACTGGAATAACTTTTGTTATACTTGACCGATTTACCTGGAAATTTCACCATTTGATTCAGTTTTATGTAAAGTTATAGCATAGCCATGGGCTACTTGCACCAACGGCTGTATGCATTTTTGCAAGGAGCCGCCATTTTAACTTAAAAGTGACCTAACTTTCGTTATACTTAACCAATTTGTATGAAAATTTCACTGTTTCATTCAGTTTTATATCTAGTTTTGTTATTAAGTGGTCACAGGCTATTTGCACATGTGGCTGTAAGCATTATGTATATTTTAGTAACGTTTGAAAAAAGTAGATAACGTTCACCATGTTCAACCTATTTGACTGAAAATTTTACCGTGTGATCTAGTTTTATTTCTAGTTTACAGTGGTCACAGGCTATTTGCACAGGTGAGAAGAGCACACCAGTCAAACATGTGTTCGAATGGCAAGCCCATTTAAAAGACGTGTTCGAATGGCAAGCCCATTCAATACACATGTTCGAATAATTTTTGGAAGATATTACGTCGTGGTATTGTTCAACATGTTCAACAT
This sequence comes from Protula sp. h YS-2021, assembly GCA_949752745.1. Classification (NCBI taxonomy): domain Eukaryota; kingdom Metazoa; phylum Annelida; class Polychaeta; order Sabellida; family Serpulidae; genus Protula; species Protula sp. h YS-2021. The sequence continues at coordinate 73,487,786 of OX457029.1, forward strand.
GTTCAACATGTTCAACAAGCTCTTCAACATGTTCAACATGTTCAACAAGTTGTTCAACAAGTTGTTCAACATGTTCAACATGTTCATCAAGTTCAACATGTTCAACAAGTTCAACATGTTCAACATGTTCAACAAGTTCAACATGTTCAAAATGTTCAACATGTTCAACATGTTCAACAAGTTGTTCAACATGTTCAACATGTTCGACATGTTCAACATGTTGTTGTATATAAAGCTACGTCGTGGTATTGTTCAACATGTTCAACATGTTCAACAAGCTCTTCAACATGTTCAACATGTTCAACAAGTTGTTCAACATGTTCAACAAGTTCAACATGTTCAACAAGTTCAACATGTTCAACATGTTCAACAAGTTCGACATGTTCAAAATGTTCAACATGTTCAACATGTTCAACAAGTTGTTCAACATGTTCAACATGTTCGACATGTTCAACATGTTGTTGTATATAAAGCTATGTTTAAAGACTTTCTCATCATTTGAATAGTGTAGGTTGAACCGAAAGGATGTATAAATGCAACATTTGTTCGAAATCTTACAATTGGCCACAAAATCTTAAAAGACACTCAAAGGTTACTCACACGTCAGAAGTGGATGAAGAATCGGATATGGAAAATCCTGTAAAACTACCTTTCACGGAAACTTTAGATGAGTCTTCTATGGAAAGTCAAAGCGTTAACATGGCTGAAAAAATGCACAGGCTTGTACAGAATGTGGTGCATTATACAACAGCGAAGAAGCTTTGCTCAAACATATGGAGCAGTGTGGTGAGGATGATGATGACCGGAGTTCTGAAAGTGAGTCAGAAACAGACTCTGAAAGTGAGTCAGAAATAGACTCTGTTTGGTATGATATGGTTCAAGAAGTCTGCGATGACTATGATGACAAATTTCAAGAAAAGGTTTCAGAATATGAAGAACAAGGACTTGAAGATGCGCGTGAAATAGCAAGTTATGACCTTCGACCCATTTATAAACATGGACTAAAACAACTGTTTATGAGACTATTCAAATATACCCAGCGTCTAGAACAAAGCCGACATTATCAAAAGATTTTAAAGGACTTTAATTACTTTGTGGATGAAAAACATTACAAGTATTCAAAGGCACTAAAGGCGGCTATAAGGAAAAACAATGCATTCTTTGAAGAGCTACTAGATATGAAGGAAGAGGAGTATGACAGCAGTGATGAAGAAAGAGGTATGGAGAGTGAACAGAGTGAAACAGATGAAGAAAAATAGAGTTATTTGACTAAACTTTATGATAAAGACTTTATAAATGTTGTAATATTTTATGAACTTAAGCGTTGTGTATTAATATATGCCTTGCTTTGCAACATATAAAGTCGTAAGTTTATTGACGCGGGTTTAATTGACCCGTAAGCCATATATCATATATCGTATATTAGGTATTATAGTTAATTTTGTATTATTATGTATTATATTCAAGAATTGTATTATTATGTATTATATTCAAGTATTGTATGAGAAAAATAAAAAGTTGAAAAGCATCATATGTGTTTTATTGAATATTACAAATATGTACAATTATGATACAAACAAAACTATTTCAAATACATATTATGTTAATACATGTGCAGATTCACAAGAACTTAACTTAAAATTTTATCACAACTAACTTCACATGAACATAGATCATGTTAATTTCATAGTCTACATATGAAGACAATTTTATTTGAACTACATATCAAATGTACATGCCCATATGAGTCAAAGCTAAGTTTCAAGTTCTTGTCAAGCTTCAAAACCTTCGCTCCAATCTTCTGCATTGAGGATGATGAAATCATAGCATCCACTTAGCTCGTCATGCAGTTAAAACTGTATACAGTCATCTCACTGTCTACTCAACGATCTTCTGACAGTCACTGCATTTATACAAATCCATTTTCTGAAGCATGAGATCCACTGACGTCATTTGCTTCTTCGGCAATTGCCAATCGTTCAATGACAATAAAATTCCCTTCTTGGTAGGATGTAACCTCCCAGATGTATGATCCGTAATATATTCACGAATGTTAACCATCACTTTCTGTTGATATTTCGCCAATTTAATATATATTTCTTCATTAATAGGTATCATAACCGGTAAATCGTCTACACTCATCTCCTTCATGGTGGTAGCAGCTTTACACTCTGGTTCTCGCTTCATTTTAGGATCTGTCTTAATTTTTCGCTTTTTACGCGGCGGTGTCATAGCTGGTAACTCATCTCTTTTTATCTTTCTAAGATGTGGTCGCTTTTGACGCTGCTGACATGACTTCGCCTTAGACTTTACCATGGGCATTGTCTTAGACTTTGCTGTAGGTATTGTCTCAGGCTTTACTATAAAATTTTCTGCAGGCATTGTCTCAGACTTTTCTACAGGCATTGTCATAGATGGTAGTTATTGTTCACTGACTGCAGACATGTTCACTCTTCAGTATCATGATACAGAATGTACGTTATGTCTGAGGACAGACGCCTTTTATGCTTTCATGTTGAACATGTTAACTTTTTTCAAACGTTACTAAAATATACATTATGCTTACAGCCACATGTGCAAATAGCCTGTGAACACTTAAAAAAAAACTAGATATAAAACTGAATCAAACAGTGAAATTTTCATACAAATTGGTTAAGTATAACGAAAGTTAGGTCACTTTTAAGTTAAAATGGCGGCTCCTTGCAAAAATGCATACAGCCGTTGGTGCAAGTAGCCCATGGCTATGCTATAACTTTACATAAAGCTGAATCAAATGGTGAAATTTTCATGTAAATCGGTCAAGTATAATGAAAGTTATCTCAATTTTAAGTTAAAATGGAGACATGTTACAAAAATGCATACAGCCACGTGCGCAACTAGCCCATGACTATTTTAAAACTTTACATAAAACTGAATCAAATGGTGAAATTTCCAGGTAATTCGGTCAAGTATAACAAAAGTTATTCCAGTTTTAAGTTAAAATGGCGGCATATTACAAATATGCATACAGCCAGCTGCGCAACTAGTTCATGACTATTTTATAACAAAACTTTACATAAAACCTAATCAAATGGTGAAATTTCCAGGTAAATCGGTCAAGTATGTCCTGGGGGGGTCTGTCCCGACTGCCGGCTGGGGGGGGGGGATGGGGGGTCTGTCGCGAATGCCGGCTAGGGGGGTCTGTCGCGAATGCCGGCTAGGGGGGGGCTCTTGATTTTTGCCACCTGTGTAACCTGTGTAACTTATGCTCACTTGATAGAATGTTGCTCGCCTAAGGGGGGGAGGGGAGGGGAGGGGAAGGGGTGGTCCAGAACCCTTACTTTCCTACTACTCTATGATCTGCTCAGCTTTTACGTGACGGCAAGTTAATATTACTAAATTTTTGGGCAGGGTGGGAGCTGGGGATATAATAACGGGTAGTAAGGTGCACTTTGACGAACGTGTCTACACAAGGTCAAGGTCAGAAGTACATGTGCGCTTTAAGAAGTTTTGATTTGCCAGCTACGAGGAATTGCCGATAACCACAACTGGAACCAAAATCATACCCGCCTTTACTATCTACAATACATAAGGGTGAGGGCAATACGGCTTACACATTGTTTTCTTCTCTAATAAAATATGTGGTTGGGTAAACTTTTCTATCCACCAAAGAGAAGAGATATCTATATATTAGCGCTTTGCTATATCTTTCATTTACTTTTGCTGTGTTTTATATCTCAAAATATTAAAACACAGAATAGTGTCTTGTGCAGAAAAAGATATACCAGTTTCAAATTGGTATAAAATTATGGGCAAAAATGTTCTCTTGCAAAATTATTCAAGTCTGGGAATAAAGTTTTTTAACATGTTTTAACTTTGAATTAGACTTTCATTCTTAATCATTACTTTTGTTCTATGCAAAATAATAAGTAGACAAAAAATACGTCGACTTATTGAATAGCATTGTACAAATCGGCAATATGTCGAGAAAATGCAGTTTTATTGATTTCTGCTTGAATAGATTTATATGCAATTCTACAGAGTGTCAAGGAAGTGAACTGTGAAGGAAATTTGTATATCAATAACATGTCCGGGGCTGACTTGCATTTGGTGCCAAAATCCATGATCAATCACTTGGGAACTTGGCCTCAACAGAAGGAGCTGGCTTGCAGAATTGAGTGAGTAATTTTTAGATTAATCTACTTCTTTAGTATTGTTTTCATCATCACAGTTATTATTAGCAATATTATTATGATAATGGTTAGTTTGTTTTTGTTATTATCATCATGATTACTACGACTACTGTGATTATTAAGATTCTGATTGGTGGTCTGTTCTATAGAACTCTCAGTCATTCTCACGCCCCCACGACTGAACACTTGCAGTTGACCCCCCTCAAAAAATTATTTTGGACCTCTCATTTATCTGAACACATACTCAGTTAACCGACCTTACTCACGCAAGGGGCGAATTTGTTATTTTGGGGGTTATTTTTCATCCCTCATTAATTTGAACATATTTTCAGTTTACCGCCTCTCATTTGCATTTCTACATCAAGGAGCGAAAATAAGATTTTTAGCATAGTTTTTCGTTTCAGACCAGACTGCTTATTTTATATTTCTAGACTTTCCCCCTCCCCGGTGAGGGGGGAGGGGCAAATATCAGAGGTTTGCATGTTTTTACGTTTCAGCGCATTATGATCATTTTTCATTTCTGGACCCCTGCCCTAGAAGTAAAAATCCTATGTGTCCATAATTTTACGTTTCAGACCATTCTGGTCATTTTCTAATTTGCAGACTCCCTCCCCCCGCCCCGCTCAAGACAATAAAGTATATAGGACAGACATGATAACTTCAACAGCGCATAACTTCATAGCTATTGAAGCGATTTCGACCATTTTTTACAATATAACGCTGAGCAAGACTTTGGAAAAAATGGATCAAAATCATCATCATCATCATCATCATCATCATCATCATCATCATCATCATCATCATCATCATCATCATCATCATCATCATCATCATCCTCATCATCATCATCATCATCATCATCATCATCAATATCCAGTCTCTTAATTGACGAGATGTATATGGAATGCTATGGTTGGGTGACATCAGTCAGTTAACTGAGGATAAACAGATAAAAAAACAATCTGACAAAGGACCAATTGGCTGAGGTGGAGTTAAATAATGCAAACGAACAGATACAGTTTGGACTTACCTGTACATGTGGCAATGAAAGGTATACAGAAGATGATTATTTCCACTGCCACAGATTTCATTGCAAATATGTGAACTTGAAAACGTCGCTAATGCGAAGCTTTAAAGGGCGACGAGATGCATGTGGTGTATTGAGAAAAGTGATGCTATAAAAGAACTCTTAGATAAAGACCACTATCATATATTCCTCAGAGTCCAAGCACTAAAGACGTAGTTTTGTAAATATCTGTTTTGTATTTTGAACATGGGTTTTTTTCAAAAAGGAATTTCTGTAGAATTTGTGATTGCTGAACTGGCTCGCTTTAAAAGAACAACAGTTTTGGCACTTAGATGCTTTTTGGGACATTGTGCACCATAGCTTCGATGTGAACGAACCACACACAAGTTTATTAGAGAGTGTTATCAAGGTGGAATGCAGAAGACTATGACTTTGATTCAGCGCTGTACTTTACCCGCAATGATTTAGAAGTGTACTATCGTTTGGCGGTTTATTTACCGGATTGCTGTAAAGACGAAACTTAAAGTACATCAAGTTAAAAGTTAAAATTGACATCAACGAAAAAACCTTCAAGTTTAACTCTGGTTAGCATGTTCGCATTTCACACATAAAATACGTATTTCAAAGAGATTACGATATATTACTATTTAAGCTGGACACAAGAAGTGTTCATTGTCACATATTGTTGGAAGAAGCAAGGAATACACGGTATCTTGTAAAAGACTTCTTAGACGAATATATTGATGGTTATTTCTATGAAGAAGAATTACAAGTTCCTACAAAAGACGTTCAATCAAATTTAATAGTTGAGTAAAGGAATGTTAGGTTAAAGAGCTATACAGCATCCGTTTACATGCCTGGTTTCTGGACCATCAGGTATTGAAAAAGTCTCTTGTGAAAAAGCGCTCATAGAACAAAAATCATTCAACCATTTGCTAAAAATATTTGATGGCTCTATGCTGTGGATCATCCCTGTAAAGGACTGACATTTCATCCAGGTATTCCAGAGGATATTGAAAAGCACTTCAATCAATAACCGAATAACCTACTTATTACTGATGATCTCATAACTAACTATCATAGTGATGAACGCGTGACCAAATGGTTTAGTGTTGATATTGAACAGATCAGAACTTTGAATTACAACAGTTTGGTATTGAAGATGTCTATACGAATTCAAGGGAATCAACCAGTTTTTTTATTTACTTGGACGTAGCTGTGCTAAACGACATAAATCCTTACTGAAGCAAGCCACAAAAAATGAACTGGTCAGTTTGCTTGAATATATTGCATGGGCACTTACCATTTAAGCCACGTATGCATACAAAATTAAAGTGTGAGCAAAACACCTTTCGGATACTGACTGATAAGGAAATTTTCCTCAAGTGTTAAAAAGAAGTTAATTATTTGAAAAGGTGGATTTATTGGAATAACTGCAGGAATTGAACTTCCATTATTAGTTCAATTATTATTGAAATGAAGCATGCATTGAAAATGGTCCTTATTCCTGAATCCGAATATTGAAAATTATTATCATGTCAACCTTCAAATGATGGGATTAAAGCTAAAGTAAATAAACGTTTGAAAAACAAACGAAATCAGAACAGTCACAAAATTTCAAATTTCTAAACCGTTTTTATTATATATATCTTATCATCATATCATTAAGAAATATGGCACAAGCTGAGCAGATAAGAATAAACTTGTGTTGAAAACGGGATATGCAAATAAAAATTCCAACATTACTGATTTACTGAAAGAAGCATTGAAACAAGAAGAAAACAGCAAATGCTTCCACGACGTTGAAAGCAGTTAATTCAGGAAATTGTAGATGCTAATATTCCATAAACTGTTTTGAGCAAAAACGCAACTCCTGAAGATATTGCAAAAGAAATGAAACAGCGTCAACAAAGATATTTTTCAGAATAATGGGAAAATTTTAACATGGTTTTAAGATTTAAGTTGTTTTCAAGAAAATGAATCAACAATTGATATTCCTTTGCAAGGCTTATTGTCAAGAAGTAACATACAGCAATAACTTGGACTATGTACGCAGGGTACGCAATGCACGTAGTTTGAATGTTGTGCGCCATGCCCGAAGTAATGTATGTACGCATCAAGTCCGTTAACGCTTATGTACCATTTAGTCATCATGGAGTCAACAAGTTTTTACACTACTTTGCCTAATCATGCCAGTATGAACCCTTATCCTACTAATAAATCCTCTAATTGCCAAAATCGTTTGCCTCGTACATTGTATATATGAAAGGAAAATATGAAGTGGCCTTAGCTGAAATCCAATATCCACACACATGGACGACAATGAGACAAGGATGGACTATTAATTTCATTATCGGTCTGCATTAGATGGTATGATTTGTGAAGATGTCATTCCATATGGTCAACAAAGATTCATATCTGAAATATGTACTGCAGTAAGTAAAGAATTAGAAAAATCTAATAATACAAGCTCTATTAGATTAAAGTATGATAACATTATATGAAGAGTTTTCTGATTATGAAATTGTCTTTAGCTGAGATTTAGAAATTATACCAAAGCAGTGATATAGAAAATCTGGTTCTGTTGGACATAAAGAAGACATAAACAGGGATTTGATACACTTTATATGTACTGCAGTATTTGCGTGCCACAGGTAGTTGTTCCTATTCAAGGTCATGATGGTGACAATATTATGAAACCTTATGGAGAACCTCATTACGTACCCGTTTACATATTTGACATGATATAAATCAACATTAAGGACGACACAAGTCATAATGTGACATTTCAAGCTACAAAAGTGCTCTGTTAACTTCACTTTCGACGAAAAGCATTATGGTAGCCCAGAGACACGATCCATTAACATCCATTAACATACCACAATCATTTCCTATCCGTAGGTGGAGTTGTGTCAGGATTTAAAGGCTTGTGGATGCAATATGGAGATGGTGTTGGATCGTTCTTTAGAGAATTGCTTCCTAAAGCTGTCATTAAGACAGCGGCTACTATTGTTTCTCCATATCTTAAGAACGCCGCAAAGAATGTGGTTGATGTATAGCTCAAGAAGTTGATGGTACTATTGATAAATGAAGTAAACCAAAGGAAGTTGTCAGAATGCAAAAAAGTGAAAGGATATAAGATATAGTTCGGAAATAAAGTGTCAATCACATGCCATCCCATAGGATTTTAAATTCCTGCTAATAGAGAAGAATATTTAGAATGAAAGAATGGCAAACTTCCTGTTTTTTGTATCATTTTAAAGGGTGATGGGACATATTGTAGTGTAGATGATAGCGTAACTCCATCAATGATTTGCTTAATAGTCTATGGTCCAATATTGAATTATTTCTGAATGATCGATTCATTTCACAAAGTAATAATTCCCATTTTTATACCAGCATCATTTCTCGCCTCATCCATGAATGCGTCTCATCTGTTTGGATACTACTGAATCGATGAATTCTGATGTGGTGAAATCAGCCAAACATGAAAATTTATATCAGGATTTCACCTAAATGTTGACGGCGGCGAAGTACCTGATGTAGGAAATAATGGTTTACACCACCGTTATCTACATACACAGTTTATGCTTACGGGTGCCCTGAAGGTGGATTTGTTTGAGCAGTATTGTTATCTTCCCAATGGTATGAGCATGACACTGCGCTTGGATATGCAAAAGGATGAATATTTATTAATGGCTGTAAATGATACCTTTAAGGTAGAAGTGAGAAATGTGTTTTAACCATTCGCAAAGTGAGGACTAGTCCAGGTATTCAGCTAGGAGTTACAGATGCAGTGACAACAACTCCTGCCATGTTTGTTATCACCATAAAATGATGTCAAATTTTAGCCATTCCCGCTGGATTTCAATCTTTTGTGATAACATCTTTTTGGGTCAGTTACCAAAACGTATTGTAATTAGAATGAAGTCTTTAGTGGAACAGTGCTGAGAAAACCTTACAATTTTGAGCATTTTATATTAACTACATGCAACTTTGTACTAATGTTGAACCAGTCCTATCCAAATCTCTCAAGATTAACATTGCAGAGGGAAAATATCTTGACGCTATTTAAACTCTTTGCAAATCTTTTGATAAATTGAATGGTGAGAATAGCTCCGTTATAAAATGAAGTTTGATCGAAAGTTTGTTCTTTATTTTCTTTCGACTTAACACCTGATTATGATGATGACGACCAATACGCCCTTATCAAGCATGGAAACCCAAGAGATGAATTTTGTCAATCCTTGCAAAATACAGTCAACGTCCTAGTTGAATGAGCGCGCATCGCAGTAGTCAGTTTGATTATCAATCACGAACCCGAAGCAGATAATTAATTACATTTGTTCTTTGGAAAAATAAATAATTAGTGCAAAGTGTGTCAAGGATCTAGTGGGCGGAGACAATAAAATTTTACCTATCGATTTTATTCAAAACACATATGAAAAAAAAACAACAATCGAACAACTAATATATAACGCTCTTAAAATATTAATAACTCATTTGATATCAAAAGAAAACTTTCAGTTTTACATTAACAAGGGGTATAAAGTTGATATGGCAAACCCATTCCAAAGAATCGAAGACACCTTCATAAATGTAAAAGGCAAAAACAGAGACTATTTGCCTTTCTTCATCAATCTTAAGAAAGAAGAACCAACGTGCATTCAGTATTGCGCAAGTAAGCATATTCCCACAAAAAGCATCAGGCAGCATTATTACACTAACACAAGCAACAAAAGAAAGTTGGCTGTTTTCACTGCAATTTAAAATTGCGCACAACATCTTATCAACAAATAAGAAATTATACGGCTGGTGAATAAGACAATCCCCACAGTGTCATTACTGTGAGTTTGAAGAAACTATTGAACACTGTATGTGGGAATGTCCACCCTCAAATTCAATAACACACGACTGTCTACGATGGCTGAAGTTTGAAGATGCTGATAAAACCGCATTTAATCATTTAATAAAGAAACCTTCCCAGTTGGTTTCCAAAATATCAGACTTGACAGCCTATCCATGATCATCAAACGTTACATAATCAGATAACTACATTTCAAACAAAGTACATTTGAGTTTAAATGGCTAAACATTTGCATTGAATTGCCAAATTTTAAATCAATACTAGGTTGCTAGGGATCCCCCTGGATTACCCGTTTCGCGTAATTTCTGAACAATTTCCAATTTCTCCCAATTTTCATGTCATATTTAACATCTTTAAAATATTCAAATTACTCTGATGACTAATATTAATAAAATTTTTAAATTCAGTAAAACCTGTTTATTAGTGCCTGCTGAATGTATCGCTTGATTTTTGAACCAGGTTTTCTTCAGCCAATTTCAGTGTCACATTCAAAATGTTTAAAATGTTCAAATTATTGTGATGCTTGGTTTGTATAAAAACGTTTAAAATATAATAAAACTGGTCGGCTAGTGCTTCTTGAATGTACAGTTTGAAACGCTTTATCAAGTTTAATTAAAGCAATGTTTAATATTAGTAACGAAAGTTGTATTTTATGTTTTTGAACCTCTACAAGCAAATGTTAGCAATTCCGGTTGAAGTATGAATTAAGAATAAGTGGTGTGAAACGGTATTGTAATATATCTTTATGTAATGTGATGAAACCAATAAAATTATTAAAAACAAAAAAAGTAGATGCCATATTGACGTGACGCAGGAGGTCATGACAAAAACTTATTTCATGGAGTGTTTCCTACGAATCCTCTGCTACTATTGCAGCAGGGAGCCTATGTCGCCAACACCGATGACCGTGACAAAACTGTTGAACATTAGGTTGCCGTGTATTTGCACAAAGTCATTGGATATTTTGACTCTTATGGACTTCAACCTATATATAACCATTTAAAAAAGTTTTTAAATAACCAGTATGTGTATAATTCAATACCATTGCAGCAGCTCATTTCGAATAGTTGTGGTTTTTATTGTGTGCGTTTTATATTGCATTGAGCTCTGAATCACAGTATGCTTGACATATTAGAAAGAAGTGATAGAGATTTTGTAGTAAAAGACTTTGTGTATAGAAATTATAAACCATTGCTCTATTAAATTTGTTTAATTTATAATTTATAGTTAAGTTTTTTTTTAAATCTGTGGTTAAATTTTCTGGTAATATATTTATCTAAATGTATATTTTTAAATTATTATTATCATTTCAGCCCTTTTTTATAACGCGTTTTTCAGGATAACATAAAAACGTAACAATATGACTAGAATGGTAAAAAGTATGTATGCTAAAACGGTTAATATAATTATATAAAACTAAAAGCATTCCAGACCAGATTAATACTGTTAAGAGTTGATGTAATGTAGTTACACATTGTAAGATCGTTTGAATAAATACGTCTTTAATTTCTTCTTAAAAACAATAAAACTGTCAGTGTTTCGGAGATCAGATGGGAGCTTATTCCACAACCGTAGATCTGCCACTTCAAAACTTTAATATCCAACACTCGTAAGCCTGTAGCGGGGTTCAAAGAGGAGGTTCTGTGTCGCTGAGCGTGTGGATCTGGAGGGTTTATGGTACTTTAACAGTTCAGTTATATAATTCGGTGAAAGAGAGTGGATGATCTTTGTAGACCATGGTAATAATTTTATACTCAATACGCTCTTTAATACTCAACCAGTGAAGGTGTATAAGAGCTGCTGTAATATGGTCGGTTCGTGCGGTGCGGGTGACTAAACGGGCAGCATCATTTAACACCCTTTGCAGCTTATTCAGAAGGACAGCTGGCAAATTAATATACAGGCTATTGCAATAATCTAGTTTTGATATAATTAGGGCGTGTACAATGGTTTTTGCCGTTTCCTCGGTCAAATATTTCCGAATATTCCAGAGCTCACGGAGATGGTAGCGACAGGATTTAACCACCTCTGATATGTGTTTCTCAAGGGACAGAGTTTCATCTATGCTAACGCCGAGATTTTTGCATACTTTGAAGCTTGAACTAAGTCATCTACAACTTTAATAGAATCAATCTCAGCTTTTTTCCTGTTGTGCTCAGAACCAATAACAAGGAATTCGGTTTTGAGGCATTTAGTTTTAGTTTGTTGTTGTGCATCCAGGATGATATGTGTGATATGGCGTTTTCTAGGCATTTACGCGCAGAGTCAGCCTCGCCGTCCGACCTCGGATTCGCCGCCTTCCACAGCTAGCCATCATCGGCGTAGAAATGAAATGTGATCATCAATAGACGTGCCAGTGTTCCTAGGGGTTCTGTATATTTTTTGTAGGCTTGGGGCCCCAATTTATTCCCTGTGGAAATCCACACACTAGTTCTTTGCGGTCGGACTGAGAGCCATTTAAGGTGACTTGTTGAGTTCTACCTTTCAAATCAGTCTAGCACGACCCCGTCAATGCCTTGTGAATTTTGCATACGTGCTAAAAATATCTGGTGGTCTACTACATCAAATGCCGCAGATAGGTCAAGAAGTGCGAGCATCACTATATTACCGTTGTCTATTGCTTTTAACATGTCATTAACTATTCTCACAAGAGCAGTTTCGGTGCTGTGCTTGATTTTGTATCCCGATTGCAAAGATTCGCCTAAATTGTTTGCTAGGAAATGAGTATCCAACTGATTTATCACGGCTTGTTCTATGAGCTTTGAGATAAACGGTAGGTTCGCGACTGGGCGAAAGGACTTTGGTTCAGGTGGAAGGCTGGGTTTTTTATGCGAGGAGTTACAATTGCATGTTTGAGGTCATCTGGCATTTTTCCATTTTGAAGAGACATATTTATTATCTTCGCTATTACGGGTGCCAGCTCATCAAGGGATGCTTTTACTATATTTGTGGGAATTGGGTCTAAAGCATAGGATTTATTTGGACACTGATTTATCATATTTTAAAATGATGGCTGCTAAACTGCCGTACTGTCGTACTAATGTCACTTTAGTGTCATGTCATTCTAATGAGTCATTGGGGTTGCCCAGGTCCCTGCCGCGGTATTAATTCACCCGTCATCTTTCATTTTAATGGAAGGTTCAAGGTGAGGTGTTAATGGTTAATTCATCCGTAAATCCTTTTTCGTTCTTAAGCAGTGTAACTGGCGAGGTGTTAGTTCACCCATAAACACCCATATTGTTATGTATTATAGCAAAGTATTGTTTGAGAAAAAATAAGTTGAAAAGAAAAACTATGTTTTTTTTTATTTTGCATAACAAATCACAAATATTTCCAATTATTAAAAAAATATTACTATGAACAATAACAAATCAAACATTTACAAAATTCCCTCCCTGAAGCATGATCTATGATATATTCACGAATGCTAAGCATCAATTGCTGTTGGTATTTTACAAGTTTAAAACATTTTTCTCAATTGACGGATATTATAATCGATAGATAATCTAGACTTATTTTCTTCATAGATTTTGCAGTAGAAACTTTACGCTAACGCTTTACAGCACTGGCAACAGCTTCAAGCATAGGTTCTGGCTGTGCTTTAGGCTTAGGTTCTGGCTTGGCTTTAGACTCTGCCTTAAGCTCCATTTTTCGCTTCTTACACCCTGGCATGGTAGTAGTAAGGGAACACTTAACTCTTTTCATTTTTCTTAAATGTGGTTGCCTTGGTGTTGTTGCTTTAACTGTTGCAGTGGCGGTGGCTTCAACTCAGGCTTTGTCATAAGCTACTTCTCATACTTTGCCATGGGCTTTGTCTGAGACTTTGCTGTGCACATTACCGTGGTCATTGCTGTAGATGTTAGGTGCTGTTCAATTACTAAAGACATGCTCGCTCTTCAACAGTTTGGCAGAGGGCAGGCGCCTTTTTATTATGTTCTCATGCTCTACGATTTGCAGTATGAGCTGGGTAATGCCCATGTGCTAACGTGGTGTAACCACCATTCAACACATAGCGCTTAACATCAAATGGTGATAGACCAACCTTTACTATCTTCTCCGAAAATTTAGATATTTATGGCTTGGAATGATGTTTCCCACCACATTTGACTGTTCTTCCTTAAATAAACTGTCCTTGTATTCAGTATGTGTCATTCGCCTTTGACAGGCGAGCGCAATGCCCTTAGCAGTATGTTTCTCTTTTCTAACGAACAACAGACTGTACATCCTTTGTCGAAATCCTACCAACTTCCAAATGGGTACTCTCATAGTTTCATATTTCATCTTCCCAACATTTTCTTGTTCACAATGGTCTTTTTGATAATCAGTTGTATCAAAGAGATAACTATCCTGTTTCACATCTTTGTAAATGTTTTTGGTCGGTATATCATAGCAAAAACTACTTGTGTCACTGAACAGCAGATTTGCCTTTGGATACTTCTTCATATAATTGGAGTGAAAATCATACATGATCGCTTTGCTGAGATTCAGTATAGTGAATTCAGTCTAAATGGACTTGCTTAAAATTAAATTCGATCTGAGGCAGTATACTGCTGTCAAATCCACATTGAAAATGTCAAATTGGTGAAACATATGCTTTGTCACCACATTCCTGAAACTTTTCTCATCATTAACCAATTTAACGTTGGTTCGTTTTCATATTTACCATCGTTTTGCAGAATGTAACATTGTTCATCAATTTGTAAAAGTCTTTTTCAAATTTTGTTGCCACTTTTCTATTCTCTGTGTTGATATCTATATATTTAGCTAGCTATTTACTCTGCTGGAATATTATTACTCGGTGCACCTTTCTCACTTTCAATTCAAGAGATAAGAATTGCTGCAAATTCCGATAATAAGTCACATACTTTTCCTTTTCACTGAGATTGGGAATCAACCGTTCCGTGGGTTTACATTTTAATCTTAACTGCTTTCTCCGGTTCTGAATATATTCAGACAATTCAGTGATTTGATACATTTCGTGTCAGAAGCCACTGGATAGTCACTATTCTGATCATGGATTTTATCCAGGTATGCCAGAGCAACCTCTGAAATATATCCTGTCTCAACATCTTCCCTCACAAGAAGAGTGTTATATCCTCGTAGATTGTCAAATAGGACAGGGATCATGAATGAATTCCACTTTACTGGCTGCGAAACTGTTCTTAAGCGAAACTGTAGGTTGCACTCACTATGGGATATTCCTCAGTATTTCCTCAGTCCGGAGACATTATTGCCTCCGGAGCAATTTGACTTTAAACGCCCGAAGGGCTTCGATAAGTGGATGAAACGTTTTGACCGCTGTCTTTGTGTGGCGAGTATCCAGGATAATGTGGTTAGGGTAAATACCCTAATTTACGCAATGGGCCCGCAAACCGAAGACGTCATCGCCCGCAGCCTTTAAACTCGCAACTCGCAACGTTTAAACGTGCTTGGGTCCGTAAAGTGTACGCTCACCCGAGTTGATGATTAGCCGGAAAGAGCCGAGGAAAAGCTTTACGTAGAGGACAACTTAGCCACTCCTCTCCTGGGGAAGCCTGCGATTACGAGCATGAAAATTCTCAAACGCGAATTCACTGTCAACAAAGGTGATAAATCTACGGCAACTCCCACAGGCAAGAAGCACGACGAGTTCAAGGCACGGATTATACGCATGTATCCCAAGTTATTCACAGGCCTGGAAACTCTCAACGAAGAGTATGACATCAATTTAGCTGATAACGCACATCCGTACTCCATTCACACTCCACGACGAATTGCACAGCCAATGCTACCCAAGGTCAAAGAAGCCCTCGACAAAATGGTCAGTGATGGGGTAATACGTAAACTGGACGCTAATGAGGTAAGCGAGTGGTGTGCAGGCATGGTGGTCGTGCCAAAACAAGACGGAAAAGTAACAGTGTGTGTTGACTTAAGTGAACTCAACAAGAGTGTAATTCGCCCCCGTTATGAATTACCCACCGTCTATGAGACATTGAATAAGCTGGGGAAGGGTTCCGTCTTCAGCAAGCTGGACGCCAATCGTGGATTTTTTTTTCAGTGTAAGCTTTCCGAGAAATCACAGTTATACATGGGGAAGGTTCTGTTACATGAAACTACCGTTTGACATCAAGTCGGGACCAGAATACTATCAGGACCAGAAAAGCAGGGTCCTAGAAAATCTTGATAACACGTATTGCATGGTTGACGACATTTGCGTGATGTCAAGCGAAGACGAGTCTCACGACAGATCATTGTTTCCGGTTCTAGACCGCCTTCAGGAAGCAGGTGTCACGTTAAATCCCGATAAATGTGAATACAAGAAAACTGAAATTACATTTGTGGATCACAAAATAACGAAACACGGCATTGAGGCTGATCCGCGCAAAGTTGCGGCGATACGCGACATGCCAAAGCCAGCAAAAGTTAGTGATTTGCGCAGGTTCCTGAGGATGGTAATCCAGCTCAGTAAATTCTCTAGCCATCTAGCGGAGTTATCTGTACCGCTTCGCGCCCTCCTCAGCACGAAAACTGCCTGGGAGTGTACTACAGCACAAAAAAAGCATTCCAAAAAGCCAAGATGAAATATGCTCGAGCCAGGTAATGGTAAAATATGACCCGACCTATGAAACAAAAATCAAGTCAGACGCCAACAAGAATGGCTACGGTAGAGTTCTGCTTCAACGACAGCCTAGAAAAGATGAATTCCTACCAGTTTTCTTCGCCTCAAAATCGCTCACTCCCGCAGAGCAGCGATACAGCATCCTGGAGAAAGAAGCAAGAGCAATTGCATTTTGCTGGGCGAAATTTGACAAATATATTCTAGGAATGGACGATCTCAAAATCGGGACCCACAAAAAATTCCCTAGTGGTGCTGCTGAGGAAGAAATCACTCGATGACCTACCCCTAGGATAGTCAGATTTCGACTAGCAGTGACGCGATAGAAGTACGAGATTTCCCACGTACCGGGGAAATTTCTCAGTACCGTAGACTGTTTATCACGAACATCAGCAACTGACCAGCAAACGTCACCACTTCACGACAAGATCGAAGTTTATGTGCAAGCAGTATTAGGGAATCTTCCATGCATCGACAGAAAGCTTGACGAGATAAAACAGCTGCAGCACACAGATGAAATATGTATTAAACTCATACAGTACACAAAAGAAGGATGGCCTGCAAAGTGTGACATTCCTACAGTATTATTCCCATACTATCAATTCTTCAAATATTCGGTAGCAGGCGGCCTATTCCTGAAAACAACAGAATTGTAATCCCGGTTTGTCTGAGGCTTGATTCACTTGATTTGATAAATGAAGGGCACATGGGTATCCCAAAATTCCGCAGCCGTGCGCAGCAAACCGTGTGGTGGCCGGAGCTTTCCAAACAAATAGAGTGAATGGTAAATAATTGCCAAATCTGCGCCAGAAACAAGTCTGATGAGGCGGAACCGCTCATACCGTCTGACCCGCCTGCCCGACCATGGCAGAAAGCCGGAGCAGACCTGTGCGAGCTAAACGGGCGAAGTTACCTAGTGGTAGTGGATTATTACTCAAGATGCATTGAAATGGAATTACTACATGACACCAAAACCTCTACAGTTATCACCCATCTGAAATCAATGTTCGCCCGTCACGGAATAGTTGAAAGACTTTTCACGGATAACGGCCCACAGTTCACGAATCACGAGTTCAGTGAGTTCAGCGCACAGTACGGATTTGTGCACACGACGTCTAGTCTAGTCAATCCCCAATCGAACGGAGCCCTTGAGCGCGCAGTCGTTGTACTGAGACAACTTTTGAAGAAAAATAAAGATCCATACATGGCTCTTCTTAACTACAGAGCGACCCCCATTTTCAATTGATATAGTCCTGCCGAGTTATCTATGGGACGAGGATTGAGGACAACATTGCCAATAGCACCAAGCCAGTTAAAACTCATGGCTGAACATTGCAGTTTTGAGAAAAAGGAAACAGCTTATCGCGACAAAATCAAGGAAAACTTCGATATTGCACACAGAGCAACACCTCTCCCAAAGTTGAAACCAGGAGATTAAGTGCTTTTCAACGATTTAGATCGCGATGGTGTAGTGCAGTCACCTGTGAAAAACGCCCCAAAATAGTTCATAATTAACACTCCTCAAAGCACCATCAGACGCAATTGAAGATCCCCCTCCAAATTTGCTGAGAAAAACAATAACATTACGTCCGCCGAACCAGCAAAGATAACAACCCCATTACCAGATAAGCCTGTGGCCACCAGCAGATATAGAAGACTGATAAAGCCACCAGAGCGATTAGCGAGACCTGAAATTGGAAATTAAAAAAGAGGGACAAATAATATGTTTAACCGTATATTAAATTTAGTGTGAAGTTTGCATATTTGCTTTGAACTGATAATAGCTATCGTAAATATAGCTTGATGAAGTTCAAATTAAACGTATTAGTCTCTATTAGTAGTTGTACCTTTATATAGTTAAACATTAAAAAACTAAAGCATTGGGTGTGAACATTATGCCATTGAGATAAACAGCACCAAAGACTGTAAAGTATTTAGCAACAAAGCCCAGAGAAGTATTCAGAAGAAAGTGAATGTTTTCCTAAACCCCAAAGGGGAATGTTGTATAATGTGTTTATGAATACGGCCCTAAGCCGCATGTATCCATGCATTGTCACACATCCTATGTGAATGATCACTTTTGGCTGACCCTTAGACGAATAAACATCAGATATAGAAAATACAACATGGTGCTAAAGCATTAAAAACAAATAGCAAAAATTCTAAAATAAGGAAATACTTATATCCTCCAAAAAATGGCTCAAGTGACATTATTGCCTCCGGAGCAATTTGACTTTAAACGCCCGAAGGGCTTCGATAAGTGGATGAAACGTTTTGACCGCTGTCTTTGTGTGGCGGGGATCCAGGATAATGCGGTTAGGGTAAATACCCTAATTTACGCAATGGGCCCGCAGACCGAAGACGTCATCGCAAGTTTCGGCCTCAGCGCGGATCAAAGTGGCAACTACGAGACGGTGCGAGAACGATTTTTATCATTTTTCGTTGTTCGGTAAAACGTCATTTTCGAACGCGCCTGATTCAACCGCCGCATACAGAGCGGACGGGAGAGCATCGATAGCTATATTACTGACCTCTATGCGCTGACTGAACACTGCGAATACGGTGAAAAGGAGGATGAATACTTGCGCGGTCGAATCGTCGTCGGTTTACGAGATACCAAATTAAGCGAGACGCTGTAACTGGATGATAATCTCAATCTAAAATCCGCCCTCGACAAAGTATGGTCAAAAGTTTTGATCGAGAAGCAATCATCACTCCTACAAGGGATGGGCACAGCCCGATCAGATGTGGTTAAAAACAAAAATTGCTTCTGCGATTCTGAAGTCCAGCACCGGACCGGGAAAAAGACCGGACAACAAACAAAGTCACAGAAGAAACAGGCTCAACCATCTTCGCAAGAGTCGAAGTGTCATAGCTGCGGTGAAAACCCTCACGCCCTCTAAAATTGCCCCGCACGGGAATCGACATACGGGAATTGCGGAACCACAGGACACTTGAAAAAACAGTGTTATATAAAGAAGGTCAGCGAGGTCGGCACCGAAGAAACGCGAGATGAGGTTTTCCTGGGAACGGTGACTGTAAATGCAGTTACGGATCCAGACTGAGATGTTATTCCTAAAGTGGACGGCACACAGATCACTTTCAAGATTGACTGCGGGACAGATGTTTCTCTTATCAGCAGATCGGATATTCGCCGTGTCGCAAACGAGTGATCCCTGTACACACCTGATAAAATTCTCTTAGGCGGAAACTCGCAACGTTTAAACGTGCTTGGGTACGTAAAGTGTACGCTCACCCGAGTTGATGATTAGCCGGAAAGAGCCGAGGAAAAGCTTTACGTAGTGGATAACTTAGCCACTCCTCTCCTGGGGAAGCCTGCGATTACGAGCATGAAAATTCTCAAACGCGAATTCACTGTCAACAAAGGTGATAAATCTACGGCAACTCCCACAGGCAAGAAGCAAGAGTTCAAGGCACGGATTATACGCATGTATCCCAAGTTATTCACAGGCCTGGAAACTCTCAACGAAGAGTATGACATCAATTTAGCTGATAACGCACATCCGTACTCCATTCACACTCCACGACGAATTGCACAGCCAATGCTACCCAAGGTCAAAGAAGCCCTCGACAAAATGGTCAGTGATGGGGTAATACGTAAACTGGACGCTAATGAGGTAAGCGAATGGTGTGCAGGCATGGTGGTCGTGCCAAAACAAGACGGAAAAGTAACAGTGTGTGTTGACTTAAGTGAACTCAACAAGAGTGTGATTCGCCCCCGTTATGAATTACCCACCGTCTACGAGACATTGAGTAAGCTGGGGAAGGGGTCCGTCTTCAGCAAGCTGGACGCCAATAGTGGATTTTTTCAGTGTAAGCTTTCCGAGAAATCACAGTTATACACGTCATTTCTCACAACATGGGGAAGGTTCTGTTACATGAAACTACCGTTTGACATCAAGTCGGGACCAGAATACTATCAGGACCAGAAAATCAGGGTCCTAGAAAATCTTGATAACACGTATTGCATGGTTGACGACATTTGCGTGATGTCAAGCGAAGACTAGTCTCACGACAGATCATTGTTTCCGGTTCTAGACCGCCTTCAGGAAGCAGGTGTCACGCTAAATCCCGACAAATGTGAATTCAAGAAAACTGAAATTACCTTTGTGGATCACAAAATAACGAAACACGGCATTGAGGCCGATACGCAAAAAGTTGCGGCGATACGTCACATGCCAAAGCCAGTAAAAGTGAGTGATTTGCGCAGGTTCCTGAGGATGGTAATCCAGCTCAGTAAATTCTCTAGCCATCTAGCGGAGTTATCTGTACCGCTTCGCGCCCTCCTCAGCACGAAAACTGCCTGGGCGTGTACTACAGCACAAGAAAAAGCATTCCAAAAAGCCAAGACGAAATGTGCTCGAGCCAGGTACTGGCAAAATATGACCCGACCTATGAAACAAAAATCAAGTCAGACGCCAACAAGAATGGCTACGGTGGAGTTTTGCTTCAACGACAGCCTGGAAAAGATGAATTCCTACCAGTTTTCTTCGCCTCAAAATCGCTCACTCCCGCAGAGCAGCGATACAGCATCCTGGAGAAAGAAGCAGGAGCAATTGCAATTAGCTGGGCGAAATTTGACAAATATATTCTAGGAATGGACGATCTCAAAATCGGGACCCACAACAATTCCCTAGTGGTACTGCTGAGGAAGAAATCACTCGATGACCTACCCCTAGGATAGTCAGATTTCGACTAGCAGTGACGCGATAGAAGTACGAGATTTCCCACGTACCGGGGAAATTTCTCAACACCGTAGATTGTTTATCACGAACATCAGTAACTGACCAGCAAACGTCACCACTTCACTACAAGATCAAAGTTTATGTGCAAGCAGTATTAGGGAATCTTCCATGCATCGACAGAAAGCTTGACGAGATAAAACAGCTGCAGCACACAGATGAAATATGCATTAAACTCATACAGTACACAAAAGAAGGATGGCCTGCAAAGTGTGACATTCCCACAGTATTATTCCCATACTATCAATTCTTCAAATATTCGGTAGCAGGCGGCCTATTCCTGAAAAACAACAGAATTGTAATCCCGGTTTGTCTGAGGCTTGATTCACTTGATTTGATACATGAAGAGGACATGGGTATCACAAAATTCCGCAGCCGTGCGCTGCAAAGCGTGTGGTGGCCGGAGCTTTCCAATCAAATAGAGTGAATGGTAAATAATTGCCAAATCTGCGCCAGAAACAAGTCTGATAAGGCGGAACCGCTCATACCGTCTGACCCGCCTGCCCGACCATGGCAGAAAGCCGGAGCAGACCTGTGCGAGCTAAACGGGCGAAGTTACCTAGTGGTAGTGGATTATTACTCAAGATGCATTGAAATGGAATTACTACATGACACCAAAACCTCTACAGTTATCACCCATCTGAAATCAATGTTCGCCCGTCACGGAATAGTTGAAAGACTTTTCACGGATAACGGCCCACAGTTCACGAATCACGAGTTCAGTGAGTTCAGTGCACAGTACGGATTTGTGCACACGACGTCTAGTTTAGTCCATCCCCAATCGAACGGAGCCCTTGAGCGCGCAGTTGTTGTACTGAGACAACTTTTGAAGAAAAATAAAGATCCATACATGGCTCTTCTCAACTACAGAGCGACCCCCATTTTCAATTGATATAGTCCTGCCGAGTTATCTATGGGACGAGGATTGAGGACAACATTGCTAATAGCACCAAGCCAGTTAAAACTCATGGCTGAACATTGCAGTTTTGAGAAAAAGGAAACAGCTTATCGCGACAAAATCAAGGAAAACTTCGATATTGCACACAGAGCAACACCTCTCCCAAAGTTGTAACCAGGAGATTAAGTGCTTTTCAACGATTTAGATCGCGATGGTGTAGTGCAGTCACCTGCGAAAAACGCCCCAAAATAGTTCATAATTAACACTTCTCAAAGCACCATCAGACGCAATTGAAGATCCCTCTCCAAATTTGCTGAGAAAAACAATAACATTACGCCCGCCGAACCAGCAAAGATAACAACCCCATTACCAGATAAGCCTGTGGCCACCAACAGATATAGAAGACTGATAAAGCCACCAGAGCGATTAGCGAGACCTGAAATTGGAAATTAAAAAAGAGGGACAAATAATATGTTTAACCGTATATTAAATTTAGTGTGAAGTTTGCATATTTGCTTTGAACTGATAATGGCTATCGTAAATATAGCTTGATGAAGTTCAAATTAAACGTAGTAGTCTCTATTAGTAGTTGTACCTTTATATAGTTAAACATTAAAAAACTAAAGCATTGGGTGTGAACATTATGCCATTGAGATAAACAGCACCAAAGACTGTAAAGTATTTAGCAACAAAGCCCAGAGAAGTATTCAGAAGAAAGTGAATGTTTTCCTAAACTCCAAAGGGGAATGTTGTATAATGTGTTTATGAATACGGCCCTAAGCCGCATGTATCCATGCATTGTCACACATCCTATGTGAATGATCACTTTTGGCTAACCCTTAGACGAATAAACATCAGATATAGAAAATACAACATGGTGCTAAAGCATTAAAAAACAAATAGCATAAATTCTAAAATAAGGAAATACTTATATCCTCCAAAAAATGGCTCAAGTGACATTATTGCCTCCGGAGCAATTTGACTTTAAACGCCCGAAGGGCTTCGATAAGTGGATGAAACGTTTTGACCGCTGTCTTTGTGTGGCGGGGATCCAGGATAATGCGGTTAGGGTAAATACCCTTATTTACGCAATGGGCCCGTAGACCGAAGACGTCATCGCAAGTTTCGGCCTCAGCGCGGATCAAAGTGGCAACTACGAGACGGTGCGAGAACGATTTTTATCATTTTTCGTTGTTCGGAAAAACGTCATTTTCAAACGCGCCTGATTCAACCGCCGCATACAGAGCGGACGGGAGAGCATCGATAGCTATATTACTGACCTCTATGCGCTGACTGAACACTGCGAATACGGTGAAAAGGAGGATGAATACTTGCGCGGTCGAATCGTCGTCGGTTTACGAGATACCAAATTAAGCGAGACGCTGTAACTGGATGATAATCTCACTCTAAAATCCGCCCTCGACAAAGTAAGGTCAAAAGTTTTGATCGAGAAGCAATCATCACTCCTACAAGGGATGGGCACAGCCCGATCAGATGTGGTTAAAAACAAAAATTGCTTCTGCGATTCTGAAGTCCAGCATCGGACCGGGAAAAAGACCGGACAACAAACAAAGTCACAGAAGAAACAGGCTCAACCATCTTCGCAAGAGTCGAAGTGTCATAGCTGCGGTGAAAACCCTCACGCCCTCCAAAATTGCCCCGCACGGGAATCGACATACGGGAATTGCGGAACCACAGGACACTTGAAAAAACAGTGTTATATAAAGAAGGTCAGCGAGGTCGGCACCGAAGAAACGCGAGATGAGGTTTTCCTGGGAACGGTGACTGTAAATGCAGTTACGGATCCAGACTGAGATGTTATTCCTAAAGTGGACGGCACACAGATCACTTTCAAGATTGACTGCGGGACAGATGTTTCTCTTATCAGCAGATCGGATATTCGCCGTGTCGCAAACGAGTGATCCCTGTACACACCTGATAAAATTCTCTTAGGCGGAAACTCGCAACGTTTAAACGTGCTTGGGTCCGTAAAGTGTACGCTCACCCGAGTTGATGATTAGCCGGAAAGAGCCGAGGAAAAGCTTTACGTAGTGGATAACTTAGCCACTCCTCTCCTGGGGAAGCCTGCGATTACGAGCATGAAAATTCTCAAACGCGAATTCACTGTCAACAAAGGTGATAAATCTACGGCAACTCCCACAGGCAAGAAGCAAGAGTTCAAGGCACGGATTATACGCATGTATCCCAAGTTATTCACAGGCCTGGAAACTCTCAACGAAGAGTATGACATCAATTTAGCTGATAACGCACATCCGTACTCCATTCACACTCCACGACGAATTGCACAGCCAATGCTACCCAAGGTCAAAGAAGCCCTCGACAAAATGGTCAGTGATGGGGTAATACGTAAACTGGACGCTAATGAGGTAAGCGAATGGTGTGCAGGCATGGTGGTCGTGCCAAAACAAGACGGAAAAGTAACAGTGTGTGTTGACTTAAGTGAACTCAACAAGAGTGTGATTCGCCCCCGTTATGAATTACCCACCGTCTATGAGACATTGAGTAAGCTGGGGAAGGGGTCCGTCTTCAGCAAGCTGGACGCCAATAGTGGATTTTTTCAGTGTAAGCTTTCCGAGAAATCACAGTTATACACGTCATTTCTCACAACATGGGGAAGGTTCTGTTACATGAAACTACCGTTTGACATCAAGTCGGGACCAGAATACTATCAGGACCAGAAAATCAGGGTCCTAGAAAATCTTGATAACACGTATTGCATGGTTGACGACATTTGCGTGATGTCAAGCGAAGACTAGTCTCACGACAGATCATTGTTTCCGGTTCTAGACCGCCTTCATGAAGCAGGTGTCACGCTAAATCCCGACAAATGTGAATTCAAGAAAACTGAAATTACCTTTGTGGATCACAAAATAACGAAACACGGCATTGAGGCCGATACGCAAAAAGTTGCGGCGATACGTCACATGCCAAAGCCAGCAAAAGTGAGTGATTTGCGCAGGTTCCTGAGGATGGTAATCCAGCTCAGTAAATTCTCTAGCCATCTAGCGGAGTTATCTGTACCGCTTCGCGCCCTCCTCAGCACGAAAACTGCCTGGGCGTGTACTACAGCACAAGAAAAAGCATTCCAAAAAGCCAAGACGAAATATGCTCGAGCCAGGTACTGGCAAAATATGACCCGACCTATGAAACAAAAATCAAGTCAGACGCCAACAAGAATGGCTACGGTGGAGTTCTGCTTCAACGACAGCCTGGAAAAGATGAATTCCTACCAGTTTTCTTCGCCTCAAAATCGCTCACTCCCGCAGAGCAGCGATACAGCATCCTGGAGAAAGAAGCAGGAGCAATTGCATTTAGCTGGGCGAAATTTGACAAATATATTCCAGGAATGGACGATCTCAAAATCGGGACCCACAAAAATTCCCTAGTGGTACTGCTGAGGAAGAAATCACTCGATGACCTACCCCTAGGATAGTCAGATTTCGACTAGCAGTGACGCGATAGAAGTACGAGATTTCCCACGTACCGGGGAAATTTCTCAACACCGTAGATTGTTTATCACGAACATCAGTAACTGACCAGCAAACGTCACCACTTCACTACAAGATCAAAGTTTATGTGCAAGCAGTATTAGGGAATCTTCCATGCATCGACAGAAAGCTTGACGAGATAAAACAGCTGCAGCACACAGATGAAATATGCATTAAACTCATACAGTACACAAAAGAAGGATGGCCTGCAAAGTGTGACATTCCCACAGTATTATTCCCATACTATCAATTCTTCAAATATTCGGTAGCAGGCGGCCTATTCCTGAAAACAACAGAATTGTAATCCCGGTTTGTCTGAGGCTTGATTCACTTGATTTGATACATGAAGAGGACATGGGTATCACAAAATTCCGCAGCCGTGCGCTGCAAAGCGTGTGGTGGCCGGAACTTTCCAAACCAATAGAGTGAATGGTAAATAATTGCCAAATCTGCGCCAGAAACAAGTCTGATAAGGCGGAACCGCTCATACCGTCTGACCCGCTTGCCCGACCATGTCAGAAAGCCGGAGCAGACCTAAAGCGAGCTAAACGGGCGAAGTTACCTAGTGGTAGTGGATTATTACTCAAGATGCATTGAAATGGAATTACTACATGACACCAAAACCTCTACAGTTATCACCCATCTGAAATCAATGTTCGCCCGTCACGGAATAGTCGAAAGACTTTTCACGGATAACGGCCCACAGTTCGCGAATCACGAGTTCAGTGAGTTCAGCGCACAGTATGGATTTGTGCACGCGACGTCTAGTCTAGTCCATCCCCAATCGAACGGAGCCCTTGAGCGCGCAGTCGTTGTACTGAGAAGAAGAATAAAGATCCATACATGGCTCTTCTCAACTACAGAGCAACCCCCATTTTCAATTGATATAGTCCTGCCGAGTTATCTATGGGACGGAGATTGAGGACAACATTGCCAATAGCACCCAGCCAGTTAAAACTCATGGCTGAACATTGCAGTTTTGAGAAAAAGGAAACAGCTTATCGCGACAAAATCAAGGAAAACTTCGATATTGCACACACGTGTCCCAACACCTGTCCCAAAGTTGAAACCAGTAGATAAAGTGTTTTCAACGATTTAGATCACGATGGTGTAGTGCAGTCACCTGCGAAAAACGCCCCAAGATAGTTCATAATTAACACTCCTCAAAGCACAATCAGACGCAATTGAAGATCCCTCTCCAAATTTGCTGAGAAAAACAATAACATTACGCCCGCCGAACCAGCAAAGATAACAACCCCATTACCAGATAAGCCTGTGGACACCAGCAGATATAGAAGACTGATAAAGCCACCAGAGCGATTAGCGAGACCTGAAATTGGAAATTAAAAAAGAGGGACAAATAATATGTTTAACCGTATATTAAATTTAGTGTGAAGTTTGCATATTTGCTTTGAACTGATAATGGCTATCGTAAATATAGCTTGATGAAGTTCAAATTAAACGTAGTAGTCTCTATTAGTAGTTGTACCTTTATAAAGTTAAACATTAAAAAACTAAAGCATTGGGTGTGAACATTATGCCATTGAGATAAACAGCACCAAAGACTGTAAAGTATTTAGCAACAGAGCCCAGAGAAGTATTCAGGAGAAAGTAAATGTTTTCCTAAACCCCAAAGGGGAATGTTGTATAATGTGTTTATGAATACGGCCCTAAGCCGCATGTATCCAGGTATTGTCACACATCCTATGTGAATGATCACTTTTGGCTTACCTTTAGACGAATAAACATCAGATATAGAAAATACAACAACAGACTTCACGATGTTTGTCCAGAAGATCTTGTCGCATAGACCCATGCACGCAATTAAAGCAGTAAAAGGTTTTGCATGACTTTTTTTTACGATGCTTCATGAGTCGACTAAAGTTGACGACAATGTTGCTCTTCTTATCAAAGTTAGGAATTTTTTTATGAGGTGTTGGAAATGTTACAGTGTCATGCATCGCATGTAGATGGGTCAATACACACCATAGGAAGTACTTGTTATCTGTCTTCCTAATGTTGATACCACCCTTGATATTATTTATCTTCTTTGGCAACTCAATGTAGTTGGAGGGCAGCAAATTCTAATGTAGCTGTATGAACTTCAGTTTGAAGAACCTTATCCAGCACCCATCCAGATCCATGACATTCATGGTCATCAAACATGAACCAATCCCTGATGCACTTGGCAAATCGTTATCAATATCCATTTCTCTGAATGCTCTAAACATTTGAGTGCTCAGAGAAGAGTGTTATCCAGCCGTTCTAACAACAGCCCCTCTTTATTTGCTGTTATTTTCCTGAGTCGACCTGAAACGGCAATGTAACATTTTATTCCATTGTTTAATCTTACCTTCAAATGTTGTGTGATGTGATTTTCTTGATGCTGCATTTCCACTAGCAAGCCAGATTCATTTTCAGGTTGATCTTCTTTTGTTTCTTTACAGGAGGTTGATCTGACTCCTTAACTAATCTTTTTATACGTATGTTTGCATTGGAGCTGCATGAGTATGTGTATTCTCTCATATATGATCTGTATATGTTCAGCATTGTTGAAGACTTAGTAAGAAAACGTGGCAACTAATAAGTCCTCTTTTTGTGCGAAAGGCAATCAGTTTTTCATATAAATGTCTCTCAAATTCATCGAAGTTTGGCAGCACTTCATGACATCATCCACATTACGCTTTCACATTTGGGATCTCCACGCTTATGGTGTTACCACTTTACTGTCTTAATGGTAAATGAAAATTTTTTTGAAATTGGTACAGTAGTTATGAAGTTATGCACTGCTGAAGTTATCTTGTTTGTCTTATATACTGTATAGCCTTGAGGAGGGTGGGGGAGAGAGGGGTCTGTCATTCACTACGGGGAGGGGGAAAGTGATAATAGGTGTTTTTCTCTATCATTTTACCAACGGTGTCCATAAGTCGCTATACATTTTTACCAACGGTGTCCAAAATTCAAATGGGGTTTCTGTGCGTGGTATCTCATCTCCTCACTACTACGATTACTGTTATTCTATTATTATTATTATTATTATTATTATTATTATTATTATTATTATTATTATTATTATTATTACTACTACTACTACTACTTTTATATATAGCTAATTAAATTAGCAATTTGTAGTAGTATCATTATTGAGGAAAGACGAATTTGTAGTCAGAGTATGGTGTCAAAGATGAGGATGAAGGAATTGTTTAGCAGACAGAACGGAACAGCTCTGTCAAAGTTCTTCTTGCTTATACATTGAACAGAGAGGAGACAGGGGAGAAATGCTACGTAGTTCCGATTGGAGGATCAGATACGACAGGACTTTTCGGTTACGTGGAGGCATACAGGGAGCTGATTGCACAAGGCATGCTCAGTCAAGTAACTGACATTGCATTCTCGTGTGGCAGCGGCGGAACAATGGCGGGGTTAGCTGTGGCAAACCACTTTGCAACCAATTCAAAAATAGGGTAAGACTAATTACTTGGCAAAAGAGTCCATATTAGATCAAAACCAGTCATTACAGTGAAAATAGGTCAAGAGCAATCGCTTGGCAACAAAGTGTATCTGTAAAAGGAGGAAGAGTCACCTACAATGCAACTCGAGATTAAGGTGAGACAATTTGCTTGAAAAGAAGGTCGATAATAGGGAAAGCCCCACTACTTGACAACGAAAATTGATAAACGAAATAGGTTTATAACAGGACAACAAAGTCGATAATAGAGTAAAACCAATCATTTTTTTAAATCTCCAGTAAATGGTGGCCAAAGATAATCACCTGACAACAAAGTTGAAAGTGTATTGAGACTAATAACTTGGTAACAAGCCCAGCATAGCTAAGACAAACTAATGTGTAAACCGAAACCCTTGAGAAAATGTGAATAC
The DNA here is from genome assembly GCA_949752745.1 of Protula sp. h YS-2021. Lineage (NCBI taxonomy): Eukaryota > Metazoa > Annelida > Polychaeta > Sabellida > Serpulidae > Protula > Protula sp. h YS-2021. The sequence goes on from OX457029.1 coordinate 73,517,496, forward strand.
CATAAAGTGAATTGCTTGATGTTTCGCAAATTCCTTTCTTCAAAACCCTGCAACTTATTTTTTACAGAATACATGCTATTTCCGTAGTGTGCTCCAAAGAAAGAATGCACAAACATTGTAACGCTGAACTGTCCAAGTTTGGACTGAGCGTAATGTCAGAAGATTTAGTAAACTGCGTGGATGCATACATAGGACCAGGCTACAGAGACACAGCACAAGAAGATTTGGGTGAGAAAAATATATCTTTAGTTGATCCACGCCATACTCATAGAGCTTTGCATCGATGCATCAATAACAGCACATGCTATTATTACACTTTCTTATTACATTCTTTACTATTCAACAACACACTGCACATTTTACTAAGAAGCATTTCAATTCCATATCAAAGTTTACCTAAATATACCTTACTATGCCGACAGCAACATGACTCCGAAAAATCATAAATTCAACCTAGTAAACAAAATAAGTAAGTTTTACATGTTTAAATTACTTTAAACATGACAGAACTGTTCCGTTTGTATTACTTAGGGCATCTGAAAGCACTATATTTCACGGATAGTGCCCTCCATAAAACAGTTAAGATTCCATATAATTTACACACAAACAATTTGCATGTCAAAATTCATGAAAGACGGGATTATTTTTGTTAAACAAAATAGTTTTAAGCGACAGTCAATGGCTGAAAAGTCTCACAGGGTTTATAACATAATGTAAATTTATTTACATATTTACAAGGTGTCAAGCGTTTTATAACGCAATGCCAATATATATACAAATATTTTGGTTAAAATAATAATATAACACTGCCAAAAGTTGTTCAATAATTTGTCCTGTTTTGGCGTCGCAGGAACCGCATTAATTTTCGGCATTGAAAAGGCGTAAAACATATAAAATCCCTTTAATCCCTTTAATAAGACCAGGACACATGCCGTCTCTTTGACAATAACATACTGTGTACTGTAAATTTTACGATGTCTGATTATGCATAAAGTATCCCTTAATGAAATGACAACATGCTAATCATTTTAAAAATGGCTTAATTTAATATCTTTTTTTATTTAAAGAAGGTAGATATTTCAACTCACCCATAAAAAATCCATTTTAATCAAATTTGCCAAACATCAAATCCAATTTTTTGACTGCCATCCTACTCCCGGAAAGCTCCGTTTTTACATAAGAAACATAGCAATGTGAAGTAAAATTAACCGAAAAACAATCATTCCATCAGGCAACTGGCAACATTTTACCGCCATAGCTTAATATTTAAGAGTTATTTGTCACATAAAGTCTTTCTAAAGCATCAGTTGACTGATAATCAGTTCGTCCCTGCATATGACGTCACAACGACAACGACAAAATATAGGCAATCGTCTCTGAGCATAACGTCACAAAGACAACAACAAATATGCAAAAACGTCGATGAACGTGATATCGCAAACCAACATTTTTTATCGCATAATTAGGTATTATTATCTTTTTTAAAGTGAATTCATGGCATTACACAACAATTATCATTTCTTGTTATTGCATAATTCTCGAGTTTTTTTAGATATTGACAGCTTCGATTTAAAATCGTTTTTAAATTCTCAACAACATACAGTACAAGAGGAAATTTGAGAGCACTTTGATAAAGAACTAAATTTCGACAAGAGATCTTATTTTATCAGCAAGATAAAATAAGATCTCTTGATAAAACTTTTATTCCTGCTTTTATTGCAGACTTCATAAAGGATGTTGGCAAATCAACGGGGATCATGTTGGACCCTGCGTACACAGGAAAAGCTGCCAGAGGTCTTGTCGAGGAATTGAAACTGAATCCGCAAAAATTTAAAGGCAAAAATATTTTATTCATTCACACAGGTAATTAATATAAAAATATTCATTAATAATGGCTTATTTCTTTTTATCACAGTCTGTTTGTTTTCTAAATGTGATTGCTATGTTTTGAATTTTTTACCTATTTCAGTTTTAACTTGTTTATTCTCATTTTATCTATTTTATTATTTTCATTGTGTTGTGTTTTGTTTTGCTACAAAACTGTTCCTGGAAAACTTGGTATAGGAAGAGAAAATTTGAGATATGTTAAAATCGCGATGAATCCGTAACGAACTGACCTTGATCTTGAAGGTGTTTTTTAAAAAAGACACCTTTGTCAATTTTTATGAAATCCGTTGAAAATTTTGAATGTATTTCGACACTTTTGGTTCAATGCACATTACACAGTACACTTACGAACTCGACCGTCAAGTTCAGAATACAAAACCATCTATTGGCTATGTTCTCAAAACTTATAATAGCGCTTTTATTTTCCAACAAAAGCAAAATACATTGTACGTCTTTTAAGTTGAACTATCAGTTCAACCGACTTGCTGTAAAATTATTATCTGTGAATTTTATACATCAATATATCGGTGATTTTTAAATATGTCAATTAACCAAACTAAACTAACTAAACCGATCTATTTTATTTTGCAATGTAAAGTTTCATTCCTTAAATGTTAATAAATTTAATTTTTTTTAATTTCACGTAATTAAATGTCTTGCTATTTTTATTTTTTCTTATATATAGGAGGACTTTTCTGTGGCATGGATCATGACGCACTATTAGAGTCAATGAAAAACAAACCATCGGGAAAGATTAACATATGGGAAGATAGTGCTCTGAATGATCCGGAAAAAATAAACCATGGATCAGACACTGATTAATTCTGAATCACATGCAGATTAAATCACTACATGCTGATGGAACCCACCGCCGAATACTTTTCCAATCCTATGGCATGGGCCGATCACACCCCAGCAACAAAATAATCAGGATCTTTCACGACACGCTGATCACCTCCCGGCCAAATGCTGATCTTATCACACCATATGGTATACCATATGCTCGTCATATCACCCCGAACAGGCTAATCACAGCCGTTGATCGCATGCCTTAATATACTTGTCACATCCAACATCACAGGCATATTACATCCCTGGCACACGCCGCGCACCATACTGTTCATATCTCTTGACAAATGCTGATCACATCCCTTTCCACAAACTGCTGAAATCCCTAATCACACACCGAGCGCAGACTATTCCAAGTGCTAATCATATCCCCAATCACAAACACTTCCTCCACATGTTGATGAAGCCATTCACTGGTCACATCCCAAAATCTGACAACATAACATTCTGATACTTCCCCTGAAAAGTATTGGTCACACACCCGTCACATACTGACACATGCGCCACCACATACTTATCATATGCTCCGCTACATACTGACTGCATCTCCTATTTCATATATTAACCAAATTTCCCTCTACCTGCTTACCAAATACACCGAGACACAAGTATCACGGATACGTATGCGTATTTCCCGCCACATATTGACCACACTCGAATAAAATATTAACAACCCAGTATATTCAACCAGGTATTACCAGGATTAGCAGTCAGATTTAATACACGTATTAAATTTAAGACACGTACTAAAATTAATACTAAAACTGCAATTGTAAGATAATAAGAATAATTATATTTCCGGTGGTGGGATTACATCATTAACTTGTATGAGAAAAGTTCAACTTGTTATAGAAAAAGACTTTTGTTAAGGTTCACAGGTTATCCAGAATCTGCATATATAAATTTTGTTACCATTGAATGATATTGTTCATATGCTATCCAGGAATATGCAGAAGAAGACTCTGATTATCCAGTGACGTTGTTTATATGTTCTCCAAGAATTTGCAGATAAAAACTGTAATAACTCAATATTATTGTTGACATGTTGACCAGAAATGTACATATACAAGTTTTGGACTCTAGTGATCACAGAGGTGCTTTCGTATAGGTGTTAGTCACTGTAGACATAACGACGTTCTAAAAACGATGGCTAAACATCACAACTGATAATCGTCATGTAGCCACCTTCATTCAGAGTAATTGGTTCTTCCGGTCACGAAATCCATTTCTGTGAACATTTATCAAAAGTAAATGGGGAAAAAGCTTCAGTAGCTTGTATTTTGTTTCGGTCGGTCCTGAAAGTCACCTCTTATCACTGCCATTTTCGGTGAGCAATAACATCATCAGATTATTTCTTGATTACGAATCCGACGTCTATACAACGCCCATTTTTGGTCGTCAATCCAACGTTGACTATTCAGCGTTGCACCAAAGACGTTAATTAGACATCAGAGAAATTTGTATATTATTTGCGACAGAAAACGAACGTGTAATTTGCTTAGAATAACTTGTATAGACCTAGTGTATATGCAACCTCTCATCAAAGACGTTGGTTAAAAGGTGGTCTGCATCACAACTAAATCCCAACTAAAGTAAACCAGAGATACCGCTGGTCGAATCGTAGGGCGCAACCTCAAATCGACGTTGGACTTTTCTTAAAATGTTTACTTGGATAGGCAAGACACTGGATTGTAAACCATTTCCAAAACGAAAATAAGGAAATCATTTTCTCCGTTGACTTCAAAGATAAAGTGGCAGAAATTGATTCCAAGTATTCTAATTACTTCTTCTGATTTAACTGCAGTCCTTCACAATAGGACTTTGTCATCTGTTACCTCACTTTTCTTTAACCTCTAAATTGTTGAATAAATGATAGTGATGCATGCTGTTTCTTCCAAAATATTTAATTTTAATGCCATTTTCGCTGCTAAGACGTTACCGTAAAGCTCTTTTTCTCAAATTCAGAATTTTTTACAGTTTACTCGCGAATTAAGAGAGAAAAAAACAAATATGCTTATATGAATCACAACATCAATAACACAGTGTTGTAAGTATGTGCAGAGCAACTAAAATAAAAACACTTTTTCTGTTTCAGTTTTATAATTAATATAGACCTCCGAAGGAGGTTAATTTTGAAGCACATATTTTATAGAAAGCAGAGAATAATAAAAGCCGAGAGTGAAAATCAGACCCATAAGCGGTTGTCTTGTGTGGACAGCAGGCTCATCTCTATTCTTTCTGCTTCTTAGTGGCCGCGCACAGATTGGTTACAGGGACGGGTACAGCGTCGAAAACGAGACAGCTACAGAGTTGATATGGATGCGGGTATAACGGTCTATCAATTGATTCAAGAGCGGGCAACAGGTGGTTTCATCGGAGAAGCGGGGTCATCAGAGGTGGGAGTAGGTGGTGGGAAATTGATTTAATCAAAAACAATGTCAGATTGTTTAGAATTAACTAACTTTAAGTGTCATTTCTTATCTCCTTCTCCTCATTTCCCCTCCCTAATCCCCGGTTCTGTTCAGAGCGGCGTGTATCTACCAATTGGGTTTCGTTTGAGGTTGTCTTACTTGTGTAGAGTAGCCTCTTGAGAAGCTGAAGATGTAAGCAGCTGAACACAAATTGATTAACAGGTCCATTTTCGTATCACTCCTCAATGTGTAACAGATTCAGCCTCCTCGATGCTAATCCAGGATAACTGTTATACTCTTTGGAGATATACGTGGTTATATGGCCCTATATGCAAAGAAAATACCCAGCTTTTGTCAAATAATGTATTTATAGATAACATAAACCACATATTTCATGAAATGTTCGACGGATTATGTGTGTATGCACTGAAGAACAAAAATAAACTTTAGTGAGTGGCCATGGCCATTCTATGTATATACTTAGAATTTTATTTTAGAAAGTCACAAGGCAGATATTTGTTTGGTAATTGAATATGGACCAAATGAGCCAAAGGATCAAGTAGAGGAAATTACTATTGCTATAATTCATGTTGTAGGGAAACCTTTTAATTAGCAAAGAATTAAATAAACGTCTGGCTGCTGTAACGGTAGCATTATGTGTTTCTCAACTTAATACGGAAGATATTTTCTGTATTAATCATTGCAGTTCTTGCTATCAAGGCTTCACATGACAAACTGGAATTTTCAAAAATCCAAAAGAATTTGATACTGGGTTTGTAGAACCCCAGAAACCCAGGAATTGGATAGTTGTATCAGGAGAAGAGTTGTATTGGCAATATGTTTGCTTCAACAAATCATCACTTATAGTGAGGACAATTATCCCGATGGAGAAGAGCGTGATATGTTTCCAGATTTAATTGACCCTAAATACAGAACTGAGCCATGCGGATGAAAACCAGATCGCACGTAACCTAAAATAACCGCGACAATATCTAACGTCATTTCTAAACCAAAAGAGTTGAAATTTGAAACTTTTCGAACTTTGAAGATCAACTCGAGCAAGTTAACTCTAAGTAACAATGTATTGGGCTCATATTTGTTAACGGTCTACGAGGTCACGTGAGCTTGATCCTTAAAGTTAAGATTCATAATGCAGGACTACCCGCTGCCCAAAATTTCTAGGTGTACTAACTGGGATTTAAAGGGTTTATCTAGCCAGTTTTTGTGACGAATTTGTGATGAACAAACTTTGGCCTTGAACTTCAAGTAGGTTTTTTGTGATTTTTTTTTGTTTTACAAGATTTTTGGGTAGCCGTTTTATTATACGACATTTGATGCTCCGTCAACTATTGCATACAATTTTAAAAAAATAGAGATTTGACCTCTGATATCTGATATCTGTGAGCGTTTTTATTGATCGATAAAAACAGATTTTTATAGGACTTACGACCTTGGAAGTGACGTTTTGACTCATGACCAATGTAACATTAGATAAATACGTGTGATTTCGTTTATTTGTTCTTTATTTATTCTTAACAATAATTACATGGCGAGAGCTGTTTCTGATACAATCATTAAGTCGCTAAACTGATATCATTAATACCCAAATAGACCACGTAGGCGTCATCATCACAGCAATAACCTAATTTTAACAGGCATGGGCAGGGCGCGAGAGTTTAATGTTAATTAACAGTAGATTATCAGAAGATTTAAAGAACGCAAGTGTATAAAGTACTGTATCAAAGTACTGTATTAAAGCAAATTGAATACTAATGATGTCCTTTGTATTGACATCATTGTGATAATCGATAACATTATCACAACATAATGTAATAATACTGTACAATAAAAGTTATCCCCAGTAGTATTTATCATATGGTCCATTCAAAAAGGCAATAATTGCGATAAGCTTTTAATACACGTATATTTCCCAATAGCTCTGTTTTAGAAAACGAGTTTTTATCAATTATGCAACTAAGCATAGAGTTTTTTGTGTTTTTAATTTTCTGGCTTGATGCACAAAAAGTGGTTTTGCCATGGATCATCCGCATCTAACAAGGTAATATCGGCAAAGCCAGCTTTATCTAAATACTCCTTCTGTTTTTCGGTACTCCAGCATGAACCTAACCCTTCACCGCCCTCGAAGTAAAGTGACACAGGCATGCAATGATACAAACTTCCGGCGTACAGCATAGGACCTAAGGGCAAGGACAGATTGTCCTTGACATTGCTGTGGGCTCTTATATCTACCATGTAGAACTGACCTCTGGGCTTCAGAGAACGGTGTATCTCCTGCAGAAACTTGAAGCTATATGGTACATCATGCACCACATCGATCAGAAAGAGGAAATCACACTTTTCTGATAAATCTTCAGGCAGGTTACAACCATCCAAGACGCAAAAAGTAATGTTGTTGAGCCCCAAACATTTCACTCGTTTATTTGCAGTATTAATCGCTTTTGGATCAGTATCATAACCCATAAAGACTGAGTTGGGAAAATGTTGCGCCAAGCTTTCTATTTGATAGCCTACGCTGCAACCAGCCTCGAATACGGTTATTCCTTTCTCTGATAACAAAAAATGATTTTGATGAAAGATGTTTTATTATGCTACTAGATTAATTTTAAAGCATGATATCTCAAACCAAAATTAAAAACTTATAACATTTTATTTTCTTCATACAATTGAATATTTTCCTATATTTCTTTAAAAGATGAATATTTGAAGCTTGTTTGATTTTATAATAGCCACTCTTGTTTGTTATTAAAATAGCATTAAGGTTAAATCAATTATTCAATCAAAGAAATCTTACCCAATTTTTGAATAAGGTCAGGTATTAAGCTTAGAAGTTTCCTAAGCACTGACCAGTTGTACGTAATTTTAGTATGCATGCTTTTCCACTCATGAAATCCTTTGTAGTGGTCATATGAGATACCTAAATACAATTCAAACGCGTTATGTGACATTATGCAATTACCCCTAATGGGAGAACATTTCTTGTTATTTTATATTATTATGTCACGTCATTTTTTTATCAAACGTATAGTAAAGCTAAAAAGCAAAGTTATACTTAAATCCTTAAAACATCTATTTAAATATATTTTCAGAATACTGCAATATGAATAAAACACAAAGTGGTCCAGTGATTTAAATTTCGAAAAGCCTGAAACAATGTTGATTTTGGTGCTTTGCGGCGCAACATCAGTGTTTTAATAATTTAATTAAATAAAGGCATTCCAAACTGAAACGTTTGAACAGGCAAAAGTATCAGGAAGCTTCTACATAGGAGACTATAACTCTCAATGACAACAAACTCTCAAACAATAGTTTATAATATATGCTTTCATTGATCTTTCACAGGTATCAGAATCCAATGCAAAAAAAATTCTCCATGGCACATCATTATTATAACATAAACTGACAGAGTCTTTTCCTCTGTAGCCGATATTATGCAGATATTATCTGTATTACCTATTACATACATGTTTCCAGTATCGTCACCTGTATGTTAAAAACAACTTTTGACGGGGGAAAGCTACATGTTTTGTGCTATAAAGTTTTCGTAAGTTTTATATAATGTTTGAGTTAATGTGGTTGTGTAACCTTTGTACGCAGTTAAAGACCAAAAAATTTGAAATGCATCAACAATAAAAACCTCTTGGTCCATCCTGCTTAAAACACTTCTTCAGTTCATCGGGGTTACCAGTCATCAGTGGTAAGGCTTGCATCAAGAACACATAGGAACTTTTCTCGCCACCTAAAATATGAAAATAACAGCATTTTTTCGTTGCTAATTTAGCTTGTCTTACAATTTCGAAATACAGTTGTTTTGGCAAACATTCACAACCGTAAATCAAGACAAGAAATTAACGAATAAATAATAATAAAGATTAATTGACGACCAGATGACCAACACTGCTCTTAGGGGTCATTTCCTTGTAATACCTAATATTTAAAAGTACCTAGCAATATCATTATGAAATAGTTGCAAACAATTTCATTTCAGTTTAAAATAGCTTACAAGTGTAATCAATTGATGTTCGACTTGTAAACATAGTGTATTTAAAAAAAATAACAAAATAATTTAAGTACCTTCAGTTGTTAGGTATGGAGCTTTGTAATCATCCATATGATACGTCCCGTCCGATGCGTCATGGTTGAGAATTTTCCCTGTAGCCATAATCGCTAGCCATTCCCTCACGTACCTGCGCATATGCAAGCTATGTGTCATGCGGGGAGCGTCATGGGTATGGGCATGGGGAAGGCGTTGGCGAGGGGTATGACAACAACCCAGCACACGCACCTTTAAAGTCAATAGTTATATATGGAGTGTGCGAATTTACACGCGATGACTCATGAGAAGGGGTTTGAGGACCTAACCTAACCATCCACGTCACTCCACATACATAAATAACGAGTCATGCTGGGCAGTGTGTGAAGTTCTCACCTCCGCAAATACTTTAAAAAAGTCATGGGTCATGGGTCATACGGAGCAGTGTGTTAGGGCCTTCCCCCTCCTCATTATGTAAGTTATGGGTGGAGCGAGAGAAGTTTTGTAAGGGCCTCTTCTCCTCACTTACTTGTACGTACATAAGCCATGCAGAATTGCATTATGAAACGCTATGCTAGCCTGCCCGACCTGCCTCCCTCCCTCCCTGCCTCCCTCCCTCCCTCTCTCCCTCCCTCCCTCAATCCCTCCCTCCCTCCCTCCCTCCCAAATTTGAAGTAGAACAGAGGCCACCCAATGATCAACGTCGTTTAATCCGCTACTGAATAAGGTTCTTATACAAAACTATCGATCCACAAAAAAGCATGTTTAATATAAAAGTTAATCTAGCAAAAACCTTACCTTTCCTTGAAATTCCCTGCTGTTGCTAGCTCGAGAGAAGTGATCGGCTTTTTGTGTGCTGCTATCAAATCAAATAATCCCAGCTCCGACCCAAGCCCTACTCCATTCGCAACATATGAATTGTTTAAGATATCCATCAACGACTTGCCAAATTCTTCCCCATGTTTGTCATTTGACATGTTTGTTTTTTCCTTTATGAATACTCCTGCAACAAAAAAAAAAGAAATATAAAAATAAAAATTAAATTTATATTTGAAAAATATAACCGCTAAAGTTAAAAAAATGATAAATGAAAAAGTGCATAAAATAAAATGCAAAAGTTGTGCTGCTGTTTATATTAGTGCATTTTCACCTTCAATGGCATTAGGCAAGAAATCATAATGATTACACGATCCCAGTGTTTATCACTTGGGTTTAATTAAACAGTTTTGCTTAGGATAAAATTATGGTTTTTAAATAAATCCCTTTGTAATAAAATTAACAAGAATTTGTCTTCTACCAAGTTTATATATGCAAATAAAAGTCATTTGGTATCATACTTCATGCCATATTGCTATCAATGCCCCAAATACAAAGTGTTTTTTCTTTGTTATCCATTTTTATCAGATATACAATCAGTCTTAACACACAGCAGTCTTGACACACATATACACTCAAGGTCGAAAGCCTAGTGTCGTCGTGAATGTATGGACCTTATTCATTAGCGATGGGGGGAGGATCTAATTTCATGATACATGCCAAATTTGGTTCAATGTTTGCAAAATATGACACAAAACTTTTAATTTCTATATCCACATCATTCGAATTCTAGAGCCAGGAGCTTGCTATAAAAGAATGGTGAATTGATGTTTACTTCTTCGATATATTTTCTAATAATTAAATTCGCCTTTCTATCATGGTGAGAGTAGCATCAAAGACCAATGGAAGATAAAAGGAACCTTCTAACCAAATGAGCTAAATATGTAAACCTATGGAAATAAATAAATTAATTGTTGGATGTTGATAAATCGTAGGCTGAACTTTGTGTGTCTGACGTTACGAATCAAGATTATTTCTCTGCCTATTATTTCTCTGGATCATTCTTCTTAATTAGTTAGCTAAATATGTAAACATATCATGTCTCCTTAATACCTATACTTCTCCATCTGTAAAATTTTGTGTTAGTCTCCACACTCTATATTAGTAACAAAGTGCGTGATTCAGTTATGAATAAATAGTTTAACTGCAGATTAATGATCTTGTTGAACGTTGTACGTTTATTTGTTGAAAGTGCGGTATATAGTCAGCCCGCAAAGCACAAACACTCGTGTTTATGGGCAATTACGCCTTAGGATTAAGATTATGACACAGTTTCTGAAAATCACAAGACTGAACATATTGTGCGCAAAATATTGATGTATACTCGCGCAGTTCTAATTATTTATTTATTTATTATATTAGTCTTAGTAGCATTACGGGTACTTGTATTATCAGTACTAATATTAGAAATAGTTAATGGTAGTGTAGTTATTACTAGCGCTTATTGTAGAAACGGCAGTAACTGTAGTGTTAATAGAAGTAGTATTTCAAGCAGAAGTAGCAGTATCGGCGAAGCTGAACAATAGTTACACTATACAATAGTTACAGTCACTTTTCGACTCAACAGTAGTAAGTATTTCTTCACTGCTTTATTTTTCGAAAATATTTCAACGTTTTATTTTACAAGAATTCGAATATTTTTCTAAAGTATTTTTTCTTGAATCATTTTTAAAGACGACAAATTTCAAATAAAATAGAGTGTTTCTGAGATTTCTGGTCAACCTCAGCCGTGCCCTACCGGAAGTCTTAACAAATTTACAGCTGCAGTTATCCAAACACAGAGATGAAAGGGATCAGCTTGATTTCGATTTTTAATTTGGGCCATATTAATTCTTCGAGTTATTTAACCGAATATGGCTCGTTAGGTAAGAAAACTGTGCATTAAATGGCACAATCCCACATTTTCTGTTTTATTCTCTGTTTGTTATTAATGTGATTAATATGTTCAGTCATTACTCCATTATAGCTGAAGTGTATGTGATTGCTTTGTGCTATGCACCACCTTAAATAATACCGACTGATTAATTTCCCTCATCTGGGGAAATAATTTTGGGTTACAACAGATAGAACATGGAAGTTTATTCAACATAATGTGAATTCAGATCAATGTTAATTTTGCTCAAAATATGCCAAGAAAGGAAGATGAAGACAAATTATTCAAAGAGTAGAGATATTAAGAGGTTAAGACAAAAATTGTTTGATAAGTCATTTAACGGTAGAATCCATGTTATTTTTATTTCAAAAATAATGTTGAAATAATGACGATGCATTGTTTTTCATGAAACATTTCAAATGCATCATGTCAATACTATTTTAATATGCCTACCCATATTAAATTTTAAACACAGTCGACAAATATGAGAGAAAGAATTTAAAAGAAGCACTGTTATTCAACAGGTTCTCGTAAAAATATTATTCAGTACGTTTACAAAGAACAAAAAAAATTCTATAACTGTGAATTAAAATTGTTCATGAATTAGTTTTTAAAATAAGAATTGAACTGTCATTTTAAAGTCAATTGATAATCAAACAGACATCATTTTGTCACTTTTGACATGTTAGTTGTTACAAGGTCCATGGTAAAAGAATTATATTTACCAGTTAGTGAACGCAGTCATCAATACATTTGTTCAAATCTGTTGATCACACATCAGTTAAAAAGACCGAATCAAAGTGATTTGAAGTGATTTCAATTGCTGGTTTTCCTGGAGCTGTCAGTCATTTTGCATCAAAATCGACAGATTTCATATAAATAATTCAAATTTAGCATTGTACGATATGTACAAAGGTCATATATTGAAGATGTTTTTGCACAAAATTATAGAGCGAAATATTCGATCATTTCATTTCAGCGATAGCGTTCTCAGATAAAAAACAGGCCTATTGTATCAATTATTCCACGAACAATAACCGAGGGTAAGAAAAAAATCATGTAAGTTTAGTAATGTTTACCTGATATGAAGGACGATAAATCCCCGAGTAGAATAAAGCGAATTGTATATTTTTGTAAGATATATTTCATTTAATTAAATGTAATTCGGTATCTAGGGTTGTTCAATCTTCCACAACTTTATACAACTGTAGTGTGTTGTTGTATGTTGAACAATATTTTATTTATAATTTGATTTGAAGTTATATTTTACTGACTTTGAGGCTGTTACCTAGATATAAATTCAAGCGGAATACATTTCATCCTGTTCAACTGTATACCGTGGTTCAAATTAAAAGTAAAAAAAAAAGAAACTAGCATGGTTCAAATTAAAAGCAAAAAAATAGCATCAAGATATATATCTGCTAGACTTTGAGTCAATAAATGTTTCATAACACGTTTAATAATTTATTAATTATAGACCAATCAGGGATAAACATAATGGCATAGCCTCAAGCAACCAGAAGTAGAAAGATACCAATGTTACATAACTTAATCAGTGTTTTTAGTGAGTTCGTGCCACGTTTCAGACAAAACTGCACCTGGATTTTATTAGAAAGAAAATAGTGACATATATTCTTTGTTAGACTGATATTATTGTCAGTAACAATCACTTTTGATACACTGTCTACAGATGAAAAGCTATTCAGTTAGAGAAATCTACCTTAAATTAACAATCGAAATTTCTGATACTTTTTTCCAGCCCTGGATGATTATAGCGCAATTATCTTATGCTTTAGTTTTTTTTTTAAATTTGGACTATTTTAATATTCTAGGTTCATCTATCTGTGATATTTGCAAGAAAATTGTCCACCCGTCTCTCAGTCCCTCAGTTGCACTGTAATTCTAGTTGCACATCTTTCAGTCGAACCAGCCCAACCATGCTCTTCAATTGCAACTAGTTCAACTTTCATTAGCAAGTCCAACCAATCCAATCGTCAACTCAAATTAGAGCCAGCTCAATCATGGCTAAATTCAACCAATCTCTCCACCATCGCCATTCTAACCATCACCTTCTTCACCACAACGCAAATGACTCCACGAAGAATTACAGCTATCTCAATCATCATTAATTTGTGCTAAAATTTTGACTATATTTTTTTCCGTTAATAGTTTATTATTGCTTTGCTGCTGTTTGTGGTGTTTCCTAGGTTACGCGCTACATTAATACCTAATACCATAGCGACACTCCAGCGCTGTAATGATTAAATGACGAAGTTTGGAGCCAACGAAGAGCTAGTGAACTGTGTCAACACTTACAAAATACCAGACTACCAGTACATCAGTAGAATTGGGTGAAAGATATATGCAGCTAAGCTGTGTTTAGTCATCGAATCATTCAATTAAAAATTATAAGGAAGCTTAATTATTTTATTGATATCTAACACTTCTGTGCATTGTAATTAATTACAAAAACAAAACGGAAAATAATTCCTATTTTCTGTCAGTGTTTTATTAATTTACAAATTATTGTGTTAAACTGTATGGTCGGTTGATTCAACCCTTTTGAATGTTATATGAATGTTTATTGATATGCAGTTACGAATAACCAAGTCGTACAAAAACTTTGATTTACCTTGTTTTTTAAATAGAAGATTAATTTCAAGATAAATATATAACTCTCAAGTTCACTTCGCAACTTATTTTACGTTGATGTATTTATTAAATGGTGTAGATTTTACATTTATAAAGGAGGCGGGCTAGGGCTTAGAGATAATTTGATTTCTGCTTATAAAGGAAAAGTCGCTAAAGGACTTTATCAAGAGTTAAAATTAAGCACATACAAGTTTAAACTTAACACGTTTTGTTTACACTTACAGGTTAATACTTAGTAACATTAAGTAACATCAATAATGATTGTATCTTAATTATTATTAAGTCGTTTGGGTATAATTAATAGCTTTTTCTTCTATCATACTACTCTCAGTTCAACCGGAAAATAAAATGCTTGTCTTTCATACAGTGTATTATCAATACCAAATGTATGAAGACATGGTGTTATCAAATATTTGATACTGTTAGAAGACATTGTTTTATACGGTATACACTGAGATTGAAATGGGTCGTAAATTTCTTTCTGACCTTGCTCCGTAATATACATTAATATTTAAAAGGAATAAATATGCGAAAATTTGTTATGGCTATGCATATTTATGATACGGTATCACCTTTGACATGTGTATCTAATCTAAAATGAGACTAGAGAAACTAATAAATTTTACCATAATCGATCTGCCATTTATATCATTTAACAAGAGCTTTCGTTCACTTATGTGTCTCAATGCAACACTCAGTTTTTGTTATTGCAAGAACAGCCTGTTCAAAATTATGAGTACTTAAAATTGTTTCGATTGTATAAATACTATATTGAAGATCCGGTTTGTTGTAGCATGCTTATTTTGCTGTTTGAATCACAAAGAACGCCGAAGAATGCCATTGTGTAGTAAACCCCATCACGATCACTAAATGCTGCAAAACGCCACCACAAATAACGCCAATTAATAGCAGTTAAAGAAGCCACAGTACAGCAAAAACCACAGGGTAGAAGGATAAACTGTCACAAGGTATGACTGTGGCCGCTAGAGAAGACAACGAGCTAGTGAAGATTCTTTATTCAAAAACGTAGAACTCGGGAACAAAAGGTCGTCTGCAACATCCTGAAAATAACATTAAATCCTTTGTCCGAAACTCATGGTACACTAATGGGCAACAATCAACAAAAATATTACAATGATGTAAAGGCAGCGATAAAGAGCAAAAATACCAGTACAACAGAACTTCACATTACATCACTGCTCGTCCAACATGATTTACATAAAAAATAAAGATTAATAGATTTACCAACAAAAAGTAAGCACAACCTAAAATCCCGTTCTCAAGAAACTACAGTGTGGAGAAAAAGACACATGTGTTCCTCACATGGCTCCTCAAAATTATAAATAATTTTTAATGAACACAGTAATTATGCGATTTAATATATCCCCTGATACTTTGTTTATCCAACACTGACAAGTCAACGGTAAAACATATCAACACTGACAAGTCAACGGCAAAATATCAAATAAAATGTAATAGCCTTTTACAACACAATGTAATATATAAACATAATATATTCAATAACCTAAGCACATCAAAACCTTTTATGCAACACCAACTCTTCTATGAAAACTAATAGTGGCTATCATCCTCGGCGTTGAATTTACCCCTACTTTGTCTCTTCCGAAGGCACCATAAATACTAATTTATGTACTGGACGTTCCAGATAAGACGTCTTATTGACACGTTTACCCAATGTATCCAATTCCCTGCCACCTATGACTAATTTGAAACTTCTGACACATTCGTCAGTAGAGAACCTAACTTCAACAACCCTACCTAAACACCATAAATTGCGCGGCACTTGATAGTCCTTGATCAGAACTTTATCTCCTAGTGACATGTTGCGACGAGACCGAAGCCATTTTGGACCTGCTTTGCAACACGTGTATATACTCGGAACGCCAACGACTCCAAAACTGATCAACGAAGTATTGTACCCTTCTCCAGCGCTTAACTGAAAAATATCATCTCGCTTAAAATCACCAACAGGAGAAATTATGATACTACTTTTTTATCGTCAATAAATGGTTTGGCGTTAGTGGTTCGGGAAAGTTGGGATCGGAGATCGTTCCTAAAGTGACTGGACGGCCATTCATGATGGCTGAAACCTCTGCTATAAAAGTACGCAATGACTCATCGTCTAGATGACTCCCATTTTGAAATAACAGTGTAGCTGAAATGCGGATCTAATCAACCGTTCCCGTACCCCAGACATGTGGCTGGATGAGGTTGGGCTAGGTTGAAACTAAAATACGCACTGATTGTCCATAAAACAGTTTTTAACTGCAATACTGTCAATTTTCTTCAAAGCTTCTTTTAACTCACGATTTGCTCCAATAAAGTTTATGCCTTGATCGCAACGCAGAAGCGATACTGGACCACGAATGGCAGTAAGTCGACGCAGTGAATTTATGAACGAACTCGTAATCAGAGAATCCACCAATTCCAAATGTACTGCTCTTGTAGCAAGTGAATATATACCCCCATCTCTTCAATTCAACCCCACAACAGGTAAACAGGTGTTGAGTTCGATCAACAGACACTTATACCATTTTGTACTGTTCTAGAGAAGCACGTAAGCGCCTACATGTCAAACAATTGAAAATATGTTTCGCAACCAAAGACCTTCAACCAATGATCCAAAAACTACTTAAACGGATTTTGTTTAATGTCATTCCTTTGCCTTGATGAAGGACCCACTGATGTCATTGGGCAACAATCAATTTGCTGACGAACAAATCCTTTGGGACAACAACTGGATGAATATCACCCTGTTGAAAAATTGAAATTCTCAATCTGCCACCGACCTTGAAAACACCCTCCTCCATGAAGCGATTAAGCTGGCTCTAAACACTACGTAACCTGACAGACCGCTTTTCAGCAATGCATTGAATTTCTTCTTGAAAGGTATTGAGTTGTGCAACCTTTAGTATTTCCCTTTCAGCGACAGCTAAGGCTTCTGCGGTTACACTTCCTACCAGTAAATCTGAACTACGAGTCACAACTTTGTTAAATGTCCGTGACCTTCTTTCCAAACAAGAATAAGAGCGACAACTTTTTTGAGACGAATCCAACTCGAAACATGAAAAAAATCTATTCAATTCCAATGGTTTGGAGGAGACATCTGCAAGACGGCACGTCTTTTTCACGTCAAGATCTGAATCGCAAATTTAAAACAATACGGGCTCAAAGGATGGAAGAGTTAGTTTCCATGAGAACCTGGAACCACAAAACCACCTAGATTGACTAAGATCCTTCACCAAACATCCTCGCGAGGCAATATCAGCTACGTTCAATCGACCTGGTACATGATTCCACTGGTCCGTTGTCGTTTGGGAGTGAATAAAACCTACGCGATTAGAGACGAATATATGAAAACGCTTTGTAGTGTTTGCGATGTAACCCGAGACCACCTTACTATCACACCAGAAATGATGTTTCGTGTTCACATACTCAAGTTCAGTGTCGAGAAACTTGGCAATCTTTACAGCCAGAACTGCTGCAGTTAACTCTAATCTCGGAACAGTGATAGGACATATTGGACTAACTCTTGACTTTCCCATCAGCAAGTATACATGTACTGCCCCATGGCCAGTAGCTATCAAATGCAGATAGCTAGAACTACCACAGTTCAAAGTCGAGGCATCACAAAAGTGATGCATTTGAACTTCAGCTACCTGGAAAACCTGCGTTTGACGCTTCAATTTCCGACAACTCCGAAAGGCCACTCAACCACCGCAGCCACTGCACTTCTAACTCCTCAGATATCTCATCATCGCAACCACCTCCAGACAAGCATAGGAACCGTAAGATACGTTTACCAATGAGTGTCAATGGTGCGATGAAGTCCAAAGGGTCCTAGATCAAAGCAACTGTAGCGAGTGGGCCCCGTCTTGTCATGGGACGTTGCTTTACGGGTATTCTTAACCTGAACACATAGGACTGGAACACCCAGTGCCCGCTCAATGGCTAAGTCCTTGAATGGAAGATCAAGTCTATCGCCGCTAAGCCTTACCTCAGAAGGAAGAGATGACAACACGAGCTGAATTTGAGACAAATTTGTGTAACTTCAGTTTCACTCTAGAACATAAACCGGTTGTACTTTGAATGAGACTATCTTCCTTCTCAACCCTTAGTAAACTAATTAAGCCATCATCGACATAAAAGTGGTTTCGAAGAAAATTGCTCACATCCAAACCAAAATGTTCCTCAAAATCCTCTGCTGCTTGACGCAGACCAAAACTGCTGCAGAAAGGACTGGACTTGAGGCCAAACGTTAAAATTGGTCCGTTAAAAGTGTTACCACTGTCCCACTAAAGGAAGGATATGTAATTCTGATGACTTCTTGGGACTCTGAAATGGTAATACTTCTTTCGGATGCCACAACTGAACGCGATGTCTTCCTATCGGAAGCGTAAAAGGACACCCAAAAGAGAATTTGTCAGATCAGTACCTTGCATAAAACAATCAGTTGGAGACTTGCCTTTAAAATTGGCACTGCAGTCAAATACTACTTTCAACTTACGATCATTTAAAACGCCGTGATGAGTCAGATACCAAACTACATCTCCTACCTCAGCCTCTGGAACCTTCTCAGCGTACCGATTTTGGATCCTTTCTGACGCAAAAATGTGTATTCCCACTTATGACCAGCATCCCGGTCCAGTTTTGCCTTTAAATGACCAAGTCGCTTTTCTGCAACTACACGATTGTTAACCAAGTCATTTTTCTCACGAAAAGGCAACGGCATGACGGTATCAATGCGCGGTCACAGTTATATCCAAGTAACAGAAATTTCCGCGCCATCACAAACTGGTGCTAACTTGTGTGCCATTCCCTTTAGATGAGGCCATTTCTTGGCCATCGCTTGTGTTGGAATATGAGAGCGAGGTAGTTTCAATTTTTCCCAGAATCGAACGCTCTGACCATGAGACCACTACGAGAGTACTTCTAATCTGTCTGTCCTCAGCTAGCATTGTTGATAAAGATAACAGCATCTCAGGACCAACAGTACTTAACGACCGGTAAGTATCATCGAGACCTGTCGGACTGTGTATCGAGAAGCGCATAAACCAATCGTTCTTTCTCTGGGCTATCAACATGGGAAAGATCAACCGGAACAATCCTTGGACTCAAGCTACCAGTAGTCAACGCTGTAGCACTTGGATGAGATTGAACAGTCACACCATGCACTTGAGTTGTATCATCATGACCAGAAGCCAAACTATCTTGAGTGGATTCAGCATTGTTCTGACTTGGTAAAAACAAAGGAGCATGCGCATTAAAGTTCGACGTTCTAACTTGAGACTGTTGACTTAATTTGTTACCAAACTTAACCTCAAAGCTATCATGAAGACATTTTGGATGTAATCTTCTACAAGTGACACACTTCAGTTTGGCTTTACACTTCTTGTAAATATGACCAGACTTAAGACAACCATGATACAACCGCTTATCAAAAACGAACTCATTTTTCTGTTGGACATTGAACTTCGCAAACCTTTGACAGTCGGCCAATCGATGGAGCTTTTCACAAAGCAAAGACAACGACTATTTTTTTTAATTTCAGTGTTAGTTTCCGTGGCATGAGATGAACCACATCTGTGAGTAGTTGAGAAAGGGCGGTTCTAAGTCACTTATGACGTCATACTGACGTCATAGGTGGCTGAGAACCGGCGTGGGGTTTCTAAGTCATTTGTTTTTGGATAGAGCGCGCGCCTGTTGTAATGACGTGAAAATGACGTCATAATGACGTGATGATGACGTGATAATGACGTCATAAGTCACGTGATTTTTTTTCTTCTACACATGTATGCACACACCTACCAAGACAAGTTTTTGGCTTATTTCACAATATGTGGCGGCCGCTCTGAAAAGAGCGGCTAGGAGTCGAAGCTCCTCACTGTTGGTTGCTGCCATCAGTTCAATAAAAGGTGAGCACGTCCTGGATTAGCCGTAGTGACTCATCTGCTGCCCATTGAAGGCAAAGTGAGTGGTCTTGACGCCGCAAGTCACGCATGCCAGCTCATAGTCGCGGAACAGGGCCGTGTGATAGGCATGTATGCATGAGCAGTGCAAGCAGGCTTGATGACCGCAGACAGACGCAATCACTTTATCTCCTCCAACCAAATACCCACAGCCAACGCAGATGTTCAATCATGGCGTAGGCAGTATGCAGACCATGTGGGGTACTCTTCTTCTTCTTGATTAAACGGCCAATCTCCCTTAGCATGGTCATACGTAGATATGCTTCATTGAACTGTCCTTGCTCCACATTGAGAGTCATGTTGGCTGCAGTGACCAGAAGATTTATGAAGACTGGTATGCAGACTACGGCAGCATAAGCAGGATCTGGAAGCATCTGGATGAAGTATTTCCTGTATGGAGTGCCGGTTTGAGCATGGACAGGCATGCCCATTTCCTTAACTTCGCGTACTCTCAGCGGGTCAGTGAGATCGAAGGTGAGCTCCATTCTGACAAGTGTGGAGAGAATATGTGAAGAGAACACTTATATAGCTTGGTAAATGAGGTCACGGGGAGAGGCAG
Source organism: Protula sp. h YS-2021 (assembly GCA_949752745.1). Classification (NCBI taxonomy): domain Eukaryota; kingdom Metazoa; phylum Annelida; class Polychaeta; order Sabellida; family Serpulidae; genus Protula; species Protula sp. h YS-2021. The sequence continues at coordinate 73,538,644 of OX457029.1, forward strand.
CTTCGCCGATCCCTCCCGGACATACTATGTGCCGACCACCCCCCCCCCCCAAACAGAACATACTAACTATGTGCCGATCCACCCCCCCCCCCCCCCCATCCGTGGAGAGAGAAATGGCGTCAACTCAGCGTAATCAAGTCATGTATAAGTGCTGCGTCTCGTGCTCAGCAATGACATTATTAGGAACATCATGGACACCTGACTCTATTTATTGATGACGTAAAGACTTTTGAGGCTGATGACAAAGTTTACATCATGTTAAACATATATGATAAAACTGAAACGGCTGCAATAGCATATGCATTGGGGAAGCGTTAGGCTTTCCATCAGATGTTGCTCCAGTGAAGACTTCCACTAACAAGACAATCACAGTGATGAGGAACGGAGTAACACTGACAACGGAGTGTTATAAGTGTCGGCTGTGGCTGGAATATGCGGGACAGGCTCATAACCGTCGCTGTGAAGATCCAACTTGTTGGTGAAAAGCCAACATACTAAAACTTTTACCTTTTAAGGGCCATCCTATATTACGATGATATGACGCTGATTCTGTCTATGTATGAGTGTATGAAAGGAGATTTTGAGAATACATTTTATCACATTTCAGTTTTTCAGGTCTAGTGAATGATGTGACAGCAACAATGGCAACTTGTCCTCGAAAGTGTTAGTTGGCGGATGAATACCATTTGGCGGATAAATACAAGACTGGACAAAGTAAAGCTTGACCGACAGATGTATCTGCTGTAGACTCTAGGGGTGTATAAAAGAATGAGTGAGAAACACATTCCGCCCATATCAAGGAGAGCAAAATTCTGCTAAGTCGGCAGAAAAAAGTGTTGTTTGGTGAGTTACACATCATTTTTGATGAACTCTAAGTGGCATAAAAGGATGTTCGAGACGCACATTTCGTCCATATCAGGTCAAGCAACAGCAACGACGGCAGCGAATTCAGACACATCAGTCTTCTGTCATGATTGTAATGTAACATTTCCATCTCTGGAATTGTTCGTGACACATAGGTGTAAACCAGCTGAGATGAAACGTGCTTGTGAAGAGCTTGTTGAGGAGATTGAAGCCAAGAGGCGAAAGACGGTACAAGATGGTATTTACAGACCTGATCAAGTCCTCTGTCATGGATGCACTAAAATAGTTCCATCTCTGGAATTGTTTGAGAAACTTGCATGTGTGAAGATGGGAGAACAAGCTGCAAAGACGGGGCAAGTCGGGAGAGGCAGAAGAGTTAGCCTTGGTGAAAACGAGCAGAAAAATTGCTTTGAGTCTGAGGATGGATCGGATTTACTACTTGAAATGCGACAGCAAGAGAATAGGATTAAATCACATTTGCTAGAGACGTTAAACCATGGAATAAAATGGTATATCGTGGTGCATGCTCGCTTCAAGAAACTGACGACAAACGCTGAAGGTGTTATAACAGAACGAGCGGATAATGCCTTTATCAGCAGCCCAACATATACAGCATGCAATCCAGCGGATATTGAGCAGGACTTGCCAGAAGTCTATAAAGAATTGTTTACCAAGTTTGATGAACATGAGCGACAAGGCTCTGGCTGGGTGTTGGATAACATACTGCACATTGAAATACATACAGCTACATACATAAAGCCTCTGGAAGCGAGTAGTTTTATCCCACTGCCGAAGAAAGTGAAGATTACGAATTGTGTGTTAAACATTAAGAATAAAGACAACAAGTGTTTCTTATAGTCCGTTTTGGCTCACCTTCACCCTTCAACATACACCAACCCATGTCGTGTGAATCAATACAAACCATTTGAGAAAGAATTAAAGGTGGAGGGTATGACATTTTCCACACCGATTACGGACATTCCAAAGTTTGAAAAGGAGAATGATGTGTCTATCAACGTGTTTGGATATGAACAAGATGTAGTTATTCCAATACAACTTAGTCGAAGCACCATTGTGAGAGAAGTCAACTTACTTCTGATTAGGAATGATAAGAAAAGGCATTACTGCCTCATCAAGAACTTTAGCAGACTTATGGCTTATTGATCAAAATATCACCATGCAGCATATTATTATTTCAACTGTCTTCACGGGCTCAGGCGTCAAGATCTTTTTGATAAGCATCGTGTGGCATGCATGGAGCACAACGTTTATCATTCTCCAAGGAACCTTTCCTCAAGTTTAAGAATGTAGCCAAACAACAGCGGTCACCTTTTGTGATTTATGCCGACTTTGAATGTTTCACACAAAAGTATGAAGAAGGAGACAAGTATCAGCATCATCATCCAAACAGCTTTGCCTATATTGTTGTTAGCCAGTATGACACACGTGCATCAGTCGTGTATCGAGGAGACAATGCTGTGAAAGTCTATATGGTATAGACTATATGGTGAATGAGCGTGATCGTATTGTGCGCGGTTTACAACAGCCAAAGGACATGATGATGACTGGTAAAGATGAAGAGAATTTCATGAACGCTACTGATTGTCACATTTGTCATGAGCCTCTGGGGCAGATCTTGTGAGAGATCATGACCATATCAAGGTAAATACCGCGGAGCTGCACATAATGAATCCAACTTGCAATTTTGACTTAGAAAGGATCAGCAAGGGGATAAAGATTCTTTTATCATACCTGAGTTTTCCACAATTTACGAGGCTGTGACAGTCATCTAATCATGGAGAAAATTGGAAAATTCAAAGATGAAACGATTACAGTCATTCCCATCACCATTGAGAAATATATTGCATTCACCATGAGCAGTCTGAAATTTACAGACATTTTCAGTTTATGAGCACCTTTCTACAGAAGTTGGTATCCAACCTGGCAGCAGAAGGAAAGATAACTTCTACAACATGATATCTCACATTTATGATAGTAACCAACACGATTTGCTGCTGAGAAAGGGAGTGTACCCTTATTATTACGTGAACAAACCATCCAAGTTTGCTGAAGCACAACTACCGTCAAAAGACAAGTTTTAAAACAGTCAGCTTAGTGAAGAGGACATCAGCAATGAGGATTATGCTCATGCGCAGAAGATGTGGAATACATTCATCTGTACCACATTCGCTGAATACTATGATCTATATCTGAAATCAGATGTGTTACTGCTGGCTGATGTGTTTGAAAACTTTCGTCAAGTATGTCTCAACACGTATAAATTGGATCCTGCCCTATACTATACAACGCCAGGACTGTCGTGGGATGCTATGTTAAAAGCAACAAAGGTGAAGTTGGAATTGATCAATAACATTGACATGTATCAAATGGTTGAACAAGGCCTACGTGGAGGAATATCTGTGATCACGCACAAGTATGCGAAAGCAAATAATCCCTATGTAGCAGATTGCGATCCCACGAAACCAAACAACTACCTGATATACCTAGATGCACAAAACTTGTATGGCTGGGCTATGTCACAAAATCTGTCCGAAAGTGGGTTGATGTGGGTGAGCGAGTCCAAATCTCTCGACTTCATGAATGTGGCTGAAGAGGACGACATTGGATACATTTTAGAAGTGGATTTAGAATACTCACAGACCATCCATGATCGTCATAATCACTTTCCAGTGGCTCCAGAACGGAAATGTGTTAAAGTTGGAGAATTGTCAGAGAACAGTCAGAAGCTACGGAAAGATCTGAACATGACAACAGGTAAACCTAGTGAAAAGCTCATTCCCAACTTGTGTGACAAGAAGAAATAGGTGTTTGGCAAAACCATGGAAAATGTGAGAAATCGCATGAATGTTGAACTCGTTCACAAAGAAAAGTGGTTCAAGAAACTTGTGGCCAAGCCTTCGTTCCACAACGAGGATATGACTGCTGTACATTTACGCAAAGTGGATTTGCTTCTGGATAACCCCATTCAAGTCGGATCCACCATTGTCGACCTCGGCAAAGTGCTGATGTTCAGCTTTCATTACAACTACATCATGATCAAGTATCCCAATGCCAAGCTGTTCAGCCACACCGACAGTCTATGTTATGACATAGAAACGGAAGATATCTACAAGAATATGCAGCAAGATGCTGACCTGTTCGATACAAATGACTACCCACCAGATCACTTCCTGCATTCGAACGCAAACAAAAAAGGGCTTGGGAAAATAAAGGATGACACGGCAGACATCCCCATTGAAGAGTTTGCTGGACGAAAATGTACAGTATGATGTATGGTGGGAAAGAAAAACAAAGGCATCACTCGAGCTTGTCAAAGACGTATGAAACATAAGCAGTATAGAGATAACTTGTTCAACTAAACTCAAACGATGGCTACAGGACACATCATTCGAAGTCATGACCACCAGATTTTCTCGAGGAAGTTGAGAAAAGTAGCCCTCTTTCCCTATGACAAGTGATACCTGATGAATGATGGCTTTTCCACTTTGGCGCATAGACATTACAAGCAACAGTATAAAAGGGGGAGACTCTCCAACTTTAGAGCTATATGGATCAGAATCGTAAGAGATCTGCAACGGATATGGATACTCTTGCTGATACAGTCAAAGACTTAAAAGTGAAAGATCCTGCTAATACCACCAAGAAATTAAAAGTTGAGACGGTACCAACAGCACAGGCTTGGGATGGAATGCTTTCTCTGGGAAATTGAAAGTATATCAAAATTAAAACAAAGTAATGAAGGAGTGGTGAACATTCGCAAATACCTCACAGATGGGGGGTCTGGAAGAAACCGTCGTACAAAAAAGGGAATTTTGCTGACAATACCTGAACGGAAAATGCTGAAGAGGCAGGTGAAAGAAGTGGATAAAAGGCTTCGAAGACAAGAAGACAGCTCATGACAAGGTACTGTCATCATGAATGCACTTATGTTTAATGATTGTGTTTACTTCACTGTGAATGACATGAATCAAGTGATGATAAATTCTTCTTATTGGTTTAAATCTGAAGTGTGGAATGACTTTCAAAACATACCGCTTAAACCTGGTTTAATCGCAAACTTGAAGATAATGTTGAAGTATTAGTGGTTGAACATGATTCTGACATACGTGTTAGATTCTGGGAAAATCATTTACAGGATTATCCAGAGGATTATAATGGAGTTGTATCAGATACTCCATATTCAGATTTGATTGACTTTGATATGAAGAAATGGGCGCAGTCATACAATTCCTAGAGATCATGCAGCATCCGCTCTTTGCTATCATCTGAGCATAAATACGCCCTGTCACAGACGAGATAGTCCATAGTTGATTAAACTGTTGAACGAGATGGAGGACTTTTTATCAGATTATGAATTCATTACATATAGATTCTCATATATGAGAAACGCATGTGATGACATAGTGCTAAGACATTTTGGAAAGTACATCATACTATCGCCTGACGAACAATACGTGTTGAAGGAACATCTAGAGAAGCTGAGGATACCTGGCTTTCTCCTTCTACTTTCAAATGATTTAGAAGTGCATGTAACTAAGAACTGTCTAGACTTGTTTGTACAATTTCGCCAACATGCCGACCTTACAGAACACTACAACGTCATCACCCTTAGCACAGTTGAATTCAAAGACGAACGAGTACAACTCATGCGGGGTACCAAATCCATTGAGGTGACACATCCTATGCGGGTGATGGACATAGACATAAATGAAGATGGATATGAAGTGAAACTGTCTGAACATGAAACTGTTAAAGTGATAAAGTTTGGTGATGTGAGCTATGTGAGTTTCCATAGCATTTACAAATGCGGGTGTAATGTCTATGGTACATATATTAATTTAGATTGTAATGAATGGCATTCACTTATCAATGTATTGAATGCATTTGTAAACATGTATCGAAAGTCTATGTAAATAAAGTGTGTAAATAAAGTTTTAAAATAAAAGTTTGTAAATAAAAGTTTGTAAAAATAGTTTGCAAATAAAGTTTGTAAATAAAGTTTGTAAGATAATGTATAACACAATAAACAAGACAGTTGTATGAAACTTGGTTTTTTATTTGTCATACATGAAATTGAAATTTATCAACAACTTAACTAATACAACTTAACTAACATAGCTCTATATACAACTAGAACAACATTATTAAAACAATGGTTTATAATGTCTATATACAAATTCCTTTACAATAAAAGCACCATTACTTTTTTTAAATATATTTACAATATCAAACATACTCTGATCTCTAGCTCTATGCAATATATAATATATACAATAAAAACCACATGAAGATAATATTGGGGTTTGTAATGGTATAGAATTATACATATAGTCATTACTTTAAAACTTTTCTAAACGATTATCTAGAGGTAAAAGTCCATAAGAGGCAAAATATTCATAATATACTGCCCCCAATGCTCTCCTGGTTCATCATGATCGTCTGTGTTGATGACATAGACACTGCGTTGTAAAGATGGTAACTGGTCCATGGAAAACACACCTTGAAACAAATCTTTTGTCATGACATCATGGCTCAATATGGCATTGATCTGCTTCGTGTTCATGACTGGTAGTCGAATTTGCTGCTACCATTTACACTTATTTCAATAATGTTATCAAATTCAACATAGACTATGACATTGACTTTATTTTGCAAGACCCTTCCAAAATTCATTTCTAGTCGCAAATTCCCGTGTTTAATAAGAGGATAATAATCATCACCATCATAATCAGGTGTTAAGTTGAAAGAAAATAAAGCATTACCTCTAGGCCAATCTTCCCGTTTTATGATAGAACTTTTCTCACCATTCAATCTATCAAAAGATTTGTAAAGAGTTTCAAAAGCGTCCAGGTATTTGTTCCGCGTAATGTCAAGCTTGAGAGGTTTGGATAGGACTGGTTCACCATCCGTGTACAGTTGCATGTAGTCAACATCAAAATGTTCGAACTTATATGGATTTCTCAATGCTGTTCCACCAAAAGATTCATGACCCAGTCCAATAACAATACGTTTTGGTAATTGACCCAAAAGATTGAAATCCTGCTGGAATGGCTAAAACTTTACATTCTTTTCTAGTAATAAGACACTTAGCAGGACTTTTCATCAATGCATCTGTATGTCCTAACTGAAAACCTGGACTAACTCCCACTTTCCGAATGGTTAAAAACGCATCTTTCACTTCTACCTTAAAGGTATTATTTGCAGCCATCAATACATATTCATCTGTTTGTCTATGTAAACGCAATTTCAAACTAATGCCATTAGGAAGATAGCGATCTACACTTAAACCACCTGTTAGCATAAAATCACGTCTTGGACGTGTATGCAAAGAACGATTATGTAAATTATTTCCTTGCTCAGCTGGGTCACCACCGTCAGGTTTTACATGAAACCCTGATAATACCTTTCATGATCAGCTCTTTTGAACTCATAACTATTCAATGACTCAGCAGTATCCTTATACATGAGACGCATAGAGCGCGCAGAATGGAGATAATACTGGTATAACCATGGGTATTGTTACTATGGGATACCAATCGATCATTTAGAAATAATTCAATATTAGACCATAACCCATTAAGCAAATCATTGATACATGATACATTATCATCTGCACCACACACTGTTCCATCACCCTTTATAATACAGCAAACAATATGAAGCTTACTGTTCTTTAAATACAGATATTCTGCAATACTCGCAGGAATGTAGAATTCCATTGGAGCGCCCTCTCTAATGGTAGTCAGCGGTTGATAGTCTACTTTATAACTTTTCTCTACAGCAGTTTGCGTTGGTGGTATATGAAACCATTTCAATGGAGAAAAACTACATTAACAAGAATGATTATGAAGTAAAGACATTTTCAAAAGATATCTTTTTAATGTTGTTTTGATGTTATCCGTCTGGCTGTTTTTCGTCTTCTGGCATGTTTCGTCGGTTGCACTCTCTTTTGTCCTCCTAGCACATCACCAATCACATGCTGTGCAACTCGGCTTGTAACATCTTTCGCGACATTTTTGCAGCCTTTTTAAGATGTGGTGCAACGATCTTAGCCCCTGCCTTAAGTAGTGGAATAGCTTTACGAGCCATAGATCCCAGTATTGAACCAATACCATCACCAGATTGAAGTCAAGCTCCTTTGAATCCTGGTAATTCTCCGCCCATTGACGAAGAAAATGGCTGCGATATGCAGATGGATCGTGCGTCTTTTGGTCGAAAATGAAGTTTAAAAGTGGCATTATGGCCTGTGTCATCCTTAATATTCATTTCTATCACGTCAAATTTGAATGTGTTTACAGGAACATAATGATGTTTACCACAAGTTTTCATAACAATATTGCCATCATGGCCTTGAATGGGAACAAAACGTTGCAAAAGAACTTAATAATCCCCAACAACTTGTAGTTCGCAAATAATGCAGCACACATAAAGTATAAAATTCCTGTTTCACATCTGCTTTATGTTCAGCTCTACACGTTTCAGCATATCATTGATCTGAGATAAATCCTAAAATTTCAGCTAATCCAGCGGAGAATGACACAAAGCCATAATTTATAAAAAGAAAAACTTGTCGCCTAATTTTATCGTACTTTATCCGAATAGCTTTTCTAAGGTCATCTTTCATAGAATTAGCCGCTTCTTCATTGACTGCATTACACATCTCTTGTATGGTTCTGTAGGAACCATAAGGAATAGTGACTGTACCAAGAACAGAATCTGTAAGTGGTTGTTGTCGATACTGAATAGAATAGTCCATTCCATGTCTCATGTTTGTCCATGTATGTGGATATTGAATTTCATCAATAAGACCACTTCACATTTTCCTTTCAGATAGATGGTTCAAGGCATATGAATTTAATAATGATGTACGTTAATGGAATGGATGCCTATATACATGACTTTGTGCATAGTGCACGCCATTCACATGGTCTACAGTGTCTATTACTTCTCCTTCACAACAAACACTTGCACATCTTATTTTTACAGAAATACTCGTTTTCGTTTCATTTTCTTGACAACAACATAACTCTTTAACCCATGTTAAAAATTTTCCCATCCTTCAGTATACTGTCTTTGTTGACGCTGTTTCATTTCTTTTGTAATTTCTTCACTAGTGGTCTTTTTACTAAACATAGTTTTTGGAATATTAGCATCTACAATTTCCTGGATAAACTGATGCCAACCATGTGGTAGTTATCCTCGTTCTTTTCTTCTTGTAGCAACCAATGCTTCTTTCATCATATCAACAATGTTAGAATTTGTGATAACATCGACCGTTTTCAATACAAGTTTATTTTTATCTGTCCATTAAATATTGGTTAAGTAGGCTTTCTACGACGACATGTTAACACGAAATGATATGCACTTCTTAACAGAACATTTTATTTTATAACTAAACCAACATGGTTTATATAACTTAACTAACACAGTAACATATCTTACATTTTATAACTTAACCAACATATCTTACAAATCAAGTATTGATAAAATGGTGTGAATAATTAAAGACCATTGGTCAATGAACACTAACCAACTACTTAGTTCATCAAATGTGATAGCATCTACACCATATTTCTCACAACGTTTATTTGCATTATCTAACACTTTATCTAAATGAATATAATATTTAGCTTCATTCCAATGTGTATAAACAGAAATAGCATAACAAGTATGTTCTTGACACTCTTCATGTTGACAAGCAGGACATTGTAAACACGCAAATTGTTTTACAGCTGAAAACATTTCTTCGCAATAGGGTTTTTGTACAACATATTGTCTTAGTGTAATGTCTGCCATTATACTGCAATATAGATTAACCACTCTCTCACTTCATCAAACACTCTTGGATCAAATCGAGCAAAGTGATATGCTGCTTCCACATCAAACTCCACAGCTTCGGCAATGTTATCACACTTTTCAAGAAAATCCTCAGCGTTCAGCGTGTAATGAGCAAGTTCCCAATAGATGTTGATGTGTTCCAGTTGTTGTTCAACAGTCCCAAAAACGTGCGAGTTCACTTATCATGTAGTCCAAGTATTTGGTCTTGAAACACGTTTCTACATTCATCCTTGCTTCACATGTTCATATATTCCTACGCGTCTGCATACTATGATGACAACAGCTGCACACTTGTTACAGAAGTATTTAACACCACTTTTTATATCCCCTTACATAAAATTTCTAACAACTTCCCCATGATATTCTGACCTGAATATGATGGAGATAACAATTGTTTAACACCAGCTCCCCACCAATGATAATAAGTTGCTTCAACGAAAGTTTATCTTTACATTCTTTTAATTTTTTGCGAAACAATACACACTGATTCAATTTTATATGCAAAACATCTTGCAGTTTACTTCTCTTCACTGTATGCCACAAAGGACATGGCTTTATCACTTTGGAAATACGTTTCGCTTCATATCCATTCCTACATGAAGCCATAGCTGAAGCAATATCTTGACGGTGATGAAAAACTGCTTTCTCATATTGATACAAAGCTTCACTTGAGTTGAACATGTTGGAAACATGTTTGAAAGAACATCCTTGTAACCGCTAAATAATACAACATTTTCCATGTTGTCTGGTTGCATGATAATGTTCACCAAGACTTTGCTTCTTTGTTTATTCTGCCGCTGACATGTCGGTTTCTTCCTGTAATAGGATAATGATGAACATGGTAAGCGTCTTTTAAAATGTCTGCTACCTCGATCATTTTTCTTTCTTTGCTCACTTTGAAACAACTCACATAAGATTAAATTTGCTAGAAAGAAAAACATTGTTATGTCTTCAAAGGTTAAAAGGATGTTTAAAGGCTTACCTGACAAAGATCAGTTTCTTCCTCTTCTCCATAACCATCTCTCAAATAATCAAATACGCGGAAGTATACTTAAACATCATTGCGGGCAGAATAGAATGCAGAATCAAAGTCAAAGTCAGGATCTTCTATTCCAATTTTATTCTCCAATAAATTTTGAATGCAGTTTAATCACATCAAGACTGTGATGTACAACATCCCAAAAACATCCCAAAAAAGCGTCTAAATGATAAAGTTAATAATCTGGACTTCCACAACAAGCAAGTTTAGCAATCATCAAGTCAACATAAGCCTTTTTAAAACAAGCGTCCATCTTGTTTCAGTATGTCTTGAAAATGTGACATCTACTTTGCTTAAAAGGTTTAAAGTACTCCACACTTGCTGCAGAAGTTGTTTGGTTCACACATCTTACAATTGTACTTGTTGCAGTGGCAATGACAATCCTCCACATATCCGCAAGCACCACAATAGTCACAGGTAAGTCCAAGTTGATTTTGTACGTTCATGTTCTCCAATTGAACTTCAGCTAGTCTTTTCTTGGAAAGTTTTGATACCTTCATCCGATCATTCAAAACAAAAATGTTCAGAATTGTCTGAAACGTGTAAATATGCAATCATCTCAAATTGAGGGGGTTGTCAAAAACCAACACATTCACACTCATACATAGACAGATTTAGCTTCATTTCGTAATACTGGATGGCCCTTAAAAGGGCCGAAAGTTTTAGTAACTCTTCACCAGCAAGCCGGATTTCTGCAGCGGCATTGGTACTCGTATTATTATTATTATTATTATTATTATTATTATCATTAGTATTATTATTTTTATTATTATTATTATTATTATTATTATTATTATACTGGGCATTTATAACGCGCTTATTTTGCAATGCCTCTAAGCGCTAACAATAGCATAAAACAGTAAATATGTGTATATTAAAAGTAGTAAATATCTACATATTAAAACATAGTCTAAAACATAATAAAAAAACTTAATAGACCTAGACCAATGGACTACACGTTGTAAGCTTTGCAGAACAGGTGAGTTTTTAACGCACTTTTAAAACAATAAAATGATCTTTTGCTTCTAAGAATGTATGGGAGATCGTTCCATAAGGTAGGCGCGATACATCTAAATGAACGATAACCATATTTTTTTCTATGCCTGGGAATGTGAAATAGTAATTTGTCTGATGACCTGAGTGACCTGTCTGGTATATAATGTTGGAGCAATTCTGATAGATAACTTGGTGCCATTCCATTTAAGGCTTTATATGTCAGAGTAATCATTTTATACTCGGAACGTTCTTTAATAGGGAGCCAGTGCAGTTCCATAAGGGAATCTGTGATGTGTTCGCGCTTTGGTTTGCCGGTGATAAGCCGTGCGGCCGCATTCATAACTTTTTGTAGTTTGTAGACCTTTCGTAATACTCCTTCATCGTAAAGGGTCTTCCCGCGCACTTGAAAGTATGACGTTATAGGTGACTTACAACCAGCCTTTCTCAACTACTCCTGTGCATATTCCCAGTATTTTTGCCAGACCATGTCCTCCCCTTTAGGACTAGAAGTGTTATTGGTTTTCTCACTGGACAACGTGACTAAAGGATTACTTGCTATCTGAGATTCCTTTGTAACGAAGCGAAAAAAAAAAACACTGAAAAGGAAGGCAAATCGCAAAAATCGCCTAGATGATCAGCTACAACTCGTTTCCATCTGTGAACCATCCAGTTAGCAAGTTTCTGCAACATTTTTCTATTTTTTTCGCAGGTCATTGAAAAGATTTAGACATGGGACAGTAGCCATAGAAGATTCACACTGCCGCAAGTAATCAGCATAATTTTCTGAGAGCAGAATAATCTTGACTCGAAATCTTTGAAAACGCTTCCAACTTGTCGCGCATACTGTCACCAAAAATCGTACTATTTCCACATCGACGAGGTCGCGAAATGCATCACTGAATGTGCTAAATATGGCTTAAGGTAGTGCAGCCTCTCTTCTTGTGGTACACCACGACTTGAAATTAACCTTAAAGACCTTTTCAAACTTTCGTAGTCTAAGATATCACCTGTGAAGACAGATGTCTCAGGTGAAGGCACCCTAGAAAACGATAATTGAGAACACAATAACTCTTCAGTACTAATACGCTTTGACTTATTTAACTCTGCATCACGTGTAGCAAATTCATGAAGTTCTAAAAATTCGCTACACTTGTCCTTAGGAGACCTGCCAACCAAATTGTCTACCGAGGGCTTATTAGACGGATTACAGTAAGCATGATCGGAACCACCCTGTCAGATCTAACTTCGATCTTCAACTGAGCTTGTTTTAAGTCATTCGCCTTCTTTACTTGTGGAGCCATTGGCTCCAACTTCGACCTCACTGAACGCGACTCTTCATAGATACTTCTGATTTTAAGTTCTTCAGAAGCATCTCGCCAGACGACTCAACCTTCTCTAACGTTTTCACATCGGATAGTGCAACATCATCTTCGTTACACTGAATAAAGTCACTCCAATCACACATAAAGCAATCGGATGCGTGATGAAATTGGTCACCAGTGCCACGGATATGCACCACATCCTCAACGTCAACAACAGCATTATCGACTTTCAGCAATAATCTTTTCAGGTCACGAACGGATTTTTTGAACTCTTTTAACCGTAATTGAAGCGCCAATGGTCGACGCTTCTCCATTGGGACAGACACATGCTCACTTTTTCTTTGAGTCTCATCGGGATTTAAACTAGATCCCTCGGTTGGGTCTTTTTTAATATCTCACACTGTTAAGCCACGCTTTAGAATAGACTAATATTAAATCACTTAAGAACTGACGCTTATGCAAAATAACTCATAAATTAATGATAAAAGAGCAACATGGGAGCAGACAGACCAACAGAACCAGGGTGGCATTGCACGAGACTTCAAAACCTGTTTATACCGCAATGAGGCGTCACTCATGTCAAAAATTCTGTCGGATGAAACCGTAAACTGGTACTCAACTGGATGTCAGATAACCATAACATAGAAAGAACCACCTAATAAGCTTGAGCAAAACTGCAGTTAAAGCTATTTGAGAAACAATCAAGCCATGAATATATACCAACAGCCGAAACTAGATGTTGAAAAATAAATGTTTGTTTTGTTTTTTAACCCCAAAGTAAATTGTGATCTAAATAAAGGCTGAATCAAAATGGAGAATTTAGCAGGAGAAGTTTAGTTCAAATGACCAATGAAGGGGTTTGCAGCTTGATCAATTTATCGAATAAGCCGCATAACACTAAAGTTAAAGATGCACAGGTAATACTGGAACACAATATAATTGAGAGAAACCACTAGGTTGCATCTAATAGTAAACCCCAATACATTTATTAACAGTGGAAACCTGTTTACAACAAATTGTCACACGGCTTAATATCTTAAAGTTCGATGGACAAGTAATGCTTCAAATAACCTTGATGAAAAATCCATTTCCATTTTAGTCTTGAAATCAAATAAATTGTTAAGCATTTAAAGGAAGATATCTTTCAAGCATATGTTTACATATAAACAGCAGATATCGGTCTAGTCGAAATAAAATGAAATAAACAATTTTAACACACCATTGCGTTTAACATCAACTGCACAAAAACGGTCTAGTTTACCACAAGTTGAAAAAGAAGATTTGGCATATCACAATACAGCACCCAATCTCAAAACTTTTAAATAATGTATATATATTTTTTTACATGAACAAAAAAAACCGCGTCGTAACCGTTTCACCAATCTGACTCATATTGCAACTTAATGAACAAATTTTTTTACACAACAAATAACAATAAGCACGCCTCATTAATAAACTAAAAAAGTGATGAATGGGCAGGGGAGAGGCACTGGCAAGAAAAAGTGAAGATGGGAATTGGGGTTGTCCTTTGACTATAGAAATCAATCACAAACACTGTTGCTTTAAAAGATAATGATCAACTTTGCATAGAAGGAACCGGGTAAGAAGCTTTCAAACGCAGTCATTTTTAACGGGAATATTGACGGAGTTAGAACCATTTAAATTTGTACTTATGCTGACAAGAGACGCCTAGTTAGATTCATGCATATTAGTGGACATGAGCTCCTGTTTTTTTACCCAAAATGCAACAGCATTTTAAGAGAACACACTACGCAAAATTTATAGTACAGCAAGAATTTCAACAACTATGCAACGCTTCGAAAGCCAACTATCAATTTTCAGAAAATACATTTCAGTTGATAGGAACCACATATGACTTCAGGAACCACATATGAGCTTTCAGATACCACATATGAGCTTTCAGGAACCACACATGAGTTTCCAGAAACCACACATGAGTTTTTAGGAACCAAATATGAGTTTTCAGGAACCACATCTCGGTTTTCAGGATCCCATATCATTTTTCAGATTTTGGCGGGGGGGGGGGGGGGGGGGGGGTTGGCAGGAACAATCGGTGTGGTTTTTTTTAACATATATCACTTTTTTCAAAACAGTTCACTTTAAGTGGACTAGTACTGCATAGAGACTGGGTTTTTAAGGCCATTACCATGACAACGGTACACCAAACCATTGGCAGTGCCGTAACCGAAGCAAATGGCTGATAAATTTCAAGTTGCGATAACTCACTTAATATACATCCTAGAGGTTTGAAAATAGTTGTAAATGAAAGCCCGTGAACAGGTTCTTTATTCACTAAAACACTAATTACAATGAATTTTAACGGCTTTCTGTTTTAAAAATCGAGAAACTGACCACAAAATAAACTGCCTAAAACTCCACACAACTGAGCGAAGTAGCCCTCAACATTTCACAGATGTCTGACACCGTTTTTTCTTCAAAATTTGACCCATGAATTACACATACTGAACGGACACACGGGGCGATGGCAACAAGAAAATTTTATTGCAATGTGATGGCTACTGTTCTAGAGGGGGCGGCTGTGATCAACCAAAAAAGTACAAACAATGATACTCACAAATTCATACGAAAACTAGCGTTAATATCCAGTAAAAATGCCGAAGTTTAAGATATATTTTTACTAGGAACCCTAACACACGGCTAACAAATCTATATTTCTTTGAATTTTGACGCAAATATAGCGACGTTATATCACTCAGACAACAGTACACACAGCCTGTCTGAAACCCAGCAGCAGATGATTTCTAATGCGTGTTTTACGAACAGGAGTATTTAACTGAGGCAACACAGCTGGTATGCCAAATACCGAACACACCGAATACTGAGGAAACAAAAAAAAACAAGTATACAAATCAATAGCGAATAGACAGAGGCCTCGCCTGTATTAAAACGAGTCCAATTCAGATGAACATCACATATTCAATTTTTTTCCCGTCTGTAGAACCCTTTTAAACAGAGGGATTTCCACAGTAGTAGGCGTTTCTTTTGACTATAAATCAATGACAAGGTGTTTTGATCAAAATTTGGTCAAAATCTGTTTATTACATAAACTAAACAGACTGTTTATAAGGGAGTTTTTGAAGGGGAATTTTGTACCTGTCATTGAAAGCCAAAATTCGACATACTACTTAATTTTAACTGAAAAAAAAACACACACGCATCCAGAGGTTGCTAGCACTCCATCTCAGAATTTACAAGCGGCATTAGAACATTGAATCTAAATAAAATGTCGTTTGAATCAGCGGATGAATTTGTCTAATACTACAATCAGAGACTGGCGAGTCTGCTTGATAAACATGCTCCTCTGAAATCTGTTAAAATAACAAATAGGCCAAAGGTTCCATGGTACACTGATGCTATCAGAATCTCTAAGCTGGAGAAGAGACAATCTGAACGGCGACGGCCCGAGACAAATCAGATCAAAATCGAATTGCTTTTCAAAAAGCTCGGTTAACCAACTGCAAACTTTTAAAAAGTGAAAAGAAATTTCACTACGCAAACAAAATTGAAGCCTGTGGTAGTGACCAGAAAAAAACAACTCCCGGATTGACTATACACCAGCCCCTGAGCCTAGGTCGCTCGGTACTCTGGATAAACTACTGCCTGCAACAGAACCTGAAGTACGAGCCGTTATTAATAACCTAAGTAGCTGAAGTTGTGAACTTGATCCCCTACCCACGCCTCTACTTAAAACATGCATTGACTGTTTATTGCTTAGAAAGATGTATATGTGGCACTGCCTTAGATTGGGTAACTGATTATCACAGAAATTTCACTCAATCTGTAGTCATCGGCAACACAACATCCAGCTCTGTTGCACTTCGTTCCGGGGTCCTCACGGGTCCATCATGGGACCAGAGGACTACAAAATGAACACTCTCAAACTGTGTCGTTCAATATCGGTGATTCATCTCAACTACAAGGCGCAGTTTCTCAAATTGAACTGTGTGCCTCATAAATCATACAGTGGATATGTATGAATAACAGCTGAGCGAATCAAAAACGGAAGTGGGCCTATTTAAGCTTTAAAATCGGCAAAAATCGACTTACAGCATATCAATATATGTGGGGTTATAGTTCCTGTTGTACATTTAGCAAAAAGCATTGGTGTGACACTCACTATGAAAAATAACATCAATAATACATGTAAATATGCCATAATACACTTGCGCAACATCTAAAAAATTCGACAATAAACTAAAAAATTGGCGTAGGAAAAACTTGTTCATTCATTGGCCACTTCTCGCGTTGATTGCGGAAATACTTTATTACACGTGTTCAAAAATGTCGTCTACAATCGCTTCAACGTATCTTGAAGATAGCTGCTCGATTTTTATTCAGACCAGAAAATATGACCATATCACACCAGTACTTTTTCGTCTGCATTGGCTTCCCATAGAACAGCGCGTTTCCTATAAAGTACTTACACTCACCTACCACGCAACAAAAGAGACAGCATCAGAATACATCGATGAGCTTATATCAATATACAAAACCTATTGCTTGCTTCGATCGCAGAATAAATTACACCTTTGTGTTCCTAAATTTAGATCCAAGACGTACGGGCAACCTTCGTTCTCCATGGCTGTACCTCTATTATGGAACAGCCTTCCATTTGAACTTCGATTGGTACCCACCTATGAACGTTTTAAATCTGGTCTTAAGACATCTTTGCTCAAACTGAGTTTCAGTGTTTTTATGTAACTTATTATCTTTTGTCTAGTATTGCTATTGTTTCTAGTCATTTGTAATGTTTTATGCATTACTGTAACCATTGTAGTTGTTTCTAGTCATTTTTAAGTAGTGTTGGTATTACTTTACGGTGTCCTTGGGTAACTTAGTTAGATATCGGCACCTTAAATCTTATTTATATTACATTTACATTACAGTACTAAATGCATCAATATGCAATTGTGATACAGTTACGAACTTTAGATGCTGTGTTGACCCGAGGGTTGCGAGAGGCGAAATCGAACAGAAAAATTTTCATGCAATTCTCCTAGCAATAACAGTTGTGTTGTATTTTGTAGAACCAAAGGATTTCAAATCTACGAATAGGAGCCATGTTGTGCTGTGTGGCGAACTACGTCATAGCCTTGGTCGTGATAGCCATAGACCTCATCATTGCCTTATATGTGCTCAGGAACACTTCTAGAAAAAAATCAACGTGTTTCCTGTCATTTTAGTTTTAAAATTTAAAATCAAAAGTTTCAAAGCTAAGTTGTAATCAGCATTGAAATTCTTTTGCACATATTCTATAGATGCTAGATATTAGCAAGCACAATCTTTTATTACTTAATGTGGGCCCTCTTATAATCCAACAAGCGATTTCGGACAGATTGCAAAAAATATTCAGGGGCACAATGAAACATTTAATTCCACGAGCCACACTGTTTTACACCCAGATTTATAAAAATACTCGATCAACTAGCTACCTACCTGCCAAGCACTATTTTCACTGTTATCGAAATCAAGTACTTTATCTTGCTTCTGCAACAATACCATTTGCGAGAATCGAATCAAATCAACACAGTCATCAAATTTTAATTAATGCATATTTTAATTCGATTTCACAATAGATTGAAATCTGTTTTATATTCATGATTATCGTTCTAGTCTCAACACTAAAAAGTAATATTTGAAACGCCTGTCAAAAATTCTGAAATGCTAACTGACGAGTATTACATATAGAAGATTCTAGCAATAATTTTCTCACAATGTAGAGTACCACCCAGTCAAGACTGCGAAGCACTATTGTTTCAGTTCAAAATGTCCAAGACCAATAGCCATCACTGTATGCCATTATATGTAAGGTAACGAGTTTCTTCTTTGTTAAAATCAGTGCTGTCCTTCACGCAAATGTGGGTTGAATTTCCTTTCATTACTTGTTTTACAAATGTGTTCTGTTACAGATATTGCAAAGTTCTCTTAATCACCATGTTCTAGCGATGCTAAGCAACTACTTTCAGTAAAGTCAGTGACGTTTTCAGTACTGAAAGAGAAATGAATACTGTTGTGTGATCTGGGAAGACGACAAATAATAATTTGCTTAACCATTGCGTTCTTATTGCCAACCCTTATGCCATCTTGCTAGAATTTAGCAATGAGCTTGTTCCGTGAATAAATTTCGTTTATGTCGTGAGTGTTGTTCACTAAAAAAACCACAAAGCTTTAACGACTGGTCGTAACGCTAAGCGTAAATTGTAAGTAACTTTTATCTTGCTGTATCTTGACTTAAATCTTTAATGATTTCGTAAATAAATAGCTTACTCAAGTCACGAGCACAAAATAATTTGAATCCTACCAATATAGTCGGACCCTTTCCTATTCTGGATCATTCACCATCCGTAAACGTGAAACTATTTTGCCAAGGAGCGGAAAGCAACCGTTTTTATGCCAAAGAAATCACGTGACTTAAACAATGTCACACGACTACATCTTCAATATTTTGAAGACTGATTAATCAACATGATGTTTAAAAATATTGTCACATTTTATTCACCTGATATATCAATTAATCATATCAACATCAAGCATAAATCATTTAAATGACTGCGCCACAGATGCCGTAATAAAACAACTCACAGAACATTCAATGAAACAAACCTACTTGAAACGAGCACTTCTTTTATTTCATTTCTGATGCTTGGCTGAAATAAAGCTTTTTTCGTAAAACTTTTAAAGGCAGAATGGCGGAAACTGGTGAACTTACTGATATACAAGATTACTGTACCAGTACATGTAAGCACGTAGCATTTATTGAGCAGTATGTTTAAGGAAATCGACCACGTGTTTAACAGATTTAATTCACATGAACCACATTAAAATAAAATGTTATGCAGTGGACTTTTCATTTCTTGTGTGGACTTTGAACAGTCAACATTTGATAGCTTTATAAAGATTAATAAAAATCTTTAATTGTCGGTATGAATAGAAATAAACAGAAAGTTTAGAAAAATAGCTTTAAAAAACTTAAAACATGAAATTAATAAAACCAATTTATTTTAGAAAATAAACTTTAAAAGTATTTCAGTGGCCATAATTTAGCATTTCAAATTTAAAATGAATGTTCAATTCTGCTTGTAGACAACATCTTGGCTGTTTCCTTCAACTTTTATAATGTAAATATATAACTTTGGAATCACTTTGCGAATTAATTGTCCGACTTTGGTTATACAGACTCTAGTACGAATATTAATAGGACATTGGGCCTTGACGCAGCAGAAATGGGGTGACACAGTGAGCAAATATTATTTTTTTCATTCAACATTATTTCACTAATAATAATTTTACTAATACTAAAATATACATGTAATGCTTTTTTGTGCACAGATTTTTTGAATGCTACATTGTATTTAAACTTCAATGTTCACGACCACTTTCTAACAAACACAGTTTTGTGATGGGTCTTTCACGCTCTGTACCTAAGAAATTCGTGTCAGTGAATACTTTTCTTAGTTTTCGAGGGCGTGCTATACAACGTATGGGACATAATAGGAAAGAGTCTGTGTCTAGGTTAAAACCTACTTCTAGCTGCGCAGTTCTGTACGCCAGGCAGCAGGCAGCAATAACGTTTTACCGTTTTAGGTCCCCGTATGACAAAACAGGGCCATAGTAGTCAACCCCGACGTTGGAGAACGATGGTAGATAACATCTTGGAAATTAAAGTGACCGGCGCGGCTAGGCCTAGGGGACGTCTGGCAACGCAACATCAACATCACTGTCAATGTTTGCTGCAGATGAGGCTCTTTCATGCACTGGGAGCGACGACAAAGCTTCCTTGTCATTTGAAAACAATTCAGTTAAACGGAACCCACCTAGCTCAAGCTTTCTGCAGCTGTGCAGTAAGCCCGATTGCTTCAGGTGCAGTACTTTAAGAAGTCATCAACGTAAAATGATTTCATGGGTCAAAATCACACTGCTTATCAGTTGCCATTTTGCACATAGCAAATGCCGCGGTAACACTAGGAGATAACTTTGGACCGAATAGATGCACAGTCATCGCGTTAACTTTGCCAGCACAAGAAACGGCGGTAGTCACGGTCCCTCCTGAAAACTTATACTTGATGAATCATGGCTTCGATTTCACCAATAATTGCAACAGGTTCTTTTTCCCAAGCGAAGTAGCACCCCCATCAAAGAATTGACGGGATCTGGGCCTTGCAAAAGGCAATAATTTAATTAAATGTCCCCGTACTTGGCAGAACAATCAAACTATCTGCCAATTTTATCTGGTTTATTGGGATTGATGAATACGTGGTGAGGTTAATATCAGCAATTCATGTCTTTAGCTTGTACCAACCTTATATGCATAACCTTTCCTCACGTAATAGACTAACGCATCTGAATGCGTTTAATAAAGCGATTCGTTCTTGGAAAACGTTCGCTTTATGTAATTTAATGTCGTAACGGCAAGCGGTAAATTGCTTTTCAATTTCCGGTCACCGAGATTTCCGTGGCAATGAAAGCTTATATCGTTCCCCAGTGTGCTCAATTCTTTCTTCAAAAATACTTTGAGCTTGTTTGTCCCGCTTTTAGCTTATAAATCGAATCATTAAAATCAGTTTTCCAAATTCGTTCCACTTGATTTTGTGATTCACTTTGGTGAAAGTTCAAGTGAGCGTTTGCGTTTGAGACGTGTCGATCAAGCGGTGTAGTAAAGATCATCAGAGAACGTACTTTACTGCGTAGAGTTCTTTAGCACCTCCTCGACGTTCATCTTTCCAAAAGGCTTCCCCATGTTGGATTCGATGAGCAAATCGACTTGTGAAGAATTAACGCGTAGAAACAAAATCCCGGACAAACGTGGCCAATGTGAAATAATAACGTCATCGACGTACCATTCATCGAAATAGGCAAGTTTCCAACTGAGAAGACTTTGTCAATATCTATAGCTCTTGTTTAATCAAGCAACGTTATATTTAGTGATACTTCATACAGGGTTAGAACACATCGGTTGAATTCACGGCACTTAAATTCAATACTGTTTTGCCTTCAAGCCTTAAATGTCTTACCAAGTTATCAATACATAATGTTGTGCCTGACCCGTCGTCAATTAACGCGTACGTCTCTAATGCAACTCCGTTTCCTTGAACAATGACTGGCAAGATGCGAAGACAAACTTGTTGGCACGTGTCGCGACATAATTATCAGTCAACGAATCAGCCGGGGCAATGTTATGTTGTTGTTCGTTTCTTTTCTCGTGTTAACGACTGCGATAGATTATGTCGTGAACTAGTTCATGGAGGTTTGACTTGCGATGAGAGCACTGCACGTCTTTTTTGCACTGTTTAGCGGCGTGGTCTGGACGTAAACAGTTAAAACACAAACGCTTCTATTTCATTACCTTCACTCTGGGCACATGTCTTCTCCAGAAACGAAGAACAATTAGTAATAAAAGCATGTCCAAACGGAGCACAACTAGGAAGTTTTTTCTACCTACTTTACCTTTGGCTTTGTATCGTCATTACCTTTGATGCTGTCTTGCTTATAATTTGCTTTGGTTTCTTGGCTGCACTTTCTTCCCTGTGCAACATCGCACCATATGTTGACATTGTGACACCTGCACGATGCCTCACAACCACACGCAAGTCATTAACATTGGGTCATGCAGATACAAGAAAATGTATATGAACTGAACCCATGTAACTTTAACGTTGGCGAATGCATGACTGCTACTTTCAGTGTGAGTATGTAGCTTAAGTCGCTTTCGTACCCTAGAGAGTGTACCGTAAAGGAACACTTTTCTATTTTGTCGTTCAGCGCGAGAAAATCACGAGAATCATTCCCTTTGATGATTTAATTTCTACGGCCGTATCGTTCTTTTAGAAGCTCCATCTGAATAGCCTTTGTCACCCAACAGAACACAGTTTTTATCAGGTGTTCGGCTTCTCCCGTGCAATAACTGATCAAGAAGTTCAATAACACTGATGGTTCATAAACTTTAAGTTAGTGATTAATTCATCATAGTTCTTGGGACTGGAATCAATGTCAATATTCTGTTTTAGGTAATGTGGCAGCGACAGTCAGGGCAGCTAATAGCTGGATGTTGTCAGCAGGTAACGACCGACGGAGGGTAACAGCTGGGTAAATATTTGACGTGGATATTGCTTCTCTGGCTGAAATGCCATGGCAAAAGCTGGAGGTAAACTTTGATGCGGTTGCTGCGAGGGTGGAGGAGATGCCCCAGCCTTAAGTGCTGATGCACTCGGTGCTCCATTTGGCAAGGGATTCTGCATACCACTAAACTCTTTGTCATAAGTACTGTACTGTACTTTGCACTAACATCAGTCAGACCAATAGTATCACCTGGTCTCACTTCAAATGGCTTTGGCGTCGTGGGAACTTTAACGTCAACTGGAGACAGACCGTCATGTAGAACCCTCATGAGGATTCTACGCCAGATATGAATGTGTGCATTATGACGTGATATGGCTCAGAAAGCTGGTGGTTCGAGCCCAGGTATGGGCGGTTTAACCCTAGACCATATTATGTGACTATGTGACCAAGACAGCTTTAGAGTACCCATGACGTCATAATGATGTCAGAAAGGTGGCGTAGAACTGTCTTGAGAGTTCTATGATATGAATGTGTTATGAATGTGTGTAATGAATATGTTATCAATGTGTGTTACGAATGTGTGTTATGAATGTGTGCAATATTAATGTGTGCGTTATGGATGTGTGCGTTATGACCTTATATGGCATGTTTTCACAAACATTCTCGTTAAGTCCGGAATAGCTCAATCGGTAGAGCATAGGACTCATGGTCGGAAGGTTGATGGTTCGAGCCCACCTATGGGCGACCTAAAACTGAGTGAGACCAGTTTCCAGCCAGTGAAACAACTCCAGCCAGTTCGGTAAGTTGTCATAGGCTATTTACATTGATAACTTTCGTCCCGTTCAACTGATTTGAATGACAATTTTACCGTTTGATTCAGTTTTATTTCTAGTTTTGACATAAAGTAGTCACATACTATTCATACATATGGGTCCAAGCATGTGTTTATTTTAGTAACTTTTAAAAAGTAGATAACTTCCACCACGTTCAACTGATTTGAATGAAAATTTTACCGTTTGATCCAGTTTTATTTCTGGTTTTGGCATAATGTGGTCACAGGCTATTTTCACAGGTGGCTGTAAACACTTTGTGGGTGAGAAGAGCAAGCCATTCAAATATGTGTTCGAATGGCAAACCCCATTCAAACATGTGTTCGAATGGCATGCCTATTCAAAGACGTGTTCGGATTATTTTTGGAACTTATTACGTCATGGTATTGTTCAACAAGTTTTTTCAACAAGTTGTTTAACAGTTGTTCAACAAATTGTTTAACGAGTTCCTCAACAAGTTCAACATGTTCAACATGTTGTTCAACGTGTTCAACATGTTGTTCAACATATTCAACAGGTTCAATACGTTGTACAACATGTTGAACAGGAGTGATGAAGAAAGTGGTACAGACAGTGAACAAAGTAAAACAGATGAAGAAAAAATAGACATATTGGACTAAACTTTATAAGAAAGACTTTATAAATAAAAAATGTTGTAATATTTTATTAACTTAGCGTTGTGGATTTAAGTGTATTAATATATGTCTTGCTTTTGATGTTAGCCATATAAAGTCGTCAGAGGCTAAGGTCTCTGGCGCGGTGTTAATTAACCCGTAAAGCATATATCATAATAAGTATTGTATTTTGTATGGTATGAGAAAAATAAAAAGTTGAAAAGCATCATATGTGTTTTTATTGAATATTACAAATACTTACAATTGTGATAATACAATATTTCAAATACATATCATGTGAATACATGTGCCTACTCACAAGAACTTAAATTGATAAGTTTGCAAATGTTATAAAAACTGACTTCACATCAACCTAGATAATGTTAATTCATTTCATAGTGTATATATTAAGCATAAAGACATTTTTATTTGAACTACATATCAAATGTACATATCCATTTGGATCAAAACTAAGTTTCAAGTTCTTGTTGAGCATCACAAACTTCGCTCCAATCTTCAGCACTGAGGGTGATGAAATCATAGCATCCACTAAGCTCATACTAGTGAAACTGTATACAGGGGTCTCGCTGAATGACTTTCACACACAGATCTTCTGAGACTTGTAGATGGAAACCTGGTATTGGTAAAGATTCAAAATAATCCTTCACCAAGGCTTGATCTTCAGAAGATAATGTAAGTTCCACGATAACAGATGACTAGTTCACCCAAATGATCTAGATATAGTTTCACGCTTATATTCATGATGATAATTGAGTTCTATTCAACCATATTTTGACAGTCACTGCATTTATACACATCAATTTTCTGAAGTATGAGATCCATTAAAGTCATTTGCTTCTTCAACATTTGCAAATCTTTCAATGACAGCAAAATTCCCTGTTAAGCATGTTGAAAAACAGTTGAACAAAATGTTGAACATGTTGAACAACATGTTGAACATGTTGAACAACATGTTGAACATGTTGAACAAAAGGTTGAACAACTTGTTGAACATGATGAGCAACGTGTTGAACATGTTCGACATGTTAAACAACGTATTGAACATGTTGAACATGTTGAATTTATTGAGCAACTTATTAAACGATTTGTTAAACAATTGTTAAACAGCTTGTTGAAAAAAAAACTTGTTGAGCAATACCATGGATGCAACATGTTCCAAAAATAATTCGAACACGTCTTTGAATGGGCTTGACATTCGAGCACATGTTTGAATGGGGCTTGCCATTCTTTGAATGGCTTGCTCTTCTCACTCACAAAGTGCTTACAGCCACCTGTGCAAATAGCCTGAGACCACTTTATGTCAAAACTAGAGATAAAACTTGATTAAACGTTAAAATTTTCATTCAAATCGGTTGAATAATATAAAAGTTGTCTACATTTTTGTAAAAGTTACCAAAATAAACATTATGCTTACAGCCATATGTGTAAATAGCCTGTGACTATTTTATGTCAAAACTAAAAATATAATTGAATCAAATGTAAGATTTTCAGTCAAATCAGTTGAACAAGACGAAAGTTATCAATGTAAATAGCTTACGACAACTTACCGAATTGGCTGCAGTTGTTGAACTGACAGGAAAAAACTGTGAAATCCATTGACGTCATTTCCTTCTTCAGAATTTACCAATCTTTCAATGACAGAAAAATTCCGTGTTGAACATGTTGAACAACATGTTGAACAACATGTTGAACAACGTGTTGATCATGTTAAACAACAGGTTGAATATGTCAAAATTGAATCAAATGTAAGATTTTCATTCAAATCAGTTGAACATGACGAAAGTTATCAATGTAAAGACTACAACAAGTTACCGAATTGGCTGCAGTTGTTGAACTGGCAGGAAAAAACTGTGAAATCCATTGACGTCTTTGCTTCTTCAGAATTTACCAATCTTTCAATGACAGCAAAATTCCGTGTCGAACATGTTGAACAACGTGTTGAACATGTTAAACAACAGGTTGAATATGTTGAACAACATACTGAACAACATTTTGAACATGTTGAACAACATGTTGAACAATATTTTGAACATGTTGAACTTGTTGTATGACCAAAAAAAGGTTAAACAATTTCTTGAACAATTGTTAAACAACTTGTTTGAAAAATTTGTTGAATTACCATGAATTAATATGTCATTTGATTGGCGTGCTCTTCTAGCCCACGAAGTTTTTGCATGGTGAAAGTTATCTACTTTTTTAAATGTTGCTAAAATAAACATTATTCTTACAGCCACATGTGTAAATAGCCTGTGACTACTTTATGTAAAAACTAGATAAGAAACTGAATCAAGCGTAAAATTTCCATTCAAATCAGTTTAACCTAGCGAAAGTTATCAATGTAAATAGCCTATGACAACTTACCAAACTGGCTGCAGTTGTTGACCTGGCAGGAAAAATCTGTGAGATCCATTGACATCATTTGCTTCTTCAACATTTGCCAATCTTTCAATTACAGCAAAATTCCCTGTTAAACATCTTGAAAAACAGTTGAACAAAGTGTTGAACATGTTGAATAACATGTTGAACAACATGTTGAACATGTTGAACAAAAGGTTGAACAACATGTTGAACATGATGAGCAACGTGTTGAACATGTTCGACATGTTGAGCAACGTATTGAACATGCTGAACATGTTGAATTTATTGAGCAACTTATTAAACGATTTGTTGAACAATTGTTAAACAGCTTGTTGAAAAAAACTTGTTGAACAATACCATGGATGCAACATGTTCCAAAAATAATTCGAACACGTCTTTGAATGGGCTTCCCATTCGAACACATGTTTGAATGGGGCTTGCCATTCTTTGAATGGGGCTTGCCATTCTTTGAATGACTTGCTCTTCTCACACACAAAGTGCTTACAGCCACCTGCGCAAATAGCCTGTGACTACTTTAGACCAAAACTAGAAATAGAACTGGATCAAACGGTAATGTTTTCATTCAAATCGGTTGAACAATGTAAAAGTTATCTACATTTTTTAAAAGTTACTAAAATAAACATTATGCTCACAGCCACATCTGTAAATATCCTGCGACTACTTTATGTCAGAACTAGAAATAAAACTGAATCAAATGTAAGATTTTCATTTAAATCAGTTAAACATGACGAAAGTTATCAATGTAAATAGACTACGACAACTTACCAAATAGGCTGCAGTTGTTGAACTGCCAGGAAAAAACTGTGAAATCCATTGACGTCATTTGCTTCTTCAGCATTTACCAATCTTTCAATGACAACAACATTCCGTGTTGAACATGTTGAACAACATGTTGAACAACGTGTTGATCATGTTAAACAACAGGTTGAATATGTTGAACAACATACTAAACAACATTTTGAACATGTTGAACAATAAGTTGAACATGTTGAACAACATGTTGAATATGTTGAACTTATTGAGCAACGTGTCAAACAATTTCTTGAACAATTGTTAAACAACTTGTTGAAAAAAATTGCTGAACAATACCATGAATTAATATGTCATTTGAATGGCGTGCTCTTCTCGCCCACAAAGTTCTTGCATGGTGAAAGTTATCTACTTTTTTAAATGTTGCTAAAATAAACATTATTCTTACAGACACATGTGTAAATAGACTGTGGCTACTTTATGAAAAACTAGATAAAAACTGAATCAAGCGTTAAATTTTCATTCAAATCAGTTGAACCTAGCGAAAGTTATCAATGTAAATAGCCTATGACAACTTACCAAACTGGCTGCAGTTGTTGACCTGTCAGGAGAAATCTGTGAGATCCACTGACATCATTTGCTTCTTCAACATTTGCCAATCTTTCAATGAAAGCAAAATACCCTGTTAAACATGTTGAAAAACAGTTGAACAAAGTGTTGAACATGTTGAACAACATGTTGAACTTGTTGAACAACATGTTGAACATGTTGAACAAAAGGTTGAACAAAATGTTGAACATAATGAGCAACGTGTTGAACATGTTCGACATGTTGAACAACGTATTGAACATGTTGAACATGTTGAACTTATTGAGCAACTTATTAAACGATTTGTTAAACAATTGTTAAACAACTTGTTGAAAAAAACTTGTTGAACAATACCATGGATGCATCATGTTCCAAAAATAATTCGAACACGTCTTTGAATGGGCTTGACATTCGAACACATGTTTGAATGGCGATTGTCATTTTTTGAATGGCTTGCTCTTCTCACTCACAAAGTGCTTACAGCCACCTGTGCAAATAGCCTGAGACCACTTTATGCCAAAACTAGAAAAAAACTGGATCAAACGTTAAGATTTTCATTCAAATCGGTTGAACATTGTGAAAGTTATCTACTCTTTTTAATTCACTAAAATAGACATTATGCTTACAGAAACATGTGTAAGTAGCCTATGACTACTTCATGCCAAAACTACAAATAAAACCGAATAAATCGTAAAATTTTCATTGAAATCAGTTAAACATGACGAAAGTTATCAATGTAAATAGCCTATGACAACTTACCGAATTGGTAAATAACAACCATGAAAGCAAGATAAACGGATTTTTATTAAACAAATAATTTTAAAAACACAACTAAACAAAAACAGGAAAATATGAAAAGTGAAATGGTGGGGATCACATAGAAACGACATATTGGTAGCCGAATAGTTTGTAGTTAATCGGATGCGTGGTGTCACAGAGGTAAGGTCGCAGCGAAAGATGCCAGAGGCTCCCGGTTCAATCCCAATTAGGTACAAATGCTTAGTTGCAGACTGGTGTGTTGCAGTGTTGTTTGAATGATCAATGGTCTCAAATGGGCGTTACAAATGATTATTATTTTAAGGAACAGTTTCGGATTTTTATTGTCCAAACCGCGTCATATATAGCGAAAATAAAACGTCTTTTGAAGTTTTTTAGGTTTCACAAAAATCATTTATGAAACGTTTTCCATACTAAAATAGTTTATCGGGAGTCAGCAGAAATTTTAAATCTAACCACTTTTGTTGGACGTTCCTATTCCTGACCACTCACCATCTATAAACTTGAAACTATTTTGCTAAGGAGCGGGAGGGAATTGCTTCTATGCCAAAGAGATCAATAGGAATTTCAACAAGAATTAAAGCTAAATTTATCCAACTGCGCCCAGAAAATAATAAAATGCGCTTTTTTGGTTTAGATGCATTACTTAGAACTAAAAATATAAACTCTTATTGTGCACTCCGTCATTCTAAACTCCAGGTCAGTTCCTCCCACAACGACTAGCTCAGTTATTATTTATTATTTTAGAAAGGGCTTGTTGGGCTTTGTGCTTGAAGTGTTTTCTTTGCACTTTCTTGGACGTGTTAATATCAGACGTCTGCGAAAGAAGCAATATGAGAAGGAAACATCCTGATGATCCTGGTCACTGTCACCAGATGGATTCTGAACGATGTTTACCGCTCAGTTTCCTTATATTCGGTAACCATAGCGGATTAAGCGATGGACAATGAGAGGTTTGCAAAAGTAGAATTCTACTGTCCCTTGTTCACGTCAAAAACGTGTGATCTGTCACCTTAAATGTCTTAATAACATGCGTAAGTCAAAACGCAAGGCACTTCGAATTATTTTCTCAACAGAACCCATACGAAAATAAAAAAGTGACGTGCGTTATGATGAAATAATAATTACGTTTTTGCTATTTTTTTCCTACCATTGTTTCAAGCATTACTAAATATCATTACTAAATTACATCCTTTATTGTAGAAATCAGCATACCAATTAGATTTTGCCTTATGTTTGAACTCAGAATGCAACTTCTAAAATCTTGTCACAATATGATATATAACCGATTACAAAAGATATGATTTAAGACCCAATAACTTTTTCTTACGCGTGCTTTTAACTCTCAGTCATGCTTTTTTTATATGTGCAATATTAAATTATACCTTTTTGGGAAAGGGTGTGCCATGCAAGGCTAAAACGACCTTTACTAGTATTTATTGTTCAAGACATAACTCTCTAAAAACAAGACGTCAGCCTGTCTTGTCGTCGTGAATGGGGTGGCAAGTTGGGGTGGGAGGGGACGTTTGTTAGTAACAATAAGGAGACCGTACTTATCTATGGGCATTGTTCAATAGTGTTTGTAGAATAATTTACAATTATAGCGAAACTACTGCATTTGTTCCAATAACAGAACCCTCAGCTCACCTCATCCTCTTCCTCACAACCCTCTTCCACTTTCCCCATTCTCCACGTTTTTTTTAAGGTGTAACTTGAATAATTAGATAAAAAAAACATAACCGGTATACGACTTGGAGGGGCAGATTTATGATAACGCTGGCAGTTTATGTCTACAGTAGTGTTCAACTTCAGGCTCGTTTGTCATAAAGCTTATTATTCCCGCTCTTGGTTTCGATAACGGAAGGAGGGTTGTGGGGTATGAGCTCTCCTGCAGTTTTTTTGATAAGATGTCCGTGACAATCCCCTCTTCTCTGTCTTTTTGAGCTTTAAAAAGTGCATTGCTCAGAGATCGTTTCGAATTTTAAAATTTGAGTAATATTGATTATTAGTGATCTTTTCGGTTGCGTGTTTCACCTGTTCCCTCCGATTATGATGCTATTTTAATTTTAGGGGTATTATGTTGTTATTGTTAATTTCAATCAAATGTTAAAACTAGCACACTTTGAGGGTGAAGGTTGGTGTTGCATTTACATGCCACAAGTTTTACATACATGAAGAGCCCAAAATTGCACTTCACTCCCTATCTCTCAAAAAATCAGATAAAGGAAAACAAAGAGCAACAGATTTTGATAATTTTGTTGTACAAATAGTTCGTCCCTGTTTTCCTACACCTCTCACCACATACCAGTACACGCTAGAGGTGTCAAGTTAAGATCTCGTAACGCCATTAATTATTCACCTTTGCCAAAACTTTCTTGAAGTTAAAAATAGGTTTTTACAACAAATTATGAGGTAAAATTTACAACTTTTCTAGCACCCTTGTTGACACGTACGAATATAGGTAAAACATTGTTGTTTTAATTAAACGTCAAATACAGAAAACATAAAAACGAACAAATAGATTTATAAATTAATTTAACTAAGCATATAGATAATCATAGTAGAATAAATTATAATCCATCGTTCAAGAATATGTCTGTGGATTGGAATCGTGAAAGAAGTTCACTTGAGAGTTATGACGCACCTCATTGGATAGCAGATTCTCCCCATGTGCCGAAGCACCGCGTTAAGGTAAAAGTCTGCCCATAAATGACATAAACGCGGGAAAGGGCGGGGAACGAGGGCAAAGAGCGATTTGGAAGCATACGGGCAAAGACGCGGGGGCGAAACGAGGGGAAAAGGTGGCTGGAGAAGAGGGAAGGGGGGAGAGGATAAGGAGGAGGGCGGAAAAGGGCACGGGGAAGAAAGCCTTGGAGGAATGAATAAGGGTTTTTGGTTTAAGGCGGGAATCGGGGGTCGAAGAGGGTTTGGGGAGGAAAGAGGTACACTGCGGGGGTGGGCGCAAAATAAGGCAAGAATGGTTTAGAATTGAGGACAAGTAACAAGCGGAGAGGAGCGGAGATTGGAGAAAAGGCGGAGAATGTTACATAAGAGAAGTAGCGGAGAAGAATGTGGGTAGGGAAGGACGGTGATCTTAGGTCGCTAGGAGTTGGAGGAAAGGTGATCCCTTCTAGTATGACGGTATCAGTACCACATATTGTCTGATAGAGGGGTGCATAAGAGTCTGTCTTATTGCGAAAGTGATCTCTAACGTTGTAATTTTTAACTGTTATTAGTTTTGTTATTTGGTTATTTTTGAAAATATACTCTGGAAATGTGGAAGAGGATATGTTTTCCATTGAACTTCTATTATATGTGATTTATCACAAAGGAAGGTACGGGACGAGATTTGCAGATTACAGTATTTGTTTCAATATTAAAATAACCATATACATGTGGATGACACTTCGGTCCGGTTATATCAGAGTAGCACGAGTAATCTGTTGCTAAAACCACTTCATAATGTTATACAGATAGCTCATGTGCCTACACCCGTGCATCGGTGGCACCTACCCGGCGTCCCCCACGAATTCGAATTGTACATCAAACGAGACGACTTAACCGGATGCGCACTGTCAGGCAATAAGGTATAATACATGAAGAATAAAGACATAAACATTGCAACTGGTCAGAAATTGCGTTGTCACGAAGAGAAGCCAAATAATAATTGAATACTGGGTATTAACTTGTTGCAGAAGAGTAACATCCGGGCAAAGTAAAATGGATTCTAATCCTATTGTCCTATTGTCATAAAGCAACTGTCGTGATCACCTAAGTTTCATCATGGTTTGATTTCACGTACCTGCTACATAATAACTGTGACGCACTACTCGGTCATAGTACAGCTGA
Organism: Protula sp. h YS-2021; assembly: GCA_949752745.1. Taxonomy (NCBI): domain Eukaryota; kingdom Metazoa; phylum Annelida; class Polychaeta; order Sabellida; family Serpulidae; genus Protula; species Protula sp. h YS-2021. The sequence goes on from OX457029.1 coordinate 73,571,630, forward strand.
AATACAAAACAGGCCTTAAAGCTTTAATATTTTTATTAAGTTAAGGCGATGACGATCAGCTCTTTCTACCATTCTTTATTTTCTCACTTTATAAGTTTTTAAATAGTCGCTGACTATTTGACTTATAGAGAAATCAGTGCTAATGTGCATCCTCTGCACCTCCACTACTTACCCTTCGAGTCCTATGCCGGTAGTATTTCAAATTAGCAATTATATGGTACATCCGATAACAAAACTGCCCTACATGAGCCAGCAAGTAATGCAACTGCCCAGCAAAAGCAGATATTGTGATATTTGAAGTGAAAAATGACTCAATTTAGAGAATTCCCTGGATCTTTAAACGGCTACGTAAGGACAGTAAAAACGCAACAGTGAAAAAAACCATGTAGCAATATGTATTGTACCTATTTCATTAATTTTCAAATTTTCAAATCAACAGCGCTGTAAGTCCTTCTTTGAGTACGATTTTTTTTCTTAAACACTGGTTACAACTGCCGCCATTGAACAAAATGTCCTGACCATTTAAAAAATCGCCATATAAATTTGGACATTTGAAATGTTTAGTGACGCGTGTGTACACCCCGTGCATTCATAAGGGCTTTATCCATAGGTTCATCATTTATCAAAGTGATGACCCTGTTCATACACCACTGTGATATCCAACTGCATTCCTCGATCAAGGCCTGGCGCAGTGCTGCGTGCGTTTGGGCTGCGGCATACGGGCGCGAATTCTTCGGTCGGATGGGATTCATGTCGGACGAGTAAGGTGGCCACTGTAGAATGTTTATGTTGTTGGCTTGTAAGCTATCCTGACAAATATCGGCTACGTGCGGACAAGCGTTAGCATGCATGAATATTGCACGAGAATTTTGGTTGAAATAAGGCAGAACTTCCCCTTCTAAGACAGTGTTTAGGTATTATTGAGCTTTTCCATCCAAATTTTATCGCCCCCCCCCCCACACCATGGTACTGTCACCCCCAAATCTGCCGATCTCGCAGACACATGCATGGTGATATCGTTCTGCTGCTTCACGGTATACGCGTTGCCGTGCATCAATGCTGCATTTAGCAGGAAACGTGATTCACCGCTAAACACAACGTAGTTCCAGTCTGATTGAGTAGTGTTGTGCCCACTGACGCCTTACACGCTGTCTGCGGTTATCCAACACAGGTCTAACATAGACGCGGTATAGCCGAATGCTGCGCTCACGTCGCAACACGGTCATTGGGCTGATTCGCGGGTTGTGTCTAACCGGCGTAACAGCCTCTGCAGCTTTAAAATCTATTGCGGAGATGTAGCAATCGAATCGATCCTGATGCACGGTCGTTACTCGCGGCTGGCCTGGCATCGAGCGAGTACGCGTCGATCCGGTTTCCTCGTAACGTCTTAGGAGATGGAAAATTATTGATCTGGCAACACCAAACTGTCTGGCCACCGCTGTGCGCGAAGCTCCCCAATCAGCATTCTCCTAGCCTGTAAATTCTCGTTTTTGTAAAGTCGCGGCATCTTAAATTCTGCGCTGAATAGCACTTTTTCAACTGCGTAGATTTTTAACTTTTTCAATAATGCACAGCAATATGGTTTTTAAAGCAGTAATCAGGTCACAGAGCCTCAAACTGCATAGACCACAAGAAAACATATTGAAAGGTATAGCCAAGCACTGAAGCGTGATCTTAGCTTAATAAATTGGCTGCTATTTGCAATTAAAACTTGACAAGCCCCTAGGTTTATTTGTCGCCAGTTGCATTCTTATTTTAAGTGTGAAATTCGTAACATTACGCCAAAAATTAACTCATACATATATAATGATGGCAAGTGACGCAACCAAAATACACTGTACGAATTAAAAATGGCTTTATGTGAACTGAGTTTTATTAGAAATTAGTAATTTTATCAACTAATCTTATCATTTATCAAATAGGCAAGGAAACTGGAATTTATTTTGGCGGAAGCGATAGCACGTGGATGCAAACACGTGATCACTTCAGGACCTGAGTCATCTAATCACTGCAGATCTACAGCGGTTGCCGCTGCGGAAGTAGGCCTCAAATGCCATCTTATTTTAGCTTCCAATATTAAGGTATTTGGATTGTCGGTTTCCTATGTGATTATCAGCTCTTCCAGTTAACTGATAAGTCAAAAGCACAGATGTACTTAAAGTAATATGTACTTTCGATCCTCCCTCCTCCAGGCACGTTTTTCAGAGTACTTATATACCTATATCCATCCCCGTCTATCATCCCGTCCTGAAATTAGTACAGAGTACATTGACATCACGTGAAAGTTTAGCTAATCATATTTATGGCCAAAGCACACATACACTTTTGTCGCCCCTACAGATGTACCTAGGTGCAATAATCATCATTATTTGCTCTTAACCTGATGACAATATTACACGTTACTGACAAAATGGTTAGTGTTTTAATATTTGCTTGTCATATCGATGTTCTTTCAAACATGTTTCTAACCAAACCGAAAAAGTATGGACATACATTTAGTTCGAGTGAAGCTTTGTATCAATATGAGAAAGTAATTTTTCATAGCCGTCAAGACATTGCTTTGACCATTGTTTCATACAGAAACGGATATGAAGCGAAACGTATACCTAACAATGTTCTTTGTGTCACACAGTGTGGATGACCAAAAAAAAGTGACGTTATCTATAAAAAATTACATCAGTGTGTATTGTTTCGTAAAAACTTGAGAGAATGTAAGGATACAACCTAAGTTGAAGCAGCTTACGATAAATGGTGCGGAAGATGTGTGAAACAAGTAGGTATGCATGCTTAATCAGAGGGACACATTAAAGTGCACATGCACTTTTCTCCCCTCTTTTGTCAAAGAACACATATAGTTTCGTCAACTGGAAAATAAGAACTTATAACGAGCAGACGACATTGTGGACCAACTAGCGAGCTGATTTTTTTCCTGAAGAGCAAAATGTTCTATTTTCAGCATACATAAGGCTACAGAGTGAAGTTCGACCTATTCAAATTTTTTCACCACGCTTCAGATTACGCATAGGAGACTTGTATATTTCAGAAAGCCTGTGGCTAATTGCAGAGAATTATAAACAGAGATTACAATATGTAGAACAAGTGGTAAAGATGCACCTTTCTTTTTTCATATTGTTCGTGACTGCGAATATCAAGTAAAGAAGATAAGGATAAATATCTGGAACAGGCTGAGCAGTGTGAGATATATTTGGGTGAAAAGTGGCAGTGTAGCATGGAGCCGAGCATATGCAACCGGATGCCCACACCGCTGTATTTAGACTTAGCACACAACGGAATAAGGGATGTTTAAGTAAGAGAATACAATTATGTCCATGCTGCCGAACATCGGATGAATGTGTACTCCTACGTCAGATGCAGATGTTAATGTTGGTTAATCATGCTCTAAGAATCTAGTGCGCTATACTTTGGACAGCATGGAAACAATATTTACTTTCATTACATTTATAATTGTTTGACATAACAAAAATAAATTCTGGACCAAGTGAACAAAATGTTACAATGGATGACTATTAATTTGACGCATCAGATAAGCATGATGGGGCAATAGCACAACGTGCGATTTTCCTTTTGTGATGAACCGTAAAGGGTATATCTCTTGCTCCATATGCTGTCAACACTTTACTTCTCCGAAGATGCTACAACAGCATTTTAGCACCAAACACCAACGCCGAACTGTAATGTGCACAGATTGCAGTAAAACAATTATTTACAAGGAAGCTTCTCGGGCATCATCTATTAGTGTGCAATATGAAAGAAAGGAATAAATAGCAACACACCTCACAAGTCCTTAATGGGTATCGAAAAAATGTGCAAATCCATGCGAGGGAAAAGTCTGTAATCGTAGGAGATTCAAGATGCATTACCGGAAGTTCAGGATGATTCAAGACGGTATTTGGGTAATGTGGATAATTTTAAAGTGCATACCTCTACACATAATCCACTGGCAGGTACATCTTATTTACCAGTGTCTAAGCAAGTAGCGAGAATAGGAGCAATTGTGAGCTCAACGTAAAAAGGATTTCCTTTTCAGCACCTTTACGTGAAGCAGATTATGAAAATAACAATGTTGTACCTGCGTATTTGATTAAATATAATTAGAAGACACAACAAAATTTATTACTCAACAGCAAGCAAGAATACAACTACTATTGTTTGATTTGTTATTTTAATCTGCTTTTACATAGATGTAAGAAACAGACGGGACGTCAGCATTACTGTTTCAACTGGCTCAATGTAATAAGTCGATAAGACTTCGTGATTCGATTTAAAAGTATTGAAGCAGAACAAGACAACTCATCATCTATGCAAATATTGCATGCCTAACAAAAACATTGTTGTCAGTATCGATACCCAATATTCCAGATCACCAGTGTTTTATTGTAGAGACAATGCCATTGATGTTTTCTTACGAAAGTATGGAAGAAAAGATTGCATTTCAGACATTTTAAAAGGAACAACAACCGAAAATACACATGATTGTGAAGCTGTTACTACTTGTTCAATGTCATAATACATAAGGTTCCGACGGATTACGACATCATGTTACAGTAATGCACAACATTGTTTTACGAAAAAGGGTCAGGGCGATTTCTTCATCTTACCAATTGTGTTTCACAACTTATGAGGTTACGACAGTCGTTTCTATTTTCAAAAGACTGGGCAGTTTAAAAAAAACTAAATTACATGTTATTCCGAATGCCACTAAAAAGTATAGAACCTTTCCATTCCGTAATATACGGCTCATTTACGTTTTGCAATTTAGATAAACCTGATAAAGAACTTGGCAAGAGAATGCAAAGAAAAATGCCTATTTATGATATCTGCCATTGAAAGAATTATACAAGATATGTTGTTGAGAAAGAGAGCATACCCATATAATTTTGTGGCTTGCCCTGATAAATTTCAAGTCTTCCTCAACAGGAAGTATTTGACAGTACACTGAGTAATAAATGCATTAGTGAGTATGACTATAAACATGCAAAGAAAGGATGAAACACATTTAATGGCCACACATTAGGAAACTGCAATGATTTATATCTAAAACAGATGTCAAATTATTAGCTGACGTATTTAAAAATTTTCGACAAAAGTGTTTAAAAACAGGACGCTGTGCTCCGACATGCACATCTGGTACGATCGATTATCACTGACATTGATGTGTGTTAAAGGACAGATCAAGGCATCTGCGATAGAAGTCACAAGTACGCCGAATCAAGTAATAACTATTTAAGTACTTATGATTCCATCTAGATTCATATATACCAATGTATTATTAACGAGCGTTTCATAATTTTGGCTATAATTTCGGCTTCTATTGACTAAAGCGGCTCCTGTTGATCGAAAGCGACTCCAGGTTAATCATGTGATTATTTTAAGCTTATGAAAAGACATTTGTCTTGGCGATACCGTGTAAATGAGAAAGCATTCTGGAATGCCTCATTCTCCTTGTAGTTGGGGGAAACAAAATTAAGGAAGTGTTATTGTTCTAAGCTTTTAAAAGCTTATTATGTTAGTCTAAATATAAGCAAATAACGGATAAAACTTGGAAGCTGCTACGCATGTATTGTACCTCGCTGTAATAAGTAACATCGTTATATTTCTGTGTAAATACTTTGAAATGGAAATGTTGGAATTTTGTGATGGGGTAACATATATTGCTGCATAATTTGACGGTAAAAGAATATTATGTTGTTTTATATTACATTTTGAATATTTTAAAATGTAAAATATAATGATGACAGAATGCTTAAATCTTTAAAAAGAGTAGGTAGATTCGTAAGAAATATAAAAATTGTAAATTAAGGATTCGTTCTCCTGTTTATATGACGTTGTGCCAAGGGGATATCTGGTCGTTCACTGCCAATAGAATTCCTGTGTTATCATTCCTTATCCGCGTGATTTTGTGTGAGCTTACGAGTTTGCTGACTGAACCTGTGCTTGTTTGACTGAGCTTGCGCTTGTCCAACTGCACGAGTCTGACTGGATCTACGGGTATTTCATCGAGCTTCCGATTGATTGCCAGAGTTACTGTCGAGACACCCTCGGGTGCAGCTTGGTGGTGACAACAAGTGGTGCAGTCGCCAGTATATTTTTCGGCCGTTAGGTATAATTGTATAACGTGGTGTCTGTATGCCTCTGAGTATGGTTTTGTTGGCTTTAAACCAAACACGTAATAAAAATTAAAGGAGTTTCTTCTTCCCGGGTTTTTTAACACGTAAAGTAACTCTTATCTGTGACGCCCAGCCAGATAGCTACTTTATGTATCTTGATGAAAATAATTTATACGGCTAGGCAATGAGTCGATGCCTTCCAGAAGAAACTTTTACATAGTAGAAGATTTGGATTTCATTGATGCCATGGCCATTCCCAAAGATGAGGACACAGGTTAAATGGACTGAGACTATCACCTTCATGTTCTTCACACTATCCAGTAGCAAGAGAGCGACGATTTGTTGAAGAAGAAGAACTGTCCCCTTACAGTAAGGAACTAAATTACGAATGAAGATTGAAAGGGAAATCATGTGAGAAGCTCTAGTCTGTATCCAAAATCAAGTTATGTTGTACATTACCTGAAAATTGCAGCAGTATTTATCATGAGGCTTGATATTGATAAAAATCCATCGATTCGTAGTCTTTAGACAGACTAAATGGTTAGAGCCATGCATTATTCTGGATACAGAAAAATGTAAAGCAGCCAAAACTCCAACTGAGAAGATATTTTGCATACTTATGAACACTTCTGTATTTGGCAAGACAATGTAAAATGTGTAGAAAAGCATTAAACAAGAATTACTGAAAAGCTAGAAACGCTTTAAGGAGCTCGTAACAAACCATTTCATAGTTTCAAAATGTTTATCGATCATTTAACTGCAGTTCATTTGAAACAGGCCAAACTCCTGTTGAACAAACCGATTTAATAAGGATTCAGTATCTTACATCTCAGTATAATGTTAATACATGATTTTCCTTACTCTTAATTGAAGGCCAAGTAACCCGAAGCAAAACTGTCATTTACTGATGCAGAGAGTTTCTGTTACTACTTTGAACCAACTAACATGTATCAAGGTATTTTGCAAGTCTTTGTTGATCTGCGATCTAAAATGTACAGTTGTTCATATTATAAAATAGAAAAGAGAAAAGAAAACCCCTTAAGGCATAGGTATGATAATATTATAAAACTAAGACATAAGGGCTACAAAGCAACTATACATGGGAGAAATCAGATCATATCGACAAACAAGATGCTAAGAAATCATGAACATGAAGTTTATGCAGAACGAATAATAAACGTATCACTAACTCCATATGACAATAAGAGTTATTTATTGAATTGTCGGATGACGTAAGCAGGGAGTACATAACCCTATGTTTGTTACAAATCTCAAACTAACAAGTGAACGCATTCACACAAAATTTAATAATAGCTGTAAGCACCATCGTGGCGTGGAGAAGAGTGCTGACGGGCAACATTTGGTGTGTTTAAAACTAGAAGCTAGATGTGTTTCCTTAAGGTGCGGGAAATAATTAGAAAACATTTACGTCACATAATGGAGAAGGGTTTGAACTGAAGCTGAGTAGTATCAATAATGTAAAAACCATAAAATTCAGCGACTGGCTGTTTGTGACATTAAGCAAAATCCACCGAGTAAATGATAGCGTGCACAATACTCACATCAGTCTGAAAGAAAAACGAGTAGATATTATTTCTCAACAAAATGATATCGAAGGATTACGTGATCCACATTCTTTCGGAATGCAAAGTATGCAAGAAGAGAATGATGGCCATATCATTGAAGAACTATGAAGCAAAATAAAGTTGGGTGAGAAGAAACTTCAAGAGGTGTTTAACTACAATAAAACTAAAGCAACAAACATAATTAGGTGTGTGAATACTGCTGTTGTTTACTCTTTGACGGTAAAATCTGCCACTACACTGTTATGACTGTAAGGATAGTTTTTGCCAGAAATTAGACACATTTCTTATCAGTAAGTTTGCAATATTTGAATTAGAAATGACCCCACCCGTGATTAACACAGTACATTCTGTTCATTCCAATGAACTCCATTGTCTTTAAATTTATTCCAAAGTAAAGCCACCTTTTGGTGACATTTAGCTGGAACAAATGCTGTCATATATTAGTTTCACTTTGACTTTCTTGCTTGAATATTGGTTCTCCACCTATTTTCGTAGGTTGTGTCTCCTGAATTGACTTTTAACCTTCACTCCTCGCCGATATTGCAAACTTTATTGTATAGTGGTGTCAACGGGCGCATGCGCAGCGGAAACCTGTTAAGCAGTGATAACCAGCCTTTTCTAATGCCAGTCAGCAGGAAATGTTCATCTGACACACCGGGATTGCTGCACTTTTGTGTATATTCCGCCAACGCTTGATAAATTTGAAAGTCGAGACGATCTTTTATCCAGTGTGTATCAAAGCACATAAATACAACACTCAGAGAAGAATATGGTGTCAAGACAGGATAATTTTTCTTGTAATCTAATGTGCATCTAGTGTGAATAAGGTTCTTTTTAATTTCAGAACACAACACTATTCCTTATGTCTTTAAATATTCGCTATTAGCTCCTCTTCAAATTATGGTGGAACGCTCAACACCATAAACTCACCACATATCTCACAATCTAGTCTTCAAAAGAACTTAGATCCACACAATAGTCACAAACGTAAGCATATTATTTGTACCCGTATTCGTTGCAATTTCTCCCTTCTCTCACATCCTTTTCCATCAACTCAGTTTCTTTCATGCGGTAGTTGATGAGTCCTATTCCAAGTGTCACAAGAATTTCACAGCTTTGCTTTCATCATCTCAGCAACCTTTGTTATGATTTCCATTTTTTCCATTCCTCGTCATTTGCCATTTGGCATTTGCATAGGTTGATGAAGTTGCTGTAGACTTCGCTGTTCAGTTTTAAATACAGTGGAAACTAACGTATTTCTTTTCAACAAAAGGGATTACTGTAACATCTTTATCGTCAGAGAGTTTATTTCATATCCCTCATTACGCATGTGAAAACTATTTACTCCTAGTTTATTCCACAAAGCAGTTGTTCGAACAATCCATCTTCACCAGCGTAAAACACACACAAAGTGTCCAAGGAGCCTATAAACTATACCTGATTAAAAATGCGCTCATGGCTGTGTTCATTGTTTCCAGTGATATCTTGTGCTAAAACAAAGTGTTCCTTCTTTTAAATCTACACCACATGACGTCACTCAATTTTTAACCAACTATATTGGAACAAGTATTCCAATGCTTGAATCCTTAACCAAACAGACTATTAACCAATTCATGATCATTTCTTTTAATTCAGGATGCTATGGGTCTTCTGCTTTATAGCTTCTTCTACATTGCACCTTTGATGAAGGAAGAAATTCTTCACATTCATACTTTAAACCCAGGAAAAGAATATTCAGAGAAACTGTACACTATGCCATTTATGGTTGAAAATTTTCCCACAATTAATCTGGGAATTTCATATGAAGGAAAGGAAACATCCATGTAGTGCAGTATTCCTTAAGCATTCCTCCATAGCTCTGTCTTCCTCCGGACTTAACTTTTGATCTACGTTATATGTCAGCTCTGGTGAGTTCATCTGAAATTTGATTATTTGAGGCTAGGATAACGACACAACATTGACGTAAATTAAAATAAGGAATTCGGTTTAATTTAACCAGTTTTCATTAAAAAACATTTTTGTTTTTTATCAAACAAAATGAAACCATTTTTAATCTAGATATGCGCACCAGTTATAAGTGAGTTTCGGGGGAATTGTTTTAAAATTTAACTTTTTGATCTTTTACCTTGAGCAAGTTCACACATGAGGTTAAGTGGAAGAGACCAAAATGGGTCATAAAACGAGAAGCAAAGTTTTATGATTTTTTGTTTGGTTTTTGTTGAGCCCTTTCACACATTTTTAAGATTAGCGCTTATTTCAAATTTTTTGAGGCCCATAAAAGAGCCATTGTTTCAGTGTACTGTAAGTAGAGCCAGCTCTCCAGGAAAAGTAGTTTAAATGTGACTAAAACAATTTATTTTTGTTTCGTTATTGTTTGCTAAAGTCTGAATGATAAAGTTATTGAAAAAATGAAAAACAATGTTTTAAATGATTTTAAAAACCTTTTGTTTGACGCGAAAAATAAAAATCTGACTTCTTTCTAGCAAATTAGTTTTTAAGCAGGTTTTTATGCCCAGATACTACAGACGAGTGATGAAAAATGCATGAAATTCTCAACGGCGATATGCCTGCAGCGCTCGATGAAACAATTACCTTGGGCAATTACCAAACACGCATAATCACAATGTAACAGCGAGACTGCTCAAAAAAAGGCCGCTCTGATTCCACTCGCCTTCAAAGCTTTTAAGCGTTTTTTCGTTTTTTTTATAGACTGCCTGTCCCATTCTGATGTAGGTTCGGTACATCGGGAATTATCCAATTTCATGGCACCTGTAGGACCATCGTATGACGCACTCAGTACAAAAATGAGGAAAACACTTGCGTTAAGGTCCTGGTCTGTTCCATCTTCTTGTCGCAAACGAAGCAGAGTGCTTCGTATTTTTTTCAACAATGCGATGGCTCAGTGCAAACACTCTCATTTCTCGCATGTATTGTATACAAAACCTACTTCATAGGGTTTCAGGCGGAGTGCTTTCTGGTGCTGGTACCACATTCATGTATTCACCTCCATTATGGCTCTATTCTCATCCATGGTGTGCCTCTTAACGTGCCATTTTCACAAACACCCGTATGTCAGTGTGCTCCTGAAATAAGTCAAAATGATATACTCTCCGTCTATCACTTTTCAAATTGATTGTCTTGAATTTAAGTAAGACTGATTTTTTTGTATTTGTAACTTTTATGTTGAGAAAAACAAAATATAAGAAACAGGAATTTTAGACCTTAACTTGTATGAAAGTCATAAAAGGGGGGCGTATAGACACTCTTATTTCATCTATTTTTTATTCTATTGTATATTTAACTTTGTTATTTAAGAATGAAAAAGATTTCTGATTGAGAAAGACAAAAACTATAAGAAAGCCTTTTAAACCTAAACTTGTATGAGTGCTATATGAGTGTATTGAGAAATAAGGCATATTTCCTACAAAATTATGAACGTCGTTTACCAAACATTCAAAATTACTTCCAGGCATTAAATATTTTTTTAAATGGAACAGATAACGTTACTTATTCCTAAGACTGGATGGCTCTCAGAATAGCATGCATGGTATAACCCAAGCGAAGGCTGAAGAAGAATGTTGTTCTGTACTAGAAGAAGAATGCTGTTCTGTGCTCTATTTCCAAAGTTTGCAGGTGGAGTGTTTTCTGGTTCTTGTATCCCATTACAAAGCTTGTCTTCATGATGGCTCCATCCTCCTTCAGAGAGTACGCTATTGACCTTGAATGTCCTCTGCCTGACTAATGAAACCGGCCATTAGTGGGAATCGTCTTCAATGCTTTCTGAATTCTTTCTCTTTACGCTTCGTTTTCTTCTACACCCGTAGCTTCCATTTTTTTCTTTATATTCCCGCATAGTTCTTCACCAACCTACATCCTGTCCAAGCTGATTCGTTTGCGTGACGACATAGCAGTGGATTCTCATAAACATTTTACGGGTGTGGTCTGCTTGTCCTGAAATATTTGCATGAAAGCATTTCTACTCAGTCTCAAATGTTATTCGTTCGCGCGGCTACATGACTATTGACGTTACGTTGACGTTACGTACGTTTGAATTCACTATTTAATATGTTTTTGTGGGAGTGCTTTTGGGAACTTATATATCAATTTCTACTTGAGGATTGTTTATATATATCCATTGCTACAATGTTAAACAAAAATTCGACTTATTGTTCCGCCTAGAATAAACTTAATGATTGAGATAAATGAAAGTCTAAATGGAAGTTAATACATACTTTTACTAGTTTATTCTATCACTGGTGTAATCCCAAACTTGAATAATTGTAATAGCTTGCCCATTGTTTTTCACCAATTTGAAACTGGTATATATTTTGCTCAATGCGTCACTGTATCTGTATTTTGATGTTTTCCCATATAAACTACAATAAAGCTAAACTAAACAAAATGAACCTAATATATGCTAATTGTTATATAAAAAGAATAAAGAAAGGATACAAACCAAACTTCTAAATTGATTTCAAATTTCTTATGAATTATTCCATTTTAATGATTGGTGATTGATTGTCACTCTGATGACTTATATATATATATTTACGTGTTTTTATGCATTTCCACAGAGTGCCGAGGAAGTGAATTGCGAAGGAAATTTGTACATAGATAACCTGTCCGGCGCTGACTTGCATTTTGTGCCAAAATCCATGCTCAATCACTTGGGAGTTTGGCCTCAACAAAACAAGCTGGCTAACCAAATTCAGTGAGTAATTGTTGTAATAATCTACTTCTTTACTTTCGTTTTCGTCCTAACAGTCATTATTCGTAGTATTATTATGATTAGCTTATCATTCGTCTTGCGGGTACTATTGCTATAATTACAATGTTTATTGCTTTTTATTATGGTAATTATGATCACAGTGATTATTATGATTATTATCTTTACTATGATTATTTTTGTGATTAGTGTTACTACCATAACTGTTATTATAATTATTATAATTTTTGTTACTGTTATTATAATCGCTGAGGGAAATTTGTAGTCAGAGTGGAATGTGTGGAATGTGAGGAAAGAAGAAATTGTTTCGAAGAGCAAACGTAACAACTCTGTCAAAGTTCCACTTTATTGTTAACTGAACAGAGAAGAAACAGGGGAGAAGTGTTACGTTGTTCCGGTTGGAGGATCAGATTCTGCAGGACTTTTCGGTTACGTGGAGGCATACAGAGAGTTGATCTCGCAAGGCATGCTCAGTCAAGTGACTGATATCGCATTCGCGTGTGGCACCGGCGGAACAATGGCGGGGTTAGCTATGGCAAACCACTTAACAGCCAATTCAAAAATAGGGTAAAATTAATTACTTGGCAATGAAGTCCATATCAGAGTAAGACAGTTGTTATAAACAGCTGATCTCTGATGAGATATATCTATTATGTCTCAGAGCGGATGAATATTTGAAAAAGTGGTCCTCTCTTTATTAGTCCCCAGTAGATCTGCGGAGTAAAAAGGTATGGTTCTTGACCAACAACGACATCAAGACCAGTCAAGAAGCAACAGTCTAAAATAGGGCAAGAGCAATCACGGGGTAATAAAGTCCATAATAGGGTAATATAAAGCACAATGAAAAAGTTTGTAAAAGAGAGTGTGTAAATTGAAACACTTTGATTGAGAACCCTTATCCCTTGGCCTTTGCATAAATGTCATACGTATCAGTGCCAAATTCTTGCAAAAATCGGTACCTTACGTTTACAGAATACATGCGATTTCGGTGGGATGCTCTAAAGAAAAAATGCACAAAATTGTAACGCTGAACTGTCCAAGTTTGGATTGAACGTACTATCAGAAGATTTAGTCAACTGCGTGGATGCATACATAGGACCAGGCTACATGGACCCAACCCGAGAAGATTTAGGTGAGGAAAATATATATTTAATTGATAACTTGCCATTCAAAATTATACTCTACACTCAAAATATTTTAGTAAAACACATATTTAGCACTTTGTATTGTTGTATAGTACTCCACTTTTTGAAATATCTAGTCTTAGGTAATTTTTAGAGCATTTTGGCAGGATCACTATTGGAGCACCATTGGACTTCGACGGGAAATCTTGTTTTTCAGCAGGATCATCTTTATTTTAGTTCTTTATTGCAGACTTTATAAAGAACGTTGGTAAATCAACCGGGATCATGTTGGACCCTGTGTACACTGGAAAAGCTGCAAGGGGTCTTGTCGAAGAATTGAAACTGAATCCGCATAAATTTAAAGGCAAAAATATTTTATTCATTCACACAGGTAATTCATTAGAAAAACATATTCATTAATAAGAACTTGCTTCTCCTTAACGCCATCTGTATTTTGTAATGTGTTGTTTTATCTCTAATTCTTTTGCAGTTTTAAATTACTTATTGTCTTTTTATTCTATTTTATATTTTTTATTTCTACTTCTGTGTAACTCGGTATAGGAAAATGAAATTTGAAATATATATTAATGTTTATGTAGATAAATCTGTAAAAATAAACTGTCTTGCAATTTTGTGTTTTTCTGATACATAGGAGGTCTTTTCTGTGGCATGGATCATGACGCACTTTTACAGTCCATGAGAGATGAATCATCGGGAAAGATTAGCATATGGCAAGATAGTGCTCTGAATGAGCCGGAAAACTTCCATCATTGATCACCCACTGATTAATTCTGAATCAAACATACAGATCAAAATCGATAAATATTGATCACATCCACCGCCAAATACTGATCAATTCCAACGATGAAGGCTGATCACACCCCAGGCACAAACTGATCACATCTTCCGCCACATGCTGATTACAACCCGTCAAATGCTGGTTCTGTCACACATTATATGCTGGTCATAACCCCTACACATGATGATCGCAATCGGGACCACATTATGTTCTCATCCCTTAATACAATGGTCACATCCAAAGCCACAGGCAGATCATTTCCATGCACCTAACTTTTCATATCTCTCCCCATATACTGATCATATCCCACGCTATATTCTGATCAAATCCCACGCCACCAGTTGATTTCGTCACACCACAAACTAATGACATCTATCACCACATACCGATAGCACATCCCACTACATGCTGATCATCTCCTACCATATACTGACCGTATCCACCGCCGCATAGCTGTCTCGTTTCCCACCACATAGTGATCACACTCAAAGTGTGGAAAACATCCCAACAGCCCAGAACATAGATTGCATGTACTGGGCTGTTATTGGGGAGGCAATTAAATTTAAGCCACGTGTTAAAATTAAAAATATAATCGCAATAACAAAGTGCTCTTGTGACCAAAAAATATAGCTAACCTTTCCGGTGGTGGTCTATTTTGTTGACTGTAGACGTTCTGTTTATTCCTAATTTCTTTTATTGTGAAACTAATAAATATGATTAGAACATCAGCCTGTATATGGAGAAAATCACTTTTTATAGAGAAAGAGTTACAAAAGTCTTAAAGAATATATATGGTTTGGCAATCGATTACATATATACATTGTCGTTGAACATTGCAGCCTAGACACCTCCCCTACTTCCCTGCATCTTGCAATGCTGCTGAACATTGCAACGTAGACATCTACTCTACGCCCTTTAAACTTCCAATGTTGCAGTTCCAATTGTAGCCTAGACAAGTTCCCTACCTTTAATTTTATTTTTAAAGCATCTGCACAATCGCTACCTGTAGCTTCCTTCAAAGTGCATTTAATCAATATTTCACAAATAAGTATCATTGAAGGTCTTAAAAAGACTGACACACTAATGACTTATAATAAACACGACGCCACTTATAATGAACACAGCACTTATGACTTATAATGAACACAACGTCAACGACCGCTTTGGATGAAAATCTTCATGTATGCATGCCACGAGCTGATAGTTTGGATGCACGAACTACGACATCGATCTCAGTTATTGATTAATCGATGGATTGAAGTGGCAGATAAGAGCTGGTAATTTTACATATCTCACATTCACCAGATATAAAATATATATGACATATCAGTTATAATAGGCACTGATTTCCGATGTACTGTTACATAACAAACTGGCCCCATAGCTCTTAAATGTTTAAAATTAAATTGAACACCAAAGGTGGAATCCGCAAAATAGTCAACTGCAAAGGTCAACGTAAAGCTGGCGCTGACCCAATCCTATGTATTTGCGTAACAGATGTTGCGACGCGCAGGGGACGGTACAGTACTTGGACGTGTATAAGACGGAAAAAGAAGTGTGTTTCTGCTATAATTAACGTGTATTACACTAACGATAGGCTGTAAGTCGTTTGTGCTTTTAATTGGATTCGGGTACTTATGATTAAAATTTTAATAGGAAAAGCTGTGACGTTGCGGTAGTAAGTCCGCTCAGGAAGCAAGTAAGGTTTTCAGATTTCCTCGAGAAACCATTTTCGGTGGCTCTCTTTGAATGCTATATTAATAGTTTTCCCCCACTAGGGTAAATCAAAGTTCATCCATAATCCTCAGGGATACCTAATTGGAATGTCTATTTGTTTAATGAGGAGAAGTCACTTCTACTTGCGAAAGATCAATATTTAGGGCCAGTATAATGAGATGCAATATGTACGCGTCGAAAGTATTATGATGCAGGATATGTTTCAACACCAAGTAAATCGATCTGGTCACATCATATCAAACCATGTAATTGTTCGTTTAAAGGGTACAGTTGTAGACATACCTAATAGTCTGTTATTGCTTCATACCTTTGACTATTTTTAAGAAAGCGTGTTGTGGGACAAAAGAGTTTTCTCGTATCAATACCATGTGTGTTAGCCAATTGTTGAGTTGATTCGTGTACTGCCTAAGCACATTCGGCTAATTTGTATTTTGGTACAATAATGCCTGAAATGTTAGGTTATTTCATAATTTAACCTGAAATTTATTATCACATTAATGTAGATCTGACTTGAACTACAGTCTGTGACCAAAATATGGAAGCTAATAATAACTGACACGATATTAATATAAGCCTCACTGTAAGCATTCTGCAGTCTTCGGGCGATTATTCTTTCTCATATAGGCAAGACCATAGACATTGACCATCCCTAACCTTGTATTTCATGATAATGTGTTAAAGTACCTAACAGTACTACTTATGAACAGTTTTGAAATTGGTTCATGTCAGTTTAAAATAGCTTACAAATATACAAAGTGCATATGAGACTTATAACTATTGAAAGAATTCGGAATAATTAAAGCACTTTCACCCTCTATTTCCACACGTTCATGTTCATGGACAAGAAAAGTGTCACGCAGGGGAGTGCACGAGGGTTTAACTTCCCCACGCACGTGAGTATCTGCAAGTCATGGACCAAGGGAGGAAGTGTTTGAAGGCCTCGCTTTCCGAGGTACTTCTGTTTATATATATATATATATATATATATATATATATATATATATATATATATATATATATATATATGTAATAAGAGATGGGGAAGGAAACGTTAAGGTGTGTGTGGGTGTATGTGTGTACGAGCCATGTGTGTGTGTGTGTGTGTGTGTATGTGTTGACATTTGACATTTTTATGTGCCCATTGTTAATTGATGGTAGAATAGAGCGTTTCGTGTCCTCAATCTGACAATGTTATCTATCAGAGTCGCAGTTTAAATGTGTTGTTTGGGTGTTGGGTTATTTAGAAAGCCACAATAAATATACACAACATGTCGGTTTTAAAACTGAAACAGCTCTGTCACAAAAAAACCTGTTTAATTCCATGAAAGAAAGTGCTATGTGTAGCTGCAACAAAATATATAAAAAGACGTGTAGCTGTGTTAGAGAAAATATATAAAGTAACACATAAAAATGCAGAAAGTTTTTCTTCAAAAATCCATTTAAGACATGTTAAAAGTAGGCTATTGTTGCTATTATTGCATTTTTAGCTGGCACGGCGCTAGTCGAGTCTTCGTCACTTACCTCTATGACAAAAATGAACAAGAAAATGTCCTATAAGCACACATGGATAAAAAGGGCCAATAACTGTTATACTTGACATTATATATTTATTAGCTAAAGTCATTTACTAGGACAACTTCTGAATTCATATTCATCTGATAATCTGACAATCACGAGTCCTCTTCGTATCAAAAGCAGACATGGCATAACCACTTCAGGCTAGAGGGCTTTTCTACGTCTCGTCGAGAATGCATGCGTCTTTTTATAGGGGTGGGGTAGATCATTTATGTTAGAGTGTTTGTAAGATATTTTAAAACATTATTGATTACTATTTAAAACATTCAAATTCTAGACACCGTGCCCTTATAAAGAAACATTTTCGATCTATTAGAATTCATTGAGAGATTTTCTAATAATGATATTTGCCTATCTATCGGAGGAAAAGTCGAACATAAGAGGCTGCCTTCTGTGTTTCTGAAATACCGCAGTTATCCAAATAA
This sequence comes from Protula sp. h YS-2021, assembly GCA_949752745.1. Taxonomy (NCBI): domain Eukaryota; kingdom Metazoa; phylum Annelida; class Polychaeta; order Sabellida; family Serpulidae; genus Protula; species Protula sp. h YS-2021. The sequence continues at coordinate 73,589,730 of OX457029.1, forward strand.
TTTTTATTTTATTAAAAGGCCCCATTTTTTCACAAATAAATGCATATTTTGAATTTCAAATTTGCTGGCGCTCTGGTGTTTCAGATTTTCATTCAGAGTATAGCATGTTTAAAAGTCATATTTCTAAGGATTTTGTGCCTAACTGTGGTGAATGAAAGAGCACACATGACTTATATCTCTTATTATTATTATTATTATCATTATTATTATTATTATTATTATTATTATTATTATTATTATTATTATTATTATTATTATTATTATTATTATTATTATTATTATTATTATTATTATTATTATTATTATTATTATTATTATTTTTATTATTATTGTTATTATTATTATTATTATTATTATTATTATTATTATTATTATTATTATTATTATTATTATTATTATTATTATTATTATTATTATTATTATTATTTTCATTTTAGTAGTATATGCATAACCAATAATAACAGTAGAAAAGGTATAAGTGGTAGTGCTAGTAACAGTAGTGTGAGTGTTAGTAGTGGTAGTAGTTATGGTGGTGGTGATAGTGGCACAGGTAGAAGTACCACTAGTAACAACTATAGTAGATATAGTAGTCATATTATTAGTTACGGAAGTAGCAGAAGTAGAAGCAATAAAACCATAGAAGTAATGTAAACAGCAGTAGTAGACGTAGGAGTAGTAATAGCAGCAGAACTAGCAGCAGTAGTACCAGAAGTGGTAGAAGAGTAGTAAACGTAGTAAATGTAGCATTAGGAGTAGAAGTGGTTGTAGTAGCAAAAGTATTAGAAACAATAGTTGTCGCAGTAGTAGTTGCAATAGTAGTAGTTTTAGCAGCAGAAGTAATGGTAGTAGTAATAGTAGTAGTACTACTTGTAGAAATAGGATCAGTAGGAACATTAATATTAATAATAGTTAATGTAGTAATTTAGTAATAGTTGTTCATGTAGTAGTAGCAATAGTAGTAGTAGATCAGTAGCTGTAATTGTAGTAACAACATCAGTAATAGAAGTGGATATAGTATTATTAGTAGTTGTTGAACTAGTATTAGCAGTAGTTGTAGTAGTAGTTGTAATAGTACTAGTAATTGTAGTAATGGCAGTTAATATATAGTAACAGGAGTAATAATAGCAATAACAATAATTATTATATAGTAATTATTGTTGCAGTTGTAGCAGTGATAGCACTGTGTGGATTTGGATTATAGAGCGTGTTCTCTGGGGTTTGGGGTTAATAGGATGAAGGAGGTAGATAATGCGTGCCCTATTTCAAGACATTTAATTTCAGTTGTCAATTTCAATTGACATAAAGCAACACATGAATACCCCTACATCCCCATCCAGTCTTGTCGTATGAAATGCCCATGTTTGGTCCTGTCTCTGTAAGATGAAAAAATATGTGCAGTCACTTACCATGCATGTTTATGTTCACAAAGTCCATGGTTGTATAGACCAGATAAGTGTGTCTTCATTGAGTTACAATTGATTAAACATGTTAGTAGTCTTTTGAGAATAATATCTCAATGCAATTTATAAATGTCAAATGTAATATAACAGGAGTTTTAGGGTGACAAAAGGACATTAAGAGGTTATTGGAAAATGGATAGAACGGAAAAAGGGCGCGAATTCAACCAGTTTTTGAATAATATACTGAACCAGGCTTTCGTTGCAAATGGCATTGGACTGGGATCGGAGTTGGGGCTGTTTGATTTGCTGGCAGCTCTCGGAAAGCCCGTCACTTCTCACGAACTCGCCGCTGCTGGAAACTTTAAGGAGAGGTATGATCTCCATTCCTTCGGATGAGTGTTAAAGTTGAATATGATTGCTGTCATATGTGAACGTGTAGAAGGGCGATGAATAAAAAGTTGTTATTTTGTTTTAGGGATGGAAAGGCGTCAGCTACGGGGAACGCCTCTGTGAAAGGGAGTGACAAGAATGCGTTTGTTTTGTTGTTGGTTTGGACTTATATTTACTTTTGCGTTACTTTCAGATATGTCCGGGAATGGCTTGGCTTGATGGTAACAGGGAGGATTGTAAATTACGACAAATTCAACAAGACGTATTTTATTCCTGAATATAAACTACCTTATCTCACTTTGAAAGGTAAGAACGGATTGAATTTTATTCGCAAAATTTTAAGGTTTTTGGAAATCGGAAGAAAGAACACGTTTTGCTATTTGTCACATTTAAGCGTTCACGTCATTTATTTAGAAACGCTGGATTTATCTTAGTCACCTAAACACAATGGTAAAAATGGCCAGTGTGGTTATTGTGATTTCTCATTTATTGGATTAGTATCACAGCCGAAAGATCTCGTTGTATGGAATGCCATTTTGTTCATATATATCAGTATTTACTTAACCAGTTGCGATTGGGGTGTGCAAAATTCATCAAAAACAATGGTTTTAATAATATTATTTTATAGCTCACTTCTGCCTTACGTTCATCAGCTTATTTTGGCAGGAAATATTGGAAAGCTTTAAAGGTGCTTTCCAAGCAATACACAGCTGATAAATACCAAGTTCGTTTCCTTTTAAAACAATCGTTTCCCTTAACCGTATGCTACATATCCAAATTAATTGTGTATTAAGAGATACAAGCGACTGAACCTATTACTTGACAAATATCTATATACTGCGTTCATAACATTTCAAGTCCATTTTAACGCCATGCTTTCATATCCGTGATTTGGATTCCATATCTTTTCGATAGGTTAGGAACTTGCGTTGGTCTTTCTCTAGTATTGTCAGTTTATAGGAAGAATCTATTTCATTCCGTGACTGTTATAGATGCATTAACCGGTTTGATATCTTCCAGTACAATTTCCGACGCTACATCAGTACCTGTATTATATGGCTTAAAGAGCAAACTCGTCCACTTGTACTTTCTCATTTCTGTGTCTGAGCGTCACAATAGCTAGAACATTTGATTCTACAAGTTCTCTATAATAGTTAAAGCAGCAAAATGTAAGGGGAGGGCTGCACTTTACATGATCACAAAGTAAATCTGCTACTTTTTAAGTGCCTGTGGTGATCTAAGTCACCTACAAGTCGAACAATGATGGATAAAACGTGACACTGAATCTTCTACTTCCTTCCAAAACCCATGTGTGCTACCTTCGTTGAGCGTCAAGCCTGTAACTGGTTGAAAACACAGCAGGATGTATTCTACTTTCGTTTTTCGATCTTAATGCCATAAGCAACCATCAACTAAAAGAATGTCATTTTTCACAAAGCAGATGAGCTTCAGAAAAGAACTAGTATTTCTTCACCTCACCTGTTTTTGAAATACACCCATTTTATTTTGAATGCATACCACCCATGTCTGCTCTACGGTCCGTGGGTTCATTAACCGTCTGGTTGTGATGAAAACATTTGGAAAGTTATTAAAATAGAAATGTGAGTAAAAGATCTTACATCATATATTTCTATCCTGGTGTTCTAGGCAAGGCGGCAAGTGTGTCAAGAATAATGATGGAAATTCTTCCTGCGCTAGGGGTGAAAGACGAGCTCAAGCAATGTTTCCAAACTGATGGACCAACAGGTTTGATTTATGACGTCTTAGAAGAGGAAACTCAAAGTAGTTTCTTTGGTAATTTAGTTTAAATTGTGGAAAAGATAACTGCTTTAATTTATGGAAGCAAAGTTTGTGAAAAGAAAATATATTGTTCATTTAAGAAGCCCGTACTTTAGTCTGCCTTCATATTATTGATATTATTTTACTTGTATAATGGTCATTTTGAAACCGTCAGCCTGTGATTATTTCGTGTAATTTAACAATATTTCTTTATTATTAAAATTTCGGTTACATACCAATGCGTTAAAAATAATCTGGGACTTTTTTTTGGATGAGATTAGGATGAAGTTGCAATTTATCTTTTGTTTTCATTCAAACTAGAATTTTGATTAAACAATGAAGATCATAAATATATTTTCTATTGCTACGTTCACCACACAGCACACATTTCAGCGTCATACATAAAAGGTGGTTATTACCAGGTATTCCATACAGTTCGTACCGGGGACTGATGGAGGTGCGGAACAGAATGACGATCATGTCTTATCGCTGGACTACAATTAAGCGTTTCTTCGGCTTAGTACCTGGGCTTCTCCAGAAATTGGGTATCTAGTTATCTAGTTTTAACACTTTCCAGGAAAGAATAGAGGAACAATTAGGTTTCGAATATCTTACTGACCTTCGAATATTATTTAGCTAACAGTGGCAAAAATAAATGCTGTTTTAAATTACATATACTAAGACGGAGACAATGCTCTATGTTAATACTACAATTAAAAAAAAAACTGAACATTTTTCTAGATCGTGGAATAACCGTTTGTGAAGGCGGTTGCGGTGCTGGTCATCCTATCACACTGATCGCCAGCAACTTTCCAAAGTCTACATTCATTGGTTTTGATGTAGATAAGGAAAAAATCAAAGAAGCCAATGAAACTGCTAAAGCAAAAGGACTCTCAAACCTATCATTTGAATTTCAAGACGGTTGTAACATGCCTTTTGATTGGTCAGAGCGATTCGATTTTTTGTTTGTCTTTGATGTTGTACATGATATACCCTATACCAAAAAATTTCTCAAAGAAATTAAAAGGTCATTGAAACCAGGTGGGCAATTCTATATGGTTGAAGGTGCTATTTGTACAGAGCTCCATGGAAATATGGCGATTTCACATGCCCCCACTGCGTTTGGCATTAGTATGTATCACTGCATGCCTGTATCGCTGTATTTCCAGGATAGCGAGGGACTAGGTTCGTGCTGGGGTACGCAGAAACAGAGGCAGTACTTAGAAGAAGCGGGATTTATCGATATTAGTTTATTGGATACAAGTGATAAAGCACACAATCACTTCATCTGTACGAAACCTATTGAAAAGCTTGTAAATCAAAACAAGAAAAGAGTAACAGCGAAGCTGTAATTGGATCAATCAATACTCTTTTGATTATGCTGTTGTATTTTTTACTAGCTTTTTTTTGTTTTTATTTGTTTGTTTGTTTGTTTGTTTTTTTTGCAATTTCTGTTTTTGACGGCAAGCAACACTCGTCAGTGCTTTTTGTGCTCCTGCCGTATGCTATGAGGCAAATTATCAATTTAAAAGGTCCGACTATTAAACAAGGGTCCGTATGTTATAGAACAATGTTGAGTAATTAGGAATATGTATCAAACCAGAGTGAAAATAGAATTATTAATAAACATTTATTTAGAGGAAGAAATTTGGCATTCTCAGGACGATTGTATCCAGTAAAAGGATGCAAGAACATTCAGTATCTGACAACTGTGAATGGTACCTAAACAGTGCATAGTATGTTTAGCATATGGCATATATTAACGCTTAAATAAATGTTAGAAATGATATGGTCGTTATTGACTCCAGTGATATAGAGTTATTATTTTGGCTATTTCCGTTTTGGTAATTATCTGCTAAAGATTGCATGATATGTCCACATCCTCATATATTAAAATTAAAATTTCAATTGATTTCTTCGGGTTATTTCAAATCATAAAAAATTCAGACATTTAGAATTAGAAGTGTTCTTTAAGATGGTTCTGAGCACAGAAATTTTTAACTTACCATTCGTACACAATCACACGATCTGATTCTGTTTGCCATATTAAGCTCCTTATGGGACTAAGAGGGGTTAACAAGTCTAAAGAAACTCAAAGTAATGGGGCCTCTCGATATGATCACCCCAAGCTAAGTATATCTATGAAATAAAAGCGAATTTCGTGTGATTCTATTTTCATTCACTCCCACTATAAAAAACTATTTAATTAAGATCACTCCTAAATGAAAACCTTCTCTGCTGCATCAAGACTGGTCCGTATTAAGTGACAACACAAAACAATGTTTACAAATCAATTCCAGATAAATCATTTCAAATCATGGAGATTTATATACATTTATATATATACACAGCGGTTAAGTTCCTCAATGGGGGAAACTTGGTATTATATGTTTTACTATGGGCGTTTAGAAACTCGGATGAGGCCAGACGCTGTTCACGTGGAGTACCAGTTTCATTTAAAGGAAATGATAATTTCCAATCAGTACCTCGTACTAGTAAAGTAAAGGTGTTTTCCCAGTTTGGTACAAAACCCAGTCAACAATTTGATCTCACAGTGAACTCACACTGACCTCACATAACAGTTTAGTTGATCTCACTGTGAACTAAAAAAGTCACCCCACAATGAACTCACACTGAACTCACAAAGTGATCTCACATTGTGACAAGTTTGTGGGACCAATATGAGATAAATTTGTCACATTGTGAGATCACTGTGATCTAACCATGGACACACAATAATAGCCTTACACTACGCGGTTATCTAAAAGGATTTATTTAACACTTCTGTGAATGATCCTCACATCCACGTGCTCAAGTAACAAAAATGTAGAAAACACAAAATTGTCAAGTTTTTTTTCCCAAAATTGAAAGCTTTGTCTATTTTGCGTCACTCTTTCTTTTGGGCCTGGCCTTTGCACTGGAGATGTAAATCTTAATCTGCCTGGAGCATTCTGCATCGACGGTTGACTTCGTTATTTCTTTGAACCGTTTAGCTTTGATTCTCACTGACTGGAAGTGCTGCCCATGTTCCGCAAAATACAGATAAAATAAATTGTATACGTGCATTATAAAAGCAAATTTCAGTGAATTATGAATTGCATCTTTTCTTCTTAAAATTCTAATTCACACACATACCTCTATTTTTAACGTTATTTTGCAAATGCTTGCAAATGTAAAGTGTAAAAATTAAATTAGGTGTTTGTTGACACACATTACCCCTCAGCTAAAGTTGAGAAGTCATGTCAACAAGACAAGCGTGGCACAAATAATGACCAACTGGCTGACGGACGGACACATGGACAGACTGAAAGGTCCCAAACCTCATGTTTTCAAACAAATTTATTAATCTTTTTTTTGCATGTTAGCTACACAGCTTTCACAGCTTTCCAGCAAGTAACTGATAAGCCTTAGGAGGTCAAGAACAGTTTGATTCCACGCAAATAGGTGGCGCTTCTGTGGCTTTTCACGTTTAGGATTTATCTTACTTTTAATAGCCCGTACCTATCCTGGCAGTTTCATGAATTCAAATCAGCAGTAAATTCAATGAAAGAGACCCCGCTCCCCAACACACCCTCGTTTTATTAGAAAACATGTTCGAGACTCTACAAAAAGCAATTTTCGAGGGACCAGTTTTGCGCGCATAATTGGGCATACCAATTCATTTTGTAATCAAAGCAGTGGATTCAGGGGGAGGGAGGGGATCGCGACCCCCATCCCCCCAATTAGAAAAACATTTTGACTGATTTACTTCCGATTTTATTAAGAAAATTGAGTGTTAAACTGTAGTTTTCAGCCGTTTGACCCCACCCGCTTCCCGAAAAGTCGAAACCGTGCCTGAAGCTTCCCTTACATAAAACATATATCATATACCGTACATATGTTTGTCTGTTATTTAATAGACATTTTATTTTCATAAAAAATGTAACAAAATACGGTTTGTACACAATTTGTTTGCATGTGACTTATTTAAGCAAATAACATGCATAAGAAAAACACGGTTAGTTTTGTACTTAATGTTGTCTTGTATTGCATATTTTAAATAAAATAAACTTAAATGTCGTGTGTAGGTGGTACTATATAATATGTACTTAATGTTTAGCAATACAAATATAATAGAGGAAACGGATTCTTTAAATATTTTAAGGATTTTACCTGATGTGTTGTTGAAAATTGCCGCCTTTTCCACTGATCCGGATATTTATAAAAATTCCGCATGCGCAACAGCAAGTTTACTTTTTCACTTTTTCTGTGAACTCATCGTTGTCTCACAGTGAATTCACACTGTGAGTTCATTGTATGAGTTACTGCTGATTTCACAGTGAGGTTGTTATGAGCTCACGTGTTGACTGGGAAGGGTATTGTCTATAAAGCCAAATTAAAAGAAAAACGAAATATTTCTGGGCAGTCCCGGCCAAATGTTTTATTTACCACAGAGCAAGGCCTGACTGACAATACAACAAGGATTATAGGTGACTCTAACAATTGAGCTAGCACTGTGCGAAGAAAACATGCAAAAAATAAAATAAATGGGTCACAATTCATCATACTTTAGTGTGTTATGACCAGTAAATGGATTACCTAAATACGAAGTGGAATTTCAAATTTATTTTTAATATTATGAACAGTCACGATCAGCTGTTTGGACACAGATAAATCTCGAGACAGAAACATGCTAGTTTTAGGAAGCTGCAACGTTTAACCTGATATAAAAGTGAGAATACTGGAAAAATATGAGAATACATCGCAGATATTTTTCTGTCAAAAACCATTCAAGTGCCAGAGACAGGGATGGAACAGCATTTTAAAAACATATGACCTATTTGCAATCAATTGATTTAACTCCCCCTCTCTTAAACATCCTTCCACCAGTTTTACTAAACGGTATGTGTCGCTTTTGATTCAGCTTCTTTGTGTGACGATTAAAATAATTAGATACTTGCAGAGTGCTTTTTCTAGCGCTGGTAGTACTGCAATCAATTACCACACGTGTGACGTTTGTGTGCAATAATCAGCAAGGTGAAGGTTACACATGCAACAGGTGCGTGTTCAGTGCAGTCAACTCAGATAATAAAGTAGCATGATTGTCATCACTTCAGTTTAATATCTTATTCTATGACAACATGATTAAATGAAAATTGAAAAGTTGGTTCCGGATGAAAATAAGATAAACTGTTGTTCAGGTAGAATGGCAAGAACAGAAAAAGGACTCAAATTCGGACAGTTTTTGAACAGTGTACTAAACCAGGCTTTTGTGGCAAATGGCATTGGATTGGGGTCGGAGCTTGGATTATTTGATTTGATGGCAGCACACGGAAAGCCTATCACTTCTGAGGAACTCGCAAAGGCAGGGAAATTTAAGGAGAGGTACAACTCGAACACTCCCTCAGAAAAGACGAAAGATTAAGACAGGCATGTAAAGAGAGAGAAAGAAAAATGAAAGAAAGAGAGAGAAAAGTCAGAGAGGGAGACCGAAAGAGAGGGAGGGAGACAGAAAAAAAGAGACAGAGAGAAAGAGAGAGAGAAGAGAGAGTGACGTAGAAGAAAGGGATAAAACAGACATAGAAAGAGAGAGTTTGACAGACACAGAATAAGTGAGAGAGAGATAGATAGATAGATAGATAGATAGATAGATAGATAGATAGAGAGAGAGAGAGAGAGAGAGAGAGAGAGAGAGAGAGAGAGAGAGAACGCGATAGAGAGAGAGTAAGAGAGCGAAACAGATCGAACAGGGAGAGACAGAAAGAGAGAGGGAGAGACAGAAAGGGATATAAAAGACTGAGAGAAGAGAGTGTATGTGTGTGTGGCAGAGAGAGAGAGAGAGAGAGAGAGAGAGAGAGAGAGAGAGAGAGAGAGAGAGAGAGAGAAGAGGATAAATGGTGAAAAACAAAGAAAGTGATATTGGATACACATCGCATCAAATAACACGTAAATGCTGCAAAGAGTTTGCATATGAAAGGCGAAACAAAGCATTTATTTGTTTAACATTTTAAGACGGCTTTCAGATATGTCCAGGAATGGCTCGGATTAATGGTGACTGGTAGGATCGTGCATTATGACGAATATCACAATACATATTTTATACCCGAATACAAACAGCCTTATCTCGCTCGCAAAGGTAAAGACAAATTAATTACTTATTCACATAGCTTTTTCACTGTTCACCATAGGCCTGATCCAGCCCTACAAAACTGCCGACGCATAAACGACGTCGTTAATCTCTAAATTGCATCGGCAGCGTTGGCAGCGGATTTGAAACATCGTTCATACGTTGGATATACGGCGGAATATATACGCATTTTTAGAAACATCGTATATGCATCGAAAATGCATCGAAAAAAAGATGCCGATATTGCCAACGCGTATTATACGTCTTTTTTAAACGTCTATAAAACGCATATTTTCCTATGTATAAACGACGTCGGAATACATCGGAAAAAAGATGTCGATATTGCAATCGTACATTATACGTATTATTTTATACGTCTATAAAACGCATATTTTCCTATGTATAAACGACGTCGGAAATACATCGGAAAAAAGATGCTGATATTGCCAACGTGTATTATACGTCTTTTTATATGTCTATAAAACGCATATTTTCCGATGCTTATTCGACGTCGGAAATTTATCGATTGACGTTTTGTAGGGGACATTATGAAGAATCAATAGTGGAGCATAATGAATATACTTGAAAATTATCATTTGCCTCAATAAACTATCCCTCAGCAAACATAAAGGAGGAAAAGACAATATAAATAACTAAATTTAAAAGCGCCAGCGGTAGCAAAAAAACTAAAATGTAAGAAGTTAACTTTTTGGGACGAAATAAAAACGTTAGACCACTTAATTACACTGACGAGGCAGCAGCCGCCGTGGAGTAGAGGTATGTTCCGCGCCTAGGATGCAAGAGGTCCCCGGTTCAAACCCGAGTAAGTACTAGTGTTCAGTTGCAATATATAGATATGCTATGTTGTATATTAATATGCTATTGTGTATGTACGAATATGTGAATTATGAATGGTTGGTAAGGTTCAACGGGTCAGTTAAGGTCAGAAACAATTTTTTTTCAAAATGCGCACACGCATTTTATACGTCTAAAAACGCATATTTTCCGATTGTCACTTGGTCGGAAATGCGTTGGAAAACCTCGGAAATACGCATTTTATACGTATAAAAATCATCGGAAGTTCGTCGGAAATGCATCGAAATATAAACGTATAACCGACGTATAAAAAACGTATAGCCGACGGTTTGTAATACGTCGGATATGCGTCGAATATACGCATAAAAAGCTTCGTCGGAAAATATGCGCATAAACGACTAATAAACGATGAGCAAAACGGAAAAAAATATGCGTATATCCGACGTATGTTGCCGATATTGCCGACGCATTTAATATGCATCTCCGACGTCGAAGAATTTGTAGGGAGATAGATGGGAGTGTTTGCGGTGTACGCCCCCTCCCAACATCCCATTTATTTTTCAACCAAATTCTAGTTTTATTTGTGCACAAATGACTTGAAACTGATCAACTCCATAGGCGTTAAATTATAAAACTAAATAAGACTAAATATCTCTGTGTTTACAAATCTGACAATATGATCTGCTTCTTTTTAATGTGTCTCCAACGTCACTACAAAGTTCTAGGTCCATGTACATTTTATCCTTTCAATATTTTATTACAAATACAGATTGAAAAATCGTGAAAATTACAAACAAGAAACAGCATTTTCAAATTTCCATATTCCGTCCAAAATGAAAAAAAAATGGTAGCACAGCCTTCGCTGGTATAAGCGACATAAACAAACACAAGTGGTTTAATGTAAATTCCATCGGTTCTGATTTAAAATATGAACACATGAAATATATTTAGAAGCTGTTCAGGGGAAATTTTTGGTCTTTGACGTTAATCTGAAACCATTTCCAATTTTATGAAGAAATACTAAAGGTAGAATGCAAAGCTGAATTCTGGCAATGATTTTTTGGGCTATGTTTATCTATTAATGTACTATGTTTTCGCATTGACACTGGCCAAATTTAACCCAAATAAGGTTCCACAGCTGTAATGTTGCATAATATTGATATCAATTTCATGACGTCGAAACAGATTGAAACGTCATGTTATGACCTCACAAGGAACGTGTGATCAAGACACCATAACTTCAAAATGAATTGAATAGGTTACATTACAAAACAGATGATTTCTTTCTCAATTTAGACTTGTGAAGAAATAGAATTTAGAAATGAGTTGGATTAAATTTTCTTTTTAAAAGGAATGTAACACAAATAGCAGTGGTAGCAACAGTAAAATGATTATAATATAATAATAATCATTTGTTCCAGGAAAGGCGATGTGTGTGGCAACAGTTACCATGGAAGCCTTGCCTGCGCTTAACAGCGTCTCAAACGAACTGAAGGGATGCTTTCAAACTGATGGACCAACTGGTATGTCATTGTTTTCCCTGATGTAATTTGAAGTGCTTTTATTTTATTTACATTGGTTTTTCAATCAGATATTTTTGTTATAGGTTAGAAATTAAATTGGATTTCTATAATCACCACATATTTTAGCGGTGAACTCATGATCATGTTTTAAAAAGTCATGCTAACCGGTTTTCATGTAGTTGCAGGATTTTTAGATGAACAAATCATTTGATAAGGTTAAGCAAGCAAACTTCTCGAATATTCTAAAAATAGTATTCATATCGTTTTGCAATTGCGCTAATGTGATCTGAGGTTCTACGTTTTTATATGGCGCTTGTAGTTCAAACTTGAAGGCCTCCACATTCTATGTGTGGTCCTCGTAAGCGTGGTCTTCAAATGAAGCAAAGTTGGCTTCAAATGAGGCTGACTGACCTTACATCATTACCGCCCAGCAAAATGATATGATTAGTACATTATTCAATCAAAGATCTGACAAATTATCTTTCTTTACATTATTAATTCAAACTTGCCTCTAACCCATTCAGCGCTATATTTGTACGCTTTTGTGGGATGTTCGCAATGAGATTTGAAATGTCTCGCGATAACTATTCTTTGAAGTGTCAATAAACTATTATGAAAGGATTGGAAACCAGTCTAAATGAGAACCACTTAACACTACCAGCTTGAGTTAGACTTTAAATAACTGTTATTTATTTTAAATTATTGGATTAAATGTGTACGACGACAGCTACAAAATCATTTTAATCAGTAGCTTTTATATTTGAGATATTATCTGAATTTTAACTTTTTCTCGCTTAAATTTTAAACTGGGCGAAAGAAGGAAGAGGTATATAAAACTGGATTTTGGTCTTAGCGCTCTCAATATTAGCATATGAGCTCAGAAAAAAGTCAGAATTATATTCCTTTTTGGTAGCTCTCACTCTTAGCAAGATAGTTAAGAATTGGCAAGGACAATACAATACCCGTTGTGTTTTTGTTGTCAGGGATCCCGTATAGCTCATACAAGGGACTGGCAAAGGTGCGGGAAAGAATGACGGGTACTGCATACACCTGGACAACAATTAAGCGGTTCCTTGGTTTAATTCCCGGCCTTCTTCATAAGCTCGGTATTTGTTTTTTTCTACTTTCCATAAACTTTTGGGACAAAAATCTGTTTTAAATATCATATCACATATACAAAAATAGAGGCAATACATATGGTCTAGTAGAAATAAATAAAAAAATAGTCAGCGTCGTGCTTACTGTAATGAACTATGTTACCAATTTGACCAAACAAATTTCAGATCGCGGAATAACAGTTTGTGAAGGCGGCTGTGGTACTGGGCATCAAATCCAGCTGATCGCGAGCAATTTCCCCAACTCTACATTCATTGGCTTTGATGTAGATAAAGAAATAATCAAAGGAGCCACGGAAATTGCTCAAACAAAAGGACTGTCAAATCTGTCATTTGAGGTCCAAGACGGTTGTAATATGCCTTCTGATTGGTCAGAGCGATTTGATTTTCTATTCGTGTTTGATGTTGTACATGATGTTCCCTATAGTAAAAAGTTCCTCAAAGAAATTAGAAGGTCATTGAAAACAGGGGGGCAGTTCTATATGGTGGATATTGCTACTTGCACAGATCTCCATGGAAACATGTCAGTGATGCATGCGCCCACTATGTATGGCTTTAGTTTGTATCACTGCATGCCCGTGTCGCTGTATTTTGAGGGTGGCGAGGGATTGGGTACCTGCTGGGGTACTCAAAAACAGAAGCAGTACTTAAAAGAGGCGGGTTTCGTCAATATCAGTTTGCTAGAAACTGGAGACGAGAGTCAAAATCACTTCATCTGTACGAAACCTAATGAAAAGTATGCAAGCCAAAACAAGAAAATGCTAACATCAAAACTGTAAGTAGAACATGCGAACAGTGACTTTGTACGGTTCTGTTATGCATTGCTATATGTTTTGACTTTGATTTGTCTTACTAGATGCTTTTTCGCTGCATTTTATCGATAAAGAAGCAGATTTATTATTATTGTTAATGATGCAAAGATGCACTGTATAATTTGTTCATTTGTATTCTTATTATCACTTAAAATTTGTTGAATGATTGTTTATTTTTGTCCGTATATAATTCCATGGCACGAAATTTAAAAAAAAAATGAAAATATATAGTTTGTGTTTTCTTATGGTACGTTATAAGCCAAATCGTGATTTATAAATTATATATGCTAAATTAAGCTTCACTTGAGATTTGAGTAATTGATAATATATATTAATCCATTCTGATAATTATAATATTAGAGAAATATTAAACGGAAAAAGTGTAGACGACAAGTTGTAGTATTGTCAGAGAATTTTTCATAAATAAAAATACATATCATGACAGTCGATAAAGTGCAATTTTATTTTAGCAGGGATTTTGTTTAATGTGTTCTTTATAATTGCGATCCAAAAGAGTCAAACAGTATTTCAGCTCATTCCGTATCACATTTTCTGAAAAAATGTTACCGTAATTTTATCGAAGCCTAAAAATTTATTTTGAGTTTCAAAACTATAGCACAAAAGCTCAACATTTTCTATGCCCGTTAATATTGCCAATGTTTAGCAAATAAATATCCATAGTGTTTCTTGTTGCAATTCTAGTGTTCTTTGATAAATTTCTATGTGCTATTTTTCCGACATGGGAGAGGAAGGTAGATTTGATTTTGGCAGAAGCACTAGCCAGTGGATGCACTTTTGATTACGTCAGGATCTGAATCGCCTAATCGTTGCCCTTGTTGTGGAATTCGATATTGGGGTAACAGATGGTCAATAAAGCACATGGGCATAATGGAGGCTGGAGTAAGATTGATCATAACGTACGTTTATATTCTAATATGACTTCATAAAGTTAGGTTCTGAGAGTGAAAGTAGGGATTGATCGCTTTCATTATTATCTGCATTGTTTGGAAACGCATTTCCCCTATCATTATTGTAAAAGTTTTTCGTGAAGAAAGGGACGTGCTTACAGTGAAAAATAAAAAAGTTATAGTCGTTTGTTCTTAATGTACGTACAGTAAAATAACTTTTATTAAAATAACAGTTATTTTTACTTGATATTGAGTGCAATTACGTACAAAGCTCATAGTTCAGTGAACATACTCGAGATGCATTGGATTTTACATCTGAATATTTTATAGTTTTCCTGACGTGTATTGGATATTAAATCGCCAATTAACATGAGCTCGAAAGGTGCTACCACGAGCTCGAAACGTGCTTCTTCCGGAAAGTCTCGAGGACAAGGTTTCGGGGATACTTAAGGATAATGCTATCTCAACACCTACCACGGATGAATCTCTGATGGGTCCAGATATCTCGTTGGACGATTTTAGAAGACTACAACCGCTGAGCACCGGGTGGATACTTTTTTTACCAATATGCAGGGTACAGATGGAAATGCGTCTGTTGTGAAAAAGAATCCAAGGACATCAAACGCACATAAGATTGGTTTTAACATCTTATGGCCTCACCAGTTCTTGCATAGAACCGGCACTTCTGATTTGCTTTTTGGTAGCATACCTATGCCGGAATTTGTCGCTGGCACCAGTGCTATTTTGCTATTATCAGAAGTTCCTGAGAATGAAAAGCGTGCACGTCTCCAGCATTTGCACTTTGTGATGAATCTTGCCCGTTCAGTTTCTTGGGAATGCTTACGTTCCCTGTACGCTGTCGCTCTTGAGGATATTTAGTGTGGTCATCGCCATTGGTCCGATTCTTTAGTGGATCTCAAAGACCTTCTGCTTGCTAGGACCATTTCCTTCCCAACCGTTCAATACTCCACTTGTTCTGTCGTCTTTCCAAACCGTTCCCCAAAAAAATACTTGACTGACAGGCTCCTCATTGTAGATTTATCCTTCGCCTCCCCATCGGGTGTTTCTGTTTATAACACGATCCCTCAAAAAGAGCTTTTAGGAAAGGAATCACATTTGCATTATTCGTCAGACGAGACTCTTACTTATATTATTCGAAGAAAAGGCAAATGTTGCTTAATGTTCAAAACCGACCTCAAGATGGCGTATAAACAAATCACCATTTCCCCCAACGAGTGGAATTTCACTGGAATCTCTTGGAACGGACAAATGTACTTTTATATTAGAGAAATCGTTGGTCTTCGTACTAGTATACTTTTTTCATGCTGTTATTCTAGTTGTTTTGCTGCCTACAAAATGGTTTTGAAATGACTCATCTACATTTAAAAGAGCAATATCAATAAATTTAGCTTTTGTTAGGTATTCGCTCTGTTTCTTTGTACCCCAGCACGCACCAGCCCTTCTCTACCATTAACGTAGAGTGACTCGAGTATGTAGTGATGTATACCATAAGATCTAAAGGCAAACTGAGCTTGGCCTTGAACTGCCATGGGACTTTATGTCCACCATGCAGAACTAACCTCCAGGCTTAAGTGAATGGTGGATCTCCTGCAGAAACTTGAGCGCTATACAGTACAGCATGTACAATATCGATCAGGAACAGGAGATTACACTTTTCGGACAAATCATCTGGCAGATTACAACCATCCAAGACGCGAAAAGTGAAGTTATTCAGCCCCAAAGATTTTACACTTTCAGTTGCACTACTGATTGCCTTTTCGTCCATATCATAACCCATAAAGGTAGATTTTGGAAATTGTTGTGTCAGAATTTCTGTATGATATCCAACGCTACAACTAGCCTCAAACACACTTATTTCTTTTTCTGTTAACATAAAACTAAATTTTGCAAACTCAGTTAGTAACAATGTGCGACATTTGAATATAACAAGTAAAATAAACAACACTGAGCTCCATGTCGGCAGCATTCCCGTCAAAAATGTATGATTTTTAAATTTGTCATCCGATATATCTTGCTAATTTTTGCCCAGTTCCCAACTGGTAACTCAAAATAAAACACTAGCAGTTGAGTAAGTAATCAGTTCCTCAGCTTACAGCACAAAATATATTTTAATTTACAGGTAGAGATGCCACATGTCAATTAATAAAATAAATTCATTAAGCTACTTGATCATATAACATCTTACTCAATTTTGAATGATTCCAGGTATTAAGTTTAGTCGTTGCCTCAGCAAGAGAGAACTGCATAAAACTTTATTGAGCATGTTTTTTCAGTCATGAAAACCCATATTAGTGATCATACGATACAAATAAATGTCATTAATATTATTAAAATTTTAGTTGTATATTCAACTTTATTTTTGAAGTTTAAATTGAAAATAATCCATGATAATTTCATCTGATATTCGGAAATTGCATTGCGAATTCATTACGGCAGTGTTTTTATTGGCTATGGGCGAAACATTCAACCTAAAAATCCTCCTGCCCCGTCCTATTTAAAACACTTCTTCAGTTATTTAGGGTTGGCCGTCATCAGTGGTAAGGCTTAAGTATTGAATGTAATATTTTATCACCTTGAAACACGAAAACCTACAGTTTACAAAAGACCGAAAAAAAGTTGTCGAGGACTTGTTGATTAACCGAAAACATTGTTGTTATATATATTAACACTGTTGATTCGAAATTATATTTCACGACTAAGTCTTAAGACAGACTTAGGCTGTGCTCTTCGTACTAAATACAACTATCTATTTTAGCCCCCGAACTACTAACAGAACTGAGCTCGTCTAAAGTAAAACATAACAAATAAAACGACATAAAACGGTATATGTGTCATCAAAGAGAACATAAAATGTATTTTCTTATGAAAACTTCAAAGAATTTTAAAAATATGAGCCCAGTATTTCTTCAGTAGCCAACCCTTCTCTCATATATCTATACATATGTAATTCATGTGTTATGATCGAGGGAGGATGTGAGTGCCTGACATCCCCACGGAGACGAGTGTGTCATGGTCTGATTTCTCGACGGTCAGTTTTTCCTACCTATCAACGGGAGTGTTAGTGTGTGAGGATCTGGCTTAGCCAGTGGTATGCGTAAAGGTCCGACCCACTTCATGAGGCCTTATGGTCTAAATTTGCGAATCTTTCACGACGAGAGTGTTTAAGAGTTAGATCTCCCATGGTGAAGGGTGGAGGTGTGTGAGTCTGATCTTTGAATGATATTGTCCTGACAAAGATTAAAACATGCATTAAATAATTCTAACTTTAAAATGTATCTCTGCAGTCATTTCAAAAGTCTCATTATTTTACTCCTTCAAGTTTTTCCATCGTGGTGATTTCGAGAAAACCGCCTCCTTTACAACTTGAAGTGCAAGCATATAATTTAACACATTTAGAGATGGTGAAAAATCTCGCAAAAATTTTTTTCCTTGACCATCAAAGGCAAACTGAGGTCAAATGCTATTTACACTATTTACATTTGCAAGTTCTAAATTTAAAATCTTCCAAATTATTTTATTTATTTTAGCAGTTTGGCACACCTTTAGAGGGTAAAAAGATTTTGCTCAAATCTCAAATCTTTTTCTCCTTGATCTAAAATCCCGAGAACGAGTAAGGTCAGAATATTTTTGAAAGCGATTTTTCACGCAAAGGGCAAGAAATAGGCCTGAAATTCATCAATGGTTTGAATAAGTGGCAACTTCATTATTTTGATCTTTTCATTGAGGTTCTACGCCAAATGTGTCTCGAACAGCGTTAGATATTTTCAGCTTGATTTCGAACCCTTTGAACTAAAAGACGATTCACCAAAGACATCCAGGGGTCCTTGACCGTGCATTTAATCATGTCTTTTAAGGTTAAGATGCAAAACCGGAAGATGCTCCTTATGTAAAGAACCACTGTAGATCATATCTCTAGAGCATCGCTAGGAAACCGGATGTGCTGTGCAGTAAGAGGTTACTTAACGGCGCGATCTTGGAGGTGACCTTCATCGGATCAGAAATGATCACCTTTATAGGATCAGAAATGAAAGCAAAACATGCCTAGAAATCATTTTTGTTATTTTGCTCCCACTCCGCCACCCTCTCCCGAATAAATCGACAGATATTTGGTTGGCAAAAAAGTCAAATAAATACTGACCTCCAAATTGCAAGCTTTCAGCGATTAAGTTTGGAAAAATACTCCATTTTGTATTGAACCTGGTCGTTGAAATTAAATTTTTATCAGCCAAGCTCGCAATAAAAATTTCAGTCATCAGACGTGACATTGAAAATACTACTTTTGGAGCAGAGATATCGCTTTAAAATGAGAATAATTGAGTTAGTTCCAACATTTTCAACGCCAAAGAACCAATAATTTGGGTTCAAATTACCAAAGTGAATTTTTGCGGGTCAAGTCTTCTCTATGCTATCTGCACTTTATCGCAAGTCCAGCTGCAAGCTGCAATTGCATGTGTAGCATCACCGATCTTATTATCGCAACAAAGATTGCTATAAGGAGTTTCACGTAAATTCCACAGGTAAAGATTTTTATTTGTGCTTAATAAACGGTTTATCATTTTGAAGTGAAAAGCTCTGCGTCTCTTGTTGAGGATCTAGCGTAAATAACTGAATTTGAAATTGCTTCATTAGGTATGTTACTTTCTTCTTGCCATTTAATCCGAGAAATGGCAAGAATCAAAGAGGAGGGTTTTACAACGGAATTTCAAGAGCAGGTTGTAATAGTAGTTTGATTTAGTATTTGTTATATTTATTATTTTGTTGTTAAAATTTATGGGCTATCAAAATTTATAATACGCACCGATTCGAAATTCTCGTCAGCAGGAATGGCTTTACCATGGGTAGTATGTTTGATGACACTCAACATACCGTTAAATTGCAAAAAAAAATCAGTTCGTATTTTGTACACAATTGCTTATATGTAAGCCAGTTACCATCCCGGCATCTCAGATTCTGTACTAATACAATACCTTTCGTCTTCTATGTTTCATAAAAAACCGGTGTACTTACAATAATAACATCTTTATTGTTCCAAATTATTTCTTTACATACTGAGTTTATGAATACGATCTAGTTAAGAATGCTTCTAAAGTTGAACTTGCAAGTTCACATTCTCATTATTCAGTGTGACTGTTGCATCAACCCCCCACACATAACTGTTTCTATCACACGCAATTTGTTTTTACCAAGTTTCTTTGCACAGAGATAAATATTGAGCCCATTCTATAAAAGAAAAATACATGTACGCTTTTGTTCATAACGTCAAGGTCAATCTTACAGAAAAAAAACATGAAGTGTTAACTGCAATGCAAGCAAGCCAGACGAAAAGGATGCAAGGGTGATTGGCAGTCGGCGACTGTAAATAATAATCAGCCTGTTGCAGATTGCAAGTCCTTTGTATTTTAAGACGGTAAACTTTTCCATGACTTTGTGCTTACTATATCGCTATTTATTATTGACTTTAATTGATGGTAGTTTTTCATTGACTGAATTCACCTTGGTAGTTTACCAGTCGGGTGCATATTAAACATGACATGCCACGTTTTTCTTGGCCTAACCCACCCGTAGGTTGTCCGTTAGATGACTTCTGCACGTGGCGTTTAATACCAATACATGGTGGCAAATGGTCATTTGTTACGCTGGTCAGTATGAATACTATTTCAGACGTGTGTGCCCATTAAGGTTGATTATGCTGTATTGTCTGAAAGTTATGCGCTTGCTCGGTCGCATTCTAGCGTTAGCAATTTGATGATAATGCATGTATATGTATCTCACAGTTAACAGCCCTGTAAGGAGCGATTAGTCCATTCTCTTCTAGACACTCAGTCCGATACGTGGTTTGTCCTCGAGGACACAAGAAAGACTTTAGGTGTTGATGGATCGCATGTAAATTTATCTTTATCCACAATGTTTGCTGAGGATAAACGAATCTGTTGCACGCGTATCGGTGGTGTTGTAGGTTTGGATTCGCAAAAGAGGGACACGGATGATCAACTCTAGGCCTATCATGCCAGCAATCATTCTCACATTCCCACACCAGGAATGACATGAAAATGGCAACATTTAACGCAAGTTACTTTAATGTCTGACTTCATCGAGATCGGTTTTTTCATCGAATACAACTGATATACAGCTTTAATTCCAAAAGTGATTATTTTAGGCCATAGTGGTCATTTTGTGCAGCATACAGATCTTGGTTAAGGTATAATAGGAATGATTGACTGTAACTCTTCCAATACGTAAGGATTTATTCACAGGGTTATAATATATGAAGTTGTAGACTCTAGGGTTAGTCAAGCTGTTTTACAGACGTCATTCGAAGAAACAGTATCTTCTCGTGACGTGCTGAATATTTTGGAATCTGAGAAGGAATTATTTCAGAGGGTAGGTCTTTCACCAGATGATCAGCAGTTCTTGGATCTATTGGAGTCTAACAACAAAATAGACTTGGACAATCATTATGCCATGTATCATCGCTCTCACGATGACAAACCTGTTTTGCTAAATAACCGCTGTGCTGCCAAGAAACGTCTCCAGCATGAATGAATGTTTGCTTCAATGTTTGAATGAATGTTTGCTTCAAGGTCCGGATTTCCTTATTGGAGCGTCGCTGCAATTTCGTCTCCTTTTGATGTAACATCAACAGATTGTACTATCAATTTTGGGTACCTGAAAAGCATCGATATCAGAAGTTCTTGGTGATAGTGCCACGGAGCAATGTGCATATGCAATGAATGCCCATACGTTTGGTTTGTGGTCATTTCCGTCATGTGGCAGCTTTGGTCTTTGACAGCTCAGCAAACATTTTGAAGATATTTATGGCTCTGACGCTGTTGATTTCTTTTGCTTCGTTTCTAATTCAGAGAAGATCTTAGCTTCCGTTTCCTCTGAAGATTTGCTGACTGAGTCCACGTTGGATCTAAAATGGTATGTTCAATCAAATACAGTTTGCTGTCAAAGGTAGCTGTCTTGTACGATCCATCTGGTTTTATAACGAATATTACTTTGTTTCGTAAGTGTCTTCTTTAAATTTGTGAACTGCAGGAACAGGCTGAGACGAGGAAATTTCCGAGCATATCAAGTCTAAACGGAAACAGTGGTTGAATCGCCTTGTGAACTTTATGTTATCCTCTATTTTGGGCCAAAGGGCTATGTTGAGGTACAATACCATCATTTTTGTGATACGTTCAGGCAGATCATGGTTCTTTAGTTATTTGTGCATTATTGAGAGAGATCAAAGAGTACACCTCCTTTGTTATGGCAATATCTAGAGTTTCTATCAAACCAGTTGTTGTACATAGGTTGTGCGGACGGCCGCAGTTTTGCCAGTTAAATGGATCGTACGTTCGAGTGCGAATTCGCTTATGAGGATGCCAAACATTATTACTGGACAGACAGCAATTTCGTGTAGGTATACATCAAACAATTCCTAAAAGATCCATGCATTTGTGTCCATTTGAGTTGGCTTAATCAACTTCCGGTTGAATGTAAGCCAGTGGTTTCATGTCCTTGGAGTGTTAAACGTAGCTGGCATAGCATCAGGTCGTTGCTACAAAGCAGAGCTAAGCCTCCTAAAATGGTTTTGTGACGCGGATTTCTTTTCTTGCCTACCTTCAGGTCTGTGGTATTCGTTTCCGATGATGACCTTGAGGTGAAGACGGTTTCATCTTTTGCCCCCACCACTTCTAGTGAGTTTGACTAGCAGGTTCACATAGATTTCAAATTGGCGTTTTATTAAAACTAGTTTTGTCTTAATCATGTTGTGGAAAGATGCTTTGAAATGTAAGAAGCTTTCTCGGAAATCTACTAGGCACTCGGTTTCTGTGTGCGATTCCATTTCTTTGCACAGCTTGATTTTACCAGGTTATGACCGGGCAGATTGACCATTGGCTAATGTCATGACAAGTATTGCTCCAAGGCAAAATATCATTTTAAATAAAAAAGGCCAAATGGATTTTGGATTATTGATTGTAGTAGGTTAGTTTCAAAGAACATCCACTGTTGTGTGAATTGTAGGTTGTGAGCAGATACTGCTAATAAAAAATGGCTGACCTTCCACCTGACACAGTTCAACCCAGACCTCTATTTACGCACTGTGTTGTTTTTTGTTCTGCCCTTTCAGTGTCCAGTCGGGCCCTAGACAACTGAAAGCATTTCAACTCTCTAGGGCCCTTTCAACTGTCTATTGGCTAAAAACTTAGGAGTTATTTTTGATTCCGAAATGAACATGCTCAACCATATACGTGGAATATGAAGAAAATGTTTTCTGTGACATTAAGTGACTTTGGTCACTGAGACGGTTCATGTCAGAAGAAACCACCAAAATTCTTGTTCATTCTCTAATAGTTCCTAGACTAGATTACTGCAATAGTCTCCTGTATGGCCTGCCGAAGAAAACTGTCAAGCTTCTCCAATCAGTTATAAATGCAGCTTTGTTACCCTGACCCCCCTGATAAAAGTGTACAAGAGGCCATGGAGAGACTCCATTGGCTACTCATAGTAAGCAGGATAGACTTTAAAATTCTTTCAAGAACATGCAAAGCGTTGAACGGGCAAGCCCCTAGTAACATCTCCAAACTTCTCAATCCATGCTCTGGACAGCGCACTCGTCGATCTACGAATATATGTACCAGTTGACAGAACCTAAGCGTAACTTGAAGTATGGTGAGCGTTCAGTTTCTTTTGCAGCCCATACTGCTCTGGAATAATTTGGATATAGGACGTGCAGAATCCTTTCACATTTTCAAAAAAAAAGTTGAAGACCTATTTATTTCGTGAGGCGTTTCAGTCAGCTCATTAGTTACAACTAATTAATCTAGTCATTTAATGCTGCAGTCCGATCTTAGTGTTGTAGCTTTTTTTAGCACAATTGGTTTTATAAATGTAGATGCTCCTACGTATTACTGCGATATGTTACTATATATATTTCAGTTGTTTTCGTATAGCGCTTAGTAGTAGGTACTACAAAAAAGCCAGAATAATAATAATAATAATAATAATAATAATGATTTCTATCTGCTTGTTGTCTCGATGGAGAATTTTAACAAGCAGATGTTTATTCTGTGAAGCGATTAAGAGTACCTTTAATTTTGGTCCTGATGGTAGTAAAAATTTGTTCATTTTTTGCGGTGTAGATCAACTTGGTATGGTGACGCGACGTGATATGGTTGTTGGTGACGTGGCTGATATTAAAAATGATTCTTTACCGCGAAGCATATGGTCCTTAGTGTATGTGTGTGTGTTTGAGATGTACACCAGTTCCAGGATAAATATATTCAGAAGTGTCAAACTCGTTGTTGGTGAAACAAATCTTGATTGTAATGGGTTATCTTTGAATGCAAATACTTTTATTATACTTTAGAGCTGTGTGAGTATTATATCGAGTCTCCTAATATCCGCTGAAAGTCTGTCTGATCCGCAATGTATATATTTTACAGTGGTGGTAGTTGGTGGAAACCACTCACTCCTTTGTATTTCAAGAGGGTAAACCTTTCTCTGGTTTTGTGTTTACTATATGACTTTTTATTATTGACTTTAATTGAGAGTTGATGTGTTTCATTGATCAATTCACCTGGTTCATCTGGTATTTATTGCACGAGGTATTCAATATTTGGATTGGCTAATCCAACTGAGATGTTTACTCGAAGGCTAATTTTGCACATGGCATTCTACGTTATGATTGGCAAATGGTCATTTTTACGATGGTCAGCAAGGGTTTAATTTAATGATTTCGGTCTTCAGTCCGCCACAATCGGTGAGACATTATTTCTCTTTGTGTAGAATGTAATTAAGTTTTATTGTTGATGAAAAGCTTGCAAATGTATGTTGAATAAATCTAATATTGAAGAATAAGTCTATGCTCTTTTCGACAATGCTTTATGACGACATGCCGTATTGGTTTTCTGTACTCTGTTTGACAGTAACTAGATTCTATAATAGCATATCACTGAGTAAAATTGTATTTTTCTCCATCTGCATGACACTGACAGATGATGAAATAAAGTAACGCACAAAATTTCAATCTTTTCATCGTCCTGAACACAATATATTCATGGCGTTATAAGGGTATGGACACGCTAAGGTTAATTTTCTAGTTTGATCTTAACATCTTTATTAACGAGCTATTTTGCTTTTCCGGTTTAAAAACTCTCATCTTGAACCTTTCTAACAATGTTTTCTCTTACTTCAATGGTTAGACGTTTTCGGGTATTGTGTTTGTTGGTTTGTTTTTATCTCTTGTGATTTTCAAACACCCTATTGCCACCTTGGAAAGACGAGGGATTGAGCAATCTGCATTACTGGTTAACCCAGAGCTTACTGTTTATAGGTTAGCTTTATCACGTAATTAATAGAAGATTTTCACTTATTCAGTCGTTAAAGATATGTATGAGATGAATTTTGATGAGCTTGCAGTTCGCAGATGCAAGCAGATGCAAAACTTTGACATGGAACTGCTATGTATGGAAATTTGACGACCCCTTTAGTAAGACACCAGGCCAATTAAGGGATCTCCATGACAGTTACTTTTGAAGTCACTTTTGAAACCTTGTTTACATATATATGTAAAACAGAATGAAGCTAACCCCACTGCATATCCAATGGTAAATTATATTTTTTCATGCCTTTTATATAGTGTTATTTGAAAACATTAAATTTTCCGCGTCAAAATTTATTTTGAATTGGAAAAATGCAGTTATAGGCCTACATTAATCGTCTATGTTGAATGCGGGTGAGCACTGGTAAGCTTTTCAGGATAGGCAATCCGTTAAAGAATCGACTGTAAAACAAAAGAATTGTCGAGTAAGCGAATTTCCATCAATTATTTAGCGCTCAATGTAAGCAACAATAACGAAACCAATATGACTGTTGCTTTTTAGGTCGCTCGATTAACCCATATAATACTGCTCTCATCATTGTAGGTATGCTATTAATAAGTAATTGTGAAAGGGTAATAGTTCTTCCAGTGACACTTTGACAATTTGTGCATGTACAAATCTTTGCCTCCTTGACCTGAGTGTCTAATGTCAATGGAAACAACGCGTAGCTTTTGTCTTATAAATAAATCTTATTGATCATAATAACAGCTTTTGCTGCGTGAAACAAAGAAGAACCTTACAGAAGTATGGCATTGTAGTTATTACTACGATTAAGATTACGTTAGTACGATTTGATATAGCGCTATAAATACCATCTAAAAACAAAAGCATAAAATAACAGAAATTTAAAATGAGAAAGGCATTCATCTTTTAATTTAAGTAATTAACTATTTTAATACACTGAGTTTTTTATACTCACGCCTCATGTACAAATACATAAGTATGATTTTCAGTAGTGGTCTCACGCGATGCGCCCGTAGTAGAACCATAATTGAAAATAATAGGATCATGTCATATTTGGAAATACTGACGCAATACAAACCAAATTTGGGTTGAATTATGTGCATATAAGTATCCCAATAATGTGATGGAAATATCACATATGATCACACAAGCTAATCTACAGGAGTTGTTTATGTGTTTAATGAACTAATGGTTATAATCACAATGTTGGTTTTGTTTGTCCTCGCTTTCGCAGACATTGGTAAGTTTAATATTATCTTCTAATAATGTGTAATTACATTTCCAAAATTATATTAACATATATCTATGGTATTTATAAATTTCGTAAGAAGTCTTTAGTAATTGAAGCTTATTACACATTTTAGTTATTTGTTTCTGTAACTAAGAATGGTTGTATATTTTCTTTAAAATGTAAATATAATTTAGTTTTTAAATCGTACTTTGGAATGAATTTGTGATGCATTTTATTTTGGACTACTGTGTATTACGAACATTGCTATGCGACACATAAACTTAAAATGCTGGGAACTATTTAAAATAAAAAAATGCCTTATTGTGTGGTTTAATGGAGAGCGGCCTTGATGACATACCGGTGTTAGTGTCTGACAGATATAACATATAGGTGACACTATGTGACGGACATGATATGCCAGTGATAGGGTCTGACATATACCACATAACAGTGATGGTATCTGACATACATCACATAACAGTGATAGTGTCTGACATACATGATATAATAATGCTAATACATTTTAGGTCAAAGCTGTAGGATAGGCAAAGTACAAGTGGAGTTAACAAAAGAAAGCTTTTCAACGTACTGGTCTGACGCTTCCTCCTTTACCCGAAACGATATCGATGACGTAGCTGCGCTTTTCCGAATACTCAAAAGTACTGCAGACACAAGTGGGAGAGTGACTGTAGCATCAGGTGAAGATGCTGAGCTTTTGATTGCCGCTCCAAAAGACACAGGTACAGTCATAAATAAAAACATTCCTGAATTTCTTAGGTTACTGACTATGAATGAAAGTAGCTTCCATTGCATTTAATAGCATGTCTTATTTTAACTGAGATTTGAAACCTGTCAGGTTTCTTTATTTTTTGCTTAAAGGAGACATTTATGCACAGTTGTAAAGCAGTTTCCCTGATATTTTAGCATTTGATAGATTCTTTATACTGTTTTTGATTTTGCTCTTAATTTCCACATATCAACATAGAATAATAGAATTTAAATTTCATACAACATCACTATTTTATGGCTCATTTGCTGCTATTGAACAACAAGTAGAATAAATTGTTTAATTCGAAACATCTAAAAAATCTTTATTTTCATTATTATTCAAAACTGTACTGTTGTCAAAACTGTTGATGTTTCAGTTTTTGACTTGAAGCGTGTATGCATTAACGTACAAGAACTGTGTACTTTGACTTTGTCGTACCAGAGCATGGATGGCTCATGGACGGTGGTACCAGAAGTACGTACTTCAAGTAACTACATAACAGTGTAATTTTTCATTGAAATGCAAAGAATTGCAAACAATTGACGAAACCACTCCTGCAAATCTGCAGTGAATGAGCCTTTCATACTTTTATACCACATATGTTTCGAGTTTCTTTAAAATACTAAGGTATTGGTTTTCTTGAGAATATTGATTAGTTGAAGAAAGAGCATGCTGTTTCATTGTATTCCAGTGCCAGTACACAACCACATAGGACCTAGTTTCGACGTTGTTGAGATAGACGATCTCATTTTCTATTGATAACGTAAACATTTATTGTGCTTAAATTTAGATCAACGCAGGAGGCCTTAAACTAGCAAACCGCATATGTTGTGCCACACACGATGGATGCATCGATAATCTAGCAGTCCGCAACATTAAAGCGTTTAAATGGCAATTTGGGCGATGCAAGGACAGCACAAGCCCCTATCTGATTAAATCTGCTTATGCTAGAACCTGTTGGAGACCACAAGGTGTATCATCCTACGTTTACGTTAATATGTATCGTACTGTTCTTAAGGTTTCTTTTATTGAAAAACGTCAACACAATCGCAAGCAAATACTTTAAAAAATACAAGCTGCTACATTGCATCTTAATGATTGTTTGCTTTGAAGTCAAAGACAATTTTGTAGTATTTTTTTTTATACATTTTCTTTTTTTTTTCTATTTGCTGTAGTTGATTGTTCAAACAGTCAGCCGCTGGCGGTAGTGTATGGAGATTCATACGACTCAGTACCAGTGCGTAAGGGTGAGTCCATCATTGCTATTTTTTGTCGTTTTTATAGTTATTTTAACAATTCATATTTGATGAATATTCATATTCACTCCACGCACATTAAACCATTCATGTGATTGTTGTGATACAGTTGGAGATGTCGGAAATAATAATGGCATTGATATATGCGAGGCGGCATTATTTGCACACAACAGAGTGCGCATGATCCATACAGCAACACCGCCGGTGATTTACAACGACACTCTAGCTCAAAATGCAGAGCTCTGGGCAATGATTCTAGCTAATAGATCATCTGATCTTATACATTCCGAATCATCGTTCCGTATGGCGGGAGAAAATTTATTCTATGGAGCAGCAACTGGTGTACTTAAGTACAGCTTGGCTGATGCAGTATATAAATGGTAAATGGATTTCCCAATATATATATATATATATATATATATATATATATATATATATATATATATATATATATATATATATATATATATATATATATATATATATACATATTGTAGCTGCTTGATGTCAATGCTGTTAGTAAAATTTATCAAACTACCTTCACAATCTTCTTTAGACAGAAAATATATTCAGTGCACAACTTAAGGTGTTAAATTTATTTCAATGACCAGTTTTAGCCTAATCATAGATGTGTGTTTTGCTGTTTAGGTATAGTGAATCGGTGATATGTGCTTATGATTACGACGATGGCGTCGGTGACAAAGGTTGTATTGTGGGACACTTTACACAGGTTCATGCAATTGAAAGCCTATAATCATATAATCAACCCCACCCCTTGGGGAAGGAGAGGAGATTTTGATTGAACACTCAGATAGAAATTGGCTTAATGCGTGCCCTTTGCTTTTTAAAACGATCCCTTACGTGGAGTGCTAAGCTTAAAATACCCAAGCCCCCACCTCTTTAACAATAAGCTTAAGTAGAATGCAGTTCCGAATGAATGTCCCTTTTGTGGCAAACTCGGAGTAATGGCAGAAAAATACCTCCTCCCCTTAATATAATTAGCACCTTGGGCACGTCCAAAGATTTTGTCCAACTATCCCTCCCATCCCCATCCAACCCTATTTATGCCATTAATTTCATTAAATAAAAGTCTTTGGTTTTACAGTTGTATCACACACAAATCATGCAAATAGGAATATCAACCACAAAACAAATACTTGATCCAATTTTCAAGAAGGCTATGCTCTTGCTATGCGTCACCAAATTATTTACTTGTTCATCAAAGGTTGTCTGGGACACGACAATTCAAATAGGTTGTGGAGTGGCAGAGATTATTGTTTCCGGTACTCACAGTACATATATCGTATGTCATTACACACCACAAGGTAACATCATTGGTCAAAGTACCACCAGTGTGCATCCTCTGGTTACTGGGGGCGAAGACCGAATACCATCCCGCGCCATGGAGCTAGAAGCTCAGAAAAGTAAGTAATATATAAAAATATGGTATATAATAACAGAATATATAACATGATATATAATTATATTACATATGATAACATAAGCAGCCGTTGAAAAAAACGTCACACTAGGTGTTGCTATTGTTGTGAAAAAAGTCACTTAGCAAACCATGGTGTGTTCTTGCAGATGGATGCATAGAAAAGGATGCTAATTGTAACAGTTATGTTGGTTTGGGTTACTGCAGCATTTCTAGTTTCCGTGACACCATAGACCTGTTCTGTCCTTGTTCCTGCTAAACCTCAAATAATGATTTCACAGCTGTTCTTATCACAGACTGAACACGCCCAGTAGTTAGACAAATAAAGCACGTGGTTTCAAAACACAGCGCTGTTTTTTTTTCTGTTTGGCTTTAGAGATGAGCTAGGACAAATAAGACAGCTTCTCACGCACATGTTTATTAAGTGCTACAATCAGACCTTTTGTACAGTTACCTAACAATGAGTTATTAAGAAATCATTAATATAATATAAAATATAATATAATATAAATCATTAATCTTAATCTACGCAAGAGAAAATGCATTACGTTTTCTAAGAACCAAGTTACTTGATTTATTACCTATGATTTTTTTCATTAATTCTTCAAAATAAATTATGTGAGCACAATGAATATCATTGCCATATGCAATGCTTTCTCCAATGCTCTATGGGAGATATATATGTAATAGCGTCAAGTAAAAGCTGATTTGCTGAAAGGCTGAAAGGTAATTACGCATAAGAGATTAAAGAATTTTCTGAAATTTTAAATTTTAAATTGCTTTAGATCATCTAAACTTTAACTTGTTGGATTGTGAAAGACTACATGGTGTAAAATTCTGCAAGATTGAGTAACTTTATTGTAATCGGTTAAAATTTTGTTGGCATATAAAAAAGTAAATTCAATCATTTTAATAAACCTCTTGAATTTCTTTCCACAAACAGCACATAAAGCATAAAGCTCATTGTCAAAGGTGCATTTTTAAATCGCTATAATTTCTTTTTACACTTCAGAATTTGTTGATTTCACTGTAGCACAAATGCACCTTATACTATGTGTCGATACATTTTTCAAATATATATTTTCTATAATTAATTAACAATTTAATATGCGTTGATATGGAGACACAAACTATAGAACAGCTTAAAATGATTAGAAAATGTCTGGTCAATCTAATGTTGATGATAAAATTTAAATTATGATATTGTCAGTGTGTAGTAACATTAAAAATATCGGTTGAATACTATGGATAACCTCTTTCTAAAACGTTTTCAATCCTTTCATGTGTATTACGTACAAAATTGAATAATATATAGCTATGTATCCAAATAAACTCGTTTGGTAATTTTTCTCTGAGATTATGTGTACCATCGTGTGACAGATTAACAAACCAATGTTTCCATTTGTTTGTGTTATTGTTTATGTAATTGCTTGTGTATTGGTTGTGTAGTGGTTTGTCTGATTGCTGGTACATTTTGTTTTCATAACTGACCAGGGTTAAAGCAGTTTTCGTTTTCTCGTTAGCTGTCATGGCCCGTCATAAATCTTTCCTTCTTGTACATAAAACATAAAACACATCAAGGGGGATAAAAACAAAGGATTTTAAGGTGTACCATTTAGTGAAGTTAATCAAGGGATGAAAGAACACACCGGAAGTGGAGTAAAAATAGAAATTAGCAGAGGTGACTGGTCTTTTCATAGGATTGAAAGAAAAAGAGAGAAGCATGGCGGAGGGATGGGGGAAGGAGGGAAATTTGTGAAGGAGTGTGTCCTCGTATTCGAGCACAATGGTACTAATGCCATACAATTTTTCAAACTCACAGCCTGTCAAATAAAAATTGCACATCTGTGTTGATAAATGCAAATGACGTCAGCTATCTTTCCGTAAGTGCAGCTCTGACATCGCAATGACTGTGAATACGACACACCAAATCGAAATCATTCCGATGGTTTATTTCAATAACTTTGAAAATATACTCTGATATTTTGATGATATGATATGAGATAAAAAATCAGTTACATCATCACAAATTTAATGAAAAAACTTATCATATCTTTCAGTTAGTTGTGATATAGATATTATTTAGTTCTGTGAGTATTTATTCCAATCAAACTTAATTTTGAAAGCCAAATATATTTTAAAGATATTACAAAGCATTTCTGGGAACTAAGACATTTAGCAGTATCAGCAAAAACCAAGAAATAATAAATAAATAAAACAATTCTATGCACAAGCAAAAGCATTATTGACCTCATAAACTAGGTGTGTAGTGCGTTTGCAGCAAATACAAGCGTATCCAGTAATAGCCAAAGATCAGTTACAAGAAATGATACCTCAGTAAACATTAAGAAAAAAGCAGAATATGGTCAAATAGAGATGATTCTTACATCATAGAATTTGGTATTTTAAAAAACAAAAAACAAAAAAAAAAATACGCAAAAATGGTATCAAAATATGTTGTTCAAAAATGTGTAGTAGTTTTCATTTGCAACCTTTACGAAACGCTGATTAGCCATCACATAATAGACGTCTATCTCACGTCGGCAGGTAGCTTTGCTTTTGACTTCAACTCTCATCCAAAAGCTGACGTTTATCTGATGTAGCATGCCGCATCTATACAATCTGTGAAACGCCGCAGTGTCAGATGGGAATAGGACCCTGATTCACCGAGGTGATGGACGACCGTGATTGTTTATAGTAAAAAAAGCACTTCTTTATGATTACCGTTGTAATGATTGGAAATTCAGTTTTCGATGTTAGTGAATATGTCCATCAACTAATTTTTCGATGAGCGAGGGCTCCTCTGACTGTTGCATCGGAAAATATTTGCTAGCGGGACTACTTCCATAGATCGCTTAAAGCCGCGTGTACACCTTCCCTTCATTATCATATTTTAAATAAATTTATTATATTTATGTGTACTCCCCCCCCCCC
Source organism: Protula sp. h YS-2021 (assembly GCA_949752745.1). Classification (NCBI taxonomy): domain Eukaryota; kingdom Metazoa; phylum Annelida; class Polychaeta; order Sabellida; family Serpulidae; genus Protula; species Protula sp. h YS-2021. The sequence goes on from OX457029.1 coordinate 73,622,565, forward strand.
CCCGACAAACAAACACACTCCCGTAGAATCACGGTTCCTATATACCTTATATAAATATCCACTAGTTTATGTGTATTCTGACTGGGAAAAGTTTACATAACCAACGTTACACCGCCTTTCTGTCCTTACAGCTACTAACTCGCCGAGGTCGTTGCCCAGTATTTCGTGAAAGTTAAACAGAATGCTGCTTTAAATTAGTCAAGGGGTACTTTTAACCGATCAATGATATTAGACCATACTTGGTGTTTTCCTTATCACGAATGCTTCACTGTTCATGTGATGATAAAAAACCTTCATGGGCAGACACAACAGCGTAATATCAGAACCATTTAATGACTCTTCAAATTTAACATTGACTGAAGGTAAACTACCACTTAAATCATTGTTCAACTAGACCGTTTTCGCTACCAAGTAGCGAAAAATACACTTTTTAGTAAAAAAAAGAAAAAAAGAAAAATGAAAAGAAAAACTTTGCTAAAAAGATTTCAGGTTGATTCAGTGATAGAAAATCTGCAACAATCTACAACAGTTCTTCTCTCGCTAGATCTAAGTGTCCTGTTTGGCGAATATACTGATAACAGTTCTTTCAGGCAGGATGGAGGGTGCCATACAAACGCATCTTAAATTCCATTCTCTCGGTAATAGGTTAAGGCGAACTTTACAGCGAATTTTAGATGGTCGAATTTCGTCGCCGATACACGAATTGCGCAGTGATATTGTTTGCATCTTTTGCTAGCGCCTGAGTTCTTATATTTGGAAAACCAGCAAACAAGGTGTTTGCATAGACCAGTCTCCCGGATATGCAGGCATGTTTTCGTGATTTTTAGGGTGACTGAGAAATGAATCGACGAATATCTGATATGTTTAATAAATGACAAAATAAGGTCTTACAAAAAAGCAGAGATGTATTCGTGCAATGGCAGTGTTTGGCTTAAAATAACACCTATGTTTTCGGCACAGTTCGTAGGGCTAACTGTTGCTCCATCGATATTGCTAGGTAGGCATTTTAGTTTATTTCTCAGATGAGGCCGAGTAATGTGAAAAGCTTCAGTTTTTTCGGTGTTCAGTTTTAATAGGTTCGAGGTCATCCAGTCCTTCATTTCAGAGACACCGAGTTCAGTACATTCCCTAAACCTTCCACATATAACGAAGGTCAGGTGGCGTTAAGTTTCGTTTGCGTGTATTTTGAAGAGAAGACCGTGTCACAAATGGGTAACGTGTGATTTTTTTTACCTTTCTCCTTAAATGATTACAAAGTGAGCCCTGCTTTGCTTCATTGTATAGTTTACAATTTTCTGTTTATTTTTTATGCACTGTATTTCTAACTTTCTATTTTTTTCTATTTTTGCCTTTTTAAACCCCTCATTTATCAAAGGTACCCAAGCTGACAATGCATGCAGTTTATGGAGCATGTTTATCCAGTAGTTCAAGCAGTACCTTGTTATACTGGTCCATCAGGTCATTCAATTCAGAACAAGGTGATTTTATCAGTTCCGATTCAGTCGCTCAATGTATTTTATGTAGTGTGCCTATAGGTAATTGTTTTTTTTTGTTTTTTTTTTTCATTTTTTGTCTTTTTATTCTCTGATATGTTTAAACCCACAATGATCTGATGTAAACTGCCACATAGTAGCACATTCGGACACGATATTTATTTCATATTCTAGATATTATCCAGTCAACGGTATGGCCGTGATTATGCGTTGTACATTGCCCGTTTTGGGAAAAAACAAAATGTCCAAATCCTTCATGATTACATCAACCATTTGGCCATTGACAATCTACTCGTGTACTTTAAAATATCAATGCTAAAAGCAACGTCTTACAAGTTATCCTTCCGTAAAACCAAATTTTGTTTCAACAACTAATTATCTTTATTCATGATTTTTATTTAACATTTCAGTATAAAATATTCTACTGAGAGCTAGAGAATTCTTTAATAATGTTCACTAAATCAGCTGTTATTTTATTTGTGTTGTGGTAAAGGACGAATCTTCTGTCTAGCAGCGAGAGTTGGAGAAAAAATTTTTTTAGACGTGACATTGATTATCATTGTAAAAAGAAAAACAAAACAAAAAAAATGTTTTCTAAGCTTAATTAACGTCTTTAATGCAGCAATAATTATGTTTCGGAAACTCGACCCTTGTCCTGACGTCGAATAGTCGACGCTTCAAATTAGTTTATGCAATTGCATACCCGGATTCTTCCAATGCAGACTTCCATATTTGACGAAAAACCTTTGTTGATGAAACGCCATGTGAATGTGAATTTATGAAAATTTATAAGAATAATTATGATAATGATGATAGCCTGACAATATTAGGGAAGAAAAAAAAATAATCATGGGGAACACATTTACGCATTGTATGAATTCAATAAAGCCTGGGAATTGAAAAATTTCAAGTGTAATAAATATAGATTTTTCTTGCACTGCACAAGCGCTAGGACACTTAGAGGTTAAATTCAAATGAATACAATACAAGAATACATCACAGAAACAAGATAGGATAAACACGTAAAATAAATAAATCAAGAAAGAGAGAAATAAACTTAGAAGTATACCAATTATGTCTGTGGATTGGACTCGTGAAAGATGCTCGCTTGAGAGATACGAAGCACCTGATTGGATGTCACGTATACCCCATGTGCCGAAGCACCGCCTTAAGGTAAGAAACGGGTAGGAAGGAGCGGGAAAGGTTGGGGAATATCACACCAAGGTAACACTCACCGCACAGTTAACCCTTCACCAACGATTTTCTCTCTCTTTCTCTCCCTCTCTCTCTCTCTCTCTCCCTCTTATATGTCTTATGGGCAATAGACTCTTTTCATAGTAAGCAAATAATGAGAACTTATGAATGGAAAATAAATATCAGAATATTTCTAGCCCACCCCCCCCCCCCAAAAAAAAAAAATCAAATAATAATAATAATAATAATAATAATAATAACAATAATAATCATAATAATAATAATTATAATAATGACAATACAGGTTGCGTACTTGGTGGATTATGTCATGAACTTCGTGTTGTAGATAGCTCACTTGCCCACGCCGGTGCACAGATGGAACCTTCCCGGCGTCCCAGAGGGCTTTAAAATGTACATCAAACGAGACGACCTAACCGGATGTGCACTGTCTGGAAACAAGGTACGCAGCCAGCGGTGTATGTAAGGGTGGTTCAGGGATTGCACCCCACCAACCCCCCTCCCCCCACCATCCATCAGTGTGCACCGAACCCGTCCCATGAACAAACAGTAACGATGCGGTCCGAACCGGGTATAGTCATAACACTGAGGTTCTTCTCAAGGCATGATACCTTTAGAGATACTTTTGAAAGAAGATTATGCTTTAAATTAATAATACTTATTATTTTCCTTTACAGGCAAGAAAAATGGAGTTTATTTTGGCGGAAGCAATAGCACGTGACTGCAAACATGTGATTACGTCAGGAGCTGATTCGTCCAATCACTGCAGAGCTACAGCAGTGGCCGCAGCAGAAGTGGGCCTCAAGTGCCATCTTGTCCTTGCTTCAGATATTAAGGTACTGAAGGAGAGGAGAGGCAGGTGGAAATGATATGATATGATATGACATGATATGGTATGTGTTAACATGCGAGTAAAAACAGGAGGAAAACGGAGGAGTAATTTTTAGGCAAGACACGATCCGCCAGGAGTGCCAGTTTAGTTGAGAAAAGGGAATAATTGTTATTTAGCACTCAATATTTAGGAGTTGTTTAAAAAGCCCTGGGCACACGTGGTAACCAGTTGGTAATTGAAGGAGTTTCCGCTGGAGAGAAGGGCGCTGTGGGTGATTGTGATTGTGGTAATGTTGTAGTCAATGAGTGACGTGAACTGTTTGTGTCCGTGAAGGCGGAGGAGGAGGGGGGATGGAGGAACTAGATTTTGATGATTATGATGATTATGATTATGATGATGGTTTTTGGAGCTGAAGTTTTGGTATATATTTAGTTTGATTTTTTTTCAAGAGTACCAAGGACGTGAATTGCATGGGAAATATGTACTTAAACAAACTGTCAGGAGCTGACTTGTATTTTGTGCCAAAAGACTGGCTAGCTTACTTGGGGACTTGGCCTCAACAGGACGAGCTGGCGGAGCGCATCGCGTAGGTATCGTAGAGTCGGGTTGTTTCTTTCATATGAATATATAGAGATGTGTGTGTTTGGGTGTGCGTGCGTGTGTGTGTATGTATATATGTTCCTAGGTGTCCATATGGGGAGCGTTTATTCCAACATATGGGTGCTGTCTTATATAACAGCCTTTCTGAAAACGTTAAGTCTGCACAATCGCTCAGTATCTTCAAATACAAACTCAAAGCTCATACGTTTGTTAATAATAATGATAATAATAATAATAATAATAATAATAATAATAATAATAATAAAATAATGCTAATAATAATAATAATAATAATAATGTGCGTGTTTGTGAGTGTATTTGTGTATGTGTGAGTGTGTGTGCGTGTGCATGTGTGTTTCTGAAATAATAGCAAAAGAACTGGACAATATTTTACTAGCTTGTTTTGAGCATTTGTTACAAAAAGCATTCCAATTGAATAATCAATTGCGACCCCCACCAAAAAAAGAAAGAACGAAAAGGAATCAACAATTTGGGTTGTTGTTGCAACTTCTTATTACTGTTGTTGTTGTTGTTTATATTTTTATTATTTGTTAATTTTTTGTTTACTTATTTGATCAAAAATAAATGCAAACGTGAGAGTAATTCTTTAATCCGTGGGCATTTTATGTTCTCACAAAAATGATAATTCTTTTTCTTTGATAAACAAAATACAGAGAGGAGACTGGAGAACAGTGTCATGTAATCCCTATCGGAGGATCCGACACCACAGGGCTATTCGGATACGTGGAGGCGTACAGAGAACTGATTGGACAGGGAATGCTCGACCACGTGACCGATATCGTATTCTCCTGTGGCAGCGGAGGCACAATGGCCGGTCTGGAAGTAGCCAACCATTTGGCAACCAATTCCAAAATAGGGTAAGGCCAACTATTTGATAACGAATTCCAAACTAGGGAAAGGCCAACCACTTAGTGAGCAATTCCCAAACAGGGTGAAGCAACCACTTGACAACCAATTCCAGAACAGGTACGGCCAACCACTTGGCAACGAATTCCAGAAAAAAGGGTAAGGCCAACCACTTGACAACCAATTCCAGAAAAGGGTAAGGCCAACCACTTGGCAACGAATTCCAAAAAGGGGTAAGGCCAACCACTTGACAACCAGTTCCAGAACAGGGTAAAGCCAACCACTTGGCAATTGGCAAGCAAATCGAGAATAGGACAAGCAACCATTTGACCACAAAATCCAAACATTTGGTAGCCTTCTCGAAAGTAGGGTCATTTGGCAACCATACGATAATTGAGTGCGACCACCACCTCGGCAACCAATTCGAAGTTTAATCGTGTCCTTTGACAGTCATTCTTGTGGGGCCTACCATCATCAAACCTACAGTATGAGGCTTACGGCATGCACGAAAACCACAGCGTTATAATCTGACGGTTGATATTTTGATGACATCTTTTTAACGATAGGGCTGAGGGGAACCAGTGTCAGTTTGCCGTGGTTACTATGTTCTTGCATGTTTATAGAGTTTGTCCAACCTTTTCAGACTACACGCGATTTTGGTGGGAAATGACATAGAACGGATGCATGACCATTGCAATGTTGAACTTGCCAAGCTGGGACTGAACGTACGGTCAGAAGATATGGTGAACTGTGTGGATTCTTACATCGGACCAGGCTACAGATGTACCACACGGGAAGATTTAGGTGAAGGAACTACAGGGTTACCCCGAAGATAGGCCCCGCGAACGGGATCACCTCACAGATAGAATCATTTTCTTATTCGTTTCAAAAACTCCACAAATAGAAACAGTCTTGGAAACATTGAGCTCTTTCCTTTAATCCTGTTTGTGGTCCTTTTTTTATTTGCATTAAAAGTGTATCTGAAATAGATACTAGACTAAATTTGCAACTTTAAAACAGAACTCCCACTTTGTTCTACATATCACTATACATCATGTAAACATTCATTTTGAGCAAAAATAACCAACAAACAAGCAAACAAGAAACAAAACAAGATGAAGTTAAAGCTGAATTTGAAGTCGAGACATAAATACCCCCAAAGCTGCGGGATTAAACCACCCACAAATGAGTCAACATCTCAAATAAAACCACCCCGAAAATAAGGCCACTCTGTAAATCAGACAACCTCGTAAATAAAACTACCCCGTAAATAAGACCATCCTGTGAATAAGACCACCGCAAAAAGTAAGACCACATCGTAAATGAAACTACCCTGTAAATAACCCCCCCCCCGTAAATAAGACCATCCTGTAAATAAGACTACCCCACAATTAAAACCAGCCGTAAACAAGACCATCCTGTGAATAAGGTAACCCTGAAGACACGACTACACCTCAAATAAAACCGCCCCATAAATAAGACCACCTCGCAAATAAAATCAGCCCATAAATTAATAATTATTAATACGACTTCTCTCATTTTAGATTTTATCAAGAGCGTTGGTAAGGACACGGGAATAATGCTGGATCCTGGGTACACGGGAAAAGGCGCTAGGGGACTTGTCGAGGAATTGAAACTGAATCCAAAGAAATTTAAAGGCAAAAACATCTTATTCATTCACACAGGTGAGCTATAAATAAATACATATATAAATACTTTTCTTATAATCGCTGTATACAATTCTTTCCTTTTTGTTTTTCATTATATTTTATTTCTTATTTGTTGTTTATTTATTTAGTTATTGGACTGCAATTTCATTACGCTTACGACAATTATAGAATTAATATTAAGTCTAGATATTGGTACGAAATGATTAGTGTGGGGTTCTTCTTATCTCGCAAATATATAAAACAGAAAAAAGTATTTGATTTTTGTTCATTAAATTCTTTTCCACGCTTGTGTAATTTTCTGCATTTTGGTTCTTTACATTCCACAGGAGGTTTATTCGGCGGTATGGATCATAACGCCCTGATGAAATCCATGAACACAGAACCAGCTGGAAGGATCCACATGTGGCCAGATCAAGTGACAGATTCGGATCAGAAATCGCCCCCAGCATTTTGACCATGTCATCCATGGCTATATATTACAGTGAACCTGCTATTCCGTTAATTTGTGTATTGACTAAAATATTTAGGCCCGTCAATGCACGCATTGCTGAACTACTTGGATAATTAAAATTCAATTATTCTTATTCTATTCTAACATTCTTAAATATTGCACCAGACCTGGATATTTTATGAACTATTTGTTAATAAATAAAAAATGAAACAAGAGCAGCAATTTGTTCTATTTGAACTTCTTTGGTCTTCCTTCTGAATCGCAACACCTCATATTTTTGTTTTCAAAAGTATTAAAAGCTGCCCGAAACGAATTTGTTGTTCTCATTGTTATTGTTGTTGTTGTTGTTGTTAATGATATTGTTGTTTTCTGCTGCTGTTGTTGTCATTTGTTGTCGTTTTCTGTCTAGTGGAGTTTTTTTTTCATTGTTGTTGTTGTTGCTGTTGCCATTATTGTTGTTCTTCGCTGATGGTGTTTACTTTTTGGATTACTTGATGTTGTTGACGTTTTTACTGTTGTTATTGTTGTTTTTGCTGTTGTCGCTGTGTTGATGCTGTTGTTGTTGCTGCTGTTGCTTATGTTGTTGTTGCTGCAGTAGCATGGAGACAGTGTTCCAAAACTCTCATTTGTTCCATAACACCCATGGGTGTTTTGGAACAGTGTTCAAAAAAGTCTCCAACCACGCTTGTTGCAGACGTTGTCTGGTTCACAGGTAAGTATTAGTCTTTCCACGCTCTTTCACTCGAAATGAAATCGACCAGTCACATAACATAACTTTTATTTATATACATCCCTCCTACATGCATCGTTATCTTTTTTAACACTTTTTCAATTATATTCTTACCAGGGTATGATGGAGATGACAATTGTTTAACACCAGCTCCCCATCAGTTATCATAAGTTGCTTCAACTAAAGTCTTGTCTTTATATTCTTTTAACTTTTTGCGAAATTACGCACACTGATTCAATTTTACATATATAACATTTTGAATTTTGCTTATCTTCCCTGTGTGTCACAATGGACATGGCTTTATCACTTTAGCTATACGTTTCGCTTCATCTTGACGGTGATGAATAACTGCTTTCTCATATTGATATAAAGCTTCACTCAAGTTGAACGCATGTCCATACTTTTCAAGTCTTGTTGGAAACATGTTTGAAAGAAAATCCTTATAGCCGCTAAAAATAACACATTCTCCATGTTGTCTGGTTGCATGTTTTCAAAGTGTGATAATGTTCTGTTGTTAACCAAGACTTTTTCTATGTTTCTTTGTTTCTTCTGTTGCTGACATGTTTCACTTTGCTTCTTCCTGTAATATGGCAATGGTGAACATGGTTATCTATAACTTCTTTTACAATTTCTGCTACCTCTCCTATCATTTTCTTCCTTTTTTCACTTTGAAACAACTCACAACTGTTTTTCTTACCTTATCTCTGTAGAGCTGCTCAGTTTTTGCTCTTCAATAATCAACCACGCGGAAGTACACTTCTACATTCGTGCGGTCAGAATAGAGCGCAGAACCAAAGTCAAAGTCCTCTGTATCTTCTATTCCAGTTTTATGGTATTCTCCAATAAATCTTAAATGCAGTTCAACAACATCAAGCCTGTGGTGTACAACATCCCCAAAAGCGTTTAAATTGTAAAGCTGATAGTCTGGAGTTCCACAGCAAGCAAGTTTAGCAATCATAAAGTCAACATAAGCCTTTTAAAAACATACGTCCATCTTTTGTTACGTCTGAACAACAAGTGTGGTTTCTACTTTGCTTGACAGACTTTAAGTACGCCATACTTGCTGCAGAAGTTGTCAGGTTTATACATCTTGCAATTGTACTTGTGGTAGTGGCAGTGATAATTATCAACATATCCGTAAACACCACAATATTCACAGGTAAGTCCAAGTTGATTTTGCACGTTCATTCTCTCCAGCCAGTTTTTTCTTGGGTAGTTTTGACACCTTCATCCGATTGTCCTTTTGCAGTTTCATGGTAGTTTTCTTGTCATGACATACATGTTTCAGGTTTCGCGAATAAGACTGAGTTGATGTTATTCACCTCGTAAAACATTGTCTCCAATTCATTCATGTTGATGTAATACGTGTATTCTTTCCCTTCAAACAGTGATGTGCACACAAAACTCACATAGCGCACGTCTATGTATGAAATGACTTCAAGCCACTTCGTTTGCGTTAAGTACAGTTTGAAGCCAATGTCGCGTAAATTTTAACAGGCTATGACACAAAGTGTTCCACAAGGATGGTGCTAAAGCATGCCATTTCTCTCCATGTTTTTATTCGAAGAAATGGTTCAAATTTTCCATGCTCACAGTAATGTTTAAGTTTGCACTAATTTTAAGCTGCTTGTCTTCTCCATAGCTGCACAGTGAATGATGACTTGGTCCTCTTCACCCGGCGCCTTTTATATGACATCCCATGTATGTTTTCATGAGATGGTCAGCTCCTTGAAAGCATCAAGAAAAGGTTTTGGCAGACGATCTGTTAGAGATTGTCTCATGACGATTACTAAAAAGTCTCATGGTTTGCAACTGCCCGTTAGACATTGAAAGAGCATTGGCATGGTGAAATGTCCTTTTTCATACAGGTAGGCCATTATATCACGCGACTTAATACGCTCCTCGATGTATTTGAAACCATTTGAAATATCGTTCCTCATCAACACGCCAGGTCTTAAAATGTTCCTCATAAAGGCTTCTAAAAAATTGAACGAAACGGGTCATGGTTTCGCAGAACTGCGGTTCTGTCCCGTGATTATGATGTCCTTCTAGCATGCGGATGAGTCGAGTGGAGTCACTCATTTCTTCGGTCAGGTACATGTACGTGTCTTGGCTGAAAAAGCCTTCTTCGCATAAACGCCAGAAAATGTCACTATAGGTTTGAGTAAGCATTGCCCAAAAATTTACTTTCAACAGCGTGACATCTTCCTCGCCAACAAGTGTGGTCTTGCTAGATTCAAATTTAGATTTGAGATGTTCGTCTTTTTCGTCGTCGCTTGACATGTCCACTTCTGAATCCCTGTCTCTTTCGTCGTCATCACTTCTTCTTCCTCAAGATGCTTCAGCTGTGCTTTTAACTTTGTGCAGAATTGTGTGTTGCTGCCATTTACAAGTGCATTTGCAACTCAGAACGGGTAGTCGGGTCGATCAGGATCTGGCATTTTTGCTGCACTGTAGGTAGGACTGATGGCGCGTCCAACGCTTCCTTCGAGGCTTTTTCCTCAGGATCTGACATTCTTTGCTGCACTGCAGGGACATTTGATGAAGCGCTTAGCGCTTCCTCCAAGTCTTTTTCAGCGTCTGCCATTGCAACCAGAAACTCATCATTCTCTTCCACAGGTAGTAATCTGTCATCAAAAGCAACTGTTTCGTTAGCATAGAAGCAAAACAGGTCAGTAATGTCTGTGTTGATAGCTGGTTATTCAGCGGCTTTTCCAATGACGTCTTGACGACGTAATTGCCGTTTCCGGGACGAATCGGCACTTTTATACGACTTCTTTTGCTGATTTAGATAAATTTTCTAGTGTGGGGTCCTACATACCTGACATACTATCATATAATATGCATACACAGTTAAATTCGCTCTCCTATGGGGAGTCCGACATGTCTGGCATACTGTCATGTAATATGTATACACAGGTACATTTTGCTCTCCTAGGGGGTGAGGGGTCAGCAAGTCAGGTACCGCCGCCAGATGACGCTGCTGATGACGCTCACATCACAGGTTTTGCAGACATTTTTACAGTTATACAGACGTTTCTTTCAGTTTTCACAAAAACAGAGTGCAGGCAAAAATATCTCCTCTCTGATGGAGATATTTGTTTAATAGAGGACATATTTGAGGATTTTGAACTGCTTAAAATGGAGCTTTTATGATACAGACAACGAAAAAAGCAAGGCACCACAGATTTGGGAGGACAGGGGCGACAGCATATGATCAAGCGAGAGAGCTGGAGGTTGACTTCTCTCAACCAGCTGCCACCCTTAACCAACCAGCTGCCACCGTCAGCCGACCACCGCCGTCACCCCTCCCGTCAATGCTGCCGCCACCGCCAACCAAGCAGATCCAGGAGGAGGCGGATGCTGCTGTGCAACCAAAAGTCAGCCTGCCGGTGCACGCCACCACCATCGTCCGGCCTCAGTACACTTTCGCTACCGTCAGCAAGTCAGACACCGCCGCCGTGATAACGCTTGAGGAACCCACTAAACATTCGATGGATGACGTAATGCGACTTTTAAATTCCGTAAATGGGTCCACTGGCTTCTACGACTTTTGCAGAACCATGCTGTTTCCGAATATGACTTCAGAGCAGCATGAGATGCAATGCACAGAAGCCAGAAAGACCCAGTCGTATTATTGCACCACGAACAATAACTCCTTCACGACGACGGCGTCATCCATTGCTGCGCACAGGTGGAAGTATTCCTGCAAAGCCAGTCGCTGGAACTAATACACTGAGGAGCTTAGAATACTGGCTGCCCTTTTCAGGGCGGCAGCCGCATAGTTCAGAAATGAGGTAATCCTGTCATTGTGTTTGTGTGTGTGTGCGTGCGTGTGTGTGTGGAGGAGGGGAGAAAAAAACCTTACCTTCCTTTCTGCTATTACTCATAATACACTTTCACTTATGTGCCTTAAGCTCATGTGGCTTTAAAAAACCTCACAAGCAAACCTCATTTAACAAGACGTTCTGGAATAGTGTCCCAAAACGCCCATTTCCATACTACTTGCTGCCGTTGTCGTGCACAAACCTGTCAGTCGTCATGGTTTTCCTTGCTGGAGAGAGAGAGGGGTGTGTAAAGAAAGAGAGCATGGGTTAACAATTGAAATTCTAACCACATTGAGTACTGCTTCACTTCATTGCTTAATCAAACGCTTAACTAAACGAAAAAGAAAAAAAACTGTCCACTTCTGCTCTAGGGACAGCTCATGGGGCGGTTATATTGGATTCAGGCACGCATGGAGGGCCCGTGAACGAACGCAGATAATCTGGGCGCTTTTTACCGGATTCACGGCCGAACTCTGGTGGAGACACAACTATTTTGGATTTCATTGTTAACAGATGATTTGGGGTTAAGCTATCGGAAAATCCGTATCATTCATATACTCCAAAGTCGAAGGACGACTGTTGATTATCGCCGCAGTCTCGCACATATAGGTGCGTTAGGACTCATCATCGAGTTGCAAACCTTGCTGAGAAAGAATAACGTCTAAAACGTTACGGACACTACGTATTAATCTTTTCCAGACACCGCCCATATGGCCATCATATGGTGGATTCATTTTTACCTCAAAATCACAATCATTCTGAATTAAGACGTCTCAAACCCTGCTATTATTTATAGCTTTCTCAGCCTACTGTAATTTATTCCTAGCTCCGGCAAAATTAGGTTCTTGACCCCACCTAACCAATGCGATTGGACCTCGTGTGGCGACGAAGCGCATTTATAAATAAACTAGTAGTAAGCGACGAAGCAATCTTTAAGTGTTTAGCTCTTGAAGATGTTTGATTTCCATGGGGTATTCCTTAACGATAAATGGACTAGGAATGAACTTCTACCGTATCATGCATACTACTCACATTTTCATGCACCTCACTGGAACCAGAGACCTTACTCTTTAGTGCTCTGCAAAACTTAATACACAGCACAACTGCTTTCTTTAAGCGATATAAGCTCGACGCATGTTTAAACGTCCAAGTTCTCCTCCTTAGAAGCACTTGCCAAAGTTTCAGCTTTCTTGATCTCCGGATCCACATCCTGTAACCTGACGTTCACCCAGCCACAGAACGGTATTGTGGGCTGCCAAAAAAACTCTGGACCAACAAACTAACGAGAAGCTCTGAGACTGAGCTGCCTTGAGCCTTGCACATATTTTCACTTGATAACATCTGTATTTGAATGAATATAACCAACTCTATTGACAACAAAGAGTCTCGATTCATTTGCTATGTAGCCCAGGACAACCTTGCTATCCGTCCAGAACACATGTTCTGCATCTGGGTAACCAAATGTTTGTCCAACCAACCCAGCCATCTCTACTGCAACCACACACGCCATTAGCTCAAGTCTTGGGACAGTAACTGGTTTTAATGATGCGACTCTGGCTTTGGCCATCACTATTGTAACATAAGGTACACCGCTTTCGTTTACCAAACGCAGGTAAGAACACTGACCATATCCAAACAAGCCAGCATCACAAAAGTGGTGGATTTCAAGTTTGCTGACCTTAAACCCCTTTGGTTTCACGCACCGATTTAAGTCAAAATTCTTCAATTCAAACACACTGCTCAAGCACTGCTGCTATTCTGACCGAGAGGTTTCCGGAATCAAATCATCCCAACCAAATCTTTTAATGCAAAGATGAAAAATTCGTTTACCAACTAAGGTAAAAGGCGCAATGAATCATAAAGGAGCAAAGGACGACTTTCAGTACTGCTCGAAATCTAAAAGTGTCAGACTGGAGCAAAGGACGACTTTCAGTACTGCTCGAAATCTAAAAGTGTCAAACTGGTAAAGGGAAAAGGGGGGTTCTGCCACAGTGACGTCATTCTACCCCCCCCCTAGCCGGCAGTCGAGAAGGACCCCCCAAGTAGAATACCATTCTACTTCACCCTTAGATGTTTCTGCTGTGCAGCTCTACAACTGCAGGTGAGATATTCAAGAGAGTAAAACTCTGCTGAGTCAGCAATTTTGAACAAATTTTAAAAGTTACACACCATATTTTGTTTACATGTAAGTAGCATAAAAGGAAGAGTGAAACATGCATATGAATCAGTGATAAATTCTGCTGAGTTAACACACTATCGAAGTGGTATAAAAGGAAGAGTGAAACGTGTATTTTACCCATTTCAACAACAGCAGCAACGATGACAACAGTCTACTGTCATGAGTGCGATATAGCATTTCCATCTCTGGAATTGTTCGTGGCACATACATGCAAACCAGCCAAGTTGAAACGTGCTCATGAAGAGCTTGTTGAGAAGATTGAAGCTAAGAGACGAAAGACGGTACAAGATGGTATTGAGAGACCTGATCCGTTCCTCTGCTGTGAATGCATTAAAATATTTCCATCTATGGATACGTTTGAGACGCATGCATGCATACCAGTTGATATCGAAAGTGTACCTCATGAAGAACAGGTTTCAAAGAAGCAAAAGACAGGACAAGTGGTGCATGCACGCTTCAAGAAACTGACGGCGAATGCAGAAGGCGTTATGGTAGAACAAGTGGATAATGCCTTCATCAGCAGTCCAACATATGTAGCATACAATCCAGCGGATATTGAGAAGGACTTGCCAGAAGCCTATAAAGAATTGTTTACCAGGTTTGATGAACACGAGCGACAAGGTTCTGGCTGGGTGTTTGATAACATGCTGTATATTGAAGTGCATACAGCTACGTCAGCGCAACTAGAAGCGAGTAGTTTTATTCCAGTACCGAAGAAAGTAAAGAATACATAGGCTGCATTAAACATTCAGAATAAAGACAAGTGCTTCTTATGGTCTGTATTGGCTCACCTTCACCCTTCAACAAATAGAAACTCACAACGTGTGAATCAATACACACCATTTGAGAATGAATTGAAGGTGGAAGGCATGACATTTCCCACACCGATTACGGACATTCCAAAGTTTGAAAAGGAGAATGATGTGTCTATCAATGTGTTTGGATATGAACAAGATGTAGTTGTTCCGATACAACTAAGTCGAAACACCAGCGCGAGAGAAATCAACTTGCTTTTGATTAGCAATGACAAGAAAAGGCATTACTGTCTCATCAAGAATTTCAGCAGACTTATGGCCTATCGATCAAAGCATAAGGCTGCAGCATTTTATTGTTTCAACTGTATTCAGGGGTTTAGGCGACAAGATCTTTTAGACAAGCATCGTGAAGTGTGTGGCAAGCATGGAGTACAACGTTTATCATTCCCCAAGGAACCCTTCATCAAGTTTAAGAATGTAGCCAAACAACAGCGAGCACCTTTTGTGATTTATGCAGACTTTGAATGTTTCACGAAAAAGCAGGAAGGAGACAAGTATCAGTATCATCGTCCAAACAGCTTCGCCTATGTCGTTGTCAGCCAGTATGACATACGTGCACCAGTTGTATATCGAGGAGATAATGCCGTGAAAGTCTTTTTAGACCATATGGTGAATGAACGTGATCGTATTGTGCATGGTTTACAGCAGCCAAAGGATATGGTGATGACTCGTGAAGACAAAGAGGATTTCAAGAACGCTGTTGATTGCTACATTTGTCATGAGCCTCTAGGAGCAGATCGTGTGAGAGATCATGACCACATCAATGTCAAATACCGTGGAGCTGCACATAATGAATGTAATTTGCAATTCCGACTCCGAAAGGATAAGCAGGGGGATAAAGATTCTTTTATCATTCCTGTGTTTTTTTTCCACAATTTACGAGGCTATGACAGCCATTTGATCATGGAGGAAATTGGAAAATTTAAAAATGAAATGATTACAGTCATTCCCAACACCATTGAGAAATATATTGCATTCACCATGAGCAATCTAAAATTTACAGACAGCTTTCAGTTCATGAGTACCTCTCTACAGAAGTTGGTATCCAACCTTGCGACAGAAGGGAAAGATAACTTCTACAACACGACCTCTCACATTCGCGATAGCAACAAACAAGATTTGCTGCTGAGAAAGGGAGTGTATCCCTACGATTACGTGGACGAACCATCCAAGTTTGCTGAAACACAACTGCCGTCCAAGACCAAGTTTTATAGTCAGCTTAGCGAAGAGAACATTAGCGATGAGGATTATGCGCATGCTCAGAAGGTGTGGGAGACATTCAACTGTACCACATTCGGTGAATACCACGACCTGTACCTGAAATCAGATGTGTGATTACTAGCTGACGTGTTTGAAAATCTTCGTCAAGTGTGTCTCAACACGTATGAGTTGGATCCTGCTCACTACTATACAACATCAGGACTGTCGTGGGATGCTATGTCAAAAGCGACAAAGGTGAATTTGGAATTGATCAATGACATTGACATGTACCAAATGGCTGAACAAGGCATACGTGGAGGAATATCTGTGATCACGCACAAGTATGTGAAAGCAAATAATCCCTACGTAGCAGATTACAATTCTGAGTTACCAAACAACTACCTGATGTACCTCGACGCAAACAACTTGTATGGTTGGGCCATGTCACAAAGCATGCCACAAAGAGGATTTATGTGGGTGAGCAAGCCAGAATCCGTCGACTTCAAGGATGAAGAAGAAGATGACGACATTGGACTCATTTTGGAAGTGGATTTAGAATACCCAAATTCAATCCATGATCGTCATAATCACTACCCAGTGGCTCCAGAACGGAGATGTGTCAAATTTGGAGAATTGTCAGAGTATAGTCAGAAGCTACTGGAAGATTTGAACATGAAAGGCAAACCCAGTGAAAAGCTCATTCCTAACTTGTCTAACAAGAAGAAATGTGTACTTCATTATAGAAATTTACAACAGTGCGTCTAACTAGGGTTGAAAGTCACCAAAGGACATCGCGCCATCAAGTTTGAACAGAGCAAATGGTTGGCAAAATACATTACCTCGAACACCGAAAAGAGCAAATTGGCTACGAACCCATTTGAGAAAGACTTCTTCAAACTGATGAACAACTCAGTGTTTGGCAAAACCATGGAAAATGTGAGAAAGCGAATCAATGTTGAACTTGTTCACAAGGAAAAGCGGTTCAAGAAACTTGTAGCCAAACCTTCTTTCCACAAATTCAAAATTTTCAACGAAGATTTGACCGCGGTACATTTGCGCAAAGTGGATTTGCTTCTGGATAAACCCATTCAAGTTGGCTTCACCATTCTCGACCTCAGCAAAGTGCTTATGTTCAACTTTCATTACAACTACATCATGGTCAAGTATCCCAATGCCAAGTTGTTGTTCAGCGACACCGACAGTCTATGTTACGACACAAATACGGACGATATCTACAAGGATATGCAGCAAGATGCTGACCTGTTCGACACAAGTGACTATCCGCCAGATCATTTCCTACCTTCCAACGTGAACAAGAAAATACTTGGGAAAATGATAGATGAGACGGCAGGTATTCCCATTGAAGAGTTTGTTGGTCTCACAGTATGATGTATGGTGGGAAAGAAAAACGTACGGCCAAAGGCATCACTCGAGCTTGCCAAAGCCGCATTAAACATGTGCAGTATAGAGACAGTTTGTTCAAGAAAACTCAAACGATGGCTACAGGACACATTATTCGAAGTCATAGTCACTAGCTTTTCTCAGAGAAGATGAGGAAAGTAGCCCTCTCCGCATATGACGACAAGCGATATGTGCTGAATGATGGTTATTCCACCTAAGCGCATGGACATTACAAAGCAACGTTATAAAATGGAAGGTCCTCCAACGTAAGAGTTATTTGAGGTGTGAACACTGAAGCGTGAACATGGAACTTGAAAGTCGTAAGAGGTCTACAACTGATATGGATACTCTTGCAGATACAGTCAAAGACTTAAAAGTTAAAAATCCTACCACTACCATCAAGAAATTGAAAGTGGAGACGGCACCAACACCAAAGTCGTGGGATGGAATGCTTTCTCTAGGAAATGGAAAGTATATCAAGATTATGAAACAAAGCAATGAAGGAGTGGTAAACATTCGCAAGTACCTCAGAGATGAGGGGACTGGAAGAAACCGTCCTACGAAAAAGGGAATTTTGCTGACAATACCTGAATGGAAAATATCTCTCACTTCTACTTTATAACCATTATTTGCAGCCATTAATACATAATCATCTTTTTGTCTATGTAAACGTAATTTCATACTAATACCATTTGGAAGATGGTGTTCTTGCTCAAACAAATCTACTCTTAAACCGCCTGTAAGCGTAAACTCACGACTTTGACGTGTATACAAACAACGATTATGTAAACCATTATTTCCCTGTAGAGCTACATCACCACCCTCAACATTTACATGAAAACCTGGTACATATCTTTCATGATTAGCTCTTTTCACCTCATGACTATTCATTGACCCAGCAGTATCTTTATAGATGAGACGCATAGAGCGCTCAGAATGGAGACTTTCTTCCGAGTCATGAATGAGATGAGATATGATGCTGGTATAACCATGGGTATTACTATGTGATACCAAACGATCATTTAAAAACAATTCAAGATTGGACCATAACCCATTAAACAAATCATTGATACATGATACATTATCATCTACATCACATGGTGTTCCATCATCCTTTACAATAGCGCATACAATATGAAGTCTACTGTTCTTTAAATCTAGATATTCTTCTGTACTCGCAGGAATGTAGAATTCTATTGAAGCGCCCTCTCTAATGGTAGTGAGTGGTTGATAGTCCACATTGTAACTTTTTTCTACGGCAGTTTGCGTTGGTAGTATGTGAAACCATTCTAATGGAGAAAGACTACATTCACAAGAATGATTATGAATTAAAGACATGATTAAAAAATATCTTTCTTATGTTTTGTTGATGTTATCCGTTTAACTGCCTTTCGCCTTCTGACAGGTTTTGCAGGTTGTACTCTCTTTTGTCCTCCTAACACATCACCAATAACACGTTGTGCTACTCGGCCTGTAACATCTTTCGCGACATCTTTTGCAGCCTTTTTAAGATGTGGTGCAAAGATTTTAGCCCCTGCCTTAAGCAGTGGAATAGCTTTGCGAGCCAATGATCCCAATATTGAACCAATACCATCTCCATACTGTATTCTTGCTCTTTTAAATCCTGGTAATTCCCCGCCCACTTGACGAAGAAAATGGTTGCGATATGCAGACGGATCGTGTTTATATGCTTTTATAATGCTTTTGGTCGAAAATGAAGTTTACATATCACTTTCCCAGTTTGAAATGCAACATTATGACCTGTGTCATCCTTAATATTCATTTCTATTGTGTCAAATTTGGATGTGTTTACAGTGACGTAATGAGGTTCTTCATAAGTTTTCATAATAATATCACCATCATACCCTTCAATGGGAACAGAACGTAGTAAAGGAACATAATAATCTCCAACTACTTGTGGCTCACAAATACTACAGTACACATAAAGTGTATAAAATCCATGTTTCACATCGGATTGATGTTCAGCTGGACCGGATTCTTTATACCATTTATCTGTTTTAAATCCTAAAATCTCGGCTAATCCAGTAGAAAAGACAATATCATAAACATCTCTTAAAATAAGGGAAACTTTTCGGCTAATTTTATCATACTTTAACCTGATATGGTTTGCATTAATAGAGTTTTGTAATTCTGCATTTATTGCAGTACATATTTCAGGTATGGATCTGTAGTAACCATATGGAATGGAAACTGCATAAAATATATCTAATGATGATCGATAATGAAGAGTATAGTCTATTCCTGGCCTCATTTTCGTCCATGTGTGTGGGTACTGAATTTCAGCTAAGGCTACTTCATATTTTCCTTTCAAATATATTGTACGAGGTACACGAATTTGAAAAGTATACGTCTTATTAGTGGGATAATAGTTCAAACTAGCATTGCTAGGTAAAGTTATATAAAAACTTGTTGACTCCATGATGACTAAATCGTTTGTGTGTTGTAGATTAACTAGATGTGTCTATACATTACTTCATGTTTGACACTCGTCATCTCCATTGCTGTCTACATTGTCGTCTAAATTGCTATCTACATTGGTATCTACTACTTCTCCTTGACAACAAGCACTGATAAACCTAATTTTTACAGGAATAGTATTTCCATTTTCTTTACAACAACAACACCATAACTGTTTAATCCGTGTTAAAACGTTTCCCATCCTTCTGGAAACAACCTTTGTTGACGTTGTTGTATCTCTTTTGTAATATCTACACGAGTTGTCTTTTTGCCAGAAACAGTTTTTAGAATATTAGCGTCTACAATTTCCTCAATAAACTGCTTCCAACCATGTGGTGGTTCTCGTCGTTCTTTTCTTCTTGTAGAAAACAATACTTCTTTCAACAAATCAATAATGTTGGAATTTGTAATGACAGTACCCGTTTTTAAAACAAGTTCAATTTTATCTGTCCATCTCGTACCATATTTCTTCAGTTCTGCCAGAAGTTGTGTTAGTTTTACATGATAAATAGGTTGAAAATGGTTTAGAAACTATTGGGACTTTTCTGATTTTTCTGCTTTGGATGATGTAACAGACTTTTGTTGTGATTGAATTGTTCGTAAATGACGTCCAAGAACTTGAAACATTTCTATTGCCTTTTCACGAGTTCGAAAAAGTTTATTCACTTTCGTTTTGATTTCACCATCTTTCCCCTTCTTTTCTAACAACATTTTATATTCATATTCAGGAATGAGGACTATTTTCATAGCATGTTTCATTTTAACAGCAACTGAGCTAACAAAGGTAATGCAAATTTAGCAATAGCTCCAATGAATCCTCCTTTCTGATTAACCAACTTCTTTTTTCTTCGAAGTGATATCTTCTTATCTGCCAGTGTGCGTATGGTTTGACGTTCACGCTTGAATTCCTTATACCTTTTTGAGCTTAAGGGTAAATGTCCTCGCAATATATTCAAACAAATTTCAAACAAGCTAGTTAATTCCTCCTTAGTAGCTTGTTGTAACATGGATTTACGTCGTTTAGGCCCGCTGCGTGCGAGCAAGTGAAGAAAAGGTTGATTGGCTTGAATACGTTTAGACATCTTGGCTGCGAATGGTCAAGTGACTTGGTTCTTGTTCATACACTACTTTATCAACATATATGTAATGTGTATCTTTTGGTAAAATGCCTGTACGAATACGTAGTTGATCAGTCGTCCTCGGCTTCAAATCAATGAATAAATAGCCAAGAGGTTTGCTGGTAGCATCTTGATAGGATTCTATGAGAGATTTTCCAGGATACATTTGTCGCGCTTATGTACTTATTTGTTGACTGTCTCTAGGATTTTTAAACAGAATGATGTAATGTGTATTCAAACTAATATTTCGCATTTCTCTACCATGATGGAACAAATAATGCACAATAAAAATAATGCTTAGATTTTGATGACTGCTGCCAACACTGAAGGGACGTGTCATACGCTCATCACTATGACATTTGGTCATTAAGTCATCAATGATGAGTAAGTTTGGTGTTTTGGGGTTAAAACGCTCTTCAATGTCATCTGGAATGCCTTGGTAAAATTCCACACCCTTCATTCCCTTGTGTAAAGGCTGATCTGCTGCATAGAGCCATAAAATGGTTTTTGGTGAGGGTTTAATTAACTTTTGTTCTAGAATTTCTCTAACTAGAGACGTTTTACCACTGCCTGTAGGTCCAGAGACCAAACATGTGAATGGATGCTTAATTTTCGAATATCGGTTTCTTTCACCCAACTGTTAAACTTCTTTGGCCAACCTAACCACTTCACAAATACTTCTTTAACACCTCGTCTTCTTCGTGTTTTCAACACCTTTTCAATTCTATAGACAGATTCAATATCTTTTTTTACTTTCTGCAGTTCTTCTTCATAGAAATATCGATCAATATCCTAGTCTAAAAAGTCTTTCACACGATATAAGTGTATGCCTTGCTTCTTACAACGATGTGTGATAATAAAGACTTCTTGCGTCCACTTTATATGATAATCCCGCTGAAATACAAATTTCATATGGGAAATGCGAACCTGATCACCAATTTTAAATTTATAGGTTTTTTTTCTTTTTTGGTTTCATATTCAATTTATCTACATACATATACTTCCAAACTTTCAATTCAATGTCTTTACGAATATCTGCAGGAGCATACTTATTAGGGAGGGAGCCATGAGGTCTATGGTTGTAATTATACACTAAGTCTGGAAGGATGTCCATATAGCAATAAGTTTGATTATGTAGGAAATATCTATACATCATTCCCTTTAGAGTACTAATGACTCTCTCAGCAAAGTTGGCTTTGGTTTCATTCTTTGTTGTAAAGGCATGTATTCCCTCCTTCTTCAAAAATGCTTTTACCCATCTGTTTTTAAATTCAGTTCCTTTATCTGACCTTAGAGTTCGTGGCCTTAGTTGTGTTTCATGAAAAATCTTTTAAAAGGCTTTTATGACACTGGTATGTGATTTATTAGGTATTGGCTGCACCCATAAATGTTTGGAAAACACATCAATGACAACCAATAAAAAGCGGGTGTCATCATTATGGGAAGCTATGTTTCCCATGTCAGCTAAATCAGTATCCCACATGTCATCAATTCCACGTGTAATGACACGTTGCCTTTTAAACCTATATTTTACAGGTTGTAGTAAACTGAAGGCACCTTGATGCTGTAACCATTTCTTCACTTGTGAATGAGTGACTGGTTAATCATGTTTTTTTAATATGTGATAAAGTTTGTTAGGACCAGCAAATGCCCCAGGTTTACCAGGTTTAAAGTAAATATTGGTTAAGTAGTCGTTCCACGCCGACATGTTAACACTAAATGATTAACACTTGTCAGCATATCTTTTTATTTTGTCTTACAGCTCAATCAACATGTTTTTATAACTCAATCAACATATCTTACAAATCAAGAATTGATACAATGGTGTGAATAATTGGAGTCCATTGATCTTCAATGTACATTAACCAACTACTTAATTCATCTAATGTGATAGCATCTACACCATATTTTTCACAACGTTGATTTGCATTATCTAACACTTTATCTAAATGAATATAATATTTAGCTTCATTCCAGTATGTATAGGCTTCCGCAGAATGGCAAGTATGTTCTGAACACTACAGGATATACTACACATGCAAGCTTTTTTACAGCTAATAACATTTCTTCACAATATGTTTTTTGCACAAAATATTGTCTCAATGTAATGAATGCCATTATAATGTAGATTAACCACCCTCTCACTTCATCCAACAGTCTTGGATCAAATCGAGCAAAGTGATATGCTGCTTCCTGCTTCCTCAGCTCCGTCAATGTTTGACTCTTTGATGAAATCCTTGCATAATTTTCAGCGTGGAATAAGCAAGCTCCCCATAGATGTCCAAGTGTTCCAGTTGTTGTTGAATAGATCCAAAACGCTCCAGTTCACTTATCATGTAGTCCACATACCCTTGAAAAACGTTTCTACATCCATCTTTCACATATCCATATGACACGTCTGCACACTTTGACGGCTGGCAAGCAAATGACTTGTAGTCTTACTCTGCAGATACTGTTAGTGCGCCGCAATTGTTGCAGAAGCTGTCAGGTTCACACAACTTGCAATTGCACTTATGGCAGTGACAATCATAATCCTCAGCATATCCGCAAGCACCACAATATTCACAGGTAAGTCCAAGTTGATTTTGCACGTTCATATTCTCCAATCGAACTTCAGCCAGTCTGTTCTTGGATAGCTTTGACACTTTCATTCGCTTATCCGTTTGCAGCTTGATAGGAGTTTTCTTTCCATGACATTCCGTACATGGCAATAAGGTTGAGGTTATGCTCTCGATTTCCTGAAGCAATGTCTCCCATTCACCATCATTCATGTTGTTGTAACGCGTATATTCTTTCCCTTCAGACAGTGATGTTTGCACAAAACTCACATAGCGCATATTCAAGTATGAAATGACTTCAAGCCACTTCGTTTCTGTCAAGTACAGTTTGAAGCCAACATTGCGTAATCTTGTCAAGTTCTGACACACAATCTTCCACAAACATGGTGATAAAGCAAGCAATCTCTCTCCACGTTTGATTCGAAGAAATGGTCCAAATTCTCCATGCTCTACAGTAATGGTTAAGTTTGCACTAATTTTAAAGCTGCTTGTCTTGTTCTCAATGGCTGCACAATGTACTGATGCCTTGGAGTCCACTCCTTTTTATACCCAAATATTTGCTGAGTCATCAAACATCTTGCAAAGTTTTGAATTCACTGCAACTCGTCCATTGTTGAATCGGACAAGCTCTGATACATTCGTTGTCAATGGAACATCATCATCATAATATAAAATGATTCTTGCAGCCACAACTAACATGAGCTCAACAGCCCAAATTGTATTCGCGTTGATAAATGCTGAATCAATGTCGTAAGTTAATGGTAAATGCAGTTCTTCACATTCACGTAGAAGTGAGTGGATGAAACGATCTCTTGGAATGGTCTTTCCAACAGCTTCCCAATGCTGATGCAAAATCTTCACTTGCAACATTCAATCCGATTCAAAAGCAGGAAGCTTTGAAAACACATTGTCAGCATAATTCACTTTGAAGACGTCATCCATGGTCTCTACACATCGATGAAGAAGCAATGTTGACATTGTGAATGATTTTTCTCGTCACACATGTATTTATACCACTTTGATGTAATCAAAATATGATGTGTAACTTGTTCAAACTTGTTAAGATTGTTGACTCAGCAGAATTTAAACTAAACTGAATCAAACAGTGAAATTTTCATACAAATTGGTTAAGTATAACGAAAGTAGGTCACTTTAAAGTTAAAATGGCGGAATGCGACAAAAAATGTATACAGCCGTCGGTGCAACTAGCCCATGACTATGTTGAAACTAGATATAAAACTGAATAAAAACAGCGAAATGTTCATACAAATCGGTCAACTATAACCAAATTATCGCAATTTAAAGTTAAAATGGCGGCTTGTTGCAAAAATGTATACAGCCGTCGGTGCAAGTAGCCCATGACTATGTTAAAACTTTACATAAAACTGAATCAAACAGTGAAATTTTCATACAAATCAGTCAACTATAACGAAAGTTATCGCAATTTTAAATAAAAGGGGGTCTGTCCCGACTGTCAGCTAGGGGGTGGGTCTGTTCCGACTACCGGCTAGGGGGGTCTGTCCCGACTGCCGGCTAGAGGGGGGTCTGTCCCGGCTGCCGGCTAGGGGGGTCTGTCCCGACTGCCGGCTAGGAGGGGGGGTCTGTCCCGACTGCCGGCTAGGGGGGGGGGGGTAGAATGACGTCAGTGTGGCAGAACCCCCCTTTTCCCCCTAATCAGACTCGATGCACCATTCCACTCCTAACGCTTTAAATCCACTTCCTGCACATCATCTGCCCTATCCTCCTTGTCAATACTTTCAAGTACTTTCCTAGAATTGGAAACAGACTTGTGTAATTTCAGTTTTCCTTCACCACAAAGCTGAACAGTTCGACGAATCAGGTCGATAGCTATCTCCTCAGTTGCTACAGACTTTAAGCTCTCATCCACATAAAAGTTATTCCTAATAAAATCTCCTACGCCTGAACCGAACTGGTCTTGAAAGTCAGATGAAATCTGTTTCAAATCAAAATTCGAACAACCTGGAGAGCCACTCGCTCCAAAAATGTGAACTGTCATTCTATACCGCGACTGTAACCTTTAGTCACCATCTTCCAACCAAAACAAACCAAAGGCAAACCCTAAACTGATAAATCTTACTGATATCGCACATGAACGCCACATCGGCTTTCTCAAAGCTACAAAGTTCACCTATCAGCGAATTCGTTAGATCTGGGCCTTGTAAGAGACAAACAACTTCAAAAACTTCCCTTGATACTTTGCACTGCAATCAAAGACCACTCGAATTTTCCTTTTCTGGCTGTTGTAGACGCCTTGGTGGGGGGGGGGGTGTACCAAACATTTTGTTGTCTTATAACTCGAGTCTCTTTCCAAACGGGATTTGAGGTGTTCCAAACGTTTTAGAGCTTGACTAATGGTGTTCCCAAGCCCATGCGACTGATCCGACTGAAATGATAAAGGCAACTCATAATGTCCATCTGCTAGCTGCCCTTTTTGATTTTCCATAATATCTAAGAATTTCCGCTCCTCGTTAGACAAACCTACACCTTGCTTTGAATCCTGGAAGTCCCTTTCCTAGATATTTAATACCTCCCTAGGTGTAATAACTTCTTGGTTTGCGATTTCAACGACACACACACAGCCCTTTCTGATTCTAAAACCTGATAAGCTAAAATCCTGTGACTGTCACCTATGACATCCTCGTCACTACATATACTGTCTATAATGCCAACAATACCCCAAACTTAGTCCGTACGTTACGTAGATGGGTATCTGGGTACCTCTCTGGGTATCAAAGCTCTTGAGCAACTGTAATCTATCAGTAGACCTATGTCACAATGACTAACAGGCATAGGCTTATTGTTGATTGCTTAAAGACGAGGCCAATGTTTAGTCATCTCAGCCGACGGTATGTGCGTCCTATTAGCCGGCATAATGTTTCGTGTGTACATATAACGGAGACTTATCTTCAGTGCACTGTCATTTACCTTTTCACAAGCTACCTGCCTGTTTTCTGCAAACATTGTTGACAGTGACAACTTAACTTGGGAACCCGTTACCCTTAATGCCTTACAGGCAGAGTAAAACACGAAAGACGTATCTGACTACGTATCCAATAAAGCATAAACGAGTCTTTCGTTAGACGGATCATTAACGTCGAACAGATACAGTGGAACAATCATAGAACTCAAAATGCTTTCCCTAGTAACACTCATGCAGACTGCACCAGAATCGCAACCACTAAAACCTTGCCCTGTCTTTGGACTACTTGGGGTTGAAAATGAGTTGCGTCCGCTTTAAACGATGACTGCTTAACTGTTGTCTTAAACTTACCCTTGGACTGATTTAGCTTGGTATCATGTAAAGCCGCTGGATGTCTTTTCTTGCAAGTGGACTTGTGCTTACAATCCTTATAGAGATGACCTTTTCTTAGGCAGCCATAACACAAATCCTTTGTCTTTACAAAAGCTTTTCTCTTTTCTAGCGATTGCTTAAGGAACGCCTTACAGCCATGCGATGGACGATTCCTCTCACAGTGAAAACAAATCAAGACTTTCTTTGCGCCTGTGTTAAGAGAACCACTACGAGCGTTTTTACCATCCAACATACCCTTTAGCGACTGAAGCGAGGTGATCGAATAATTAGCAGACTCCGATTCCTTGTCCTTGTCGATCCTGTCCCAGCCAATCTGGTAACTTCAATAAAAGCATTCTTTTTTGCTATCATCGTCTGAAAACCGAGGAATACCTAATGATTTCATTGCACTCTCACGTTGTCTCAAAAATCAACGAACTTTCGAAGACCTGAGCTATCTATTGACTCTGCCAACTCTCAAGCTTGTCCCAGAAGCATTCGCTGTCATAAAGCATCCCTCAATACATACCTTTGCTTCACCTTCTAGATGCCTTTCCAAACAGTGAACACGTTCATCCTTTGGGATTGAGCGACTTGAAATTAAAGTTTCGAACGCATTCCTCCATCTAAGGAACTGTAATGGGTTTCCTGTAAACACACTTGGTTCCGAAATAGTAAGCCTAGACAATGCCAACTGGTCACAAAAAAACTCATGTTGAGGTTCAACTGGGGGTTGATTTGTGTTAGCATACGCCCTCATATAGTTATTTCCGTCTAATTCTTTATCTAAGCCTTCCAAATTTAAACCACCTTCTCGTTCCGAGACACCATCCCTAGAATCTTCTTCCAGTCTGGACAAAGCTTCAACTCTAGCCTTGGCAATTTCAAGATCCTTCGTCACCTTTGTTTTTTCAAGCCGAGCCTTCAGTTTTGACCTCTAAAACTTAAGTCCAGTTTCAAGTTCAGCCACGTCATCCGCGGCTTCAGCTAACTTTGACTTTGCAGAATGAACGCTATTTGACTTACATGACGGGGCTTGTACTACGAACTGAACTCGTGCTGTGAGTTTCTATCAAAATCTGACTAATAACATTGCCCATATTCAAGAAGACCTCACACGACCTTGCTTCAACCCCCTCAAACTTGTCTTGAATTTTCGGGTCAACTTGATCATCAGTCAGTTGTTTAGCTCATCAAAACAACCACTGATGACCTTCCGTTCCAGCTCATACTCATCCTGTAACGTTTGCAAGGCACTTTTTATTCGAAGCTGATACACGATCCGTTTTGTCATACGACTGATTCTATTCCTTTTCCTTTACGATAAGAGCACCCCTGCCTTGCACATCTTGTGCTACGTCAGCATTCCTTGTTGGCCCTTCGTGTACTTCATCAGTACTTAAATGATGAGCACTCCTTGTTGGCACTTTTTGTACTATTTCGGTACTACTAATCGCAGAAACACACGCTCACCATCGTCAACACGAAAACCGATTCAATCGGTTCCTCTAAAACGATCCTTCTTAAGGCAAAGCCCTGATTCACTCATAGAAATCAGACGTTCTAAGTCGGATAATAATTCTTATTTCAAGTCTTTCAGCCTCTTTCCCGCATACCTTTACTTGATAACGCGTAAACTTGTGCGTTAGTGATAAACAAGTGCGTGTTTGCTTACACCATGTACAATTTGCACGCACACTTCGAATAACCCAGTTATCACCACTGTGGTACGTCAAACCCTTTTCTCAGATAATAACTTTGCCATCTGTCTATCACAGTGAAACTTAAGCGGGCAACGTTGCCATCCGAACATAACACGTAACGACCGAAGTCAGCTGCAAACCTTTCAATCTGACTAACTTAATGTTTAACCAGCAAAACTGTCACATGACTATCACAAACGACACTTAAAGTAACAGTTTGCTTCCCAAAAAAAACACAGCTTCAGACTGACTAAAGCAACTCCAGCTAACTATCCGATTTAATTTTTGCTACTAGTTTCTTTGAAATTTAATAATTTAAAAATTTAATTAAAACTAACCGTAAAACTCTTTCGCTAGCCTCAAAACGGTTTAAACATAATACCCATAATTGTAGGGGAGAAACGGGGGTTCTGGAACAGGAAGTGACGTCATAATGACGTCATAGGGTGTTCCAGAATCCCCATGGGGGTTCTGGAACAGATGGTGATTGATAGAGCGCGCGCCCGTGTCAATGACGTCATCATGATGTCACCATGACGTTATAATGATATCATCATCATAACATTATAATGACGTCATATTAACGTTATCATGACGTCACAATGACGTTATGACGTAATGACATCATACCAAAACAGTCCTAAGCAGCATAACCCTAAGTCACCCATCAATCATCATGACGTCATTAGTCACGTGACCTATCAATCATCATCAGTCACGTGACCTGTCACCCATGTGTCATATGACCCTAACCCTACATGAGGAATATTTTCCCGATCATTAACCTTCGGGCCTGAATGGCTCACTTGGTAGAGCAGAGGACCCGCAAGCGGACCCGTGGGCAGAAGGTTGGTGGATCGATCCTGGCCTCGGGCATCACTTTCACCTTCTGGCTATCATATTATTGGGGTTCTCACTGTAAGGACCTCACCCCGGGGTTCTCCATGTGAGGACTTCCATCATCTGTTAATCAAACCATGGGGACCCCCCGAGTCCTCCATCTGTGGACCCCACCCGGGGGTCCTCTATGTGAGGACTTCCATCATTTGTCAATCATACCATGGGGACCCCCCCGGGTCCTCCATCTGAGGATCCCCTCCTAGGATGTGATTCAGCAGCTCTATAAGAGCATATTGTGTGTGCACATGTGTTTCATTCATGCTCTGACTGCTGTTGGATACATATGGAAAAAAAGTGAAACAGTTGCTCTTACCTGTTGTACTGTTGTGCTGTTGGAGAACAAGTGAAGGATTGACTGGAATACACATAGGAGACAAAGTGAAAGATTGGTTATTCTTTGGAAAAGGAAGTGAAAGATTGGTTATTCTTTGGAAAAAAAGGAAGTGAAAGATTGGAGACATGGAGACGAATTGGCAAAAGAGTTGTGGTTAGTGATTTTTTGTGACTCTGTGACATGATGTGACATCATGTCACACTATGTGACCATGTAACATCATATTTCTATATAACTATGTGACACCGTGTAAGGGCTATGTGAACATAATTAGTCTTAAGTACTATGTCATTGTCAAATCGTTCAATAGACAAGCCTTGATAGCTCACTTGGCAGGGTAGAGGACTCGTAAGCAGAAGATTGGTGGTTCGATCCCACCTCAGGACAAACTTTTTCTGTTTTTTTTTTTTGTTTACTTTTGTGACTCTGTGACATTATGTGACATCATGTGACATGATGTGACTCTGTGACATTATGTGACTCTGTGACATTTTTTTAACATAATAGCCATATTGCTATGTCCATTTTCACTGATGATATTTAATTAGTCATATTTTAAAGGTTCCATTACAATAACCACACACACACACACACAGCATAGGAATAAGTAAATGAAAGGTCTCAGAGTGTGGGAAAACGATCGATCAATTTCAGAGTGCACTAGTTCAGAGCGTTGGAAACCGTTCGATAAATTTCAGAGTGCACTAGTTCAGAGCGTGGGAACAACCAATAAGTTTGAGAAAGAATGGGACTTTACCCACGCTAAGTCTAATGTTATGTTTTATGTTATAGTAGTTGGAAATTGGTAGTTCTAGACCAACTTTAGCAAATGTAGTTTTGGAAAACATATGATATATAAAATAAGTTTTGGCATTTTACCATGCTACTTATTCAAATGTTCTTAAGTTATAGTAGTGCGAAAATGGTGGTTCTAGATCAACTTTAACAAATTTAGTTTTTGGTAACATATGATGTATAAAATAGTTTTAGCATTTCACCAAGCTACTTATTTGAATGTTCTAAAGTTATAGTAGTGGAAAAATGGTGGTTCTAGACCAACTTTAACAAATTTAGTTTTTAGCAACATATGGTATATAAAATAAGTTTGAACATTTTAGCATGCTACTTATTTGAATGTTCTAAAGTTATAGTAGTGGAAAAATGGTGGTTCTAGACCAATTTTAACAAATTTAGTTTTTAGCAACATATGATATATAAAATAAGTTTGAACATTTTAGCATGCTACTTATTTGAATGTTCTAAATTTATAGTAGTAGGAAAATGGTGAATCTAAACCAACTTCAAAAAATTTTGTTTTTTGACAACATATGATGTATAAAATAAGTTTGAACACTTTACTATGGTGTAGTAGGGTAAAACTCAGGGTTTTACGCGTTTCAGACGATTCTACTAACAGATCACATGCTTAATGCTTTCAGATCACATCGCTCTCGGCTAGATGTCTCTGCAGTGCATGTCCAGGTGGTATAAATGTGTTCGCTGTCACCTGATCATTAGCAATGTCAACATTACTTCTTCACCGATGTGTAGAGACCATGGATGACATCTTCAAATTGAACTATGTTAACTATGTGTTTTCAAAGCTTCCTGCTTTTGAATCTGATTTGATTTTGCAAGTGAAGAATTTGCATCAGCATTGGGAAGCTGCTGGAAAGATAATTCCAAGAGATGAATTCATCCGCTCGTTTCTACGCGAATGTGAAGAACTACTTTTACCATCAACTTACGACATTGATTCAGCATTTATCCGCGCGAATACAACTTGGACAGCTGAGCTCAAGCTAGTTGTAGCTGCTAGAATTAGTTTACATTATGATGATGACGTTCCATTGACGACGAATGCATCAGAACTTGTTCAATTCAACAATGGACGAGTTGAAGTGAATTCAAAACTTTGTAAAATGTTTGAAGAACTATAAAAAAACTGACTCTGCAATTTCTAATGGTATAAAAGGAGAAGGGTGAAGTGAAGTCATCATTCAATACATAGCCATGGAGAAGACAACCAGCTTTAAAATTAGCGCAAACTTAATCATTACTGTGGACCATGGGCAATTTGGTCCATTTCTCCGAATCAAACGTAGAGAGAGATGGTTTGCTTTAGCACCATCCTTGTGGCAGATTGTGCGTGAGAGATTGAAAAATTTATGCAACATCGGCTTCAAACTGTACTTAACGCAAACAAAGTGGCTTGAAGTCATTTCATACTTGGACATGCGCTATGTGAGTTTTGTGTAAACATCACTGTTCGAAGTAAAAGAATATACGCGTTACATCAACATGAATGATGGTGAATGGGAGACATTGATTCAGGAAATGGATAACATCAACTCAGTCTTATTCGCCAAACCTGATCCATGTACGGAATTTCATGTGAAGAAAACTCCTATCGAGCTACAGAAGGACAATCGGATGAAAGTGTCAAAGTTATCCAAGGAAAGAAAAGACTTGCTGAAGTTCGATTGGAGAATATGGATGTTCAAAATCAACTTGGACTTACCTGTGAATATTGTGGTGCTTACGGATATGCTGAGGATTATGAATATCACTGTCACAAGTATAACTGCAAGTTGTGTGAACCAGACAACTTCTGTAACAAGTGCGGCTCACTAACAGTATTTGCAGAGTAAGATTACAATTCATTTGCTTGACAGCCGTTATAGTGTGCAGACGTGTCATGCGGATATGTGAAACAAAGATGCATGTAGAAACGTGTTTCAAGGAGAAGTATGTGGACTACATGATAAGTGAACTGGCGCGTTTTGATCTATTCAACAACAACTGGAACACTTTGACATCTATGAAGAACTTGATCATTCCACGTTGAACGTACCAAACGTACCCGAGGATTTCATCAAAGAGTGTATGCTTTCAAACATTGACGGAGCTGAGGAGTTTGATGTGGAAGGAGCATGTCACTTTGCTCGATTTGATCCAAGACTGTTTGAGGAAGTGAGAGGGTGGTTAATCTACATTGCAGTTTAATGGCAGACATTACATTGAGACAATATATTATACAAAAAACATATTGTGAAAAAATGTTATTAGCTGTAAAAATGCTTGCATGTATAGTATGTCCTACTTGTCAAAATGAAGAGTGTTCAGAACATACTTGTCATTCTATATGTGGCTATACATATGAAATGAAGCTAAATATTACATTCATCTAGATAAATCGACGTTGCGAAAAATATGGTGTAGATGCTATCACATTAGATGAATTAAGTAGTTGGTTAATTTTCATTGAAAATCAATGGACTCCAATTATCCACACCATTGTATTAATACTTGATTTATAAGATATGTTTTTTGAGTTATAAAAACATGTTGATTGGGTTGTAAGACAAAATAAAATGCAAGATATATTGACAAGTGTTAATCATTTAGTGTTAACATGTTGACGTGAAAAGACTACTTAACCAATATTTACTTTAAACCTGGTCAACCCGGGGCATTTGCATGTCCTTACAAACTTTATCACATATTTAAAAAACATGATCAACCAGGCACTCATTTGCAAGTGAAGAAATGGCTACAGGATCAAGATGCCTTCAGTTTACTACAACCTGTAAAATACAGGTTTAAAAGGTAACGTGTCATTACACGTGGAATTGATGACATGTGGGATATTGATTTTAGCTGAACGGGAAACATAGCTCCCTATAATGATGACACCCGCTTTTTATTGGTTGTCATTGATGTGTTTTCCAAATTATTTATGGGTGCAGCCAGTACCTAATAAATCACATACCAGTGTCATAGAAGCCTTTAAAAGATTTTTCATGAAACACAACGAAGACCACGAACTCTAAGGTCAGATAAAGGAACTGAATTTAAAAACAGATGGGTAAAAGCATTTTTGAAGAAGGATTGAATGCATGCCTATACAACAAAGGATGAAACCAAGACAACGAATCAAAAGTGTGGAAGTATATGTATGTAGAAAAATTGAAATTAAAACCAAAGAAGAAGAAAAAACCCTATAAATTTAAAATTGGTGATCAGGTTCGCATTTCTCACATCAAATATGTATTTCAACGGGATTATCATATAAAGTGGACGCAAGAAGTCTTCATTATCACACATCTTTGTAAGAAGCAAGGAATACACTTGTATCCTGTGAAAGACTTTTTAGACGAAGATATTGAAGGATATTTCTATGAAGAAGAAGTGTAGAAAGTGACAAAAGATATTGAATCAGTCTACAGAATTGAAAAGGCTTTGAAAACACGAAAAAGACGAGGTGTTAAAGAATTATTTGTGAAGTGGTTAGGTTGGCCAAAGAAGTTTAACAGTTGTGTGAAAGAAACAGACATTAAAAAATGAAGCATCCATTCACATGTTTGGTCTCTGGACCTACAGGCAGTGGTAAAACTTCTCTAGTTAGGGAAATTCTAGAACAAAAGTTAATTAAACCCTCTCCAAAAACCATTTTATGGCTCTATGCAGCAGATCAGCCTTTGTATAAGGGAATGAAAGGTATGGAATTTTACCAAGGCATTCCAGATGACATTGAAGAGCGCTTTAACTCGAAAAAGCCAAACTTACTCATCATTGATGACTTAATGACCAAATGTCATAGTGATGAGCGTATGACACGTCTCTTTATTGTTGGCAGCAGTCATCAAAATCTAAGCATTATTTTTATTGTGCATTATTTGTTCCATCATGGTAGAGAAATGCGAAATATTAGTTTGAATACATATTACATCATTCTGTTTAAAAAATCCTAGAGACAGTCAACAAATAAGTACTATAGCGCGACAAATGTATCCTGGAAAATCTCTCATAGAAGCCTATCTAGATGCTACCAGCAAACCTCTTGGCTATTTATTCATTGATTTGAAGCCGAGGACGACTGATCAACTACGTATTCGTACAGGCATTTTACCAAAAGATACACATTACATGTATGTTGATAAAGTAGTGTATGAACAAGAACCAAGTCACTTGACCATTCGCAGCCAAGATGTCTAAACGTATTCAAGCTAATCAACCTTTCCTTCACTTGCTCGCACGCAGCGGGACTAAACGACGGGCCTAAATCCTTGCCACAACAAGCTACTAAGGAGGAATTAACTAGCTTGTTTAAAATGTGTTTGAATATATTGCGAGGACATTTACCCTTAAGCTCAAAAAGGTATAAGGAATTCAAGCGTGAACGTCAAACCCTACGCACACTGGCGGATAAGAAGATACCACTTCAAAAAAAAAGAAGTTGGTTAATCAGAAAGGAAGATTTATTGGAGCTATTGCTAAATTTGCATTACCCTTGTTAGCTCAGTTGCTGTTAAAATGAAATATACCGTGAAAATGGTCCTCATTCCTGAATATGAATATAAAATGCTGTTAGAAAAGAAGGGAAAGGATGGTGAAATCAAAACGAAAGTGAATAAACTTTTACGTGGGAAACGAACTCGTGAAAGGCTTTAGAAATGTCTCAAGTTCTTGGTCGTCATTTATGAACAATTCAGTCGCAACAACAACGACAAAAGTCTGTTACATCATCCAAAGTAGTAAGATCAGAAAAGTTCCAACAGTTTCTAAACTGTTGTCAGAAGGCGAAAGGAAGCTAAACAGATAACATCAATAAAATATAAGAAAGATATTTTTAATCATGTCTTTAATTGATAATCATTCTTGTGAATGTAGTCTTTCTCCGTTAGAATGGTTTCGCATACCACCAACGCAAACTGCTGTAGAAAAGAGTTATCAACCACTAACTACCATTAGAGAGGGTGCTCCAATAGAATTCTACATTCCTGCGAGTACAGAAGAATATCTAGATTTAAAGAACAGTAAACTCCATATTGTATGCTGCATTGTAAAGGCTGATGGAACACCGTGTGGTGTAGATGATAACGTATCATGTATCAATGATTTGTCTAATGGGTTATGGTCCAATATCGAATTATTTCTAAATGATCGATTGGTATCATATAGTAACAATACCCATGGTTATACCAGCATCATATCTCATCTCATTCATGACTCGGAAGAAAGTCTAAATTCTGAGCTCTCTATGCGTCTCATCTATAAAGATACCGCAGGGTCAATGAATACGCATGAGGTGAAAAGACCTAATCATGAAAGACATGTATCAGGTTTTCTTGAAAATGTTGAGGGATGAGATCTAGCTGAAACAGGAAATAATGGTTTACATAATCGTTATTTGCATACACGTCTAAGCCGTGAGTTTATGCTTACAGGTGGTTTAAGGGTAGATTTGTTTGAGCAGGATCGTTATCTTCCCAATGGTGTTAGTATGAAATTACGTTTACATAGACAAAAAGATAAATGTGTATTAATGGCTGCAAATAATGGTTTTAAAGTAGAAGTGAGAGAAGCGTTTTTAACCTTTCGCAAAGTGAGGGTTAGTCCAGGTATTCAGTTAGGACATACAGATGCATTGATGAAAAGTCCTGCTTAGTTTTATTATTACTAGAAAAGAATGTAAAATTTTAGCTATTCCAACTGGATTTCAATCTTTTGTGAAAGATAGCTTCTTTTTAGGTCAATTACCAAAACGTATTGTCATTGGAATGGTTCATAATGAATTCTTTGCTGGAACAGTATTGAGAAATCCATACAATTTTGAACATTTTAATCTTAACTTTATGCAGCTTTACTCTGATGG
Source organism: Protula sp. h YS-2021 (assembly GCA_949752745.1). Taxonomy (NCBI): domain Eukaryota; kingdom Metazoa; phylum Annelida; class Polychaeta; order Sabellida; family Serpulidae; genus Protula; species Protula sp. h YS-2021. Next base: position 73,658,904 of record OX457029.1, read on the forward strand.
TGAACCAGTCGTGTCTAAACCTCTCAAGCTTGACATAAATCGAGGCAAATATCTTGATGCTTTTGAAACTCTTTACAAATCTTTTGATAGATTGAATGGTGAGAAAAGTTCCATTATAAAACGGGAAGATTGGCCTAGAGGTTATTCTTTATTTTCTTTTGACTTAACACCTGATTATGATGGTGATGATCATTATGCCTTTATCAAACATGGAATTTGCGACTAGAAATGAATTTTGCTGATGCCTTGCAAAATACAGTCAATGTTATAGTCTATGCTGAATTTGATAACATTGTTGAAATAAGTGCAAATCGTAGCATTCAATTCGACTACCAGTCATGAACACGAAGCAGATAGAAGCCATACTATCCCATGATGCCGCGACAAAAGACTTGCTTCAAGGACCAGTTACCATCTTTACAACGCGGTGCCTATGTCATCAACACAGACGACCATGATGAGCCAGGAGAGCATTGGGTGGCAGTATTATGACGAAGACCCTGCAGAATATTTTGACTCTTATGGACTTTTACCTATAGACAGTCGTTTGAAAAAGTTTTTAAAGTTTAATTTCATCTATAATTCAGTTCCATTACAAACACCCATATCATCTACATGCGGATTTTATTGTGTGTATTATATAATTCAAAGAGCTCGAGGACATAGTCCTTTTGAAATCATTGATGTATTAAGAAGAAGTGATGGTGATTTTGTTGCAAAGGATTTTGTATATAGACATTATAAACCATTATTTTATTGATATTGTATCAGTTAAGTTGTATTAGTTAAGTTGTTGGTAATTGTTAATTTTATTATGGATATTGTAAATAAACATGACTGCTTTATACAACATTCTTTTTTATTGCGTTATACATTATTTACATTTTAACAATTATTTTTTACATTAAACTTTTATTTCACAAATACCTTCAATACATTGATAAACAAATGACATTCATACCAATCTAAATTAATATATGTATCATAAACATTACACCCACGTTTGTAAATGCTATGAAAACTAGCATAGCACTGTCCATTACCAAACTTTATTATTTAAACATCTTCTTGTTCAGACAGTTTCAGTTCATACCCATGATACTTCATGTCAATGTCCATCACCATAGCACACATGGGATGTGTCAGCTCAATGGACTTGGTGCCCCGCATGAAGGTTCTTTCCAATCCAATGCTTGTAACAGAGCGTACCATTCCACTGTGTTGGGGTGATGTAGTCGTAGCGTTCTGTAAGCTCGTCATATTGGCGAAATCGTACAAACACGTCTAGACAGTTCTCAGTCACACGCACTTGTAAATCCTCTGAGAGTATAAGGAGAGAGCCAGGTATCCTGAACTTCTCTAGATGGTCTTTCAACACAGATTGATCGTCAGGTGATAGAATAATCCTTTTCAAAATGTCTTAACACAATGTCATCACATACGTTTCTCAGATATGGCGATCCATTTGTAATTGGTTCATAATCCAACAAAAAGTCTTCCATCTCGGTCAACAGTCAGATCACATATGAGCTGTCTCCTTGTCTGCAAAGACGTTTTATGCTCGCAAGATGGTGAAGAGTGAGCAGCTTCTGGGACTCGTAAGACTGCGCGCCAATTCCTCATATCAAAGTGAATCAAATATGAATATGGATTATCTGGCACAACTCCATCATAATCCTCTGGATAATCCTGTTAAAGATTTCTCCAGAATCTAACACGTATGTCAGAATCATGTTCAACCACAAACACTTCAACTTTATTTTCAAGTCTACGTTTAAACCCAGGTTTAAGCGGTATGTTTTTAAAGTATTTCCACACTTCAAGTTTAAACCGATAAGCAGAACTTATTATCCGAGAACTTATTATCACTTCATTCCTATCATTTATAGCAAGGTAAGCACCACCGTTAAACACAAGTGCATTCATGATGACAACACCTTGTTATGCGCCGTCTTCTTGTCTCCGAAGCCTTTTATCCACTTCTTTCACCTGCTTCTTCAGCATTTGCCATTCAGGTATTGTCAGCAAAATACCCTTTTTCGTAGGACGGTTTCTTCCAGACCCCTCATCTCTGGTACTTGCGAATGTTTACCACTCCTTCATTACTTTGTTTCATAATCTTGATATAATTTCCATTTCCTAGAGAAAGCATTCCATCCACCGACTGTGGTGTAGATACCGTTTCCACTTTCAATTTCTTGATGGCAGTGGTAAAATTTTTTACTTTTAAGTCTTTAACTGTATCTGCAAGAGTATCCATATCAATTGCAGATCTCTTACGACTTCCAAGTTCCATGTTAACGCTTCAATGTTCACACCTCAAATAACTCTTACGTTGGAATACCTCCCCCTTTTATAACTTAGCCTTGTAATGTCCATGCGCTAAGGTGGAATAGCCATCATCCAAAACATATCGCTTGTCGTCATATGGGGAGAGGGCTACTTTCCTAATCTTCTCCGAGAAAAGTTGGTGACGATGACTTCGAATAATGTGCTGTGTGTCCATCGTTTGAGTTTAGTTGAACAAACTGTCTCTATACTGCACATGTTTAATGCGTCTTTGGCAAGCTCGAGTGATGCCTTTAGCTGTATGTTTTTCTTTCCCGCCACACAATAAACTGTACATTTTCGGTCTGAGTCCAACAAACTCTTCAATAGGGATACCTGCCGTCTCACCCTTCATTTTCCAAAGTACTTTTTTGTTCACGTTGGAATGTAGGAAGTGATCTGGCGGATAGTCACTTGTGTCCAACAGGTCAGCATCTTTCTGTATATCCTTGTAGATATCTTCCGTTTCTATGTCGTAACGTAGACTGTCGGTATCGCTGAACAACAACTTGGCATTGGGATACTTGACCATGATGTAGTTGTAATGAAAGTTGAACATAAGCACTTTGCTGAGATCGAGAATGGTGAAGCCAACTTGAATGGGTTTATCCAGAAGCAAATCCACTTTGCGTAAATGTACAGCGGTTAAAGCTTCGTTGAAAATATTGAATTGGTGGAAAGAAGGTTTGGCTACAAGTTTCTTGAACCGCTTTTGAACTAGTTCAACATTGATTCGCTTTCTCACATTTTCCATGGTTTTGCCAAACACAGAATTGTTCATCAGTTTGAAGAAGTCTTTCTCAAACGGGTTCTTGGCCAATTTTCTCTTTTCCGTGTTCAAGGAAATGTATTTTGCTAACCATTTGCTCTGTTCAAACATGATGGCGCGATGTACTTTGGTGAATTTCAACCCTAGTGAGACGTACTGTTGTAAATTTCTGTAATGAAGTACACATTTCTTCTTGTCACACAAGTTAGGAATGAGCTTTTCACTGGGTTTGCCTTTCATGTTCAGGTCTTCCAGTAGCTTCTGACTGTACTCAGACAATTCTCCAAATTTGACACATTTCCGTTCTGGAGCCACTGGGTAGTGATTATGACGATCTTAATTAAATGCGGGTCCACTTCCAAAATGCAAACACGTTAATGGACACATCATTCTCCTTTTCAAACTTCAAACTTCAAATAAGTAGCTTGATGAAATGCTAAAACCTACTTTATAATCATATGTTACCAAGAACTAAATTTGTTAAAGTTGATCTAGAACCACCATTTTCGCACTACTATAACTTAAGAACATTTGAATAAGTAGCATGGTAAAATGCTAAAACTTATTTTATATATCATATGTTTTCCAAAACTACATTTGCTAAAGTTGGTCTAGAACTACCATTTTCCAACTATTGTAACATAAAACATAACATTAGACTTAGCGTGGGAAAAATCCCATTCCTTCTCAATCCCATTCCTTGTTCCCACGCTCTGAACTAGTACACTCTGAAATTTATCGATCGGTTTCCTACGCTCTGAACTAGTGCACTCTGAAATTTATCGATCGGTCCCCCCCACACTCTGAACTAGTGCACTCTGAAATTTATCGATCGTTTTCCCACACTCTGAGACCTTTCATGTATTTATTTCTATGCTTTGTCTGTGGAGGATCCCGGGGGTATCCTAGATGGAGGATCCGGGGGTGGGGTGGGGGTTCCCCCATGGTATGACTGGCAGATGATGGAAGTTCTCACATGAAGGACTCCGGGGGAGATCCTCACATTGAGAACCCGAATAATTTGATAGACAGGAGGCGAAAGTGATGCCCGATGCCGGAATCGATCCACCAACCTTCTGCCCACGGGTCCGCTTACGGGTCTTCTGCTGTGCCAAGTGAGCCATTCAGTCCATAAGGTTAATGATCGGGAAAATATTCTTCACATAGGGTTAGGGTCACATGACACATGATTGACAGATCACGTGACTGATGACGATTGATAAGTCACGTGACTAATGACGTTATGATGATTGATGGGTGACTTAGGGTTATGCTTAGGACTGTCTTAGTATGATGTCATGACGTCATAACGTCATTTTGACGTCATGATAACGTCATGATGACGTCATTTTAATTTTATGATGATGACGTCATTATAACGTCATGATGACGTCATGATGACGTCATTGACACGGGCGCGCGCTCTATCAATCACCACCTGTCCCAGAACCCCCATGGGGATTCTGGAAAACCCTATGACGTCATTATGACGTCACTTCCTGTTCCAGAACCCCCGTTTCTCCCCTTCTCATAAGGTTCAGCCAATGATACTGCCATCTGACTGGAACAAACTTCAATTGGAAATGCCACCAACAACCTAACTTCAACCGGCAATATCAATCCCAGCGACACACTTTACAACTCATTGATTTTGTTATCAGACAATAACACCAGGCTTAGGCTAGCAATACCGCATGAATTTCAACCACTCTTATTTCAAAACAGTCGAATCAAAGGTTCTACTGTACTTGTAACTGTAGACGTATTTATCACATTATTCAGATTTCATATGATGACTTTTAAAATGTTTTATAAAACCACCGTTGATTGTTTACAATCTGAACCACATGGCTAGTTTGTAAATAAACGGACAAAGACCTTTCTTTAAATCTCAAAGTTCAATAAAAATGCTTAACCGATGTTTACGCCAAATGCCACTTGGTATGTGTGTAAACAAACTGACAAAAAAACCACTAATTAATCAAGACTGAGACCGTAAGAGACATCGTGGCATCACTCACGCAAAGCTCCACTGGCGAAACGCGGTAGTTCACTGACGCAAGGCGCAGTGCACAGACACAACGTGAAGTGCGCTAACGGAATGCAAAGTTCACTGACGAAATGTGAAGTTCACTGACAAAGCGCAAAGTTTACCCACGAACTCGAAATTCACACATTCAAGTAGTGTAGATGTCTCCTCAAACTTCGTTTTACTGTGACGGACTCGCGAAAGACAGACCAAATGGACGGACCGACGAACGAGCGGATGAAGTGAAGAAGAAAATCATGGCTGATGCTTTACTCATTTTATTTCACATGGTAAAACGGCAAGTCAAAACAAAACAAAAAATAACAAATAATCATGCATGAATAAAGCAAGATACATAGTAAAGGCACATACGAAATTACTTTCTTTGACTTTTATCAACTGTTCGCGTGCACAGTCTACTCAGATTGCTCTTCCAAATTTTGTCTTGCAAGAAGCAATTGATACTAAATCACACGGGTGGCTAAAATCTACACCAAAATATTTAAATGCGCCAAATATTCACTGAAATTACAGACATATAGATAGGACATGCACATATCAAATACTTTATTACACGGCATGACCCATGGAATCTGTTCCAAAAATGAACGCAATAAATAGGTACCAAATAATAAAAAGTAAAAATTACCAAATACTGACAGAGGTTTGGGCATGAATCTTCAACGTCAAGCGACGGCTAAGAGCTGGGCATACTGCTTGATGTCTAACACACTGACTGATGGACCAAACAAACAAAAACATTTCACCGAGTGACACTGATATAAAGTACAAGTGTAACAGTACAAGTGTAGTACCATATCAAGTTAGATGCGGTTGCCAAGTTACATGTTCGGGTGAGCAGGTCACCCCACATCACGAGAGAGTGCTAAAGTCACGTGACTAGGACACGTGCATCGACTGAACACGTGCAGCCGAAACACTCTTAAATTACCTTTCAAACATTCTTTGAAACAACGTATGAATCAAACTAGGACCTAACAAAATCTTAATTGTGAACCGTTTTTGTGTTTAAAGCATAAACAAAGCTACAGGCGATAGTCAGAATTAGAATTCAATCAAAACGGTATAACTGATAGGCCAGTAGACCAATTTGGAAACGAATGAACAATGCTTCCTACGATTCTTAACGCCAGACAGAAACGGCGAGAGGGAGGGCGGAGTATTCTGTTTATGAACTTGGGGCAAAAGCCACCAACGAAAAAGAATAGAATTTAGAATATAGGTTTTTGCCCCCAAAACACGGGCTGTGGTACAAGCCATTACACGGACTTTGGTACAAGCCATTACACGGACTGTAACAAGCCATTAAAGACTACTCATTTCTGATTCCAGATAACTGGTCCTACATTGTATGTACGAGCATTGTGAGATTACAATTCACTTTGCTTTCCAAATTCTGGCAAACTTACGCAAAGTAATTTTGACATAAATTTGTTTTCCAGTATACAAGTTCAATGGACTGCTAATTTCAAGACAAAAGAAAACTGCCGAAACCCTATTTAATTAATATAACTTATACCTGTCAATATCGCCCACACTTTTACTTACCATGGACAGCAAACTATACAAACTCAAAAATTACTAAGTTATCAACCTAAGTACTGTTCAAGTTTCCTTTTCTGTACCTAAGTTTCCTTTTAAGATGTGTCTTCTTTCCTTTCCATGTGCATAGAGAATGAAATTTCGAGAATTCGCTGCTTAAATACTCGTGACTGAATATTACTAACCTAATTGCTGTATTGTCCCGAAGGATAGATACACTGCAACATTTTTAGACTGTTAACTGTTACACCACCCAAACAACTTTTTGTACGGACCGTTAGAGCAATATAAACTGCTGGAAAAGTCGATTATGTAGAATACTAACATTTTCCAAGCTTTGCTTAAATATATTGGAAAATCCACAAAAAAATGTTAGTTCTCAGAAAATCTCGGAACGACGAAGAAATGTTTCCCTTTGAACTTTTGAACTGCGAGCTTTTATAGCGTGTGTCCTATATGTGAGCATCGATGGCAAGATTTCAACAACTATATATGCTTATGAAGTGCATTTAAAATTTAAAGTAAACTGCATTAAGATTAACTGAATTTATGCCTCAACTGCCTATAGATGACTTGCGTTTTCCTATCATGCCGCAGTTATCATTCCGGAGTATATGTCTGATAAATTAGATCATTCTAGTCTTAACCATCTCAGACTACCAAGACAAGTTGGCATGACTGAAAAAATTAATAACATGAAAAAACCGTAGTGTGAAATTAGTATGTTGATTAAAATGAACAAGTGTCACAAGTAACACAATTTACCTAACACTCTTTATCCAGGGACTGTTTGCCATTAGCAATTTTTGCTGCTTATCCAGACAATGCAATGAACATTCAGGCATTCAAACTACCAACATTAAACTTGATTGTAATTGAGATCGGACGGGTGAATCAAAGGTCAAAGGACAGCCTGACTGAGAGATTGCTTTTCGTCGAAACCAAAACTAGACTTCGAATCCAGCAACACTGAATATATGATTGAAAATCGACATTGTAGGATGTCGAATAATAGATGTGAATAATAATAACTAAAATCTGTAAAATATATATGATGCGCAACAATAGAAAATGTCGCATTATTAATGATCGCGAGCAAAAAATAAACTTGACAGCATGGGGGTTTGATTTTATGGACAAATATGTAGCAATACAGTGTCGCTTACTCGACGTCTATGCAAAGTCGGGAGATACGTTGTTTCGATTTTCATTTAAAACCTTTACGCAACTCTGGTTAGACATCACATAATAGACGTCTATCTCACGTCAGCAGGTAGCTTTCGACTTCAACTCTCATCTAAAAGCTGACGTTAATCTGATGCAGCTTGCGGCATCTATACGATCTGTGAAACACCGCAGTGTCAGATGGGAATAAGACAGTAATTCACCAAGGTGATGGATCATGGTGATTTTTATAGTAGAAAACACTTCTATGTGATTACCGTTCTAAAGATTAGACTGGAATTTAGCTTCGTTGAAATTCAGCTTTCGATGTTAGTGAATATTTTTTCGATGAGAGAGGGCTCCTCTGATGGCTGCATCGGAAAATATTTGCTTTGGGAGAGTGTTAACGGGACTACTTCCACAGATCGCTTAGAGCTGTATGTACTCTCTCCCTCATTATCATATTTTTTATATTTATTATATTTATCTGTACTACCTCCTCCCCCACCGATAAACAAACACACACTCCCGAGCCATCACGGCCGTATATATGGTATATAATACCCACTAGTTTATGTGTGTTCTGACTGGGAAAAGTTGACATAGCGAACGTTGTACCACCTTTCTGTCCTAACAGCTACTAACTCCAGGAGGTCGTCGCCCCGTGCTTCGTGAAAGTTAAACGGAATGCTACTTTAAATTAGCCAAGTGGTAAGTTTAACCGTTCAATGGTGTCACATGATTAGATCATTGTTGGTATTTTTCTTATCACGAATGCTTCACTGTTCATGTGACGATAAAAAACCTTCATGGGCAGACACAACAGCGTAATATAAGAACACCTCGCTGACTCTTCAAATTTAACATTGACTGATGGTAAACTGCCACTTAAATCATTGTTCAACTAGACCGTTTTCGCTACCAAGTAGCAAAAATCACACTTTGGGTCAAATAATATATATTTTAAAATACAGAGTACAAGAAAAAGAAAAAGAAAACAAACTTTGCTAAAAGCAATGCCAAACTGCCAGATGTATCAAAATTCTATGCAGCAGCACAGAATCGCAACATTAAATCTGGTCATAATCTGGTTGCGCCTACAGATCAACACCTTTGATACAAGGTTGAATAAATACTGGATAAACAAGGATGCGTAGATTTTGATTCTTCTTACAAAAATCTCTTAGATTTTAACATTAGATCAAATACTGCGATAATTCTAAAACTAAAATCACTAATGACTAGAAAATCTAGATCTAAGAGTCCTGTTTGGTGAATATACTGATAACAGTTCTTTCAGGTAGGATGGAGGGTGCCATACAAACCTATCTTAAATTCGATTTTCCCGGTAATAAGTATAAGCACACTTTAAAGCGAATTTTACATGGTCGAATTTCGTCGCCGATACACGATTCGATTTCTTGCATCTTTTGCTAGCGCAAGAGTTCTTATTTTGGAAAACCAGTAAACACTGTGTTTGCATAGACCAGTTTCCAGAATACACAGGCATGTTTTCATGGTTTTCAGGCTGTCTGAGAAATGAATTGACGAATATCTGATATGTTTTGTAAATGACAAAATGAGATCTTACAAAACAGCAGAGATGTAAACGTGCAATGACAGTGTATGGTCAAAGATAGTACTTTTGTTTTTAGCAGATTCCGTCGGACTAACTGTTGCTCCATCGATATTGATAGGTAGGCATTCTAGTTTATGTCTCAGATGAGACAGAGCAATGTAAAAAGCTTCAGTTTTAATAGTTAGTTTCAAGTTCCTCCAGTCCTTAATTTCAGAGATACCTAGCTCAGTGCATTCAATATATCTTCCAAATCCTGTATTACGAGGCGTACTTGGAGGTAACTGTCGTCTGCGTGTATTTCCAAGAGAAGACAGTGTCGTTGGTACATGTCATAAACGGATAACGTGTAGACATTTTTTTTTACTTTTCGCCGTCGCTGGGTCCTGTTTTGATGGTAGTTATCAATCCAATTTAGAGCTTTATCCTGATTGTCGAGTTATTTTTTCGCCCGTTTGTGGAGAATTCCATGATCTAAAGTGTCAAATGCCGCCGAGAGATCAATAAGGATTAGAATCAGCGCGCAGTCTTTGTATAATTCATACACGATGTTATTTTGGATTCTAAAATTATTCCAATTGTTGTGTATTTTCAATACCCTTCGAGAATAGGGGTATGTTAGAAATCGGTCTATAATTCTTGAAGGTGTTCCTATTTAGATCAGATTTTTCAGGGGTTTCTTGATAATGACATGTTTTAAGCCTGTGGGAAAACTCCAGATGAAAGTAAAAGTATTTTATTAAAAATTGGCAGGAGCACATCTTGACACCGTTTTGCGAGGTTCGTTGATAAAGAGTCTAAGAAGAGCACGTGGCAGCGCATTGTTTATTTACTAGCAATTTCATCGGGCTTTCCACTGACACAACTAAAACTATCAAAGTATGAGCACGGAGTGATGTCAGGTATAGGAGTGATATCAGGCAAAGAAGTGATATCAGGTATAGGAGGGCATTGAATATCTCTGCTTTTCAGAGCATTCCGAATATATTGTATTTCTACAGTAGTGACTCACTGTCGTTAAGGCTTTCTTTCGTCTTTTTCTGAAGCATTTCATTTAACACAGTGAATAATATCTTTTGATCATTTCTACATCTGGTACTTTTGTCTGTATAATAAGATGCTCTTGCTTGTTCTTATATTTTCAAGACTTCTAATTTTGCTTTATTGTATAGTTTACAATTTTCTAATGTTTTCTTTTCTTCCACTGTGGTTCTAATTTTGTAATTTTTAATCTTGCATTTTTAAACTCCTTGTTTACCCAAGGTATCTTTGGGCTATCAACAATGGATACAGTTGTTGGACCATTTTACCCAGTTGTTCAAGTTATACCTTGTTATACTGGTCTACAAAGTCACTTAAATCAGAACAAAGTGATTTTATTAGATCTGATTCAGAGATATCTTGCTTTAATAGCTCATGTCTTTTTGTAGTTTGCTGTTATAAAATGGCTTTTGTTTCATATATTGACTTTTTGTTCTCTAACATGTTCATTCATACAATGGCCTTATATAAACTGTCACACAGTAAAACAGTTTGACACGATATTATTCCACACTCTAGGTATTATCCAGTCAGGGCTTTTGCCGTGTTTATGCGATGCACATTGCACGTTTTGTGAAAGACAAAATGTCTAAAAAATATCACACATTTTTTTTTGTTTCCAAGTTTGATTGGTCGTCCACAAGGCTGTTAGGATCTCAACAGATAACCAGGTTTTGCTTAGTCATTGTAAGCGGTTCCAAAACTTCTGAAGATTCTGCCAAATTTAGCAATTGTGTATTTGATTTGATGCACATGGGATTACTCTGTAATTCACGAAAATCACCAATACCGCTTATTTCAGCTTCAATTGTCTGTTATTCAAAGTAATTTTACAGTTTCACATTTTGTATTTCTTTACAGGCAATTTCTTTCCGATGTATAGCGGTTACCCCACCATCTCTGAGTAGCTGACCGCGATTTATTGAAGTATGTAAAACCATTTGCAAATGCTGTTTAAAGAGCATTCCATGTATTCCATCCTTAAGTCATTCTTCTACTAAAAAGCAAATCTTTATTTCATTTTCTACTATGCAATCGACAAGTATATCTTATTTATTTTTAATCGACTGACAGTTTAGTAAAGCGATTTTGGTACATTGTGCATTTCTAATAATGTCCTCTGAATCTATTTTATCAAAATTTTATATTTTAGACCCTTTCATACATCTCTGTCATATGATTTTTGATTTTTTTATTATAAATTCAATATCGTCTATGTCGAGGGCAACCAGTAGGTTCTTTGAAACTGATCTAGTTTTTTTTCTATACCGATAATACTGTGACACTGTCTTGTTAGTACAGATCAAATACTTTTTATCGTATGATTTTAGGTTCAAAGTACTACTACAATCTTTTGCATTTACCAGTACAAGCACAATGATTGGCACTTTGAATGCATTCTGCATGATTAAATCAACCATTTAGCCAAATAGAGAGTCTACTCGTGTAATTGTGCACTTTAAAATATCAATACCAAAAAAACCTCTTTAAATTAACCTTTCGTAAAAGCTAAGTTTTGTTTCAAAAACTGATTATTCTTATTCATGACCCTTTTTTACATTCCAGTACTAAATATTCTGCTAAAAGTTGCGTAGTTCCTCAATAACTTTCATTAAATCAACCATTATTTCTTATTCATGTTGACGAAAAGCGCTGTATAGACGTGACATTGCTTTTTGTTGCATATATTTAAAATATAATAACGTCATGACCATGTGATATTTATAACAATTTATAATAAGAATAATCATGGTGATGATGATTGCCTGATAAAATTATGGTAGAAAAAAAATAATCATACGAAACTTATAAGCGCATTGTACGAATTCGATAAACTCTTGGGATTGAAAATCGTTAGATGTAATAAATATAGATGTTTCATGCAGTGCACAAGTTGTGGGACACATGAAAAAAATTCACATGAAACTGCTCAAGGACAATATAAAGACACATGAAAATTGTTGAACAGAAGAATACATCACAAAAACAAGATAGGATAAACAAGTAAAAATAAATAAATCAAGAAAGAGAGAAATAAACTTAGAAGTATAAATTAATTATGTCTGTGGATTGGAGTCGTGAAAGAAGCTCGCTTGAGAGTTACGAAGCACCTGATTGGATGGTGGGTATTCCCCATGTGCCGAAGCACCGCGTTAAGGTGAGAAAGAGGCAAGAAGAAGGAGGCGGGTGAGGGGATGGGGGAGGCGGCGGTGTCGCTTCAAGGTAACAATAACCGCACAGTAATCCCTTCCACGGCGATTTTCTCTCTCTCTCTCCTTTGTATGTTTTATGGGTAATGGACTGTTTTCATAGTAAGCAAAAAATGATAACATATGAATGGCCAATAAATATTAGAAAATTTCTACCCCACCCCCCTTCGAAAAAAATCAAATATAATAATAATTATGATAATAATAATAATAATAATAATAATAATAATAATAATAATAATAATAATAATAATAATAATAATAAAAATAATAATAATAATAATAATAATAATAATAATAATAATAGTAGTGTCGAAATGGGGATTCTACGCCAGATGGTGATTGATAGAGCGTGCGCCCGTTCTAATGACGTCATAATGACGTGATGGCGTCATCATTATATCATGATGATGTCATAATGGCGTCATAACAATAAGCCGCATAACCCTGACCCTAGACCATAGAGTGCATTATGAATGTGTATTATGAATAAGTATAATAAATACGTACAATTTGAATTAAAACGTGATGAATGTATATTATGAATGTGTTTTATGAATGGGTGCTTGGTGAATGTATTCGTTATAAGGTCATATGGCATATTTTCACAAACATTCTGGTTAAGTCCGGAATAGCTCAATTGTTAGAGCTTAGGACTCATGATCGTTGGTGGTTCGAGCCCTAACCCATGGTATGTGACTATGTGACCAAGTCACATCACAAACTCACGTGACCAAGTCACCCGAAAAAATATCATAAACCCCCTCCCGGAAAAGTACCATCTGCCCCCTCCTGTTCCGTGTTGAAACGGCAAGGACATCATCAGAACTTCTTGAACACGCCGCTCAACACAATAAATGTAGATAACTTTCGTTATGCTAAACCGATTTGAATGAAAATTTTACCGTTTGATTCAGTTCACTATCTAGTTTTGACATAAAGTGGTCACAGGCTATTTGCATATGTGGCTGTAACCATTATTTTTTCATCTCAAAATTTTAACTTAAAAAAAACAAAAAAACCAGATAACTTTTGTTATGTTTAAAGGATTTCAATCAAAGTTTTATATCTAGTTTATACAAAAAGTTGTCATAGGCTATTTCCATATGTAGCTGTAAGCATAATTTTTATTTTAGTCACTTTTGAAAAAGGTACATAACTTTGGTCATGCCTAACCGACTTAAATCAAAATTTTACAGTTTTATCCAGTTTTATTTCTAGTTTTTGTATGGAGTTGTTAGAGGCTATTTGCATATCTGACTTTAAGCACTTTCATCATAATTTTTTGAGAAGGAATGAGATTTTCCCACACTAAGTCTAATGTTATGTGTTATGCTATAGTAGTGGGAAAATGAGGGTTCTAAACCAGCTTTAACAAATGTAGTTTTTGAAAAGATGTTATTATAAAATAGGTTTAGCATTTTGCCGTGCTACTTATTCGAACACTCTGAAGTCAGAGAAGTGGATAAATGAGAGTTATAAACCAACTATAGTTTTTGGTTAGTCATTGTTATACATAATATCGGTTTGGCATTTGACTATTCAAACACTCTGAGGTAACAATAGTAGAAAAATTAGAGCTCTAGGCCAACTTTAGTAAATTATGCCATGGTACGCGGGAAAATTTGAGATTTTTGAATATTTCCATGTTTCAGACCATTTTGTTTCTTGGTTGATAGAGAATGGGAAGTGAAATGTGAGGTAAGTGAAATTCTTTGTTACGCATGTTTATTTGTTACATATTTTTTTCTTTGGTTAGCTATGTAGGAATACCGCGCCAATTCAAGCATGTGTTCGAATGGCAAAAGCCCATTCAAACATGTGTTCGAATGGCAAACCCATTCAAAAACGTGTTCGAATTATTTTGGGACATATTACGTCATGATATTGTACAGCAAGTTTTTTCAACTAGTTGTTTAGCAATTGTTCAATTGTTTAATAAGTTGTTCAACATGTTCAACATGTTGTTAAAGCTGTTGTTTGACAAGTTGAGTATGTTCAACATGTTCAATATGTTTTTCAACAATTTGTTGTTGTATACAAAGCTTTGTTTAAAGACTTTCTCGATGAAGTAATTTCTAAATATATTAGGACATAGTGTTTCCAACCTCGAGTGTGATACCCTCCTAGAGTATAAAAGACAGTCGCCGTCAGACGTAACACATTCTGTATCAAGATACTGAAGAGTAAACAACAACTACCATCTAGGGCAATGCCTGTAGAAAAGTCTGAGACAGTGCCTGCACAAAATTTAATAGCAAAGCCTGCAGAAAATTTTACAGCAAAGCCTGAGACAATACCTACAGCAAAGTCTAAGGCAATGCCCATGATAAAGGCTAAGGTAAAGTCACATCCGCAGCGTCAAAGGCGACCACATCTTAAAACGATGAAAAGAGATGAGTTACCAGCTAGGTCGTCGCCGTGTAAAAAGCGAAAAACTAAGACAGAGCCTAAAATGAAGCGAGAACCGGAGCGTAAAGCGGCTACTACAAAGTCCATGAACAAGATGAGTGCAGATGATTTACCGGTTATGATACCCATAAATGGAGAAATGTATACCAAATTGGCGAAATATCAAAAGAAAGTGATGGCTTATTCGTGAATATATTACGGATCATACATCTGGGAGGTTATATTCTACCAGGGAATTTTGTTGTCATTGAAAGATTGACAAATGCGAAAGAAGCAAATGACGTCAGTGGATCTCATGCTTTAGAAAATGCATGTGTATAAATGCAGTGACTGTCAGAAGATGGCCGAGTAGAAAGTCATTGAGCGAGACGACTGTATACAGTTTTAACGGTATGACGAGCTTAGTAGATGTTATTATTTCATCACCCTCAGTGAAGAAGAAGTTTTTGAAGCTTGGCAGGAACTTGAAACTTAGCTTTGACCCAAATAGACATGCACATTTGATATGTAGTTCAAATAAAATCATCTTGATGCTTCATATGTAGACTGTGAAATGAATTAACATTATCTTATGTTTATGTGAAGTTAGTTTTTATAACATTTGCAAATTTATATCAATTTAAGTTCCTGTGAGTGTGCACATATATTAACATAATATGTAGTCTATTTCTAACTCATTTTCAGTCTGTTTCTGACACACTTTCCGAGCTCATGTCATCAACACCCTCATCACACTGCTCCATATGTTTGAACAAAGCTTCTTCGCTGTTGTATAATGCACCACATTCTGTACAATCATGTGTAATCTTTTCAGTCATGTTGACGCTTTGACTTTCCATAGAAGACGCATCTAAAGTTTCAGTGAAAGGTGTTTTTACAGGGTTTTCCATATCCCATTCCCCATCCACTTCTGAAGTGTGAGTACCCTTTAAGTGCCTTTTAAGACTTTGTGGCCAATTGTAACATTTCCAACGAATTTGCATTTATACATCCGTCCGATTCAACATACACTTTTCAAATGATCAGAGAGTCTCTAAACATACCTTTATATACAACAACTTGATGAACAACCAGTTGTTGAACAACATGTTGAACATGTTCGACAGCATGTTGAACAACAAGTTAAACATGTTGAACATTATGAAAATGTTGAGCAGATTGTTGAACATGTTGCACATGATGAACAACATATTGAACATGTTGAACAACTTGTTAAACAATTGGTTGAACAATTGTTAAACAACTTGTTGGAAAAACTGCACAATATCATGACGTAAAATGTTCAAAAAATAATTCGAACACGTCTTTGAATGGGCTTGCCATTGGAACACACGCTTGAATGGGCTTGTCATTTGAATACATGCTTGAATGGGCTTGCTATTCGGACACATGTTTGAATGGGCGCGGTATTCCTACATAGCTAACTAAAGAAGAAAATATGTAACAAATAAACATGCGTAACAAAGGATTTCACTTACCTTACATTTTCACTTCCCATTCTCTACCAACCAAGTGACAGAATCGTCTGAAACGGGAAATATGCAAAAATCTCAAACCATGGCGTGATATGTTTTCAAAAACTAAATTTGCTAAAGTTGACTTAGAACCCTTATTTTTCCACTACTTTGACTTCAGAGTGTTCGAGTAAGTAGCATGGTAAAAAGCTAAACCTATTTTATACATAACATGTTTTCAAAAACTAAGTTTGTTAAAGTTGGTTTAGAACTCTCATTTTCCCACTACTATTACTTCAGAGTGTTCGAAAAATAGCATGGTAAAATCACATAACATTAGACTTAGTGTGGGAAAATCTCATTCCTTCTCAAAAAAAACTTAGGATGAAACAGCTTATAGTCAGATATGCAAATAGCCTGTAACAACTTCATGCAAAAACTAGAAATAAAACTGGATAAAGCTGTAAAATTTTAATTTAAATCGGTTAAGCATGACCAAAGTTATCTACCTTTATCTACCTTTCTAAATTGACTAAAATAAAA